>JARQOD010000001.1:343703065-343747196 GCA_033576555.1 Oophaga sylvatica
AAAAAGTCAAATGGCGCTCCCTCCCTTCCGAGCCCTGCCGTGCGCCCAAACAGTGGTTTACCCAACATATGGGGTATCAGCGTACTCAGGACAAATTGCACACCAATTTTGGGGTTCTAATTTCTCCGGTTACCCTTGGGAAAATAAAAAAATAGCTGGCTAAAAAAATCATTTTTGAGAAAAAAAATGATTTTTCATTTTCACGGCTCTGCGTTTATAAATTTCTGTGAAGCACTTGGGGGTTCAAAGTGCTCACCACACATCTAGATAAGCTCCTTAAGGGGTCTCGTTTCCAAAATGGGGTCACTTGTGGGGGTTTCCACTGTTTAGACCCATCAGGGGGTCTCCAAACACGACGTGGCTTTCAAAAAGTCAAATGGCGCTCCCTCCCTTCCGAGCCCTGCCGTGCGCCCAAACAGTGGTTTACCCCAACATATGGGGTATCAGCGTACTCAGGACAAATTGCACACCAATTTTGGGGTTCTAATTTCTCCGGTTACCCTTGGGAAAATAAAAAAATAGCTGGCTAAAAAAATCATTTTTGAGAAAAAAATGATTTTTCATTTTCACGGCTCTGCGTTTATAAATTTCTGTGAAGCACTTGGGGGTTCAAAGTGCTCACCACACATCTAGATAAGCTCCTTAAGGGGTCTCATTTCCAAAATGGGGTCACTTGTGGGGGGTTTCTACTGTTTAGGTACATCAAGGGCTCTGCAAACACAACATGACGCCTGCAGAACATTCCATCAAGTCTGATACAAATGGCGCTCCTTCCCTTCCAGCCTCCCATGCGCCCAAACAGTGGTTTACCCCAACATATGGGGTATCAGCGTACACAGGAAAATTGCACAACAACTTTTTGGGTCCAATTTCTCCGTTACCCTTGGGAAAATAAAAAAAATAGCGGGCTAAAGAATAATTTTTGAGGAAAAAAAATGATTTTTTATTTTCACGGCTCTCGTTTATTAATTTCTGTGAAGCACTTGGGGGTTCAAAGTGTTCACCACACATCTAGATAAGTTCCTTAAGGGGTCTAGTTTCCAAAATGATGTGGTCACTTTGGGTTCCGTTCCGGTCCAAACACTTTCAAGCAGGCGCTCCCTTCAGCCCGCGCCCAACGGTTCCCCACATATGGTCGCGTTGACAAATTCCATTGGTCATTCTCTCCTGGAAAAAAAATTGCTAAAATTTTGGAAAAAAGATTTTTTTACGCTCGGTATAAATTTCTTGAACACTTGGGGTCATGCCCATAATAGTCCTAGGTTCTTCAAAATGTCCTGGGGTTCACGTTTAGAACAGGCTTGAACCACAGTCAATTCACAAATCCAAGGCTCTTCCTTCCACCTCGCCCAACAGTTTCCCATAGGTACGTACCAGAAATGACACTTTGGGTCTTACCTGAAAAAAAAATGGAAAATTTGGAAAAAATGATTTTTTTTCAGCTCTTATATTTTGGAACATGGGTTCATTCACAATGATCAGGTCTGTTCAAATGTGATTTGTGGGGGGTTTCGACTGTTTAGGCGTATCAGGGGCTCTCCAAACGCGACATGGCGCCCAATTTCAATTCCAGCCAATTTTGGTTTGAAAAAGTCAAACGGCGCTCCTTCCCTTCCAAGCCCTGCCGTGCGCCCAAACAGTGGTCCCACCCCACATATGGGTATCAGCGTACTCAGGACAAATTGGACAACAACTTTTGTGGTCTAATTTCTCCTGTTACCCTTGGAAAAATAAAAAATTGGGGACTAAACGATCAGGTTTGTGGAAAAAATATGACTTTTTATTTTCATGCCCGGGAGTTATAAACTTCTGTGAAGCACTTGGGGTCCAAAGTGCTCACCACACATCTATATAAGTTCCTTAGGGGTTCTAGTTTCCAAAATGGTGTCACTTGTGGGGGGTTTCCACTGTTTAGACACATTAGGGCCTCTACAAACGCGACATGGCGTCCAGCCAATTCTGAGTTGAAAAAGTCAAACGGCGCTCCTTCCCTTCCAAGCTCTGCCATGCACCTAAACAGTGGTTTACCCCCACATATGGGGTATCAGCATGCTCAGGACAAATTGCACAAAAACTTTTGGGGTCTTGTTACCCTTGGAAAAATAAAAATTGGGGTGAAAAGATTGTTTTTGTGGAAAAAATATGATTTTTTATTTTCACTGTTCTATGTTATTAACTTCTGTGAAGCACTTGGAGGTTCAAAGTGCTCACCACACATCTAGGTAAGTTCCTTAGGGGGTCTAGTTTCCAAAATGGGGTCACTTGTGATGGGTTTCCACTGTTTAGAGACATCAGGGCCTCTACAAACGCGACATGGCGTCCAGCCAATTCTGCGTTGAAAAAGTCAAATGTCGCTCCTTCCCTTGCGACCTCTGCCGTGCGCCCAAAAAGTGGTTTACCCCCACATATGGGGTATCGGCTTATTCAGGAGAAATTGCACAACAAATTTTGTGGTTCATTTTTTCTTTTAACACTTGTGAAAATAAAAAAAATAGGTTCCGAAGTAAAGTTTTTGCAAAAAAAGTTAAATGTTAATTTTTTCCTTCCATATTGCTTCAGTTCCTGTGAAGCACGTAAAGGGTTAATAAACTTTTTGAATGTGGTTTTGAGCACCTTGAGGGGTGCAGTTTTTAGAATGGTGTCACTTTTGGGTATTCTCTGTCATATAGACCCCTCAAAGTGACTTCAAATGTGATATGGTCCCTAAAAAAAAATGGTGCTGTAAAAATGAGAAATCGCTGGTCAACTTTTAACCCTTATAACTTTGTAAAAAAAAAAAATGTTGTTCCCAAAATTGTGCTGATGTAAAGTAGACATGTGGGCAATGTTATTTATTAAGAAATTTGTGTGACATATCTCTCTATTTAAGGGCATAAAAATTTAAAGTTTGAAAATTGTTAAATTTTCAAAATTTTCGCCATATTTCCGTTTTTTTCATAAATAAACACAAGTCATATCAAAGAAATTTTACCAGTAACGTGAAGTACAATATGTCACGAAAAAACAATCTCAGAATCAGCGGGATTCGTTAAAGCGTTCCAGAGTTATAACCTCATAAAGTGACAGTGGTCAGAATTGTAAAAATTGGCCCGGTCATTAAGCTGCAAAATGGCTCTGTCACTAAGGGGTTAATAGTGCTAAGCATTCCTCGAGACACGACCTCCTCTATAAAACCCGTACTAAGGATGAACGTGACACCGTCTGGTTTATATCTATCATTCATAGTTCGCAGTGTTGAGAAAGGCTTTGTATAAATCCTGGCCTATTTTAGAAGCTGATCCAATTCTTTCAGGGTTTTTACCCGACAGCGCTGCCATCATGGCAAGAAGGTCATGTAACCTTTGAGATTTGTTAGTCCGCAATCACTATGTTGGTGAATGACGAAAAACGTTTTTTGAACACTGACTGCGAGGTGTGGGTGTGCACCGTGTGGTCACTGCGTAGAATGCCCTAACATTGATTGCTGTGATACGTTTTTGAACGCCAGTCAGTCACAAGAGTACAAGATAAAGAAGCATATCACATGCATAAACACTAATGTTATATATTACGCTACGTGTCCCTGTGCAAAAATTTATGTGGGTTTGACCACACGCCAATTAAAGGTGTGTGTAAGGGAACACGTCCTTGGCATTGCTACAGCGGCGACACATGTTGACACATCCACACACTGAAGACAATCCCTCGTCACTTTAAACTATCATAACTGTGATGGTAGCCTTCTCAGGGTAAGAGGGATTGATATAATTGATGTTGGAATTCGGGGAGGTGATATCTCGAGGAAATTGGCCCAAATGGATTTAGACATAACGTACATTACATCCATCTTGGCTTAATGAGAATATAAGTTATGATCTATTCCTTTGATCACCTGTCGGGGTTTATATTAGTTTTAGATTTAATGTGGCTACTGTTTTGGATGTTTTTAATTGTTTTAGTTTTATATTAATTACTAGCTGAGGAGCCCGTCGCTGCCCGGGCATAGTAACTAACTACGGTTAGTTATAACAAATTATAATGATTATATCTCTATATATAAAGATGAGTGTATAGCCTCGCCCACTCCACATAGCCACATTCACTATAATATCCCACATCATCCAGAGCTACCAGACTACTACCCCCTGATTCCCATATTGTCCCGTCAGCCAGAGCCAGTACTACTAATATCCCACATCATCCAGTCAGCCAGAGCCACCGGACTACTACCACTAATATTTCCCACATCATTCCGTCAGCCAGAGCCACCAGACTACTACCCCTAATATCCCACATCATCCCGTCAGAACCACCGGACTACGAATATCACACATCATCCCATCAGCCAGAGCCACCGGACTACTACCCCTAATATTCCACATCATCCCGTCAGCCAGAGCCACCGGACTACTCCCCCAAATATCCCACATCATCCCATCAGCCAGAGTCACCGGACTACTACCCCTAATATCCCACATTGTCCCGTCACAGCAGCCAGACTACTACCCCTAATATCCCACATCATCCCATCAGCCTGGGGTCAGAACCAGAGCGCTGAGTGGAATGGCCCTAACTTCCATACCAATGATCCCTTTAAGAGGCCCTGGGGTCTGAACTACAGCGCTGCGTGGAACGGTCCTAACTTCCATACCGGAGATCCATTTAAGAGGGAAGATGTGCCTATGGGATGGAGGATGTGTGATGGGTATATGGGAACGGGAGGGGGAATTCATTTTTGTCATCTGCTCTCTGCTCCTTTCTGGGGGGGCAGACAATGGCTGGAGCTTATGTTCCCGGGGATGCTAGATTTCTCCCATCCAGTCACTGTCTGCTGAGATGTTGTCGTGGGGTGAGAAAACTGTTGCTCATGGCAACCAATCATAGCTCAGCTCTGGTGATTGGATGGTGATACCCACACACACATTCAATTTTATATATATATATATATATATATATATATATATATATACATATATATATATATTTTTGTCCTTTGTGCAGTAATTCCAGATGTGGCTTTTCCATATTCCTTCCCCCCTTTGGTATATCTACATATGACTGAACTAGATGGTGGCCCGATTCTAATGCATCGGGTATTCTAGAATATGTATGCGGCCGACACAGCGGTGTTTAAGTTTAGTGGCAAGATCGTTGATTGGTAGCGGTGAAAGACCGCGACCAATCATCGAATTGTATTGTGAGGACCGGAGAGCGCCGCTGCCTATGCGGCTACTTCCGCTGCGAGAACCCAGGACATGAGCGGGCGCTCGCAGCAGAAGTATCCCGACCCGCAGCGCCGCTCCCGGTCCTCTCTTGACATCCTAGCCGCATGGATGTCAGCGCCGCTGCCTGTGCCGGTACTTCCGCTGCGAGAACCCGGGACATGAGCGGGCGCTCGCAGAAGTATCCCAACCCGCAGCGCCGCTCCCGGTCCTCTCTTGACATCCTATCCGCATGGATGTCAGCGCCGCTGCCTGTGCGGGTACTTCCGCTGCGAGAACCCGGGACATGAGCGGGCGCACGCAGCAGAAGTATCCGGGCCTGTGCACACGTTGCGGATTCCTAGCGGTTTTGCAAAACCGCTTACACAATACAACTCATTATGGCCTATGGGATTCCGCAATGCTGTGCACATTCTG
Organism: Oophaga sylvatica; assembly: GCA_033576555.1. Lineage (NCBI taxonomy): Eukaryota > Metazoa > Chordata > Amphibia > Anura > Dendrobatidae > Oophaga > Oophaga sylvatica. The sequence goes on from JARQOD010000001.1 coordinate 343,708,684, forward strand.
CAGCATGCTCATTCTTTTTTGCGGAACCGCGGCGATTCCGCCGCCATAGGAATGCATTGAACCGATTACTTTCCGCATGTGGCTGTGCCCACCATGCGCAAAGTAAGCGGTTCATGTGCGGATGGTACCCAGTAATGCATTGCGAGAATCACCCCAGATGACGTAGCGGTCTCGCGTGATGCTACGTCATCGGGGTGATTGTCGCAAAGGACGTCTAGGAACGGGATTGGCCGGGAGCGTCGCTGAGAGGCGGGAAAGCTGCGAGGGCCGCCGGAAGGTGAGAATATCATTTATTATTTTTACATTAGATCTTTTTACTATTGATGCGACATAGGCGGCATCAATAGTAAAAAGTTGGTCACACGTGTCAAACACTTGTTTGACTCGTGTGACCAACCTGTCAGATCGCTTGTAAAACGCTAGCATTCTGCAAGCTAATTACGCTTGCAAAACGCTAGTTTTTAGTGGGAATACGCATACCTATAATATGCGTATTTCCCGCGGCAGGGAGGTGCGGAATTGCCGCGGAAATCTCCATGGCAATTCCGCAATGTGTGCACATAGCCTCCCGGTCCTCCCTTCCGCATGGAGGTCAGCGGCGCCGTCGGTCGAGGTCCTTCTGCTGCTAGCGGCCGGGAGATGAGCGCCTAGCGCCGGTCATCTCCCCGCTGCCTCGCCGCTGACCTCCGTCCCGCAGATGAGCCGCTAACGGCCGCCATTTTTTTTTGTGAAATCCGTGGCGCTGATTGGCCGCTGCCGGACCAATGAGCGACGCAGGATTTCCTGGACAGACAGACAGACCGACAGACGGGATAAGACAATTACATAGTAGATAGGATGGCTATCCCTCCCCATTTGATGATTAAAGAATGGACCTGCATGCCGATATTGAAAATATGATGACATCTCTATTTGAGTTTATTATACTAATTTTCTTATATTGATTTTGTTATGTCATTCATATATGGTACATATATTTTTGTTTTTTCTACTGTTTTTTTCTATTGACTTCTTATGCCATCTATCTATATATTGCTTAAGTCTTGTTATGTGGTAATATCTAGAAGGGATACTCCGTTTTGTTTGGTTGTCATTTGGGTATCAATTGCCATTTGGTCAAGGTGGATTTTACATCAGAATTGGGTTCTTGTAGCATCTTGTATACACACAGCAGCAGTGCGTCCCATGCCTGTACGCGCATGTCTGCCCTGCTTCCGTGACCCCTCTCGGCGTCTCCGTGCGATGGCCGGCGCAGGCGCGCCTCGCCAAGTGGCATCGCGGTTTGCATAACGACAAGAGCGTAACTTCTGGGCAGGACGGCACTTCCGGCCATGCGACACCACTCTCAGACCAGCGGTAATTACTGCATTTTCTATAAATACAGCAGAGGAAATGGGCTGTATGTGCGCCCTGACGAAGGTTGGACCGAAACGTACGTTGGGGCGGGCACACACTCCCCTTTGGGTCCTCACCAGGAGCTGCGCACTATGCATAGTGCATCTAGGTAAATACCACTGACCTTTTTCAACACCAGTGATGGAATCAGTATTTTAGTCCCTGTATAGCATTAACTGATAGGAGTCTGGTATGTTGCCTGGGAATACTATAAAATGTGCAGTACCAATATTGGTTATATTACTTCTCTATTGATGGTGCATATATTTGTTTATAGCGGATGTCATCATATATATCGCTTACTGGTTAGGGTGCTCATGCAGGGTGTGTGTGTGTGTGCCCCACTGTAACAGCATTTTTGCACAATTTGTTTGATATTTTATGTAATCTCTCATTGTTCACTTGTATCAATTTTTATTCTTTGATAATAAAGATTTAATGTTTTTGAATTGGACTAGTACATCATTGTTTTCTATGGGAACTGGCTATGCTGATTCCGCATCTGTCTACTAGTCGTAGCCCTCCTTCTAAACAAGTTCCTGGCCGGTTCTGCTTCCCTGCCCCTTTGGGTGTGATCTACAGAGGCTCAGGAGTTCGTCCTGGAGTAGCACCTGGCATCCACCTGGGTTCAAGTGTAGGGCTTTAGTGAAGAACCAGGTGATTCCTTAGTTACGCCCCTCTAGGCACTCTCCGGACCTACAACCACGTGCATAACAGTTTGCAAAGGCCATGGAATCTGCTGACTCTCATACCCCTCTAGGACCTGTGCCATGAGATAACTTGTCAGAGTGATCAGCAAGACAAGATTCTCTCTTACCTATGGACTGGAAACACCCACTTGGACGCCTTGACATCAGCCGCCACATTCGCTCCAGTAGTGACCATTCAGTCCGCAAGTCATGCTTTAAGGTTCTAGACACCATCTGTCTGCAGCACCACGTTTTGACAGGGATTCAAATCAATTCCGAGGTTTTATCAACCAGTGCTCACTGCACATTGAACTGGTCCAGCATTTTCCCACCGATAGGGCAAAGGTAAAGTTCCATCTTGGAGGAGGAGAGGCCCTGACATGGCTCAACCACTTGTGGGAAAGAGGAGATGCGATAATCTCAGACCCACAGGCCTTCCTGGATGCGTTCCACAAGGTATTTGATGAGCCAGGCACAGTTACTTCTGCTGCCTCATCCCTCATCAGACGATGCCAGGCCAGTCTATTTGTAGGCCAATATGCCGTCCGCACCCCTGCTTCTGAACTCGGCTGGAACAATGAGGCACTGGTAGTTGTCTTCTGGTAGGAATTGTCTGATCTAAGGTTACAGGAGCGCTCCCAAGAAATGGTGGCTCCGTCATTCCAAATGCTGTTCACTCGTCAGTCTCCCACGCCCGCAGATAATCTCTTGAACATATGCAAGTCGATAACGTGAAGCAGGCTCAGCAACGGCAAGATATCCGTTGAGTCAAGGGCTTGTGCTTCCATTATAGGGAAATACGGATTTTTGTGTTACTCACCGTAAAATCCTTTTCTCCGAGACGCTCATTGGGGGACACAGGACTGTGGGTGTATGCTACTGCCACTAGGAGGCTGACACTAAGTAAACATAAAAAAAGGTTAGCTCCTCCTCCGCCGTATACACCTCAGCACTGGCCACAGGCAAATCCAGTTTAGTGCAAAAAGCAGTAGGAGGCTAAAATAAATCAGAGTTAACACAGATACAGCATATCCAGAAGAAAAAACTGCTGATACGGATTAATCAGAGAATAGAGTTAACTCAAAACAAAGCCATCCGGCTATTAGGGAGGGAGCTGTGTCCCCCAATGAGCGTCTCGGAGAAAAGGATTTTACGGTGAGTAACACAAAAATCCGTATTTCTCCTTCGTCTCATTGGGGGACACAGGACTGTGGGACATCCCAAAGCAGTCCCTTGGGTGGGAAACCGACTCCACAGTGTAGTTTATAATCAAGCATTGCTTATAGGTGCGCAACCGCGCCCTGAAGAATCCTTCTACCCAGACTGGCATCCGCAGAAGCCTGGGTATGGACATTATAATGCTTGGAAAAGGTATGCAGACTGGACCAGGTTGCTGCCTTACAAACCTGTTCCACCGAAGCCTGATGCCGAAGAGCCCAGGAGGCACCCACCGCTCTGGTGGATTGAGCCTTGATCCCTGCGGGAACCACCGCGCCTCTGATGCGGTAAGCCTCCTGAATGACTAACCGAATCCACCTAGCCAAGGTTGATCTAGAGGCAGCGAGTCCCTTCCTGCGACCTTCAGGGAGGACAAACAGCGTGTCCGTCTGTCGAAAAGACGCCGTCCGCGATACATATCTCCTGAGTGCTCTCACCAGATCCAGCGTATGGAGAGCCTTCTCCACTCGGTGCGTCGGAGCTGGGCAAAATGAGGGCAAAACAATGTCCTCATTAATATGAAAAGAGGACACGACTTTAGGCAAAAAAGGTGGTGTTGGTCTGAGCACCACCTTATCCTGATGGAAAAGCAAGTACGGAGCTCGACAAGACAGTGCGGCAAGCTCCGAAACCCGCCTTATGGAAGTTATGGCTACCAAAAACACCACCTTCCAGGAAAGAAATGACAGAGAAACCTCCTGCAAAGGTTCAAAAGGAGACTCCTGCAGGACTCCCAGGACTAGATTGAGATCCCAAACATCTAAGGGAGCCTTGTAGGGGGGAACTATATGGACAACCCCTGAATAAAGGTCCTAACCTGAAAATTAGACGCGATCCTTCGCTGAAAAAGCACTGATAAGGCTGATATCTGGCGTCTAAGCGTACTTGGTGCTAGACCTGAATCTAGGCCTGCCTGGAGAAATGACAGAATGTTTGGAATTGAAAACCGAAGCGGGGAACAACCATGTTCCCTGCACCAAGCAAAAAAGACCTTCCAAGTCCCGTGGTAGATGCGAGCCGAGACAGGCTTTCGGGCGCTAGCCATCGTCGCGGCGACTTTTTTAGAGAATCCAGCCCTGGTCAGGATCCAAGATTCAACGGCCAAGCCGTCAAACACAGGGCCGCTGAGTTCTGGTGGTAAACTGGGCCTTGAGAGAGAAGGTCCGCGCGCTCTGGCAGTTGCCAGGGTGCGTCGGCGAGCAATTGTACCAGCTCCGCGTACCATGAGCGACGTGGCCAATCTGGAGCGATTAATATCGCTGGGACCCCTTCTAACCTGATCTTTCTGATCACCCTTGGGAGCAGAGCTATTGGTGGAAACAAGTATGGAAGATGAAACTGATTCCATGGTAGAATCAGGGCATCCACTGCAATTGCCTGCGGATCCCGGTACCGGGAAACAAAGTTGGGCACCTTGGCATTTATCTTGGAAGCCATCAGGTCCACATCTGGGGTTCCCCAGCGTCGGCATATCTGCTGAAAAATCTCGGGATGTAGAGACCATTCCCCTGACGCTATGCCGTGACGGCTGAGAAAATCTGCTGCCCAGTTTTCCTCGCCCGGTATGTGGACTGCTGAAATCACAGAGTGATTTACCTCTGCCCAGGTCAGAATCTGTTCTACCTCGTGCATGGCCGCCCTGCTGCGGGTACCTCCCTGATGGTTTATGTATGCCACCGCCGTGGCATTGTCCGATTGTATTCGGACTGGGCGGCCCGCCAGATGCTGGTGAAAATGCCTCAAAGCCAGCCGAACCGCTCGGATCTCTAAAATATTGATCGGGAGGGTCGATTCTTGCTGAGACCAAATTCCCTGAGCTGTGTGGTGACGAAACACTGCTCCCCATCCGAGAAGGCTGGCGTCCGTTGTGACTACCAACCAAAAATTTGGAGGAAACAACCGACCCTGTCGAAGAGTGGTGTCCCTCGTCCACCACGTAAGAGTCTGTCTGACCTGCAGGGACAGACGACACCGCAGATTGAGGGAGTAAGGGCTCCCGTCCCATACTGCCAAGAGTGCATGTTGAAGGGGGCGAAGATGAAACTGGGCAAACGGAATAGCCTCGATTGCCGCCACCATCCTTCCTAGGACCCTCATGCAAAACCGGATGGTGTGAGGAATTGGTTGGAGAAGGATCCGTACCTCTTGGCGGAGAACTAAGGCCTTGTCCTGAGGAAGAATTATCAACCCCTGAGCGGTGTCGAAATTCATCCCTAAAAAGGTGATCTTCCGAGATGGCACGGGAGATGACTTCTTCATATTCACCAGCCACCCCAAACGAGCAAGGGTGTCTAACGTAATGTTGACACTTTCCTCGCAGGTCTGAAAAGACGGACCCTTGATGAGGAGGTCGTCTAAGTAAGGCAGGATGACTATCCCCCTGGAGTGCAGAATGGACACAACAGCAGCCATGACCTTTGTGAACACCCTGGGGGCTGTGGCTAGCCCGAATGGCAGGGCTGCGAACTGAAAATGAAGTTTGTCGATGGCAAACCGAAGAAACCTTTGATGAGGGGGAAATATGGGGATGTGAAGATAGGCATCCTGGATGTCTATTGATGCTAGAAATTCCCCTTTTTCCATGGCTGCAATGACCGAACGGAGAGATTCCATTCGGAAATGCCGAATTTTGACAAACCGGTTCAATCGCTTTAGATCTAGAATGGGCCTTACGGTACCATCCTTCTTGGGTACAATGAACAGGTTGGAATAAAAACCCTGACCTCTTTCGACCTCCGGTACAGGTACGACAACCCCGCTGTGCCGAAGAGACTCGACCGCCTTGAATAAGGCACGAACCCGAGACTCCTCCTTGGAAAGGCGCGAGGGAAAAAAGCGATTTGGGGAAGGCTGGTAAATTCTATTTTGTACCCCGTGGAGACTAACTCCCTGACCCACTCGTCGTGAGTCACTGATAGCCAAGTGGGGCGAAACCAGAGTAAGCGGCCGCCTACCCTGGAAAAATTGACCGGATTCTGCCTCCAGTCATTTGTCCGAATATCTTTGGGGTTTGGACCCTCTGGATCTTGGCTGATAAGATCTCCCTCTTCCCAGAGGGTTGGTCCTGTAGGTGACCTGGCGATCTCTGGCCTGATTAGGTCGACCTGAGCCGCTGGAGGTGGCTGGCATAGCCCAGCCTGGGTTACGAAAGGCCCTAAAACGAGGCTGAGGTTGTCGACGAAAAGGTTGTCTAACCCTTTGCTGAGGAAGAAAATTGCTCTTCCCTCCTGTTGCATCAGATATGAGCTGATCCAGTCTCTCGCCAAATAACCGACCACTCTGATATGGTAAAGATGTAAGCGACTTCTTTGAGGTTGAATCTGCTCGCCAGGTTCTCAGCCACAAGGATCTTCTAATGGCAATTGCATTAGCAGCGGCTAATGCTGAGCAATTTGCCGCATCCATGGATGCATTAATTAAGAAGTCTCCAGCAAGAGCTATTTGATTAGAAATCTGGGTTACCTCAGACGGCACCTCTATGCCGTGAAGAGCTTTATTTAGAGACTCCGACCAGGATATTATGGCCTTGGCAACCCAAGTCGCTGCAAAAGAAGGAGAGAGAGCAGAACCTGATGCCTCAAATACCGAACGGGCCAAACTCTCAATTAGACGATCCGTTGGCTCCTTAATAGAGGAACCGCTGGGAATGGAGAGGAGCGTTTTAGATGCCAAACGCGAAACAGGAGGATCAACCGAAGGAGATTCTGTCCACTTCTTAAGGAGCTCAGGAGCAAAAGGATATCTAGTATTGAGAGCCTTTTGTCCAGCAAAGCGCTTATCCGGTTTCTCCCGGTGGCGCTGTACTAATTCCTCAAACTCAGGATGAGCACCAAAAACCTTATGGGCTTGCCTGGCTCGTTTAAAGGACACCTTGTGACCAGAGATCAAGGTGGACTCATCGTCTATCCCCAGAGTTTGATTGATAGCTTCGATCAAACTGTCAATTGTCTCTTGACTATACTGTGCCTCTGGATTAAGTGATTCTTCCAAATCGGAATCCGAATATTGATCACTTGCCAAGGGAGAGGGAGAGCGGGAGACGGAACTAAAAGATGCCGAGGCTCCAGACGGCATGGGCGACACAGTGTGGGTTCGTTTCCCCTGTGTCTGCCTGGTGAGAGCGCGGCCCCTGCAGGCCTGAGGTTCCTGAGATGTAGCCAAGACAGGTGAACCACTGTCCCTGCTCCTATCGGGAGCTTGAAGGGACTCGACCGCTCTGGTCAATGACGCCACAGATTGAGCCAGGGAAAGGGCCCACTCAGGGGGGCTTGACGCACTAGGCTCGGCTATAGGAGAGGGTTCCTGAGCCCGTTCAGAGTCACAGGCTTCGCAGACCCGAGAAGTCTGGGCGTGCGGAAAAGGGGACCTACAAGCAATGCATGCGGTATAAAGTATCGTATGAGTCTTGGTTCTTTTGGACATTCTGAATCCGTCACAGTACACAATAAACTGAATGTGTCAGTCAGCAGAAGGGGCGCAAAAGTGCGCAACAATTAGGCTGGAGGTAGTAGCACCTACCCCAGTCCAGTATCCCCAGCGTCCTTTCGTGTACAACAAACAGAAAAAACAGGACATCCGAGCTCCAATCTTTCAAAAAAGAGCGCTCCTCTGTCAGAGAGGAAGTGCTCATGTAGCCGAGCCTCAGGAGGGAGGGCAAGAGGCGCGGCCTAGACGTCAGGGCTTCCGTCCCACCAACTTCCGGCCGCGGCCTATCTCCGGCAAAAGCCGGGGACTAAATTTGAAGCCGCGGCCTAGCGCCCGCCGAAGCCGCGGTCTAAATTTCCGGCGGAGGCGGCCCCAAGTCGGAGGGCGGGTCCGCCGGAAGGAGACGCCGCCGGGGGCGGAGCCCACCCCCCGCGACCGCGACCCTTCTAACTGACGCCGGCATTACATTCCGGCCAGCGGCCCAGTCCCCGGGAAAAGCCGGGGACTAGATTTGAAGCCGCGGCCTAGCGCCATCCAACACTGCTCCCCATCCCATCGTCGCGGCGACTTTTTTAGAGAATCCCACAGTCCTGTGTCCCCCAATGAGACGAAGGAGAAATGATCTCATTCGCTCGTCTCAAGATGCTGGGAAACTCCCAAGCCTAAGGTCGTTCCGAGAGGCCACCCTGAGCGAGAGAAACTCCTCTCCGCCATTGATCCTGACCATATATGTGACTTGTGGAGGTTCCCAGTTCATTGAGGCAGTGCATCTGGATTCAAATGCAGCAGGGAACTTCATACAGCAAGCAGTGGTAGATCATTACAAGATCCCCGTTCAACAAATCGAAAATCTGTTTTTGGTGTCATTTGTTGATGGGAGGCCCCTAAGTCAGGCCGTTCGGGTGGTCTCTGAGCAAGTAGGACACCGGATAGGAATGCTGCACATTGAGAAAATAGCCTTCTACATGCTTCCTAGCTGGTCTCATCCGCTTCTTCTGGGTCTTTCACGGCTCTGCATACACAAACCAGTTCTTGACTGGAAATCCGGAAAGGTGCTTCGCTGGGGTCAGTCTTATCATGAGAAGGATCTTGTACTTGTAGGACTGGTTCGGCTGCACCATCTTCTCTATCGGGAATTCCATCTGCATACTGGTCATATGAGGACATTTCGACAAAAAAAGCAGAGACGTAATGTCCACATAGGCCGTATGACAGCCCTATAGACCGGCTTCCGGGATTCTCACCTCTAACAACCACGTAAGTGAGTCTTCAGCAAGTTCTTCATTCTTTATTATTTTTGGGCAACAGCCAGGAATCCTACTTAGGGTGTCGGCCACTTACGTCATACCAGCAGTTGATCTTACAAAGAATTTCTTGAAGATTTGGGAATACACTGAAGCCACTCTAGAGGAAGCATCCGAGCATATGAAGAGGCATGGAGAAAAGACGCTTGGATCCACCTTATCGTCCAGGAGAAAAGGTTTGGTCATCCTCTAAGGACATCCATCTTAAGATCGAGTCCTACAAGCGGAGTCTTCGCTTCATTGGACCCTTTGAAGTCATCAAGCAAATTAATGCCGTATCCTATAAGTTGAAGCTGCCAGCCTGCTTACGAATACCCAATTCCTTCCATGAGTCCCTCCTGAAGCTAGTCAGGTTGAGTCCCTTCTTCAAGGATCCTGGTATCACGCTTGCTCTCAATGGCATCTTAGCCAAATACCTGAAGGGAGGTCAGCAGGAGAGAGAGCCCTTACCCATAGTGAGGCAGACTGGGGCTCACCAGGTCAGACCCCAAAGCACGTTTCACGAACACAGCGTTCGCTTCTTCAGGGGGCTCTCTCTCCTGCTGACCTCCCTTCAGGTATTTGGCTCTGATATGGTTTCCCGAGTGGTTTTGGATACAGTTTTGCTTGCGCCACACATGGGGTCCCTTGTTTATATACGTCCACTCTCTATACCCTATATGAGCCATTCAGTACCATCTGGACCAATTAATACACTTATATGGCAGTTACCTACTTGGAAGCATTGATCATAGTTTCTTTGCAGGGCTCACTTTTTTAGCTCCCTGCATTGTTTACACCTGCAATTGTCTTGGCACTGAGTCTATTTAATTAGAGGTATTTATTATCGCTTCCCTGATCGGGTCCACTTTCTACTACTATTATTGTTCTGTGGATTGTAGGTGTGTTCAGCAGGTTTTTCTGCTCTGCACTATATGGCATTATAATATTTTTTTGACTGTTCTGGGCCAACACCAGGTCGTCTCTTCACCCTTCGGTTGTGATCTGTATGCCCTCTCTTTTACACTAAGTATTTGATGTTTTTATGGCCAGTTTGTCTCATATGTCTTTTTTGTAATTTTTTGAATAAAATTTGACTTTCTTGCAGTGGACTTGTTTTTCTCCTTTTTTGCATGTTTATCCGAGTCCGTACTACATCAACGGAGAGAACTTTTGCACACTTGTGTATTATCTCATGTTTCCAATGTTTTGGAGTATTTTTGTATAAAGCATACCACATGTCCATAAATTAATAAAATTTGTTGTTTTTATCCTGTTGACACAACACGCTTTTATAATCTGATTGTACTCCGCACAACTTACACATCCCACCACATTATAAATTCATACACTATTAAAACCAAAATTCCTTGAGGGGTGAAGTTTCCAAAATGGGGTCACTTGGGGGGGATTTTCATTGTTTTAGGCAAATCAGTGGCTCTCCAAATGCGACATGGCACGTGCAGACCATTCCATCAAAGTCTGCACTCCAAACAGTCACTCCTTCCATTTTGAGCCCTGCCGTGCGCCCAGTTTTCCACCACATATGGGTTATCTAGTATTCAAATGAAATTGCACAACAATTTTTGGAGTCCATTTTCTGCGGTTATCCTTGTGAAAATTAAAAAAATTGGGGCTAAGAATTTTTTTTTTATATTTTCACAGCTCAACGTTATAAATATCTGTAAAGAAGAACCTAGGAGTTCAAAGTGCTCACAACACAACTAGAAAAATTCTTTGGGTAGGGGTGGGAGGTAGTTTCCAAAATGGTGTCACTTGTGGGGGGTTTCCACCGTTTAGACACATCAGGGGTTCTCAGAACGCGACATGGAGTCTGCTCTCGTTTCCAGCCAATTTTGCGTTCAAAAAGTCAAACGGTGTTCCTTCACTTCAGAACCCGGCCGTGCGCCCAAACATTGGTTTACCCCACATATGGGGCATCTGCATACTTAGGAGAAATTGAACAAGAAATTTTGGGGTCCATTTTCTCCTGTCACCCTTGTGAAAATAAAATTGGGTCTAAAGTAAAATTTGTGTAAAAAAATTAAAATGTAGTTTTGAGGGCAGCAATTTTTAGAATGGTGTCACGGTTGAGAGATCTATGACCGAAAATATCCAGTCATTTCATTTTTTTAGAGACCACCTAAAATTTGTTATTGTAAATTTTGTTGGAAAAAGAAATCGCTGGTCAAAGTTTAACCCTTATAACTTCCTAACAAACAAAAAAAATACATGTGGTTTCAAAAACGCTTCTGATGTGTGACATAAAGCTCAGGTTTAAAAAGGCATACAAATGAAAAAGTTTGAAAAAGGCAAAAACTTTCACAATTTTTACTAAATTTCCGATATTTTAGCAAATAAATGCAAGTTATATCGAACAAATTTTACCATTATCATGAATTACAATATATCACGATATAAATCTTACAATCTGTGGGATGTGTTCAAGTGTTTCAGAGCCATTACCTCAAAGCAACACTGATCAGAATTGTAAAAATTTGGCCTGGCCAAAAAAGTGAAATCAGGCTTGGAGGTGAAGGGGTTAATCCATTTAAATGCTACAAATCCAATTAACAGCAATATTTAGGAGGTTAAACTGTTAAGCAGTTACTGCTTACTCTTGAGTGGCTGGTTCCATATAGATGTATGGTGTGTGACAACAAGTAATTAAAGTAATAGGTGGCATTTTGATAATGTACCAGGTTTATAAGTAAAGGGAATCTGTCACCCCATTTTTCGTATGTAAGATGCGGCCACCAGCATTAGGGGCTTATCATCTACAGCATTCTATAATGCTGTAGATAAGCCCCCGATGTTACCTGAAAGAGAAGAAAAACGAGTTATTATACTCACCCGGGAGGCGGTCCGATGGGTGTCACAGGTCCGGCGCCTCCCATCTTCTAGCGATGACGTCCTCCTCCTTGCTTCTGTCGCGCTCCTGCACAGGCGCACTGATCTGCACTGTTGAGGTCAGAGCAAACTACTGCAGTGCGCAGGCACCAAGCCTCTGACCTTTCCTGGCGCCTGCGCACTGCAGTGCTCTGCTCTGCCCTCACCAGGGCAGATAAAGTACGCCTGATCTGGAGTGCGACAGAAGGAGGAGGTCATAGCTAGAAGATGGGAGGCGCCAGACCTGTACAGCGACATCCATCGGACCGGAACGCCCCCACGGGTGAGTATAATAACTTGTTTTTCTTATCTTTCGGGTTACATCAGGGGCTTATCTACAGCATTATAGAATGCTGCAGATAAGCCCCTAATGCCGGTAGCCGCAGCTTATATACGAAAAATGGGGTGACAGGTTCCTTTTAAATAATTCAGGCTTTATTAGTACATATCTTGTCATAGACCTGAAGATTATTCTGCCTACCACAGCCATGAAATATCCTGAATCCTCTGTCAACACAATGAACTAAAATCTACGCATTTATCAACAGTTAGAGATAGATATATAGATGGATAGATAAGATATTGAGCATATTTAATTACTTACAAATAATAGAAGAAAGCGAACCAGACAATTTTGCTATCCTTTTCATGGGATCAGTCTCCTGAGTAATACTGGGCAAGCGAGATGCTTTTTGTTGAGCAAGCAGTTGTGCAGCTTGCTCCTGGGCCTTCTGGATTCTCTGATAGCAAATCTCCTGAGGGTTTAGGCGTCTGTAAGGCTGAATAGCGGCTGAACTAGGCGAATCTACCTGAAAGGACAAAAAAAAAAAAAAAAAGTACAATGATAACTTTGCATGCTTGTTACTGTATAAAGAACTAGCAATTAAAAAGCTTGTCTCAGAGAGAGGTTGATGGCATATCCTTTTGATTTGCCACAAATGTCAGATGGATTCAAGTCAAGAATAGAGTTCCCCAGTTCGGACTGGCATCAGACCAAGTGGAGAGGTGGCAGTGAATGCATGAGCCTTCTTCATTCCATGCTACTGAAGGTCTGAGTACTCCTTTGTTCTGTATTCACAGAAAGGATCAACATCTATTCTATTATTTCTAAACACTGTTTTTCGGTGAATACTTTGTATCTCCGTTCATACTGCACCCACACACACACAAATGATACACCATTTGAAAGGTAAACTTGCCCCCTTCAGCAACAAAATAGCCAAACAAACCACACATCCACAATTTGATCACAAAATACAGTTTAAACATTAATTTTCATAAATCTGCAGTAAGGAAAAATGACCTACAGGTGGCACCACACTACCACAAAGCTGCTTTCAGACATCATAAATAAATCCAAACATCTGCCTTGGGGGCTTTCCAGATTGCCAAACTTCTTGCCCAGCCTATTTCAGCCAAATTGGAGGATTGCACACTTCACTGCAGGTGAGTCACATATGCAAACACATTTGTAAACATGCACTGCCTATTGAATTGCACACTTGCTCCGTTCATATTCCACCCACACAAACAAATGATGCACCATTTGAAAGGTCAAATGACCTGCAGGTGGCAGCACACTACCCCAAAGCACACTACCACAAAGCTGCTTACAGACATTACAAATAAATCCAAACATTTGCCTTGGGGTCTTTCCAGCTTCCCCAGCCTATTTCAGGCAAATTGGAGGATTGCACACTTCACTGCAGGTGAGTCACATATGCAAACACATTTGTTAACATGCACTGCTTTTTCGGTGATTACTTACCACCACACACACGGTTGAAGGAAATAAATATATGTATTTCATGTAGATCTCACTTGCATGTATATTCCTATATACTCATATATACTCACAGCTAATATATACTATAATCAACTACTTAGAATGACCCCGTAAACCAGACAAGTGCAAACCAGACAGCTCCTTGGTATGTTCCAGACATCAAAAACAGGAACCAACACCAGATGTCCCAAACTGATGTCTCATTTTTTGCTGAATAGCAGGAAAAAGGCGTCAGAAACTCATAAACTGCTAAATCAGCCTTTTTGTTATGCCTTAGCCAGAAACCTTCATGTATTCAGACAACCAATAACATAGAAGCTTGATTAAATGTTAATTAACTAACCACCCCTTTCCTATATGCAACTATAAAACCATGTATGTACAATAAACCATCAGTATTGATGGAATGTTATTCTGCCACTCTGTGTGTACAGTTTCATTCTTGAGCGTCAAAGTACTTAGTCTGATTGGGAACGGCCGCAGCACACACAGGGATAGATTTATCCTAACCAAATTTCCATAACACAAATGGTGAGTCACACATGCAAACACATTTGTAAACAAGCACTGCTTTTTCACTGATTACTTTGCCCCACACACACAAATGATACACCATTTGAAAGGTAAAAGTTGCTCCCTTCAGCAAGAAAAGAGCCAAACAAACCACACAGTCACGATTTTATCACTAAAGACAGTTTAAACATTCATTTTCATAAACCTGCAGAAAGACACAATGACCTACAGGTGGCACCTCAACCGAAAGACATTTTTTGGCCTCTACTTATCAAACCAATTTATTGTATTACCAATCTACATATATAAATACCGGTCTGTGTTCATCATCTCATGAAATACTTTTACATTTGACCAGCTTGCTTTTTCTGAAATTTCCTGTGCCCCCCGACAACCAATGTGTGAAAATTTTGCACGGGCCAAGCTAGTCTACTCCTATAGAGGACAACTGCTAACCAAGACTGCGATATCAATAGGCATGGTTAGAAATGTTACATAGTTTCCCTCTATGTACTATTGCAGGAGAATGGGATGTGCATGTGATGGGTCATGACTCTGGTACAAGAGTACACTAAAATACAAAAAAAAAAAAAAAAAAGTGATTAGGCCTACAGTCATGATCGGGGGAGGACTGTAGTAATAAGTCTACGTAAAAGGTTTTTGAAAAGATCTCTTGATAACTTTTGTTGACTAAAGAGACAGTGAAAATCCTGTAAAGTAGCTGGGTTCCTGAAGAAGAAAAAGAGGGAAGGTGCCGCTCATTCCAACATGGCAGTTTACGATGGGCTTAAAAGGGGTTTACCACAAATAAAATTCATTTTATTCAATAGATCTTGGAATAATAATTTCACAATTGGGTACGTTTAAATAAAAATGTTCCTGTGCGGAGATAATCTTATAAATGTGCCCCTGCTGTGTACTGAGTAATGGCTGTGTCTGACCGTGCAGGAACATGGTCTGATGAAACCACAGCTCCTGGGTGGGGTGGGAGCAAAAGAGTATACAGACAGGACAGCAGGGGATCACAGCTGATTCTTTCTAGGAGGTAAAACATTTCACTGCTTGTTTTAAGCAATGTTTTACTTCAAAGAAAAAAAAAAATCAGCTGTGATCCCGTGCTGTCCTGTCTGTATACTTTTTTTCTCCTCCCCTTCCCAGGAGCTGTGGTAAGATCAGACCATGTTCCTGTACGGTCAGACATAGACATTACACAGTACACAGCAGGGGCACAATTATAAGATTATCTCAGCACAGGAACATTTTTTTTTTAAAACACATCCAATTGTGGAAATTATTATTATTCCAAGATCTGCTGATTAAAATTAACTTTCTAAATTAAAAACTCTTAAGTAATCTTTTGAAGCCACCAGCTTCGAAGCCCAGTTAAAATGTGTGTTTTAGGTTAAGTTTCCACAATGACTCTTTGACTATGCGCATTTTCACGGCAGAAAAAAATGTCAGTGTCTTATAGTTCCAGCAAAGTAAATGCGATTTACAGAAATGTTGTGCCCACTGTGCATTATTTTTGTATTCTTCTTCCTTTCACGCAGTGTACACTGACCTGTTCTGAGTTTTTGAAAATGTTTTCCCATAGAATTGCATTATACGTTGAAAAATCCACGGGTAAAACACACATCTGAGATTTTTAGTGCATTGCTACTGTGGAAACACATTGAATGCATCTAATCCACAATTTACTGCACCAATAAAAGTTTTATCAAAGCTAAATAGCAGGAAGTAAAAAAACAGACGTCTCAGCACACCCATCTTTTGTACAGAGTACTTTTGACCATTTGTAGTTCGGAACACTACCCATCCCATAGGGTGGCTATTATAAGTCCCTTTTTGTGCTGTCATAATGTTATTATAACCTATTATATTCACTATCTTATAATGAGGTTTTGTATACCCCACTATACAGTTTGACTATTTTGTACATTGGTGTTTACACGTGGCTCTGTATGTTTGTGACTGAAATTTAATTATTACCTAGTAATAGCCTTACTTCTTGTGCTCACTCTAGCGGTGAGGTGCTCATTGCCACTCTCTCCCAATTATCTTTTTATATATATACAGTACAGACCAAAAGTTTGGACACACCTTCTCATTCAAAGATTTTTCTGTATTTTTCATGACAATGAAAATTGTAGAATCACACTGAAGGCATCAAAACTATGAATTAACACATGTGGAATTATACATTACACTTTACAAAAAAGTGTGAAACAACTGAAAATATGTCTTATATTCTAGGCTCTTCAAAGTAGCCACCTTTTGCTTTGATTACTGCTTTGCACGCAGAAAAGGTGAACGGATGGACTCTACATGCCTAGTTCCCACGGTGAAGCATGGAGGAGGTGGTGTGATGGTGTGGGGTGCTTTGCTGGTGACACTGTTGGGGATTTATTCAAAATTGAAGCGGTGAGCGGTCCAGCTCACCCCAAACCATCTCGATTGGGTTCAGGTCTGGTGACTGTGGAGGCCAGGTCATCTGGCGTAGCACCCCACCACTCTCCTTCTTGGTCAAATAGCCCTTACACAGTCTGGAGGTGTGTTTGGGGTCATTGTCCTGTTGAAAAATAAATGATGGTCCAACTAAATGCAAACAGGATGGAATAGCATGCTGCTGCAAGATGCTGTGGTAGCCATGCTGGTTCACTATGCCTTCAATTTTGAATAAATCCCCAACAGTGTCACCAGCAAAGCACCCCCACACCATCACACCACCTCCTCCATGCTTCACGGTGGGAACCAGGCATGTAGAGTCCATCCGTTCACCTTTTCTGCGTGCAAAGCAGTAATCAAAGCAAAAGGTGGCTACTTTGAAGAACCTAGAATATAAGACATATTTTCAGTTGTTTCACACTTTTTTGTAAAGTGTAATGTATAATTCCACATGTGTTAATTCATAGTTTTGATGCCTTTAGTGTGATTCTACAATTTACATAGTCATGAAAATACAGAAAAATCATTGAATGAGAAGGTGTGTCCAAACTTTTGGTCTGTACTGTATATATATACATATATATATTTATCTATAGATAGATATATCTATCTATCTATATATATCTATAAAAAGAAAAATAATACGTACATATTTAGTTGCATTTACTTTTTGGGGGTTTTCTATTTATTATAAGGACCAATCTATTTTGGATACTTACACATTTTTTGCATAAGCATAATAAAGCTGAAGCTAGTTTTAAAAAGAAAATCCACTATGTTACAGTGAAAGATTGTCTTGCACCAACTTCTGAATCCAGAGGGTGGCGATCCCAAGAGGTAATTTGCTGTCATAATAGTGACTGTAATCATTGCATAAAATTTCCCATTTAGCCATGCCCCCAAAAATACATTGCTGAACTAGAATCCACTATCACGATACTACATTGTAGCCGGATCATCAAAGAAAGCACTCACATTATTTGTGCTAGGTAAATGAGAAATCCTCCTCTTCTGGCCAGGAATCAGTGAAGCCGAACTTTGCTGCAATTTCTCTTCACTGTCATTGAGCTATTAAAATACAATAAAAACATCCATTCTGTCAAATGAGATACCAATAGAACTGTTAAAAAAAAAACACCAATTCTTCGTAGCAATGTTAAGCAGTATAATAACCTATGAACCATTACATCCTAACTACATACACTGTAAAAAAAAAAAAAAAATAGTGGGAGAGGTATGGCCCAAAATATCTATCTATCTATAAACAGGGTGGTCCAAAAGTAGGTGGACAGTATGTGTAATAGGGTTACGAAGGGGGAGATTTATCAAACATGGGGTAAAGTGAAACTGACTCGGTTGAAACATTTGGTACTCAAGCCCCAAAGAGACAAACCATTTACCGCATTCATAACCCTATTACACATACTGTCCACCTACTTTTGGACCACCCTGTATATAAAAATGAGTGCGAGTATGTGTGTGTGAGAGTTATCAAGCCCCACCCACTCCACATAGCCCTGCCCACTCCACACGCAAAGCCCCGTAATATACAGCTCTGGCACAAATTAAGAGACCACTGCAAAATTTTCAGTTTGTCTGATTTTTCTCTTTCTAAGTATATTTTTGAGTAAAATGTAAATTGCTCTTTTATATTCTATAAACTACTGACAACATGTCTCCGAATTTCCAAGCAATACATTTTGTATTTAATTTTCAGAAAATGAGCAATGGTCAAAATAAAAAAAAATGCAGTGTTTGCAGACCTCAAATAATGCTAAGAAAACAAGTTCATAATCATTTAGAAACAATAATACTAATGATTTAAAACATAAAAAACAATAACCAAGGCGCTAGCATTTCTAAGGAAGTTCTGCTGCGAATAGTAAGACACTACCACAATTTTGTCTCATATACTCAGAATATAAATAAATATGAAATACTCGCGCTAGATCTCTTCCTATCAAAAAAGTTAGAATTACCCTTTTGTAAGCAACAATGCATTCACCGTGTGATGACAGTGCACTAAATAAGGTTAGTTAATAACCACCATCACTCACGGTGCCAGATATTAATGGGCTTTTTAGCTTTGACGGTCTATCAGAAAAAATTAATTATAAAAGATATACGGTACTAGAGAACCGGTAAGTATAGATGGTATAACAAAGAACCAGTTACTCAGTTCACAACGTCAGTTGCAGCGATATTTCTGTTATAGGTAACAGGTAAAGTCTCACTGCTGTATATAAATACCTTAGAGGCAAGCTAGTATGCTGGCGTCCCCGCATAGTGATGTTGTCATGTATAGTGTACAGTTCCTATAGCGTCTTGTGCTTGGGTGCGAGGAAAACACAGGAGACATAGGTTGAAATTAAATGACTTGTATTACTTCATACAAGCATGCTGAAAAGTTCACACAGTTTGCAGGAATAGAGACAGAAGACACAGCAGGCCAGAGTAACTTCAAGCACTACAATAAATCTCCAAAGCAGGTTCAGGATCTCTTCTCTGTACCGTAATTCCTCTGCAAACATGGATTCACCAAACAGCAGGTTTCCAGAGTCCAAAGGTGTTCCAAGGTTCCTCAGTAGGGAATAGCTGGAGTACAAGTCCAAGGTTTCCAGAAGTCAGGTCACAGACTGACTGAGGCTTGATTCAGGAGCACTGATTGTTCAGCTGAGGCTGCTTAAGAAGCAAGAGGGAAGAATCAGGGCGGGAACATGAAAACTGGAAACTCCATATTAACTGAGGGCAAGAGCTGCAGAAAGACAGAAAGCAAAATGGCAGACGGAAAACTGAGTTTCAAGGAACATGTCAACAGAGACAAAGAACCTTACATTACTCCCCCCTTAGGGACAACCTCCGGATGACCTCAGACCAGGCTTGTCAGGGTACCTCTGATGAAACTGGCGGAGCAGGCGAG
This sequence comes from Oophaga sylvatica, assembly GCA_033576555.1. Classification (NCBI taxonomy): domain Eukaryota; kingdom Metazoa; phylum Chordata; class Amphibia; order Anura; family Dendrobatidae; genus Oophaga; species Oophaga sylvatica. The sequence continues at coordinate 343,728,247 of JARQOD010000001.1, forward strand.
GAGCATTTACATTATTGACTGGTTCCCATGAGTTGTCCTCCACTGGGTAGCCCTGCCATTTAATCAAATATTGCAACTGATTTCTGTACAACCTGGAATCTAGAATCCTTTCCACCATAAATTCTTCCTGACCATCGACCAGTACTGGGTCAGGGCAAGGAGAAGAACGTCCAGGAAACGTATTGGGTGTTGCAGCCTTTAGAAGGGATACATGAAAGACAGGGTGGATTCTCATAGTTCTGGGCAGTTGAAGACGACAAGCAACAGCACTTATAATCTTACTGATCTTATAAGGTCCAATGTACTTATGTCCCAATTTAGACGATGGAATCTTTAATTTAAGATTTCTGGTTGACAGCCAGACCAAATCTCCTACCTTGAAAGCTGGTGCAGGTTTATGAAATTTATCTGCTGCTTTCTTGTACCTTTCCTGAGCCAATTCTAGATTTTCCTTTAGAAGATCCATATTCTTTTGTAAAGAAGTGATTCTTTCAGCCACTGCCGGCAAGGGCGTATCTATGGGAAATCGAGGAAGAATGTTAGGATGATAACCTAGATTGGAGTAAAAAGGAGACTGCTTAGTGGATGCGCTCTGAGAGTTGTTATAAGAGAACTCAGCCAGTCGAAGTAGATCCACCCAATCATCCTGTAGGTGGCAGATAAAACAGCGGAGATACTGCTCCAGGGTCTGATTGGTTTGTTCTGTCTGTCCATTAGTCTGGGGATGAAAAGCAGAAGAAAGGTTTACTTTAATGTCCAATGCTGCACAGAAATTTTGCCAAAACCTTGAAGTGAATTGCACCCCTCGATCCAAAATGACCTCATCCGGTACTCCATGTAAGCGAAACACATTCTTAATCATCAAGTCTGATGTCTGTTTTGCAGTGGGTAAGCCGACACAAGGGATAAAATGAGCTGCCTTTGTTAGACGGTCAACCACCACTAGAATGGTGTTCTTCCCTTGAGAGGTTGGTAACTCCACAATGAAGTCCATAGAAATGGATCCCCACGGGCGGGACGGGGTGGAAGAGGTTGCAACAGACCAGTTGGTGAGGAGCGAGGTGTTTTGCATCTTGCACAGACTTCACATGAAGTGACATAGTTTAAAACATCTTTCCTGTAAGTGGGCCACCAAAAGAAACGAGAAAGAAATTCTTGTGTCTTTAGAATTCCCCTATGCCCGGCTATCTTGGAATCGTGGATGAGTTGCAATACTCTCAATCTGACTGTTTCAGGTATATACAGACGTTGTCCCTGAATCCACACACCATTCTTAAAGACAAGACTTACGTCCCTTGGGGGTTGAGCCAACAAAGAATCCGCATGGTATGCTTCCTTGATGTCCTTAAGTAGGTCTTGATTATGAATCACTCCCAGGAATCTAGAGTCAGGAAGAATAGTCTTAGGAGGAGTAAGTGGACGTGTCTCTGCTGAATGAATCCTAGAGAGTGCATCAGCCTTTCCATTGCGCGATCCTGGTCTATAAGAAATGACAAAATTAAATTGGTTTAGGAAAAGATTCCAGCGAGCCTGGCGAGGAGTCAGGCACTTAGCCGACCTGATAAATTCAAGGTTACGATGGTCTGTCAGGACGACTATTTGCTGTGCAGCTCCCTGAAGAAGGTGTCTCCATTCCTTGAAGGCGGCAATAATGGCCAACAATTCTTTATTGCCCACATCGTAGTTCCTCTCAGCCGAAGACAACTGCTGGGAAAAGAAGGCACAGGGATGCAAGACATTCTTCTCACCTGTTCTCTGAGAGAGTATAGCTCCAACGGCACAGTCTGAAGCATCCACCTCTATTATGAAGGCAAGCTCGGGGTTGGGATGTACTAAGATAGGTGCGGTGGTAAATTTATCCTTTAAACAGGAAAATGCTTCCTGAGCTTGCGGGGTCCAGGAGAACCTAGACTGTTTCCGGGTAAGTTGGGTGATAGGTGACACTACCTCAGAAAAATTCCTAATGAAACGTCTATAGAAGTTGGCAAACCCGATGAAGCGCTGCACCTCCTTCACATTTCTAGGAATTGGCCAATCCTTGATGGCTTGGGTCTTGCTTCCATCCATACTAATCCCTTGCGTAGATAGTACATACCCCAGAAATTGAATTTAGGTCCTATGGAATTCACACTTTTCAAGTTTGATGTAGAGATGGTTTTGTCTTAGGCGTTCTAAGACCATTCTCACATGTCCATGATGTTCCTCTGTGGAGTTAGAAAAAATTAGAATATCATCCAGATAAATCACCACAAATGTATCTAGGAGATCCCTGAAGATATCATTCACGAAGTGTTGGAAAGTGGCTGGGGCGGTACTCAGACCAAAAGGCATAACTAGATATTCAAAGTGTCCATAGCGTGACCTGAAAGCAGTCTTCCATTCATCCCCAGGTCTAATACGGACCAAGTTATAGGCCCCACGGAGATCCAGTTTAGAGAAAATTTTGGCATGCCGCACTCTCTCCAACAACTCAGGGATTAAAGGCAATGGATAACGGTTTCTAATAGTAACCTTATTGAGTTCCCTATAGTCTATGCAGGGTCTCAGAGATCCATCTTTCTTCTTCACAAAGAAGATGGGTGCACCTGCGGGAGATGAAGAGGGGCGTATGAAGCCCTTGGCTAAATTTTCGTCTATATAATCCTTCAAAGCTTTTAGCTCGGGCCCCGCTAGGGGGTAGATCTTACCAAAAGGTATCTCGGCTCCAGGCAATAATTCAATTGGACAATCATATGGACGGTGAGGAGGAAGCTGATCAGCGTTCTTCTTGTCACATAAATCCACATAGTCCTGGTATACAGCTGGTAGTTCAGGGACTGACATGGTTCCTTTAGGAACAGAGCAAGCTGAAACTCCTTGACTCATCTGTTTCTCCGGAAAGTGTAATTCCTTGGTCTCCCAGTTAATCGTAGGATTCTGCGCCTGCAGCCATGGTAGCCCTAGAATAATGGGAAAGTGGGGAGAAGAGATAAGCATAAAAGACATTTTCTCCTGATGATCTTTACCCATAAGGACCCTCAAAGGCTCTGTTTCTTGATCCACTGGTTCAGAAGTCAGTAGAGAGCCATCCACAGTCTCCATCTGTACTGGAGTAGCCTTCTTCACTGAACGTATCCTCTGTTTCAGAGCAAAGGAGTTATCCATAAAATTTCCACTTGCTCCTGAGTCGATCATAGCAGAGCTAGACACCCAGACTGAGTCAACCCAGAGTTTGATGGAAAGGAAGCAATGAGAATTTTTCTTTTACAACTCAGCTGGGACACCGCTGAGGAAACTTGAAAAATTGCAGCGTTTATACAGTCATCGTCCCCAGAACTAACAGAGTTTAAGTCCGAGAAATCAAGATCTCTTGCAGCAGATCTCTCTGGAGCCTGAGGCTCGGACATGACAGAGCTCCTCTCGCAACACTCACAATGAATGACTGCTGCAGTAGTCTTACGAGAACGGCTGGGGCAGTTTATAATGAAGTGCCCTGACTTACCACAGTAGAAACATAGATTTTCCTTTATACGATGTTCTTTGCGTGCATCACTAACCCGTCTTTGTAAAGAGTCCACCTGCATGGGTTCAGGTTCTGGTTCCCTTGTGATCCTACTCAAAGGTTCCTTAGCTGAGGAGGGAGGTAGTAAAAGGTTAGTGCGATTATTTTCGAACCATCTCTCTTGTCTGCGTTCAGTCAGACGAGCATCAATACGGATACAATAGTTAATAAAGTCACCTAACGCAGTGGGAGGGTCGGCACGAGCAAGTTCATCCTTAATCAGTGGAGACAACCCTTTCCGAAAAATAGATTTTTTTAGCGGAAGTGTCCCAAGTGGTATCAAGAGCCCATCTCCTGAAATCCAGGGCATATTCGGCTACTGAACGCTTACCTTGGCGCAAAGTTAACATGGCTGCTTCAGCTGTTGCACCTCGATTGGGGTCATCAAACACCTGCCCCATGGCTGAAATAAAAGCATCAAGGTGATTCAAACAATCATCCTCAGTCTCAATCAGAGGGTTTGCCCACATCAAAGCCTTATTGGTAAGCAACATGATTATAGTAAGCACTTTGGATCGTTCAGTGGGAAATTGTGAAGCATGTGCAGAGAAAAATAAATTGCATTGATTAATAAATCCCCTGAATTTCTCACGTTCACCGCCAAAACGAAAAGGAGGTAATTTGGGGATCCCAGAACTCGGGGTTATGGCAGGAGCCTGGGCTCGTTCCTCTAGAGCCTCAATCCTGGCTCGCAATTCCTGGGTAGTCTGTCCAAACACTTGCAAATTATGATTAGTGAGGTCCTGTAGGCTTGCAAAACGGGTTTTTAAAGTCTGTACATCTGAAAGGATTGTATCAGTCACTCCGCAAAGTTCCTTTATGCGGGCCTCCATCTTCCAGATCTTTTAAGGCAGAAGTGCTGGAAGGAGAAGAGGAAAGGAAAAAAAAAAAACAATAGTGTTTACCTGTGGTAACACTCCAGAGTAAAATTTTAAGGGAATGCGCTCACCTGGAATGGTTGTGAGAAGTCACAACCACTGTCATCACATAAGGTATTAAACGGACATCTGATATCCACAGTCACAGCAGACACGGCTTTCCCAGACCCAGCAGACACTAAACATTGGCTCCTGAATCTTGTCATGTATAGTGTACAGTTCCTATAGCGTCTTGTGCTTGGGTGCGAGGAAAACACAGGAGACATAGGTTGAAATGAAATGACTTGTATTACTTCATACAAGCATGCTGAAAAGTTCACACAGTTTGCAGGAATAGAGACAGGAGACACAGCAGGCCAGAGTAACTTCAAGCACTACAATAAATCTCCAAAGCAGGTTCAGGATCTCTTCTCTGTACCGTAATTCCTCTGCAAACATGGATTCACCAAACAGCAGGTTTCCAGAGTCCAAAGGTGTTCCAAGGTTCCTCAGTAGGGAATAGCTGGAGTACAAGTCCAAGGTTTCCAGAAGTCAGGTCACAGACTGACTGAGGCTTGATTCAGGAGCACTGATTGTTCAGCTGAGGCTGCTTAAGAAGCAAGAGGGAAGAATCAGGGCGGGAACATGAAAACTGGAAACTCCATATTAACTGAGGGCAAGAGCTGCAGAAAGACAGAAAGCAAAATGGCCGACGGAAAACTGAGTTTCAAGGAACATGTCAACAGAGACAAAGGACCTTACAGATGTCCTCGTTGGGGGAAAATATAGATAATAGTGCGAGTGTTGTCCAATCTTCAGGGCACTGTTCCGGCCGGTAACAGATGTCCCACTGACACGATGTCTTAGTCCCGCGTTGTGCTGATATCAGCTGTTCGGGGTCAAAAGGAAAAAACGAGCTGTGAAGCTCATAAGACCTTCCGTGACATCATAGGCTAAAAAGCCTATTATTAATATCTGGAACCGGGACTGATGGTGGTCATTAACTAACCTTATTCAGTGAACTGTCATCACACGGTGAATGCATTGTTGCTTACAAAAGGGGAACTCTAACTTTTTTTGATAGGAAGAGATCTAGAGCGAGTATTTCATATTTATTAATACTAATGTTTTAACTCAGGAAGAGTTCTGAAATCAATATTTTGTGGAATAACCATGATTTTTACTCACAGCTTTCATGCGTCTTGGCATGCTTTCCACCAGTCTTTCACACTGCTATTGGGTGACCTTATGCTAATCCTGGTACAAAAATTTAAGCAGTTCTTCTTTGTTTGTTAGCTTATGACTATCCATCTTTCTCTTGATTACATTCCAGAAGTTTTCAATGGGGTTCAGGTCTGGAGATTGGGCTGGCCATGACAGGGATTTGATGTGGTGTTCCTTCATCCACACATTGATTGACCTAGATGTGTGGCATGGCGCCTTGTCCTACTGGAAAAAAACAGTCCTCGGAGTTGGGGAACATTGCCTGAGCAGAAGGAATCAACTGTTTTTCCAGGATAACCTTGTATGCGCCTTGATTCATACGTCCTTCGCAAAGATAAACCTGCTCAATTCCAGCCTAGCTGAAGCATCCCCAGATCATCACCGATCCTCCACCAAATTTCACAGTGGGTGCAAGACACTGTAGCTTGTACGCCTCTCCAGGTCTCCGTCTAAACTTTGGACGACCAGGTGTTGGGCAAAGCTGAAAATTAGACTCAGAGAAGATTACCTTACTCCAGTCCTCTATGGTCCAATCCTTATGGTCTTTGGCAAACTTCAGCCTGGCTCTCCTTTGCTTCTCATTGATGAAAGGCTTTTTTCTAGTTTTACATGTCTTGAGCCCTGCCTCTAGGAGCCTGTTACGAACTGTTCTTGCCGTGCACTTTACCCCAGCTGCCATTTCTTTTGTAGGTCACGTGATGTCATCCTGCAATTGTTGAGTGACGTTCGAATAAGATGACGGTCATCCCGGTCAGTGGAGAGTCGTTTTGCCCTCTGCCGGTCTATAGCTTTGTTGTCCCCAATGTCTGCTGCTTGACCTTGTTGTAATGGACTTCAGTCTTAGTAATTTTAAGGATGGAGACAGTATGACGCTCACTGTATCCAACTGCTAGTAAAGCCAGAATTGAGCACTTCTTTTCCTCATTCAAGACTTTTCTTTTCAACTCCTTTGGCAAGGTTAAAAGTTATTTTTTCATTCCTATTACTTTTGGGATATTACTAGCACTTGTTTTGCCATCCAGCTTGTCCTATTGAAGAGGATTGTGAACACCACAGCAGTGTTTTTTAAACTTTCCTTCATTAAAGATTTGGTTCAGGTGATCACCTAATCAGAAGCACATTAAGTAAAATGAGGTGTACTCTGGTTGGAATTCAACTGAAACTGGAATTGCTGTCAGACATGTAGAGATGGTGATTTTTATAAAACTGTGCAGAGGTCTCTTCATTTTTGCCAAGTAAAGTGCAAGAAGTGCTTGGGAGGGAGGGGGGAGAGAGATGGAATGGAAAGGAGAGTCACAAGGACGTACCCCCCGAGGAAGCGGACTTCCCGCGAAACACGCATTGGGGTATTCGGCTCGGCATCTCCAAAGGCGGCAGCATGATGGGTACGTCCTTGTGATTATCCTTTCCATTCCATCTCTCTCCCCCCTCCCTCTCCCAAGCACTTCTTGCACTTTACTTATAGAAAGCACAGCGTTACTGGAGATTTCTCTCCCTAGCAATGACTGGATTTAGCAATAATAAGATTGTCAGCACCCAGCACCCATGTGCTCATAATGATGTAACGACATGATTCCCCTCTTTTGACCAGGATGTGGGGCTTACAACCTCAGCATCAAATAAAAGCTTGTAGGCCTACTTAGGGACTTTACTTTTTTATATACTCTTTGTATACATATGCTGCGGTTGTCTTTCCCACCCATGGTACTAGTATGTTAGGATATATTTTTGGGGCAAAGTGCAATATGACTTTCATGTATATATCGCTATCCATGCTAAGTGTCAACATGGTGCAATGTGATTGAGGAGGGACACTCTACACAGTTTGCCTACTTGTATTGAGACATTCACCCTCATCCAGCCGCGCCATTTTTGGCTTTATTTAAATGAGCTGCTGATCCGTTTTTTGTGGTTCTGGGCTAATAACCCATTGAAAGCCGTTAACATTTTATAATTGTCCTGTTTCTCACATGCGTGTCCTTTTGCATTAATAAAAGCATTTATTTTTCAAATAGTTTTGAACTCGGGTCCTGTTTTGTTCTATCATAAATTTTGTGAGTGGTCACTATTGTACAATATTTTTTTTTTAGGCATAATTCGTGTATTCTCATATAATGAATTAATAATGTGCATTTGGAGATTTTTTTGTTTTGGATCAGTAAAGGACAGAGAGCTCCACTCCGACTCAGACGCCAGCAAGGTGGAGGTGGGGTACTTGTATGGGTTGGTATCATCAAAGATGAACTTGTGGGACCTTTTCGGGTTGAGGATGGAGTGAAGCTCAACTCCCAGACCTACTGCCAGTTTCTGGAAGACACCTTCTTCAAGCAGTGGTACAGGAAGAAGTCGGTATCGTTCAAGAAAAACATGATTTTCATGCAGGACAATGCTCCATCACATGCATCCAAATACTCCACAGCGTGGCTGGCCAGTAAAGTTCTAAAAGAAGAAAAAATAATGACATGGCCCCCTTGTTCACCTGATCTGAACCCCATAGAGAACCTGTGGTCCCTCATAAAATGTGAGATCTACAGGAAGGGAAAACAGTACACCTCTCGGAACAGTGTCTGGAGGCTGTGGTGGCTGCTGCACGCAATGTTGATCGTAAACAGATCAAGCAACTGACAGCATCTATGGATGGAAGGCGTCTGAGCATCATCGTAAAGAAAGGTGGCTATATTGGTCACTGATTTTTTTGTTTTTGAATGTCAGAAATGTTTATTTCTAAATTTTATGTTATTATACTGGTTTGACTGGTGAAAATAAACAAGTGAGATGGGTATATATTTGGTTTTTATTAAGTTGCCTAATAATTCTGCACAGTAATAGTTATCTGCACAAACAGATATCCTCCTAAGATAGCCAGATCTAAAAAAAAAACCACTCCAACTTCCAAAAATATTAAGCTTTGATATTTATGAGTCTTTTGGGTTGATTGAGAACATAGTTGTTGTTCAATAATAAAAAGAATCCTCTCAAATACAACTTGCCTAATAATCATGCACACAGTGTAATTAACATGTCGATCCTGTGATCTCCATAATTCTGCAGCTTTTCCTTCTTGGTGTTGCTCTTACAATATTGAGTATATAGTACAAAAACAGGTTTTTATTTCAGCTCTGTTGGACACTAGAGAAGCCCATTGCCCACAATAACAAGTGACACAGGCCCAGTATTCTATTTTTCGCATGCTCCTGTATGCCTTCCGCCTCAAATTCTCCATTTGGACCTATACCAGAAGGCTCGAAGTAATGTGAACAAAGCCTTTGACTACTTGTACAGTCATGGCCAAAAGTTTTGAGAATGACACAAATATATTTTCACATGATCTGCTGCCCTCTCGTTTTTATGTGTGTTTGACAGATGTTTTTATCACAGACAGAAATATAATTGCAAACATATGAGTAACAAAAGCTTATATTGACAGTTAGAATGAGTTAATGCAGCAAGTCAATATTTGCAGTGTTGACCCTTCTTCTTCAGGACCTCTGCAATTCTCCCTGGCATGCTCTCAATCAACTTCTGGACCAAATCCTGACTGATAGCAGTCCATTCTTGCACAATCAATGCTCTAATTTTGTCACAATTTTTAGGTTTTTGTTTGTCCACCTGTCTCTTGATGATTGACCACAAGTTCTCAATGGGATTAAGATCTGGGGAGTTTCCAGGCCATGGACCCCAAATCTCTATGTTTTGTTCCCTGAGCCATTTAGTTATCACCTTTGCTTTATGGCAAGGTGCTCCATCATGCTGGAAAAGGCAATGTTGATCGCCAAACTGCTCTAGGAGGGTTGGGAGAAGTTGCTCTTGGAGGACATTCTGGTACCATTCTTTATTCATGGCTGTGTTTTTAGGCAAGACTGTGAGAGAGCAGATTCCCTTGGCTGAGAAGCAACCCCACACATGAATGGTTTCAGGATGCTTAACAGTTGGCATGAGACAAGACTGGTGGTAGGGCTCACCTTGTCTTCTCCGAATGAGGCGTTTTCCTGATGTCCCAAACAATCGAAAAGGGGATTCATCAGAGAAAATAACTTTACCCCAGTCCTCAGCAGTCCACTGCCTGTACCTTTTGCAGAATATCAGTCTATCCATGATGTTTTTTCTGGAGAGAAGTGGCTTCTTTGCTGCCCTCCTTGAGACCAGGCCTTGCTCCAAGAGTCTCCGCCTCACAGTGCATGCAGATGCACTCACACCTGCCTGCTGCCATTCCTGAGCGAGCTCTGCACTGCTGGTAGCCCGATCCCGTAGCTGAAACACTTTTACGAGACGGTCCTGGCGTTTGCTGGTCTTTCTTGGGCGCCCTGGAGCCTTTTTGGCAACAATGGAACCTCTCTCCTTGAAGTTCTTGATGATGCGATAGATTGTTGACTGAGGTGCAATCTTTCTAGCTGCAATACTCTTCCCTGTTAGGTCATTTTTGTGCATTGCAATGATGACTGCACGCGTTTCTTTAGAGCTAACCATGGTTAACAGAAGAGAAACAATGATACCAAGCACCAGCCTCCTTTTAACCCCTTAGTGACAGAGCCATTTTGCAGCTTAATGACAGGGCCAATTTTTACAATTCTGACCACTGTTACTTTATGAGGTTATAACTCTGGAACGCTTTAACGAATCCAGCTGATTCTAAGATTGTTTTTTTGTGACATATTGTACTTCACGTTAGTGGTAAAATTTCTTTGATATGACTTGTGTTTATTTATGAAAAAAATGGAAACATGGCGAAAATTTTGAAAATTTAAAAATTTTCAAACTTAAAATTTTTATGCCCTAAAATCAGAGAGATATGTCACACAAGTTTCTTAATAAATAACATTTCCCACATGTCTACTTTACATCAGCACAATTTTGGGAACAACATTTTTTTTTTGTTACGAAGTTATAAGGGTTAAAAGTTGACCAGCGATTTCTCATTTTTACAACACCATTTTTTTTTAGGGACCACATCACATTTGAAGTCACTTTGAGGGGTGTATATGACAGAGAATACCCAAAAGTGACACCATTCTAAAAACTGCACCCCTCAAGGTGCTCAAAACCACATTCAAGAAGTTTATTAACCCTTTACGTGCTTCACAGGAACTGAAGCAATGTGGAAGGAAAAAATTAACATTTAACTTTTTTTGCAAAAACTTTAATTTGGAACCAATTTTTTTTATTTTCACAACTGTTAAAAGAAAAAATGAACCACAAAATTTGTTGTGCAATTTCTCCTGAATAAGCCGATACCCCATATGTGGGGGTAAACCACTTTTTGGGCGCACGGCAGAGGTCGCAAGTGAAGGAGCGACATTTGACTTTTTCAACGCAGAATTGGCTGGACGCCATGTCGCGTTTGTAGAGGCCCTGATGTCTCTAAACAGTGGAAACCCATCACAAGTGACCCCATTTTGGAAACTAGACCCCCTAAGGAACTTATCTAGATGTGTGGTGAGCACTTTGAACCTCCAAGTGCTTCACAGAAGTTTATAACATAGAACCGTGAAAATAAAAAATCATATTTTTTTCCACAAAAACGATCTGTTCACCCCAATTTTTATTTTCCCAAGGGTAACAAGACCCCAAAAGTTTTTGTGCAATTTGTCCTGAGCATGCAGATACCCCATATGTGGGGGTAAACCACTGTTTGGGTGCATGGCAGAGCTTGGAAGGGAAGGAGCGCCGTTTGACTTTTTCAACGCAGAATTGGCTGGATGCCATGTCGCGTTTGTAGAGGCCCTAATGTGTCTAAACAGTGGAAACCCCCCTCCCCCAAGTGACACCATTTTGGAAACTAGACCCCCTAAGGAACTTATATAGATGTGTGGTGAGCACTTTGAACTCCCAAGTGCTTCACAGAAGTTTATAACTCCTGGGCATGAAAATAAAAAGTCATATTTTTACCACAAACCTGATCGTTTAGTCCCCAATTTTTTATTTTCCCAAGGGTAACAGGAGAAATTAGACCACAAAAGTTGTTGTCCAATTTGTCCTGAGTACGCTGATACCCCATATGTGGGGGGAGGACCACTGTTTGGGCGCACGGCAGGGCTTGATAGGGAAGGAGAGCCGTTTGACTTTTTCAAACCAAAATTGGCTGGAAGTGAAATTGGACGCCATGTCGCGTTTGGAGAGCCCCTGATACGCCTAAACAGTGGAAACCCCCCACGAATGACACCATTTTGGAAACTAGACCCCTTAAGGAACTTATCTAGATGTGTGGTGAGCACTTTGAACCCCCAAGTGCTTCACAGAAATTTATAAACGTAGAGCCGTGAAAATAAAAAATCATTTTTTTCCTCAAAAATGATTCTTTAGCCCGCTATTTTTTTTATTTTCCCAAGGGTAACAGGAGAAATTGGACCCCAAAAGTTGTTGTGCAATTTTTCCTGAGTACGCTGATACATATGTGGGGTGAAACCACTGTTTGGGCGCATGGGAGTGCTTGGAAGGGAAGGAGCAGCATTTTGTTATGCAGACTTTGATGGAATGTTCTGCGGGCGTCATGTTGTGTTTGCAGAGCCCTTGATATGCCTAAACAGTAGAAATCCCCTGCAAGTGACACCATTTTGGAAACTAGACCCCCCCCCAAGGAGCTTATCTAGATGTGTGGTGAGCACTTTGAACCCCAAGTGCTTCACAGAAATTTATAAACGCAGAGCCGTGAAAATAAAAAATATTTTTTTTTCTCAAAAATGATTGTTTTAGCCAGCTATTTTTTATTTTCCCAAGGGTAACAGGAGAAATTAGAACCCTAAAATTGGTTTGCAATTTGTCCTGAGTACGCTGATACCCCATATGTTGGGGTAAAGCACTGTTTGGGCGCACGGCAGGGCTCGGAAGGGAGGGAGCGCCATTTGACTTTTTGAACGCCATGTCGTGTTTGGAGACCCCCTGATGTGCCTAAATAGTGGAAACCCCTCAATTCTAGCTCCAACCCTAACCCCAACACACCCCTAACCCTAATCCCAACCCTAATCCTAACCTAAATCCCAACCCTAATTCCAACCCTAATTGTAACCCTAACCTTAATTGTAACCCTAACCCTAATTCTAACCCTAATTATAACCCTAAGGCTAGGTTCATTTTGCGTTTTACCAGCCCGTTCAACACATAGCGTTGACGGGCTGGTAACGGTATAGCATAACACGATCGCGTTATGCTATACCCGCTAGCGCAGATGAATCAGCAGATGATTCATCTGCGCTAGCGGTGATGGAGCCCAGACGCTGCAGCCCGCGTCCGAGGCTCCGTCACTGAATGATGGCACGTCGCGAACGCATGCTTCTTTACGGCATGCGTCGCGATGCGCCCTCAAATGGGGGTGAATGGCAGCGTTAACGGACTGCGTTACACCGCGTTATACCGCGGTGTAATGCAGTCCGTCTAACGGACTGCCATAACGCAGTATGAACCCAGCCTAACCCTAACCCTAATTATAACCCTAACCCTAATGCTAACCCTAATGCTAACCCTAACGGAAAAATGAAAATAAATATAATTTCTATTTTTTATTATATGTCCCTAACTAAGGGGGTGATAAATGGGGGGGTTATGTACTGTTTTTTTTTTATTTTGATCACTGTGATAGTTTATCACAGTGATCAAAATGCACTTTTATGAGAATGAGTGAAAAAATTTTGAATCTGCCGCCAAGCAGATCGGCGGGCGCACTGCGCATGCGCCCGCCATTTTTTTTTCCAGGAAGAAGACGCCGGGATCCTGGGGATCGAGGACACCGGCAGGTATAGGGGGGGGGGCGATCGGGGGACCTGGGGACCCTCATTTTCTCCCCTCTGATGTGCGATCACATCAGAGGGGAGAGAAATCATTTTTTTTTTTTTGCAGTCGCCGTTATACTTAGTATAACAGAGATCGAGACACCGGGGTCGGTAACTACCGACCCGGATCATGTTCTCTGGGGTCTCGGCTAGCCGAGACCCCAGAGAAAATTGCCCATCCCCCCCCCAGCACAGCGGCGGGCGCACTGAGCATGCGCCCGCCATTTTCTCAATGGCGGCGGCACCGGGGGAGGCAGAATGGCACGGGGGCCACATGGAGGAGCTCGGGGGCCACATGGGGGTCCCGGGGACCCTTTTTCTCTGTCCTCTGATGTCCGATGACATCAGAGGACAGAGAAATTAAATGGAACATTTTTTTTTTTTTTGCGGTCGCCGTTATAGGGTTAATAACGGCGATCGCAACATCGGTGTCGATAAAAACGACCCGATTCATGTTCTCTGGGGTCTCGGCTACCCCGGTAGCCGAGACCCCGGAGAAAATGCGCCTATGGGGGGCGCTATTCACTTTTTCCACAGCGCCTTTAATTAACGGCGCTGTGGTTTAAGTACCCTTAATGACCGCCGTTAAAAGGCGTATCGGCGGTCGTTAAGGGGTTAAAGTGTCCAGTGGTGTCATTCTTACTTAATCATGACAGATTGATCTCAAGCCATGTCCTCATCAACACCCACACCTGTGTTAATGGAGCAATCACTGAAAAGAGGTTAGCTGGTCCTTTTAAGGCAGGGCTGCAATGATGTTGAAATGTGTTTTGGGGATAAAGTTCATTTTCTAACCAAATATTGACTTTGCAAGTAATTTCTGTTAAGCTGATCACTCTTTATAACATTCTGGAGTATATGCAAATTGCCATTAGAAAAAGTGAAGCAGTAGACTTTGTAAAAATTAATATTTGTGTCATTCTCAAAACTTTTGGCCATGACTATGTGTATGAAGTATTCGGTTCTTGTGAGACCAAAATTCTTTAGGCAGTATTATGCTGTGCAATCTACTTAATGCACAAACGCATTAACTCGTTAGGGTTACATCTATGTTGCAACCAGTTGGATGTTCTTTACGAATATAATAGAAAAAATAAAACAAAAAGCCTCACATGTTAAATTTTAACACTTTCACCTCTGCAATGAATAATTACATAATGCCAATTATTTACAGTGGGTCCACGTCGTCAAGCACACAGGAATTTCGGTAACATAACAAATCTAAGAAAACCAATACCTCTCCCAAGTCACTGCCAGATTTTAGCAAACTATACAAATGTGACCAGTCATTATTCTGCGCTTGTAGCAGAGTAGAACAGGAGCCCAATGTTTAGATGACATTCCTATTTCTCAACGCTTCGTTAGCAAAGGCCCCGTCACACATAATGAGATCGCTAGCGAGATCGTTATTACGTCACGGTTTTGAGATCGCTGGAGAGCCGTATCGTGATCGTTGGGGAGCTGTCAAACATGCAGAACTTCCCAACGATTTTGTCCGCCCCAGCGATCTAACTAACGATCTCGTTGTTGTTGGGACGCTTTCACACAGCAGCTATTTCAACGATCCACACCTTGATAGGGGCTGTACTGTGTCACCAATCATCTCCGATTGGTGGTTCTGATTGGGCGGCAGGTTTAAAATAAACCCACGTTGTAGCAATTCCGTCCCTTTGTTCCTGTTTGCGTTCTGGTTTCGGATCGTAGCAGCGTTCTTCGAGTGTGACTCTGTATCCATTCATCTGGGCTTTGTTCCTGACAAGCGTTCTGGTTTGTGGATTGTAGTGTTCTTCGGCTGTGACTCCACACAACCCGGAGAATTCTGCTAAGATCTGCAATCCAGCACGAGGTCAGAAACAAAGGATGGAATCGCTATTCTGTTGCTTTCTTTATGCACGGCGGGAAATGAGAATGCTGTAGCGACCACCAATCGGGACGAGGGGCGCAGAAAAGTCCAATTTATGCACGCCTACGTGTTTCAGTTCTGAATCGCTAACGAGGTCGTTGGTTAGGTGTCAAATACAGCGATGCACACCGCCCAGCGAGAGCGCAACGACCCAGGAATGGTCCAGAAAGCTTTGTAACGATCAGCGATCTCACAGCAGGGGCCTGATCGTTGCTACCTGTCAGACTTAACGAGATCGCTAGCGAAATAGTTATTGCGTCACAAAACCCATGACGTATCAAAGATCTCGTTAGCGATCTCGTTATGTGTGACGGGGCCTTTAGATAAATATAGCGACATACAATCTAAGAATCTGACGTTTTGATACACACTTAATTACCTGTTTTCCCATTCTTCCCTTGTCTTCAGTCTTAATCTCATGTGACTCATTGAAGACTCTGAGACACTCTTCCATTGGGTCTACATCAGATTCAGAATCCAAATTGTTCTCAAGTGAGAAAGTCTCGATATCAATTGACTCCACAGAGGAGACAGAATTTCTTCTGGGGGCCACTTTGCTTTTAGGTGTAGACTTTTCACCTTTACTTCGATTACCAGCTTTTCTGTTTTCTTCCTCATCGCTTGTCTCATCCCCAAATAAATCCGCATGACTTAATGCTTTTTGTTTCTTTTTACCATTGCAAGACATCTTAGGTTTGTCCAAAGACAACAATTTCATTTTTTTAGCTTTATGCTGTCTACTTTTCACATTGCCATCTTTACTACTTGGGTCATTCTTTTTAGACAGCTCTTTACAGCATTTATTTTCATTATCCTTTTTACTTTGTCTGATTATTGGATTTTTTGATGAAGACTCTAAACTATTCTTTTTATTTTCAGTCTGTTCAGATGGCCTCTCTTTTTTCAGCTTGTCTAGATTTTTAACATCCACCTTTTCACATTTCTTCTTATTGTGGCTTTTTGAAGATGCTTTTTTTTGCTCTTTACTGATGCACGGCTTCTTACCGGAGACCACAGCTGATTTCAGGTCTTTTTTAGATTCAGTCTTCTCATTTTTTGGCTCTAAAGGGTTGGGTATTTTTTTAATGGGCACTTTGCTGTTTACGGAGTTTCCAATATCATGCTGCGCTGAAATTTCTTTTACTGTTCTTACAGAGGATTGTTCAGTTCCACACACTAAAGATTTTAACAAATTAAAGGAGCTGCTCTTATCAGAAATTAGGGGTTTTCCTATGTTAGGGGAACACTGTAATAGGGAATCATCTTCAGAGTCTGAAAATTT
Source organism: Oophaga sylvatica (assembly GCA_033576555.1). Taxonomy (NCBI): domain Eukaryota; kingdom Metazoa; phylum Chordata; class Amphibia; order Anura; family Dendrobatidae; genus Oophaga; species Oophaga sylvatica. The sequence goes on from JARQOD010000001.1 coordinate 343,744,817, forward strand.
AGCTTCAACCATAACCTTAGGGGTCCGATTGCATAACTTCTTGGAAAAGGGAGTATCACTTGTATCCTGACTATTTGTTCGACATCTTTTAGTCACCTTTTCAGGCTTAACCTTGCTTAAATGTCGAGCAGAGTAATTTAACATTGGATCATATTCCAAGTCTGTGTAAGGTTTGGAATTATCAATGACATACTTATTACTTCTGTACCTAGAGAAATTAGTTACTGTTGTTGGAATGTACTCCAAGTGACGTTTCTTACTTTTAACGTTTTCCTCGTTAGCTAAATTATATTTACACGGCTTTACAGACTGAGCCTTGGGATTTGGGTTGTAGCATAAAGCACTGCTTCCAGAACAACCTGGATCATACTCAAAAGAAGAATGGCTTTCAGATGGCAAAGAGTTTTTTGTATTTTGTGATTCAAGCAGTTCTTCATACTTTCTCCGCTCTTTTTCCATCTCACCCTTGACTTCTTCAATTGCTTTGTTGACCCTTTCCAGTTCCCGTATATGTTGGCTAGGCTTAGAAAAACTCCCCAAAAAGTCATTATCCGTGCAAGGGGAAACCACTGGAAGTTCAGGACTGTATGGATCATACTCTGAAAAATACATTAAAAAGGTAAAACGTTAAAACAAAAACATTTATGGAAAACATAACATTCAAAAGTCCATTATAGATATATAAACTATATTTTTAATAAAAACATGCACAGGTAAGAATATATATATATATATATATATATATATATATATATCATACACACACACATACAAATAGAGATTCTTTAACCCCTCTCTGACATTAGACGTACTATCCCGTCCAAAAAACCCGTGACAATCTGACCATGGACGGGATAGTACGTCATAGGCGATCAGCTGCGCCGGGTGTCAGCTGATTATCACAGCTGACACCCGTGACTGTGTGTCAGGAGCGGTCACGGACCGCTCCCGGCACATTAACCCCTTGCACACCGCGATCAAACATGATAGCGGTGTACTGGGGGCACAGGGGAGGATCGCGCAGGGTGGGGGCTCCCTGCGCGCCCCCCTGAGACCCTCAGAGCAGCGCGATGTGATCGCGCTGTTCTGAGGGCTTCCTCCCTCCCAGGACCCGGATCCAAGATGGCGCCGGGGTCCTGGAAGGAGGCGGCTTCCTCAGTGCCTGCTGAGAGCAGGCACTGAGAAGCCTGCTGCACTGCCTGAGCGATCGCTGGTGTGACAGAGTGCTGTGCACACTGTCACACCAGCGATCTGATAAAATACAGTGATGTCCCACCCTGGGACAAAGTAAAAAAGTTAAAAAAAAAAATAAAAATAAACATGTTTTTAAAAAAAATCCAAAATAAATTAAAAAAAATAAAAATATTCCCCAATAAATTCATTTCTTCCTGTAAATAAAAAAAACAAAACAATAAAAGTACACATATTTGGTATCGCCGCGTCCGTAACGATCCCCCCTATAAAACTGTCCCACTAGTTAACCCTTTTAGTGAACCCCTTAAAAAAAAAAAAAAAAAAACGAAGCAAAAAAATCAATGCTTTATCATCATATCGCCGAACAAAAAGTGGAATAACGCGCGATCAAAAAGACAGATATAAAAAAACATGGTACCGCTGAAAACGTCATCTTGTCCCGCAAAAAACGAGCCGTCATAGAGCATCATCAGCGAAAAAATAAAAAAGTTATAGCTTGCAGAATAAAGCGATGCAAAAATAATTATTTTCTATATAAAATTGTTTTTATTCTATAAAAGCGCCAAAACATAAAAAAATGATATAAATGAGGTATCGCCGTAATCGTACTGACCTGAAAAATAAAACTGCTTTATCAATTTTACCACACGCGGAACGGTATAAACGCCTCCCCCAAAAGAAATTCATGAATTGCTGATTTTTGTTCATTCTAACCTCCCAAAAATCGAAATAAAAAGCGATCAAAAAATGTCACCTGCTCAAAAATGGTACCAATAAAAACGTCACCTCGTCCCGCAAAAAATAAGACCTCACATGACTCTGTGGGCCAAAATATGCAAAAATTATAGCTCTCAAAATGTGGCGATGCAAAAAACAATTTTTGCAATAAAAAGCGTCTTTTAGCGTGACAGCTGCCAATCATAAAAACCCGCTATAAATAGTAAATCAAACCCCCCTTTATCACCCCCTTAGTTAGGGAAAAATAATAAAATTAGAAAAAAGTATTTATTTCCATTTTCCCATTAGGGTTAGGGTTAGGGTTGCGGCTAAAGTTAGGGTTGGCGCTAAAGTTAGGATTAGGGTTAGGGTTGGGATTAGGGCTGTGTTAGGGTTAGGTTTGTGGTTAGGGTTGGGACTAGGGTTAGGGGTGTGTTGGGGTTAGGGTTGGAGTTAGAATTGGGGGTTT
>JARQOD010000001.1:343747296-343783971 GCA_033576555.1 Oophaga sylvatica
TAACCTTGTGCCTTTTTCTCTCGAAAATTTTCTCCTACTGAACGTAATTATGACGTGGGTAATCGGGAGTTATTGGCCATGAAGTGGGCTTTTGAAGAGTGGAGACATTGGCTGGAGGGAGCCAAACATCAGGTGGTGGTCCTTACGGACCATAAGAATCTGGTCTATCTGGAATCTGCCAAGCGACTCAATCCTAGACAGGCCAGGTGGGCCTTGTTTTTCACACGTTTTAATTTTGTGGTTTCCTTTCTTCCTGGCACTAAGAATGTTAAGGCGGATGCCCTCTCGAGGAGTTTCCTTGCGGACTCTCCTGAGCTATCTGATCCCTCTGTTATTTTGAAGGAGGGTGTAGTTCTTTCCGCCATCTCGCCCAATTTGAGACTAGCTCTGGAGGGGTGTCAGGAGGATAGGCCCGAGCGCTGCCCTGTGGGAAAATTGTTTGTCCCGGACCAGTGGAAAAAGAGTGTGATGTCTGAGATTCATTGTTCCGCGTTGGCTGGGCATCCCGGAATTTTTGGTACCAGAGACTTGGTTAGTCGGTCCTTTTGGTGGCCTACCTTGTCTCGTGATGTCAGGGAATTTGTGCAGTCCTGCGGGACTTGCTCTCGCTCCAAGCCTTGCTCTCGCTCTAGTGGTTTGTTGATGCCATTGCCTGTGCCCAAGAGACCATGGACCCATATCTCTATGGATTTCATTTCCGACCTTCCTGTTTCTCAGAGAATGACCGCCATCTGGGTGATTTGTGATAGGTTTTCCAAGATGATACATCTTGTGCCATTACCTAAGTTGCCTTCCTCCTCTGAATTGGTGCCGTTGTTCCTTCAGCACGTGATTCGTTTACACGGCATTCTGAGAACATAGTGTCTGACAGAGGAGTCCAGTTTGTTTCCAGATTTTGGAGGACTTTTTGTTCAAAACTGGGTGTTCAATTGTCTTTCTCCTCGGCATTTCATCCTCAGACAAATGGTCAAACTGAGAGAACAAACCAGACATTGGAGACTTATCTAAGATGCTTTGTGTCTGCTGATCAGGATGACTGGGTCTCTTTTTTTGCCTTTGGCTGGCAAAAATGAAAAGCAGAGGAGAAAGACAATTGAACACCAAGTTTAGAACAAAAAGTCCTCCAAAATCTGGAAACAAACTGGACTCCTCTGTCAGACACAATGTTCTCAGGAATGCCGTGTAACCGAACCACATGCTGAAGGAACAAAGGCACCAATTCGGAGGAGGAAGGCAACTTAGGTAATGGCACAAGATGTATCATCTTGGAAAACCACAAATCACCCAGATAACGGTCATTCTCTGAGAAACAGGGAGGTCGGAAATAAAATCCATAGAGATATGGGTCCATGGTCTCTTGGGCACAGGCAATGGCATCAACAAACCACTAGAGCGAGAGCAAGGCTTGGAGCGAGAGCAAGTCCCACAGGACTGCACAAACTCCCTGACATCACGAGACAAAGTAGGCCACCAAAAGGACCGACTCATTAAGTCTCTGGTATCAAAAATTCCGGGATGACCGGCCAACGCGGAACAATGAATCTCAGACATCACACTCTTCTTCCACTGGTCAGGGACAAACAATTTCCCAACAGGGCAGCGCTCGGGTTTATCCTCCTGACACCCCTCCAGAGCCAGTCTCAAATTGGGCGAGATGGCGGAAAGAACTACACCCTCTTTCAAAATAACAGCAGGATCAGATAACTCAGGAGAGTCCGCAAAGAAAACTCCTCGAGAGGGCATCCGCCTTAATATTCTTAGTGCCAGGAAGAAAGGAAACCACAAAATTAAAACGTGTGAAAAACAAGGCCCACCTGGCCTGTCTAGGATTAAGTCGCTTGGCTGATTCCAGATAAACCAGATTCTTATGGTCCGTGAGGACCACCACCTGATGTTTGGCTCCCTCCAGCCAATGTCTCCACTCTTCAAAAGCCCACTTCATGGCCAATAACTCCCGATTACCCACGTCATAATTACGTTCAGTTGGAGAAAATTTTCGAGAGAAAAAAGCACAAGGGTTACTTTTAGAGGTCTCAGGATCTCTTTGGGACAAAATGGCACCTGCCCCAATTTCAGAGGCATCAACCTCCACCTGAAATGGCAGAGAAACATCAGGCTGCCTTAGAACAGGAGCAGAAGTGAATCTCTGCTTAAGTTCCTGAAACGCAGAGACTGCCTCAGGAGGCCAATTCACCACATCAGAACCCTTTTTGGTCAAATCAGTCAATGGTTTAACAATAACAGAGAAATTACCAATAAATTTACGATAAAAATTGGCAAAACCCAAGAATCTCTGAAGAGCCTTTAATGAAGTAGGTTGGACCCAATCACAGATGGCCTGAACCTTGACCGGGTCCATTTCAATAACAGATGGGGACAAAATGAATCCCAGAAATGAGATCCTCTGTACGCCAAAAAGACACTTTGATCCCTTCACATACGGAGCATTCTTTCTCAAAATCTGGAACATAGTCCGAACATGTTTCACATGAGAGTCCCAGTCATTGGAAAAAATCAAGATATCATCCAAATAAACAATCAGAAATTTATCCGCAAAATCCCTGAAAATGTCATTCATGAAGGACTGGAAGACGGAAGGAGCATTAGTGAGCCCAAAGGGCATCACTAGGTACTCAAAATGCCCCTCTGGGGTATTGAATGACGTCTTCCATTCATCCCCGTGCATAATGCGAATAAGGTTATACGCCCCCCTGAGGTCAAGCTTGGTAAACCAAGTAGCACTTTTCACCCTGGAAAACAGGTCAGAAATCAAGGGTAATGGATATTGATATTTCACAGTGATATTGTTCAAGAGACGATAATCAATACACGGCCTTAATGAACCATCCTTTTTGGCCACAAAGAAAAAACCGGCACCCAAGGGTGAAGAGGATGGTCTGATATGACCCTTCTCCAATGACTCCTTCATATAAGACCGCATAGCGTCATGTTCCGGTACAGACAAGTTAAAAGGCGACCTTTAGGGAATTTACTACCAGGCACTAATTCAATAGCGCAGTCATAGCTCCTATGGGGGGCAAGGATGCAGATTTACTTTCGCTAAACACATCAGAAAAATCAGTCAAAAAGTCAGGAACATCCTGAGCCTGGGGAGAGGCAGAAAAAACAGGAGTGTTGGTATTAACACATTGGCAGCCCCAACTGGTTACAGACACAGATTTCCAATCCAAAACAGGATTATGAGACTGTAACCAAGGGAAACCTAGTACAATTATGTCATGCAGATTATACAGCACCAAAAATTTGCAACTCTCCTGATGATCAGGTTCAACCCTCATTATCACCTGAGTAGAGAACTGGGGTTTATTCTCAGCCAAAGGGGTAGAATCAATCCCCAGTAGGGGAATAGACTTCCGTAGGGGTATCAAGGGAAACCCACAACGTTTAGCAAAATCAAAATCCATCAGGTTAATAGCTGCTCCCGAATCAACAAAAGACTGAGCAGAAAATATGGACAGGGAGCAAATCAGGGTAACAGTCAACAGAAATTTAGTCTGAACACTACCCAAGACAACTGAGCGTGCAAAACGTCTTCCCCGCTTAGGGCAGACTGAAATAGCATGAGAGGCGTCACCACAGTAGAAACATAACCCATTGCGTTTTCGAAACTCATGACGCTGTGCCCCAGAATCCACTCTATGACACTGCATGGTTCAGAAGCTGGTTCACAAGGCAACACTGTTGTGAATGGGTTTGAGATGAGTTCTGAGCAGAGGCTTCCTCTGGTGGTTACAAGCGGTGCTGGTCTGTCCAGTGAAGATTGTGAGGACTGGGAATCAGGTGTTACTGACTGGTCTTATATAAGGGAGTCACCTTCCCATCAGGGTTGCCGGTGATCAATTGTTCTGGTCTGAATCCTTCATTCCTGTTTCCCTTGTAGCCTGCTGTGTCGTGTCTGCATCTCCTGCTAACAGATAAGACATTTTCTTCTTTTTGTTTTTGTGCTATATTTTTGCATTTTTGTCCTGCACTTCTGTGGGGGCCTTCAGGGTCCCCTCCGGGGGCTTTTGCCCTCTCAGTTTAGTTCAGCCACTTATGTATGTACTTTTGCTTTTTCCAGTTTTTTCAGTGGCTGCTGTTTTGATTTTGTTACACCAGAGAACTAATTTAGGTGGTAGAGGTCGTGTGATCTCAGGTGTTTTTGAAATTAGTGGTGTTGGTGCTTTTCAGGGTTTTCTGGGATTGCAGTAAGTACCCTTCCTATCCTTTTCTATTTAGTTAGTTTGGGCCCCAGCGTTTGCTCATACTATTTTCTTTCTGTGTCAGTATTTCCATCTTGTCTAACCGCCATTACATTTTGGGGGCTTTCTATTGTCTTTGGGGTTCTGCTCCGGGGCAGATAGCTTTCCTATATCTATCTTTAGGTGTAGTTAGCTTTCTCAAGCTGTGACGAGGCGTCTAGGACCAACGTAGGAACGCTCCACGGCTGCCTCTAGTTGTGGTGGTTAGTCAGGGTACTGCAATCTCATAGTTTCCAACTGCTCTGGTGTATTGCTTTTTTTTTTTACCTGCACTCCTCAGCTACCAAATCATAACAAAACTTCCACGCATACCTCTACGCTCACGCAAATGTCTGTCAATTTCCAATCCAAAACAGGATTATGAGACTGTAACCAAGGGAAACCTAGTACAATTATGTCATGCAGATTATACAGCACCAAAAATTTGCAACTCTCCTGATGATCAGGTTCAACCCTCATTATCACCTGAGTAGAGAACTGGGTTTATTCTCAGCCAAAGGGGTAGAAATCAATCCCCAGTAGGGGAATAGACTTCCGTAGGGTATCAAGGGAAACCCACAACGTTTAGCAAAATCAAAATCCATCAGGTTAATAGCTGCTCCCGAATCAACAAAAGACTGAGCAGAAAATATGGACAGGGAGCAAATCAGGGTAACAGTCAACAGAAATTTAGTCTGAACACTACCCAAGACAACTGAGCGTGCAAAACGTCTTCCCCGCTTAGGGCAGACTGAAATAGCATGAGAGGCGTCACCACAGTAGAAACATAACCCATTGCGTTTTCGAAACTCATGACGCTGTGCCCCAGAATCCATCTATGACACTGCATAGGTTCAGAAGCTGGTTCACAAGGCAACACTGTTGTGAATGGGTTTGAGATGAGTTCTGAGCAGAGGCTTCCTCTGGTGGTTACAAGCGGTGCTGGTCTGTCCAGTGAAGATTGTGAGGACTGGAATCAGGTGTTACTGACTGGTCTTATATAAGGGAGTCACCTTCCCATCAGGGTTGCCGGTGATCAATTGTTCTGGTCTGAATCCTTCATTCCTGTTTCCCTTGTAGCCTGCTGTGTCGTGTCTGCATCTCCTGCTAACAGATAAGACATTTTCTTCTTTTGTTTTTGTGCTATATTTTTGCATTTTTGTCCTGCACTTCTGTGGGGGCCTTCAGGGTCCCCTCCGGGGGCTTTTGCCCTCTCAGTTTTAGTTCAGCCACTTATGTATGTACTTTTGCTTTTTCCAGTTTTTTCAGTGGCTGCTGTTTTGATTTTGTTACACCAGAGAACTAATTTAGGTGGTAGAGGTCGTGTGATCTCAGGTGTTTTGAAATTAGTGGTGTTGGAGCTTTTCAGGGTTTTCTGGGATTGCAGTAAGTACCCTTCCTATCCTTTTCTATTTAGTTAGTTTGGGCCCCAGCGTTTGCTCATACTATTTTCTTTCTGTGTCAGTATTTCCTCTTGTCTAACCGCCATTACATGTTTGGGGGCTTTCTATTGTCTTTGGGGTTCTGCTCCGGGGCAGATAGCTTTCCTATATCTATCTTTAGGTGTAGTTACTTTCTCAGGCTGTGACGAGGCGTCTAGGACCAACGTAGGAACGCTCCACGGCTGCCTCTAGTTGTGGTGGTTAGTCAGGGTACTGCAATCTCATAGTTTCCAACTGCTCTGGTGTATTGCTTTTTTTTTTACCTGCACTCCTCAGCTACCAAATCATAACAGTATCACCGGCCATAACTGAAAATTGTGTGGTACTCACAGAAGGGAAAAAATATTGTGAAAAAAAAAAAAAAAAGGTTGTCAGAGTTGTCAGAGATATTTTTCTGTTTGTTGCATTTTTTTTTTTTTTTCCCTCTGTATCTCTGGGTGCTGGGGAGGATCTTTTTTCTCAATGGAGTTTGCACAGTTGTCTGGCCGTGTGGATCAGCTTGCCACTGAGGTTCAGAGTATTGCTACCTATCTTGCTAGGTTGCCTGTTGTGGAACCTAGGATTCCCATGCCAGATTTGTTTTTAGGGGATCGAGCTAAGTTTCAGAATTTCAAAAATAATTGTAAATTGTTTTTTGCCTTAAAATCTAAGTCCTCAGGGAACGCAGCGCAGCAGGTTCAAATTATCATCTCTCTCCTGCGCGGCGATCCTCAGGATTGGGCTTTTTCCCTGACACCTGGGGATCCTGTTTTGAGTGATGTTGATGCATTTTTTCAGGCTTTGGGGTTATTGTACGATGAGCCTAATGTCACTGATCAAGCTGAAAAAGCCTTGTTGGCATTAAAGCAGGGGCTTGATGACGCTGAGTTATACTGTCAGAGATTCCGTAGGTGGGCAGTCCTGACCAAATGGAATGACGACGCTTTGGCAGCCCTTTTCCGGAAGGGTCTGTCAGATAATGTAAAGGATGTTATGGTGGGATTCCCTGTCCCCTCTGGTCTCAATGATTCTATGTCATTAGCGATTCAAATTGACAGACATTTGCGTGAGCGGAGAAGTATGCGTGGAATGGTGTTGCCTTGTGAACCAGCTTCTGAACCCATGCAGTGTGATAGAGTGGTGTCTGGGGCACAGCGTCATGAGTTTCGAAAGCGCAATGGGTTATGTTTCTACTGTGGTGATGCCTCTCATGCTATTTCAGTCTGCCCTAAGCGGGGAAAACGTTTTGCACGCTCAGTTGTCTTGGGTAGTGTTCAGACTAAGTTTTTATTAACTGTCACTCTGATATGCTCTCTGTCCTCATTTTCTGCTCAGGCTTTCGTTGATTCTGGAGCAGCTATTAACCTGATGGATTATGATTTTGCTAAACGTTGTGGGTTTCCCTTGATACCCCTACAGAAGTCTATTCCCCTACTGGGGATCGATTCTACCCCTTTGGCTGAGAATAAACCCCAGTTTTCTACTCAGGTGATAATGAGGGTTGAACCTGATCACCAGGAGTGCTGCAAATTTTTGGTTCTGTATAATCTGCATGACATTATCGTGCTGGGTTTCCCTTGGTTACAGTCTCATAATCCTGTTTTGGATTGGAAATCTGTGTCTGTAACCAGTTGGGGCTGCCAATGTGTTAATACCAACACTCCTGTTTTTTCTGCCTCCCCCCAGGCTCAGGATGTTCCTGACTTTTTGACTGATTTTTCTGATGTGTTTAGCGAAAGTAAATCTGCATCCTTGCCTCCCCATAGGAGCTATGACTGCGCTATTGAATTAGTGCCGGGTAGTAAATTCCCTAAGGGTCGCCTTTTTAACTTGTCTGTACCTGAACATGACGCTATGCGGTCTTATATCAAGGAATCATTGGAGAAGGGTCATATCAGACCATCCTCTTCACCCTTAGGTGCCGGTTTTTTCTTTGTGGCCAAAAAGGATGGTTCATTGAGGCCGTGTATTGATTATCGTCTCTTGAACAATATTACTGTGAAATATCAATACCCGTTACCTTGATTTCTGACCTGTTTTCCAGGGTGAAAAACGCTACTTGGTTTACCAAGCTTGACCTCAGGGGGGCGTATAACCTTATTCGCATTAAGCACGGGGATGAATGGAAGACGCCATTCAATACCCCTGAAGGGCATTTTGAGTACCTGGTGATGCCCTTTGGTATCACTAATGCTCCTTCCGTCTTCCAGTCCTTCATGAATGACATTTTCAGGGATTTTGTGGACAAATTTCTGATTGTTTATTTGGATGATATCTTGATTTTTTCTAATGACTGGGACTCTCATGTGAAACATGTTCGAACTGTATTCCAGATTTTGAGAGAGAATGCTCTGTATGTGAAGGGATCAAAGTGTCTTTTTGGCGTACAGAGGATCTCATTTCTGGGATTCATTTTGTCCCCATCTGTTATTGAAATGGACCCGGTCAAGGTTCAGGCCATCTGTGATTGGGTCCAACCTACTTCATTAAAGGCTCTTCAAAGATTTTTGGGTTTTGCCAATTTTTATCGTAAATTTATTGGTAATTTCTCGGTTATTGTTAAACCATTAACTGATTTGACCAGAAAGGGTTCTGATGTGGTGAATTGGCCTCCTGAGGCAGTCTCTGCATTTCAGGAACTTAAGCAGAGATTCACTTCTGCTCCTGTTCTACGGCAGCCTGATGTTTCTCTTCCATTTCAGGTGGAGGTTGATGCCTCTGAAATTGGGGCAGGTGCCGTTTTGTCCCAAAAAGATCCAGAGACCTCTAAAAGTAACCCTTGTGCCTTTTTCTCTCGAAAATTTTCTCCTACTGAACGTAATTATGACGTGGGTAATCGGGAGTTATTGGGCATGAAGTGGGCTTTTGAAGAGTGGAGACATTGGCTGGAGGGAGCCAAACATCAGGTGGTGGTCCTTACGGACCATAAGAATCTGGTCTATCTGGAATCTGCCAAGCGACTCAATCCTAGACAGGCCAGGTGGGCCTTGTTTTTCACACGTTTTAATTTTGTGGTTTCCTTTCTTCCTGGCACTAAGAATGTTAAGGCGGATGCCCTCTCGAGGAGCTTCCTTGCGGACTCTCCTGAGTTATCTGATCCTTCTGTTATTTTGAAAGAGGGTGTAGTTCTTTCCGCCATCTCGCCCAATTTGAGACTTGCTCTGGAGGGGTGTCAGGAGGATAGGCCCGAGCACTGCCCGGTTGGAAAATTGTTTGTCCCGGATCAGTGGAAAAAGAGTGTGATGTCTGAGATTCATTGTTCCGCATTGGCTGGGCATCCCGGAATTTTTGGTACCAGAGACTTGGTTAGTCGGTCCTTTTGGTGGCCTACCTTGTCTCGTGATGTCAGGGAATTTGTGCAGTCCTGCGGGACTTGCTCTCGCTCCAAGCCTTGCTCTCGCTCTAGTGGTTTGTTGATGCCATTACCTGTGCCCAAGAGACCATGGACCCATATCTCTATGGATTTCATTTCCGACCTTCCTGTTTCTCAGAGAATGACCACCATCTGGGTAATTTGTGATAGGTTTTCCAAAATGATACATCTTGTGCCATTACCTAAGTTGCCTTCCTCCTCTGAATTGGTGCCGTTGTTCCTTCAGCACGTGGTTCGTTTACACGGCATTCCTGAGAACATTGTGTCTGACAGAGGAGTCCAGTTTGTTTCCAAATTTTGGAGGACTTTTTGTTCTAAACTGGGTGTTCAATTGTCTTTCTCCTCGGCATTTCATCCTCAGACCAATGGTCAAACTGAGAGAACAAACCAGACATTGGAGACTTATCTAAGATGCTTTGTGTCTGCTGATGAGGATGACTGGGTCTCTTTTTTGCCTTTGGCTGAGTTTGCTCTTAATAATAGGGCTAGCTCTGTCCACTTTGATGTCTCAGTTTTTCTGTAATTCTGGGTTTCACCCTCGATTTTCTTCAGGACAGACGGAGGCTTCTGTCTGTCCAGGTGTTGACTCTGTTGTGGAGCGTATGCAACAGATTTGGGACCAGGTAGTGGAGAGGTTGTCCCTCTCTCAGGAGAAGGCCCAGCGGTTTGCTAACCGGCATAGGACTGATGGTCCTCGGTTTAAAGTGGGGGATTGGTCTGGTTGTCCTCAAAGAATATTCCTATGAGAGTGGCATCTCCTAAATTTAAGCCTAGGTTCATTGGACCTTATAAGATCATGGAGATTATTAATCCTGTTTCTTTTCGTTTGCTTCTTCCAGGGACATTTAAGATCCATAACGTGTTCCACAAGTCCTTGTTGAAGAGGTTTGTTGAGCCAATGGTTCCTGTTGCTGTGCCTCCTGACCCTGTTTTGGTTGAGGGCAATCTGGAGTATGTGGTTGAGAAAATATTAGATTCTCGTTTTTCTAGACGGAAACTCCAGTATTTGGTTAAATGGAGAGGTTATGGTCAGGAAGACAATTCTTGGGTGTTTGCTTCGGACATCCATGCTAGGAGACTTATCCGTGCGTATCATAGAACTCATCCTGACCGACCTGGTTGCTCAAATGAGGGTTCGGTGACCCCTCCTCAAGGGGGGGGTACTGTTGTGAATGGGTTTGAGATGAGTTCTGAGCAGAGGCTTCCTCTGGTGGTTACAAGCGGTGCTGGTCTGTCCAGTGAAGATTGTGAGGACTGGGAATCAGGTGTTACTGACTGGTCTTATATAAGGGAGTCACCTTCCCATCAGGGTTGCCGGTGATCAATTGTTCTGGTCTGAATCCTTCATTCCTGTTTCCCTTGTAGCCTGCTGTGTCGTGTCTGCATCTCCTGCTAACAGATAAGACATTTTCTTCTTTTTGTTTTTGTGCTATATTTTTGCATTTTTGTCCTGCACTTCTGTGGGGGCCTTCAGGGTCCCCTCCGGGGGCTTTTGCCCTCTCAGTTTAGTTCAGCCACTTATGTATGTACTTTTGCTTTTTCCAGCTTTTTCAGTGGCTGCTGTTTTGATTTTGTTACACCAGAGAACTAATTTAGGTGGTAGAGGTCGTGTGATCTCAGGTGTTTTTGAAATTAGTGGTGTTGGTGCTTTTCAGGGTTTTCTGGGATTGCAGTAAGTACCCTTCCTATCCTTTTCTATTTAGTTAGTTTGGGCCCCAGCGTTTGCTCATACTATTTTCTTTCTGTGTCAGTATTTCATCTTGTCTAACCGCCATTACATTTTGGGGGCTTTCTATTGTCTTTGGGGTTCTGCTCCGGGGCAGATAGCTTTCCTATATCTATCTTTAGGTGTAGTTAGTTTCTCAGGCTGTGACGAGGCGTCTAGGACCAACGTAGGAACGCTCCACGGCTGCCTCTAGTTGTGGTGGTTAGTCAGGGTACTGCAATCTCATAGTTTCCAACTGCTCTGGTGTATTGCTTTTTTTTTTTACCTGCACTCCTCAGCTACCAAATCATAACACAACACTATTCCACGCATACCTCTACGCTCACGCAAATGTCTGTCAATTTGAATCGCTAATGACATAGAATCATTGAGACCAGAGGGAGCAGGGAAACCCACCATAACATCTTTTACATTCTCTGACAGACCCTTCCGAAAAAGGGCTGCCAAAGCATCATCATTCCATTTGGTCAGGACTGCCCACTTACGAAATTTCTGACAGTATAACTCAGCGTCCTCAAGCCCTGATTTAATGCCAACAAGGTTTTTTCAGCTTGATCAGTGACATTAGGTTCATCGTACAATAACCCCAGAGCCAGAAAAAATGCATCGACATTACTCAAAACAGGGTCCCCAGGTGTCAGGGAAAAAGCCCAATCCTGAGGATCGCCGCGCAGGAGAGAGATGACAATTTGAACCTGCTGCGCTGCGTTCCCTGAGGATTTAGGTTTTAAGGCAAAAAACAACTTACAGTTATTTTTGAAATTCAGAAATTTTGCTCGATCCCCTAAAAACAAATCTGGCATGGGAATCCTAGGTTCCACAACAGGCAACCCTGCAAGATAGATAGCAATACTCCGAACTTCAGTGGCAAGCTGATCCACACGGCCAGAAAACTGTGCAAGCTCCATTGAGAGAAAAAAAAAATCCTCCTCAGCACTCAGAGAAACAGAGGGAAAAAAAAAAAATCTCTGACAACTCTGACAATCCTTTTTTTTTTCCACACTATTTTTCCCTTCTGTGAGTACCATATAATTTTCAGTTTGGCCGGTGATACTGTTATGTTTTGGTAGCTGAGGAGAGCAGGCAAAAACGGCATTACACCAGAGAGGTTGGAATCTACTGGATTGCAGTACCCTGACTAACCACCACAACTAAAGGCAGCCGTGGAGCGTACCTACGTTGGTCCTAGACGCCTCGTCACAGCCTGAGAAGCTAACTACACCTAAAGATAGAAAGAGGAAAACTATCTGCCCCGGAGCAGATCCCCAAAGAACATAGGAAGCCCCCAAACATGTAATGGCGGTTAGACAAGAGGAAATACAGACACAGACAGAAAATAGTATGAGCAAACGTTGGGGCCCAATCTTCCTAGAAAGAAAAGGATAGGAAGGACACTTACTGCAATCCCAAAAAAAACCTAAAAAGTACCAACTCTACTAATTACAAAACACCTGAGATCACACGACCTCTACCACCTAAATTAGTTCTCTGGTGTAACAAAACTAAGCCGCAGCCACTGAAAAAACTGGAAAAGGCAAATGAACAAATAACAGAGGCTCAGATAAACTGAGAGGAGCACAAGCCCCCGGAGGGGACCTGGCTGACCTCCACAAGAGTGCAGGAAACAATACAAAAAGCAAGCACAAAAATACAAGCAGAAAATATCTTATCTGTTAGCAGAAGATGCAGGCAAAACACAGCAAGCTTCCAAGTGAACCAGGAAGCAAAGTTGAGACAAGAACAATTGATCACCGGCAACCCTGATGGGAGGGAACCTCCCTTATATAAGACCAGTCTGTAACTCCTGATCGCCAATCTTCACAATCTTCATTGAATGGTTCAGTACTGTTTGTAACCACCAGAGGGAGCTCCCGCTCAGAATTAATTTCTAACACATTCACAACACAGAAGTGAATCTCTGTTTAAGTTCCTGAAACGCAGAGACTGCCTCAGGAGGCCAATTCACCACATCAGAACCCTTTTTGGTCAAATCAGTCAATGGTTTAACAATAACAGAGAAATTACCAATAAATTTACGATAAAAATTGGGAAAACCCAAGAATCTCTGAAGAGCCTTTAATGAAGTAGGTTGGACCCAATCACAGATGGCCTGAACCTTTACCGGGTCCATTTCAATAACAGATGGAGACAAAATGAATCCCAGAAATGAGATCCTCTGTACGCCAAAAAGACACTTTGATCCCTTCACATACAGAGCATTCTCTCTCAAAATCTGGAACACAGTCCGAACATGTTTCACATGAGAGTCCCAGTCATTGGAAAAAATCAAGATATCATCCAAATAGACAATCAGAAATTTATCCACAAAATCCCTGAAAATGTAATTCATGAAGGACTGGAAGAAGTAAGGAGCATTAGTGAGCCCAAAGGGCACCACTGGGTACTCAAAATGCCCCTCTGGGGTATTAAACGCCGTCTTCCATTCATCCCCATGCTTAATGCGAATAAGGTTATACGCCCCCTGAGGTCAAGCTTGGTAAACCAAGTAGCACTTTTCACCCTAGAAAAACATGTCAGAAATCAAGGGTAACGGATATTGATATTTCACAGTGATATTGTTCAAGAGACGATAATCAATACACGGCCTTAATGAACCATCCTTTTTGGCCACAAAGAAAAAACCGGCACCCAAGGGTGAAGAGGATGGTCTGATATGACCCTTCTCCAATGACTCCTTGATATAAGACCGCATAGCGTCATGTTCAGGTACAGACAAGTTAAAAAGGCGACCTTTAGGGAATTTACTACCAGGCACTAATTCAATAGCGCAGTCATAGCTCCTATGGGGGGGCAAGGATGCAGATTTACTTTCGCTAAACACATCAGAAAAATCAGTCAAAAAGTCAGGCACATCGTAAGCCTGGGGAGAGGCAGAAAAAACAGGAGTGTTGGCATTAACACATTGGCAGCCCCAACTGGTTACAGACACAGATTTCCAATCCAAAACAGGATTATGAGACTGCAACCAAGGGAAACCTAGTACAATAATGTTATGCAGATTATACAGCACCAAAAATTTGCAACTCTCCTGATGATCAGGTTCAACCCTCATTATCACCTGAGTAGAGAACTGGGGTTTATTCTCAGCCAAAGGGGTAGAATCAATCCCCAGTAGGGGAATAGACTTCCGTAGGGGTATCAAGGGAAACCCACAACGTTTAGCAAAATCAAAATCCATCAGGTTAATAGCTGCTCCCGAATCAACAAAAGCCTGAGCAGAAAATGTGGACAGGGAGCAAATCAGGGTAACAGTCAACAGAAATTTAGTCTGAACACTACCCAAGACAACTGAGCGTGCAAAACGTCTTCCCCGCTTAGGGCAGACTGAAATAGCATGAGAGGCATCACCACAGTAGAAACATAACCCATTGCGTTTTCGAAACTCATGACGCTGTGCCCCAGAAGCCACTCTATCACACTGCATGGGTTCAGAAGCTGGTTCACAAGGCAACACCATTCTACGCATACCTCTACGCTCACGCAAACGTCTGTCAATTTGAATCGCCAATGACATAGAATCATTGAGACCAGAGGGAGCAGGGAAACCCACCATAACATCTTTTACATTCTCTGACAGACCCTTCCGAAAAAGGGCTGCCAAAGCATCATCATTCCATTTGGTCAGAACTGCCCACTTTTGGAATTTCTGACAGTATAACTCAGCATCCTCAAGCCCCTGATTTAATGCCAACAAGGTTTTTTCAGCTTGATCAGTGACATCAGGTTCATCGTACAATAACCCCAGAGCCAGAAAAAATGCATCAACATTACTCAAAACAGGGTCCCCAGGTGTCAGGGAAAAAGCCCAATCCTGAGGATCGCCGCGCAGGAGAGAGATGACAATTTGAACCTGCTGTGCTGCGTTCCCTGAGGACTTAGGTTTTAAAGCAAAAAACAACTTACAGTTATTTTTGAAATTCAGAAATTTAGCTCGATCCCCCAAAAACAAATCTGGCATGGGGATCCTAGGTTCCACAACCGGCAACCCTGCAAGATAGGTAGCAATACTCCGAACTTCAGTGGCAAGCAGATCCACAAGGCCAGACAACTGTGCAAACTCCATTGAGAGAAAAAAAAATACTCCTCAGCACCCAGAGAAAAAGAGGGAAAAAAATGCAACAAACAGAAAAAAAAAAAATCTCTGACAACTCTGACTTTTTTCTTTCCACACTATTTTTCCCTTCTGTGAGTACCATATAATTTTCAGTTGGGCCGGTGATACTGTTATGTTTTGGTAGCTGAGGAGAGCAGGCAAAAACAGCAATACACCAGAGAGGTTGGAATCTACTGGATTGCAGTACCCTGACTAACCACCACAACTAAAGGCAGCCGTGGAGCGTTCCTACGTTGGTCCTAGACGCCTCGTCACAGCCTGAGAGGCTAACTACACCTAAAGATTGAAAGAGGAAAGTTATCTGCCCCGGAGCAGATCCCCAAAGAACATAGGAAGCCCCCAAACATGTAATGGCGGTTAGACAAGAGGAAATACAGACACAGACAGAAAATAGTATGAGCAAACGCTGGGGCCCAATCTGCCTAGACAGAAAAGGATAGGAAGGATACTTACTGCAATCCAAAAAAACCCTAAAAAAAGCCAATGCTACTAATTGCAAAAACACCTGAGATCACACGACCTCTACCACCTAAATTAGTTCTCTGGTGTAACAAAACTAAGCTGCAGCCACTGAAAAAACTGGAAAAGGCAAATGAACAAACAACAGTGGCTCTAGAGGAACCGAGAGGAGACCAAGCCTCCCGGGGAGGGGAACCTGGCCAACCTCACAGAAATGCAGAGAAAAATGCAAATGGCAAGCACAAAAACAAAAAACAGAAAATATCTTATCTGAGAGCAGGGGAAGAGGCAAGACTCAGCAAGCTTCCAAGTGAACCAGGAAACAACGTTGAGACAAGAACAATTGATCACCGGCAACCATGATGGGGGGAACCTCCCTTATATCCAGCCAGTCTGTGATTCCTGATTGCCAATCCTCATTGAATGGTTCAGTACTGTTTGTAACCACCAGAGGGAGCTTCTGCTCAGAATTCATTTCTAAAACATTCATAACACCCGGCCTTACACTGATATTACTATATGGGGACCATATAGAGGTAGATACCAGTCTTGCAGACCATATAAGAGATCACAGCACAGTTATAGATAGTGACTTACAGCTGATGTTCTTTCTGATGGAGTCATTCACTTTTCCAGTCGTTTCCATCTGGCCCAGACTCACATGACAACTTCTCCAGCCAGGACCCATCTACAGAGATTACAACAAAGACACATCTGACTTCTCACATTTCTTGCACTGTCCATATCTATGCACAACTTGCACAAACTCCTCATTTTGCTGATACCCCAATACTGAGCCGCTGCTACCGTATGTGTTCCTATTACTGCACCTGGTACAATAACAGTGCTCCTCTTAGTGCCCCACATAGTAATGCCACCACTGTGCCCCTTACATAGTTGTAATGCCACCTTTGTGCTCTCTACATAGTAAAATTCCCCCTAAAAATATTAATGCCCTGTGCTAGTGCCCTCCACATTTTGTCCCTAAAAAGTAATAAAACCCCATATGCAACTTTGATGGTCACAATACTTTGAGTGCCCCTATAACAATAATGCTTAAGTGCCCACTTAACATTTAATAATGTCCCCTGAGTCCCCCCATGTACAGTAACAATGGCCCCAGTACCACAGATACGAGCAGGTGGTCATGTGATGACTTTTTCAGCCACACTCTGGGAGGCTTCTTATAGCCTCATGGTGGGGTCATTCCTCGTCGCTTATACTCTGACCCTTGGCCGAGTGTTTGACCCTGTTGTGCCTGTGCCAGTGCTTTGTGCCTGTGCTATGTTATGTCTGTCTGGTTTTGATTTGGCTGTGTCCCTGTTGCGAGTTTTGCCGTATGACCCCTTGGCTACGTCCTGACTACCCTCTGCCTGCTTCTTTTGTACTGTGCTGACCTCTCTGTGTATGACCCCTTGGCTATGTCCTGACTACCCTCTGCCTGCTTCTCTTGTACTGTGCTGCCCTCTCTGTGTATGACCTCTTGGCTACGTCCTGGCTATCCATTCTGTCTATGCCCTTTGGTAACTTTGTCCCGTAGTAACCCTTCTTAGAGTTTTCCTTCAACTCCTAGCTCTCTGGAGCTTAGGCCACGCCCCCAGCAGTCTGGTGCTTCAGGTCCTATCTGGCCTGAAGCAATCTCTCTCTGCTCCTGCTTCATCTGAGAGACCTGTGGCCAGCTCCGCCACATGGCAGCCACGTGCTTTAGGTCCTGTTTGTCTGAAGCACGCATCTTCACCACCGCTGCCCCGCTCCACAGGTATCTTTGGTCACAGTGTGTTTTACTCAGGACACGCGCACTGGCTCAGTGAGCAAGTGCAGTGCGGTGTTCCTGATACTCTCCAGCCGTGCACGCCTGCCTGAATGCCAGTCGTGCCCGCCTGCCAGAGTGCCAGTCGTGCCTGCTTGCCAGAGTGCCTGCCGTGCCCGCCTGCCAGAATGGCTGCCGTGCCCGACTGCACTTGCAAACACCTGCTATTAGTGTTCTGTCCCCAGTGGGATCAGCTGCTACTGCCAGACATCACCCTGGAGTGGTACCTGGCAGCTACCTGCCGAACAAGCCTGACCTCACCATCAGAGGCTCCAGTGAACACCAAGGTAGCTGCTTAGTCACGCCCCTCCAAGGTAGTCTGGTTTGTGGCACAGTGGGGCCATACCCCACGCTCACGTCAACTAGTCAGGGTGCGAGCGTTACAGCAGCTTGCTCACGGCTACCGTCTTGGGCACCTTACACAACTTGTAAGCTGGCAGCTGGGCCGGTCCTGGACAGGAGGTATGTGTCCCCGAGGTGCCAAGCCTTGGTGATGAAGGACTCGGAAAAGCAGGCTTCAGGGCATATAGTGCTGAGAGGGAAACAATGCCCGAGTAACTAGGTGGTTCTTAGCCCTTAAGGATTTTGGTTTTCGGGTGGAGTGTAGACCTGTGATACAACACGGAAGTGCAGATGCCCTATCAAGGGCCTATTGTATGTTGGCAGAAGGCGCCAAGCCCCCTGTCTTTTGGCAGAAGGTGCGCATGTAAGGTGGACAAGTCCTGGAAGGAAGGTATATGTCCCCCAAGGTACCAAGCCTTGGTGATGTAGGACTTGGAGAAGCAGGCTCCAACACATATTGTGCTGAGTGGGTTTGTCTATGGACCGGTATAAAAGGGTCAAGGTTTTTCGAGCAGCTGAAAGAGCTGAACCGAAAAAAAATAACTGGAGTATAAGTTGGTATGCATGCAAAATAGGAGCATGTTCACACTGGTCATTAAACAGACAAAACATGGGACAGAAACAAAATGAGTCTAATGAACAAATACCCCCCTTAATGACCCTCAATACGACTTTTATCTGACCTGAGATATAAGAGAATAGAATCCCCATACAGGTAACAATCCAGCAGCTGTCGGCTGTACACTATAGCTGACAAATTGCTGCATCTGCCACGATCAGTGTTGTCACCGTCTATATCTGTTTAACCCCTTAGATGCTGATGTCAATAAGGGCTATATCATATAAAATGTTTAAAAGCGTGTGGCTTCTCCATCTTGATCCCCATCAGCATCCTGAGATCATGATTGTTTGGTCCTGATTAGTGTTGAGCGATACTGCTCGATATCGAAAAATATCGGATCGGAATGGTATAACCGATATCACTAAATATCGCCGATATCCGATTCCGATAGCGGAAGTCCCATGTAAGTCTATGGGAACAAAATATCGCAACAAAAAAAACCCTTTCTTTCGTTGTAAACACAAAATATACACACATAGAATACATATATATATATATATATATATACATGTCATTGTGACATATATATATAAACATATATTTATAGTTTATACACTTCTACATAGTAAAATAGACTCTGTGCTTGAGAATTGCTAAAATCATCAGAGAATGTATTTGCCAATTTTTTCCGCCATATCTACGTCACGACGAGGCACTGGTGAAGAAGAAGGGCGTGCTCTTCGTGGGTGTACACTCACTCAGTGGCGCGAAAACGATGGCCGACCACTGTAAATGGTACTGCAATGTAACATCGTGCCCCACAGCTCTTCAGTTCCGCCTCCTCATCCTCCTCAGTGTGCAGAAACTAACACGAAGGTCCCGCCTCCCTACAAAAGAGGGGCCCTC
Organism: Oophaga sylvatica; assembly: GCA_033576555.1. Taxonomy (NCBI): domain Eukaryota; kingdom Metazoa; phylum Chordata; class Amphibia; order Anura; family Dendrobatidae; genus Oophaga; species Oophaga sylvatica. The sequence continues at coordinate 343,766,272 of JARQOD010000001.1, forward strand.
TCCAGATGCTAATGACACATGTGACTTGGCAGAGATGGCTAATGGACACGAGCAGAAGTATGAAGGGATGGAGCAGTCAGAGCTCTCCCCCCACGGAAGCGACCCGATCGCCACGGAATCACCGTTGGGCACCCGGCCTGTAAACCCTCCTACGCTGCAAGAAGCGGAGGATACCCTAAGAGGCCTGGCCCGGCACCGGGAGGAGGTCGCCAGGATGGAAGCGAGCTGGCGTGCCCTAAAAATAAACTTGGAGCGGCGCCAATCCCTCTTACCTGAAGTGTCTGTACCGGAAGGTGAGGCACCCGTTCTAGTAGAGGAGCCCTTGCAATGTGATCCGGTTGACGTTGTCGCAGTGGAGGCACCCGTTCCTGCAAAAACCGCAGCACCGTCAGCACCCCAGATCCCGCTGTCTGCCCCCGTCGCTGAGACAGAAGAAGCGACACCCGTCCTCATGGAGGAGGCCGCGCAGGCACCAGAGCACTACCTGCCTGTACCGGAGCCCCGACTGTCATCTGATTTAGAGCCGTCTGCTTCCTCCGCAGGGGAGCGCCGCCAGGACTGGGGGGCGCCAGGAGAGCTGCCGCAAACTGGACATTGCAAGCTGCAGTGGAGTGGTGGAGACATGGAGCTGCTGGTGGAGGAGAATTTCAACCGGCGTCAGGAGGAAGAGTGAAGACGTTGGGAGCGGGAAGCAGAGCGACAAAGGGAGCAGCGAGAAACCCTAAAACTTCGCCAACGTAACCTGGAGAAGGACCGGGCAGATAAGGACCGGATGAGAAAGGATAAAGGAACCCTGAGGGAGCCGCGGCGTAAGGGTGCAGTACAGAGCTTTAAATTGAAAGGTGGTTGGGGCTTCATCCAGGAGCCTGGACTTTATTTAGAAGTTTTTGTGACCCGGCGGGACGTGGAGACTCACCTCCCAGAAGGACACCCGGGGAGGGACCTGTTGCCAGGAGACTTGGTGACTTACACCCGACACTGGGGTTACAATGGGTGGTACGCCCTAAATGTTACCAGGTGCGACCCCTACTCCCCAGAGTGTCAGGAACCTGTGAGACCCTCGGAGCCTTCAGCCTCCCACATCCAGGCCTCTGCAAAAGTGCCCACCCCACGCCGTAAATCTCCACAGCCTCCCTCAGTGGTCTCCTCAGCAGCTCCAGCTATGGACATGATAACTATAGCTGGCCCGTACCCGGCGCCTGTTAGGCCCCCTGGGGTTCGTTCAGTCCGGGACATAGGGTTCCAGACCCGGAGGGAGATGAAAGAGGTGGCCACACAGACCCAGATAGCGGGTCACGACTTGACAGTACAGGCCACACGACGTCATCAGGTCCTGGTGGTCCTTGGTGCCTCGGATGTTTGGCAAGCATCAGAAGAGTACCAGGTGGTACCTGGAACACCCCGGCCAAAGAAGTATAAATAACCCGGACAGGGTCCCTGTATGTAAATAGTTAAATTGTTGATAAATAGTTAAATTGTTGATAAATAGTTAAATTGTTGATGTACCCGGACGGGTGAATGTTCATAAAAAAGTTTTTTAATTTAATAAAAAAAAAAAAAAACACATTTTTCATTACTTTTATTACAGTCTCATCCTGCGACTCCATCGATCTCCTGTAAAAAAATGAAAAAAAAAAGTATACCACCTGACCGACGCAGTCCATAGTAACGAGTGTCCCACGACGATCCAGCTCTGCTACATCAGAATGACAGGCAGAGCCTGTCATCCCGGCGCAGCACAGCTGATTACCTGCTTCCCGGCGGTGACGTCATCGGACTGGTTTACGGCCGGGATTACCCTGCAGTCACTGCAGTTATCGCGAAAAACTGCATGTGACCGCCAGGGAGAAGATAATGGCGGCCTCAAGCAGTCCAGGACGTGACCGCCGGAGATCTTCTGCCAGGTAAGTGCCGCTGACTCCTGACAGACCCGACTGACGGACACTCACAGTGACAGTGACAAATCCGATTCCGGTATTCGATATGACGAAAATATCGGTATTCGGAATCGAAAGGCCGATACAGCTAATATCGGCCGATATCCGATATTTGCAGTATCGTATCGCTCAACACTAGTCCTGATGTTTGCCATGGCAATTCACGAGCAAATAGCGGCCTTAGAGTCTCCCGTCTACATCGGCCTGTTCAGACATTAGTGACATTTAGGTGGTAAAAAACAACTTTTTCATTCCTATCATGCCACTTTGTATTAATTCCTGAAAAGCACCTGAAGGGTTAATTAACTACGTGACAGCAGTTTTAAGTATGTCATGAGGTGTTGTTTTTAAAATGGTATCAGTTTTGGGGTTTTCCAATATATAGGACCCTTAAAGTCACTTCAAACCTGGATAGGTCCCAAAAAAAATAATGTTATAATTTTGTAAATTTCCATGAAAAATTACTGCTACATTTTCAAACCTCCTAAAATGCTAACAAAATAAAATAACATTTCACAAATGGTGCTGAAGCAAAGAAGACATGTGGGAAATATTATTTATTAATGTTTTGCTATGGTATGACTATCTGAATTAAAGGGATAATCATTCAAAGTTTGAGCATTGCTAATTTTTTTACATTTTTATTCAAATTTCTGATTTTTTTTTTATAAATAAACACAAACTTATCAACCTAAATTTACCATTATCATAAAGTATAATGTGTCACGAAAAAAACATTCTCAAAGTCACCGGAATTTGTTGAAGCATTCCAGAGTTATTACCACATAAAGTGACACTGGTCAGATTTTTAAAATTTGGCTCTGTCACTAAGGGGTTAAGTAAATAAGTAAAAGCAATAGGGCATTTAAATAACACAGGGTACTTCGTGAACACTCTTTTTTTTATAAACCAGTTTATTTATTGAGAACAGCATATAGTTACAACATTTCTAAATACAATCAGAGAGGTGGTTTTCATTATAGTGGTACAGACCATAGTGATACCATCAAAAGGTTTAAAAAATATCAGATAATATGTTAACCTCAAATCAAATATCAGAATACCCCTTTTTTTAACCCCTTCCTGACCCATGACGCCTACGTCGGCGCATGAAAACCTGTGCCATCCCGACCTATGACGCTGACATAGGCGTCATGGTATAAATCCCGTTTCTGCGGGTCGGGTGACTGGGGTCACTGAAAGGTCACCCGACCCACAGGCACAAGACCCTTTGTGCATAACCACAGGGGGGGTGGCTTAACCCCACGTGGCTGCGATCGCTCTGATGGCTGTTAAAAGTGAAACAGCCAATCAGAGCGATTTGTAATATTTCACCAATGAAATTTGGTGAAATATTACAATCCAGCCATGGCCGATGCTGCAATAGCATCTTCCATGGCTGGACACCGAGATCTGACCCCCCCACACCGAGTGACGGCGGCGATCGGCCGCCACCACCGATTGATGGCGGCGATCGGTCGCTGCCATCACTATCTGCTCCCCTCCTCCTTTCCTGTGCTCCCCCCCTTCTGATCCCCCCACTCACCTCCCCGGTGTCTGCGACGTCCCTGTGGCCGTCGCGGAGTCCCTCCGGGATTCTTCATGGGTGCTGCCATCTTGGAAAATGGGGGGCCCATGCGCAGTGAGCCCGCCGGCCGTCAGATTCCATACATTTATTTTGTTCACTGTGATAAACTCTCACAGTGATCAAATAAAAAAAAGTAAATAAACGCCCCCTTTATCACCCCCATAGGTAGGGACAAATAATAAAATAAAGAAAATATTTATTTTTTATTTTTCTATTAGGGTTAGGGTTAGAACTAGGGTTAGAGTTAGCCTTAGGGTTAGCATTAGGGTTAGGGTTAGCATTAGGGTTAGAATTAGGGTTACGGTTAGAATTAGGGTTAGGGTTGGAATTTGGGTTAGGGTTACAGTTAGAATTAGGGTTAGGGTTGGAACTAGGGTTAGGGTTGGGATTAGGGTTAGGCTTGTGGTTAGGGTTAGAGTTAGGATTAGTGTTAGGGGTGTTTTGGGGTTAGGGTTGGGATTAGGGTTAGGCTTGTGGTTAGGGTTATGGTTAGGGTTGGGATTAGGGTTAGGGGTGTGTAGGGGTTAGGCTTGTGGTTAGGGTTAGGATTAGTGTTAGGGGTGTGTTGGGGTTAGGGTTGGAGTTAGAATTGAGGGGTTTCCACTATTTAGGCACATCAGGGGGTCTCCAAACACGACATGGCGCCACCATTGATTCCTGCAAATTTTGCGTTCAAAAAGTCAAACAGTGCTCCCTTTATTCCGAGCCCCGGAATGATTTTTTATTTTCACGGCTCTGCGTTATAAACTTCTGTGAAGCACCTGGGGGTTCAAAGTGCCCACTGTGCATCTAGATAAGTTCCTTAGGGGGTCTAGTTTTCAAAATGGGGTCATTTGTGGGGGAGCTCCAAAGTTTAGACACACAGGGGCTCTCCAAACACGACATGATGTCCGCTAACGATTGGAGCTAATTTTCCATTAAAAAAGTCAAATGGCGCTCCTTCCCATCTGAGCCCTGCCGTGCGCCCAAACAGTGGTTCCCCCCACATATGGGGCACCAGCGTACTCAGGAAAAACTGGACAACAACTTTTGGGGTCCACTTTATCCTGTTACGCTTGGGAAAATAAAAAATAGCGGGCTAAAAAATGATTTTTGAGGAACAAAAATTATTTTTTTATTTTCACTGCTCTGCGTTTATAAACTTCTGTGAAGCACTTGGGGGTTCAAAGTGCTCACTACACATCTAGATAAGCTCCTTGGGGGGTCTAGTTTCCAAAATGGGGTCACTTGTGGGGCATTTCTACTGTTTAGGACATCAGGAGCTCTGCAAACGCAACATGACGCCCGCAGAACATTCCATCAAGTCTGCATTCCCAAATGGCGCTGCTTCCCTTCTGAGCTCTCCCATGCGCCAAAACAGTGGTTCCCCCCACATATGGGATTTTGGTGTACTCAGGACAAATTGCACAACAACTTTTGGGGTCCAATTTATCCTGTTAACCTTGGGAAAATAAAAAATAGCGGGCTAAAAAATGATTTTTGAGGAACAAAAATGATTTTTTTATTTTCACTGCTCTGCGTTTATAAACTTCTGTGAAGCACTTGGGGGTTCAAAGTGCTCACTACACATCTGGATAAGCTCCTTGGGGGTCTAGTTTCCAAAATGGGGTCATTTGTGGGGGGTTTCTACTGTTTAGGCACATCAGGGGCTCTGCAAATGCAACATGACGCCCGCAGAACAATCCATCAAGTCTGCATTCAAAAATGGCGCTCCTTCCTTCTGAGCTCTCCCATGCGCCAAAACAGTGGTCCCCCCCACATATGGGGTATTGGTGTACTCAGGACAAATTGCACAACAACTTTTGGGGTCCAATTTCTCCTGTTACCATTGTGAAATAAAAAATAGCGGGCTAAAAAATCATTTTTGAGGAAAAAAATGATTTTTTTATTTTCACTGCTCTGCGTTATAAACTTCTGTGAAGCAATTTGGGGTTCAGAGTGCTCACAACACATCTAGATAAGTTCCATAAGGGGTCTAGTTTCCAAAATGGTATCACATGTGTTTTTTTTTCACTGTTTAGGCACACAGGGGCTCTCCAAACGCGTCATGGTGTCCGCTAACGATTGGAGCTAATTTTCCATTCAAAAAGTCAAATGGCGCTCCTTCTCTTCTGGGCCCTGCCGTGTGCCCAAACAATGGTTTATGACCACATATGAGGTATCTGTGTACTCAGGATAAATTGCCCAACAAATTTTAAGATCCATTTTATCCTGTTGCCCATGTGAAAATGAAAAAATTGATGCTATAAGAAAATTTTTGTTGGAAAAATTAAAATGTCCATTTTTTCCTTCCACGTTGCTTTAGTTCCTGTGAAGCACCTGAAGGGTTAATAATCTTCTTGAATATGGTTGTGAGTAGCTTAAGGGGTTCAGTTTTTATAATGGTGTCACTTTTGGGTATTTTCTGCCGTATAGACCCCTCAAAGTGACTTCAAATGTGAGGTGGTCCATAAAAAAAATGGTTTTGTAAATTTTGTTGTAAAAATGAGAAATCGCTGGTCAACTTTTAACCCTTATAACTTCCTAACAAAAAAAATGTTGTTTCCAAAATTGTGCTGATGTAAAGTAGACATGTGGGAAATGTTATTTATTAACTATTTTGTGTCACATAACTCTCTGGCTTAACAGAATAAAAATTCTAAATTTGAAAATTGCGAAATTTTCGCCAAATTTCCATTTTTTTCACAAATAAACGCAAAAATTATCTACCTAAATTTACAACTAACATGAAGTCCAATATGTCACGAAAAAAACATTCTCAGAATCGCTAGGATCCGTTGAAGCGTTCCTGAGTTATTACATCATAAAAGGACACTTATCAGAATTGCAAAAAATGGCAAGGTCTTTAAAGTCAAATTAGGCTGGGTCATGAAGGGGTTAAGAAAGGTATGACATATTAACAAATTGTTCATTAACTTCTTGCAATCAAGTTGGGCTTTGTCAAGCCTGACAAACGAAAGAAAATAACTTTTAGTAGAAAATTATAACAAAATAGAAAAGTCAAGAAGGCATCCTAAGGGGAGAGAAAGAGATGAGCAAGGTTTATGAATCCACCTAGATTCATGTATAAACACAAAAATTGACGTTGATTTAAGTTGGTATACATGCAGCATATCAACGCATGTTCACTTTGGCCATAAAGCATACAAAACCTACAAGAAGCAAAATGAACATAAACCCCATGTTAGGGTCTGCGGAACACACCAAATAAATGATGTAGAGAGGTGCGTTCGCAGCCCGGGGTCCACCGTGCAGGCGGAACCTGCTGCTAGTAAAATGGCGCAAGAAGCGAACTCTGTTATCCCGCAGAGTCGCCAAAATAAACGCCGTACCGCGCTGTGGCAATATGTGCGAACTCTGTTATTCCACAGAGCCGCCAGGAGTGCCGCAGCGCTATATGGCGATGTGTGCGAACTCAGTTAACACCACTGAGTCGCAAAATAAACACGCTAGGGCGCTGTCAAGCGTTGAAAGCGAACCCTGTTACGTCACAGGGCCGCTGAGACAAACTTCTGTGTCCTGTCAGGTTCCAGGTACACAGTTAAGTGCTAAGCGAACATAGAACGTGATCATGCGCTAATGTCCTCGCGGGAGTCACCCGCAATCTATGGCGTCTGAACGCCAGGCCCTGAATACGGAAATTTCAAACTCCTCACCGGTTATGCCGGTAATCTAGGGCATCTAGGACACCGACCCTGACCAGCTACCGTACCAAACTCCTCACCGATTAAGTCGGTATTCTAGTGGCTTATTTCAGCCGGGCCCTAACCACACACACGCAGACCACACTGGCGCAAAGCATATAAAGATTGATACTAGCGCATGGCGGCCCAGCCATGCCACCCTTTTATAGCAACAGCTACAGGACCTGCCAGAAACAAGGACCAATGAGAAACTGTTTCAAAACACATGCAGTTTCATGACCTTCCTGGTGGACCAATAGGAGCTGCTGCAGTACCTGAACATGTGACCACTGATCTCCAATGAGAGATCTTACCCTGGGCATGCTCAGAAGGGGAAACGCAGGACTTCGTCCCAGACATCTGCTCCAGTACTGGCTATAATAGCAGATCCAGGAGAGGCAGCAGCAAGTCACTGCACAGTACTTGAATGGGCAAGGTGCTGGGACCGACATCTCTGCTAAGCAGACTCCACTATGGATGGGAGACCGCAGTGGGACTGGTTCGAGACTCCCCTTGTGCAGCAGTGGGAACTTGATCCCTAACACCCTACTGTAACTAAATATGTATAAAGCTAAAATGCATTTAAATAACACAGGGTTCTTAGTAACACTGTTTTTGATCAAAAATAGCATAAAAGCCATAGATTGCCTGTTAGGATATCCCCACATATATTCAGGCTGTCTAGCAGCCGCAAATCATGCAGCTGCGGTGACACATACTAAATCTCCGAGCACTTCCATATACTTGGAGATCACTCGAGTAACGAGCATACTCACTCATCACTACCCAGGATACAACATCGAAATGCAAATACCCTATCAACGGTCTATTGTATGTTTGTAGGTTTCAAACCTAGGGGGGAGGTCATAAACTGAAGGTATGTGTCTCTGAGGTGCCCTCCTTGACGATTTAGGACCCGGAGAAGCAGGCTCCGGCGCTTGTAGGGCTAAGAGGATTTTTTCTATGACCCCAGATTCATGGGTCAGGGTTTTACGTGCAGCTGGGCTAGGTGGGATCGGATGCTCACTTAGGCTACTTTCACACTTGCGTTTTATCGCACAGCGCATCGTGCGCTATCGGTTGCATGCGCAATGTTCCCCTATCTTTAACATGGCGGGCGCAGGGTCTAGCACTTGCACGCGTTCATCAGCGTTTGGAGTGCGCTGCGCATTTTCCAGGTGTGCGCTAGATGCTACATGTTGCATTTTTTTTTCTGCCCAACCACTTTAAAAAAGCGCATGCGCATGTGTGCGCAAAAAAATAACATTACAGTCTATGGGGGATCTGGCGGGCACGTGGCTGTGTGCTCGTCAGCGCTTGTGCGCGCACGCGATTTTTGAGTCAACAATGTCTAGACACTTGTCTAAAACCACCCCCTACACAAGCAACATTGTTTGTGTGGAGTCTAGATAAAAGAAGGTGTCTGCAGTGCCAGACAGACCCCTACTATCAGACTGAGTGGAAGACACAGCCTTGAAGACACAGCCTAAGGCTGTGGTTCCACGGTCCGGAACCACAGCGCATTTGACGGAGCGGAAATTCCGCTCCGTCCTAAGCCCCCCCCCTTTTTGACGCGCGCTCTTTCCGGATGTGTTCCGGACACCTCCGGAACACATCCGGAAAGAACGCAGGGCTGCATAGCCCTGTGTTATTTTCGTTGCGTCGCCGCAGCGTCGCCGCAATGGGCTAGGACATGCTGCGGTCTGAAAAGACGCGCCGCATGTCTGGATACGCAGGTCTTCCGCCTGTGTGTTTTACAGCATAGTGGAGACGGGATTTCTTGAAATCCCCTCCACTATGCTGTAACATCTGGACGCTGCGTGTTTGACGCTGCGCCAACGCACAGCGTCAAACACGCAGCATTTCCTGTAGCATTCCGGATCGTGGAAACTCACCCTAAGGGTGAGTTTCCACGATCAGTAAACGCTGCGTGTTTGGCGCTGTGCGCTGGCGCAGCGCCAAACACGCAGCGTCCAGATGTTACAGCATAGTGGAGGGGATTTCAAGAAATCCCGTCTCCACTATGCGTAACAACACGCAGGTGGCAGACCTGCGTAAACGGACATGCGGCGCGTCTTTTCAGACCGCAGCATGTCCTCGCGTGTTGCGGCGACGGTGCGTCGCGTCAACAGAATTTCACACAGGGCTATGTAGCCCTGCGTTCTTTCCGGAGGTGTTCCGGAGGTGTCCTGAACACCTCCGGAAAGAGCGCGTGTCAGAAAGGGGGCGGGGCTTAGACGGAGCGGAGTTTCCGCTCCGTCCAAAGCGCTGTGGTTCCGGACCGTGGAACCACAGCCTAAAAGACACTCACCGCCTGGAAGACACTCAGACTGCCTGGAAGACACAGCCAAGACAGTAGAAACTTTGGATCCAAGGTGCATCAACAAGAATGTGAGTATTCTTAACCCTTAGTGACAGAGCCATTTTGCAGCGTAATGACCAGGCCAATTTTTACAATTCTGAACACTTTTTATGAGGTTATAACTCTGGAACGCTTTAACGAATCCAGCTGATTCAGAGACTGTTTTTTTGTGACATATTGTAGTTCACGTTAGTGGTAAAAAATTTTTTTTATATGACTTGTGTTTATTTATGAAAAAAACGGAAATATGGCAAAATTTTGAAAATTTAGCAATTTTCAAACTTTAAATTGTTATGCCCTTAAATCAGAGAGATATGTCACACAAATTTCTTAAAAAATAACATTTCCCACATGTCTACTTTACATCAGCACAATTCTGGGAACAAAATTTTTTTTTGTTACGAAGTTATAAGGGTTAAAAGTTGATCAGCGATTTCTCATTTTTACAACACCATTTTTTTTAGGGACCACATCACATTTGAAGTCACTTTGAGGGGTCTATATGATAGAAAATACCCAAAAGTGACACCATTCTAAAAACTGCACCCCTCAAGGTGCTCAAAACCACATTCAAGAAGTTTATTAACTCTTAACGTGCTTCATAGGACTGAAGTAATGTGGAAGGAAAAAATTAACATTTAACTTTTTTTGCAAAAACTTTACTTTGGAACCAATTTTTTTTATTTTCACAAGTGTTAAAAGAAAACATGAACCACAAAATTTGTTGTGCAATTTCTCCTGAATACGCCAATACCCCATATGTGGGGGTAAACCACTTTTTGGGCGCACGGCAGAGGTCGCAAGGGAAGGAGCGCCATTTGACTTTTTCAATGCAGAATTGGCTGGATGCCATGTCGCGTTTGTAGAGGCCCTGATGTGTCTAAACAGTGGAAACCCCCCACAAGTGACCCCATTTTGGAAACTAAACCCCCTAAGGAACTTATCTAGATGTGTGTTGAGCACTTTGAACCTCCAAGTGCTTCACAGAAGTTTATAACATAGAACCGTGAAAATAAAAAATCATATTTTTTCCACAAAAAATGATCTTTCACCCCAATTTTTATTTTCCCAAGAGTTTCAAGACCCCAAAAGTTTTTGTGCAATTTGTCCTGAGCATGCTGATACCCCATATGTTGGGGGTAAACCACTGTTTGGGTGCATGGCAGAGCTTGGAAGGGAAGGAGCACCGTTTGACTTTTTCAACGCAGAATTGGCTGGACGCCATGTCGCGTTTGTAGAGGCCCTGATGTGTCTAAACAGTGGAAACCCCACAAGTGACCCCATTTTGGAAACTAAACCCCTAAGGAACTTATATAGATGTGTGGTGAGCACTTTGCACCACCAAGTGCTTCACAGAAGTTTATAATGCCCGGGCGTGAAAATAAAAAATCATATTTTTTCCACAAACCTGATTGTTTAGTCCCCAATTTTTTATTTTCCCAAGGGTAACAGGAGAAATTAGACCACAAAAGTTGTTGTCCAATTTGTCCTGAGTATGCTGATACCCCATATGTGGGGGGGGACCACTGTTTGGGCGCACGGCAGGGCTTTGAAGGGAAGGAGCGCCGTTTGACTTTTTCAAACCAAAATTGGCCGGAATTGAAATTGGACGCCATGTCACCTTTGGAGAGCCCCTGATACGCCTAAACAGTGGAAACCCCCCACAAATGACACCATTTTGGAAACTAGACCCTTAAGGAACTTATTTTAGATGTGTGTGTGAGCACTTTGAACCCCAAGTGCTTCACAGAAGTTTATAACGTAGAGCCGTGAAAATAAAAAATCATTTTTTTCCTCAAAAATGATTCTTTAGCCGCTATTTTTTTATTTTCCCAAGGGTAACAGGAGAAATTGGACCCAAAAAGTTGTTGTGCAATTTGTCCTGAGTGCGCTGATACTCCATATGTGGGGTGAAACCACTGTTTGGGCGCATGGGAGAGCTTGGAAGGGAAGGAGCGCTATTTTGTAATGCAGACTTTGATGGAATGTTCTGCGGACGTCATGTTGTGTTTACAGAGCCCTTGATGTGCCTAAACAGTAGAAAGCCCCTGCAAGTGACACCATTTTGGAAACTAGACCCCCCAAGGAGCTTATCTAGATGTGTGGTGAGCACTTTGAACCCCCAAGTGCTTCACGGAAATTTATAAACGCAGAGCCGTGAAAATAAAAAATCATTTTTTTCCTCAAAAATGATTGTTTAGCCAGCTATTTTTTATTTTCCCAAGGGTAACAGTAGAAATTAGAACCCCAAAATTGGTGTGCAATTTGTTCTGAGTACGCTGTTACCCCATATGTTGGGGTAAACTACTGTTTGGGCGCACGGCAGGGCTCGGAAGGGAGGGAGCGCCATTTGACTTTTTGAATGCTACGTCGTGTTTGGAGACCCCCTGATGTGCCTAAATAGTGGAAACCCCTCAATTCTAGCTCCAACCCTAACCCCAACACACCCCTATAACCCTAATCCTAACCTAAATCCCAACCCTAATTCCAACCCTAATTGTAACCCTAACCCTAATTGTAACCCTAACCATAACCCTAACCCTTACCCTAATTCAAACCCTAACCCTAATTATAACCCTAAGGCTAGGTTCATTTTGCGTTTTATCAGCCCATTCAACACATAGCGTTGACGGGCTGGTAACGGTATAGCATAACGCAATCGCGTTATACTATACCCGCTAGCGTAGAGGAATCAGCAGATGATTCATCTGCGCTAGCGGTGACGGAGCCCAGACGCTGCAGGCCGCGTCCGAGGTTCCATCACTGAATGATGACACGTCGCGAACACATGCCGCTTTACGGCATGCGTCGCGATGCGCCCTCAAATGGGGGTGAATGGCAGCGTTAACGGACTGCGTTACACCGCGTTATACCACAGTGTAACGCAGTCCATCTAACGGACTGCCATAACGCAGTATGAACCCAGCCTAACCCTAATGCTAACCCTAACCCTAATTATAACCCTAACCCTAATTATAACCCTAACCTAGCCCTAACCCTAACGGAAAAATGAAAATAAATATAATTTCTATATTTTATTATATGTCCCTAACTAAGTGGGTGGTAAGGGGGGGTTTATGTACTTTTTTTAATTTTGATCACTGTGATAGTTTATCACAGTGATCAAAATGTACTTTTAGGAGAATGAATGAAAAATTTTCGAATCTGCCGCCAGGAAGAAGACCCAGGAGGATCGGAGGATAGGGGGACCTGCCGGAGGACAAGAGGACACTGGGAGGTACAGGGGAGGGTTCGGGGGACCTGGGGACCCTAGTTCTCACCCCTCTGATGTGCGTACATCAGAGGGGAGAGAAATCATTTTTTTTTTTTTGTGGTCGCCATTATACTGTTATAACGTTGATCGCAACACTGGGGTCGGTAAATACCGACCCGGATCATGTTCTCTGGGGTCTTGGCTGCCAAGGGTAAAAGAAAAGAAAATTGCCCAAGCCCCCCAGCACATCGCGGCAGACGCACTGAGCATGCGCCCGCCACTTTCTCCCCTTTGCACCATGGCGGTGGCACCGGGGGACACCAAAGGGCCCTGGGGCCAGAAGTGGAGGATTGGGAGCCACAAGGGGGGATTGGGGACCCTTTTTCTCTCTCCTCTGATGTCCGATCACATCAGAGGAGAGAGAAATTATATAGCACACCATTTTTTTTTTTTGCGATCGCCATTATAGGGTTAATAACGGCGATCGCAACATCGGGGTCGGTAAAAACTGACCGATTCATGTTCTCTGGGATCTCGGCTACCCGTACGAGACCCCAGGAGAAAATGCACCTCTGGGGGGCGCTATTCACTTTTTCACCTTTTTTTTAATTAATGGCGCTGTGGTTTAAGTACCCTTGATGACCGCCGTTAAAAGGCGTATCGGCGGTCGTTAAGGGGTTAAACCAAATGACTGCCTGTCCTTTCAAATGTAATATCTACTAATGCTTTGTATTTTTTTTTATTGCAGAATGTCTTCTTCTGGATCACACTATTCCCCTTCCCGGCAAGAACTGGCCCAAGCAGAGCGTGATGTGAGTATCTTCCTGCCTTTGGGTAAGTATGGCTGCTGCATCTACAAATGTGTAATATTTTTTTTTTTTTTTCAGAGATCAGCGTCGGACACGGCCATTGAGGTGTCAGAACAGCAGGAGCAGTCGCAGCCAAGACAAGTCCCGGTGGTGAGACGTAATGTAAGTATATAGTCTTTGAATGTCTCTTTTTATTTTTTGTCTCTCTTTTTTTCTGAAATATATCCAAGATTGTAATGTTTTTTTTTTGTTTTTTTCTAGGTTCTACAATGCGACGAGGACCTCTATGTGGACAATGAGGCCCTGATCTGCCAGGTCCATGAGCGTGTCCCATTGTGGGACAGCCGTGATCCGCAGACAAGGACAATGTGGTGAGCCGGCGGCTATGGAACGAGGTGGCCGCAGCGTTGATGGATGGCTGGGACAGTGCCTGTCCAACCACCAAAAAAGTGTTTAGTAAGTATTTCCATGCTCTGTAATGCCGCAGTGACTCTTGTTCATGATGATATTGTTGGGTTTCCCGCTAGATACCGTATATTTTAGCAGGAAACCAACAGTGTCATCTGGATCAACAGTGACTGCACTGTGTATTGTACTGCTTTGTTATGCTGCATTCACTCTTGTTACTGATGCCACTGTTGTGTTTCCTGCTAGATATATTCTAGCAGGAAACGCAACAGTGTCATCTGGAACAACAGTGACTGCACTGTGTATTGTACTGCTTTGTTATGCTACATTCACTCTTATTACTGATGCCACTGTTGTGTTTCCCGCTAGATATATTCTAGTAGCAAACCCAACAGTGTCATCGGGTTCAACAGTGACTGCCCTGTGTATTGTATTGCTTATGCTGCATTCACTCTTGTTACTGATGGCACTGTTGGGTTTGCTGCTAGATATATTCTAGCAGCAAACCCAACAGTGTCATCTGGTTCAACAGTGACTGCACTGTGCATTGTATTGCTTTTTTATGCTGCATTGACTGCTTGCCATTTTCACTCGTGTGTGTGATGAGACAGATTTTTCCCTGAGTGCATTGTATAATTTTTTTTTTTCAACAGTGAACAAAGTCCGCACACGATGGCGCTCGATAAAGGACTGCTTCAACACTGATGTTCGTGCTGAGGGACAGGTTCGCAGTGGTTCAGCGGCAAGGACCAGACGAAAATATTGTTATTATCGCAAGTTGGCGTTCGTGAGACCGGTCCTTGTCAGCAGAGCGTAAGTTTTTAATATATATATTTTTTTTTTAACCAGTGCTTTTCTATTCCACAGCTGATGCTTCTTGTTAAAGCATTATAGTAATGTTTTTCTTTTCCTTCCACAGCACCTGGAGCAGCACCATGCAACCTGTCCCTGAAGCGGTCCTTCATCGGACGACCTCGGACCCATCCCAGCCATCCGACAGCCTGGAAGCATTTTGCAGGTCAGAAACACGGACAGCTGGTGACCAGGAAGCTGGTCAATCAGGTGTTCCCCTGTCCCAGGTCTCTACCACTGGTTATGCGGGCACTTCCCGCCAGCGGCAGAGGGCCTTGGATAGGAATGTCTTGCCCGAGTTCATGCACTTGAGCGAGGCCTTTCATGCCAGTATGAAGTCGATGTCAGGCACAGTGGAAAGCGGTTTTTCACTCATGGAACGCGGTTTTACCCACATTGAACACCGCTTCCACTCTGTCGACCAGCGCCTTGATCGGCTGGAGGCCGACCTCAACAGACCAGTACACCATTTTTTCAGTAAAATTGAATGGGGCATGGCAGAACACTTTAGTCCTGAGCAACAGCTGAGTGTGTTGCAGGCCTGCAACACTGCTTACTTGCAGGCTATGCAGCAGAATCGGTACGTGCAGCAGTCAGTGGTAGCATTTCCAACTGTACCACCACTGACTCGCCACACATCACTACCGACTTCTGCTGCATAACACTGCATGGCCACCAGCATTCCGAGTCACCACTACACCACCACAAGTCCGAGTACTGGTGGACACTCCACCGTCGCCACCACCATGGCAAGTGCTGCTCCTGTCTGGAGCACCACCACCACAGACACCGGTACACGCTCTTGGACTACCGCCACCGCAGTACCTGCTTGGGCCACCGCCACCTATTCTCCTGTAAGGACCACCGCCACATCTCCACCTAGGAGCACTGCCACCACTACGCACCATTTTAGGAGCACAGCCACCACTTCTCGGTCTAGGAGTACCGCCACCACTCTGCACCATTTTAGGAGCACAGCCACCACTTCTCCGTCTAGGAGTACCGCCACCACTCCGCTCCATTGTAGGAGCACAGCCACCACTTCTCCTCCTAGGACCACCACCACCACTTCTCCTACTAGGACCACCGCCACCACTTGTTCTCCTTCTAGGACCACTGCCACCACATAACATGAGAGGGTGTGACCGACATTCCCTCTTTTACATATCAATGCCACGGTCCACCAGCTCAAGGCGGTCACACGGAAGTCGGTCCATGCAGGGGACTCCTGCCCCAAAGAAGACCAAAAAAAGACTTTTTTGTCTATCCATCCTCTCCTCCTAATGTGTCTCAACCTGCCTCTACTTCCATCCCTGATCTTCCTTCCCCCACAACTTTAGTCGCCCCTTCCCCTAGAACCCCTTCCTCGCTTTCCAGCCGTTCCTCGTCTCTCCACACCCCCAAAGTATCCCCCCCAAAACGTCCTTCACGATAAAAATGTTTTTTTTAATTTTTTTTTTTAGTTTTAAAATAAATGTGCAATTCTGCTTTTACTAAATACTGTTTAATTAATGTGTCTTTCGCCGCCTACACACATTGTGCCGTACACACACTGCGCCGTACACTTTGCGTTTTTGACTACACATAACTCCAGGAATGACACATGTTTCTTGTGTCATTCATGGAGATATGTGTAGTCAAAAACACAAATATATGACTTGTATTTTCCCCACCAGTCTCTTCAGTCTGCTAATATTGCACATATTGAATAGAGGATGGTGTTGAGTGCAAGGCATAGCTATATTACCTTGCCAGGTATCATAAAAAGTTAAATGAGTATGGTGTGTTTTTACCATCATTTAACTCTTTGTGATACAAGGCCAGGGATTCTAGATATACCTTGTAATTAACCACATCCTCTATTCCGTGTGTGTTGAATAAACTGAGGAGATGATGGTGAAAATACACGTTATATGTACAATACCCTGGCCTTGTATCATTACTATCACAGCTGGGCAGGTGAACACACGAGTTTTAACCTGCAGCGTCGCTTCAGTCTGCATCTATTTCAAGCATACTGTAGCAATGCTGCAGTTTATAACTCATATGTGTGTTCTCCTGACCATGTGTGATACATTCTGAAGTGAGGATGCATTATTTTGGGCGTCCTCACTTCAGCATGACACCAGGCCTGGGGATTGTAGAAGATGTATAAACTTTATTATCTCTCCAGTCTGCGTTCAAAATCAAGCCACAGTGATGATACTACAAATAATATTTATAGTCACCCGGTCAGGTGTAATAAAGAGTGACAGATGCTAGTGCATCCACAAATCACTATTTGTAACATCACGCCAGGTGACACAAATATTAGTTGTTTTATCTCCACCGTTGCTGCAAATGGAACCAAAACTGGAGTGATGATAAAGGTCATGCAACTTGTGTGTGTGTATAGTCACCTGGTCAGGATTACTAGTAAATTCATGATGCACAAAAAACACAGCATCATGAATTCACTGGTAAACCTGGCCAGTTGATTATTGTATTTGAGTGTAAAAACACAGACTGCACTCGGTACAGGTATCAAAACAATTATTTTATTAACATACAGACCAGAAAACTTTTTTACACCATTTGTTCTTGCAATTCCACCGTCCTACATCTGAGATGAAGTAGGCCGCAAATTGGTCCCTCATTTGGCAAACTTCAACAGAAGACCTGAGAGGGTGCTGAGTGAATTCAGGCAATGGGTTAGGAGCTGCATCATCGAGTTCAAAGTTTGGGTGCTCTTTAGACATCACAAAATTATGTAGCACCACACAGGCCTTCACCACTTCATCCACTGTTTCCAGTTTCAGATGAATGGCTGTGCGAGAATGCGCCATCTGGAAACAAGTATACCAAAGG
>JARQOD010000001.1:343784071-343909055 GCA_033576555.1 Oophaga sylvatica
AAAGTGGGTGAGGGTTCAGTGTAGGAATGCTGTGCTCGGAGCCCTGATACCTCATGAAACAGCTCAAACTGCTTTTTTGCTCAGCCACACTCAGGTGGCACATTTTTGACAACCAGCCAAGCTAAAGCTGAAAGCATGGGGCTGGTATTTTCAGCCTGGTAAGTGGTAATGAATCTTGGCTCCCGAGCCTTAAAATAGCAGCCAGCAGCAGCCCCAGAAAAGGAAGATCTATTAGATGCACCAATTCTTGTGCTTTGTCCGGTTCTTCCACTTGCCCTGGAGTTGGGGGGTTGATATCACCTTTGTATTGTTTAGTGATATCAAGCTCAGCGGTTAGTAATGGAGAGTTGCCTATAAGACAACCCCATTACTAATGCCTTAGAATATTGTATAAAAAAAATCACACACCCAGAATAAAGTTCTTAAATTGAAAGAATAACACTTTAATGAATCTAAATTAAACCATACTCACGTCATCTCCCAGTCCACAGAAGCCAATGTCTCCTGTAAGAGAATTAAAATAATAAACAACAAAATTCCTTACCTGTCCACTGAAAAGATAATAATCCATTTGTCCCATGATAAGTCTGGCTCTGCTACATCTAGCTTGCAGGCTGCATTGCTGCTTGATGCTACTATACATCCTGCCATCTAGCAAAGTCACTAAGCTGTGCTTGCTTGGTCAGCTTCTCGCAGTGAACTCCTGTCACCTCAATGAAGTCACCGTGAGTGACGAGGAACTGCGTGAACAGTAATGCTAATTCCCTTTCCTCAGTACGTGACACACGGATGTCATCCATGTGTCATCAGTGTCCCCATATGAGGGGCGTTTTCCACTGGAAACACTGATGCCTGAAAGAGCCTTTAGTGGAAACTTGAACATTTACCGAGCTTTGGCTGAATTTTGCAGATTTTTAAGAAAAATGCTTGTGAATCCAAATAATAAATCCAAATGTGCAACATTTGTGTCAAATTTGGGATTATACATTTCTGAATCATTTCACTCATCTCTAGTTGTCACATGCTGCTATTTTAAATTAATTGCTTTTTTGTGTCTAATTCAAATAGATTCTATTCTGTTATAATAAACAGCTCTTAGTCAGTTATTATCGCTTTATAAGTTCTAAGCCTTGCTGCTGCTTTTTCCATGCACTCATTGATCGTTATGTTTTTTACCTTGATCTGTACTCAGAAATTCATCAAAGCTGGTAGTATTAATTGCGGTCCTCCAGAGTTTGCTGCTGCCACGTACAAGAAAATATCTTTTCAGGGCTGGTCCAAATCCCTTTTTTATTCTACAATAATACCGTTCTTATCTGCAATTCGTATAGGGCAATTTGTGTGGCAGTAAGCAAAGCGTATGACAGGCATTTAGTCAGGGATTATTGCTTTATAAATTGTAAACCTTGGTGCTGCTTTTTTCCATTCATTCATCGGCTGATTTTGCTTTTCTATAGTGATCTGCATTCAGAAATTCATCAAAGCAGGCAAAATTAACTGTTTTAATGAGTCCATTCACAGTTTCTCTATAACATATGTATGTAAGAGGTAGTGGTGAGATACTTTATGCCACTGGAGCAGGAATTACCACTTCTGAGCTCTCCAGTGCTTTGTTTCCATCCACTTCTGGGTGCTTCTTGATGTATATTTGGGGTGATTGTCCTGCTGGAAGACCCATGACCTAGGATGCAAACCCAGCTTTCTGACACAAGGCACTACATTGCGACCCAAAATCCTTTGGGAATCTTCACATTTCATGATACCTTGTACATAGTCCAAGCACCCAGGACCATAGGCAGCAAAAACAATCCCAAAATATGTTTGAACCTCCACCATATTTGACTATAACTACTGTGTTCTTTTATTTGTAGGCCTCGCTTCATTTACAGTAAAAAGTAAAATTATGTGCTTTGCCAGAAAACTCTATCTTGGTCTCATCTGTCCACAAGATGCCTGCTGGCCCTCTAAAAATAGTGGGGGCTTCCTCCAAGTTTCAAACTTTACAGTATTAATATGAAAAAGAAAATGTGCCCACCTCAAATTGATAATTTATTTATTTAACTCATTTATATAGCGCCATTAATTCACTGCTCTCCACAGACATTATTGGCACTGTCCCTGATGGGGCTCACACTCTAAATTCCCTATCAGTATGTTTTTGGAATTTGGGAAGAAACCCACATGTAGAGAAACGTGGTCAGTGGGTGCTCTTGTCCGCTGGCCTGGCTGCCTTTAGAAAAACTGCATGGACCAGGGCTCATACCACTGAACAGCCGCTCTATCTCCCCATGGGCAACATATAAACAGACAATGCGGGGTTAGGGTAAAACAGTGTGGCAATTCTTTATTAAACCACAACACCCTATAGAAAACAGAACATTCCCAGCAATTACCCTAAGATGGTGCACATTACAAGGTCTCACCCTTCCGCTGTCTCACCAAGATGATGGTAGATGATATGTCAGAGCTCCCAGGATCGATATTCCACCTGTGGTACACACACAGAGAGGAGGTACAACACGCATAGGGAGATATCCGAGAGCAGTCCTGTGTTCTTTCAGCCGGGTCCGATGTACCCTCAGCTGACCCTAAAGAGTGACACCAGCCAGAAGGATACCCGAGGCAAGTGATCTATTTTTATATTTACCCAGTGTGCTTCAGTTCAACCTCACAGCTTTTCCCTATCTACCTTCGATGTCACAAACTGGTTATATAATACTATGCACAATTAGCATATCAGCTCACAATAAACACAGATAAACACACACTATGTACATGTCGCTATTACAGACTTACATAGTATGTTAAATGGTATGCAAGTCTGTCTTCTTGACCCACCAGACGTAAACACTTAAATCCACAAGCCAATATACAGATAAAAAGTCAATTCTTGTGGGTTTACAAAAACATGGTAGTCTGGGAAATTAAGATACAATCTGGCTTCTTCACACCACTTAAAAACGGGGAGAACATACAGTACAAACTCCTTGCAGATGTTGTTCTTGGTGGGATTTGAACCCAGGACCCCAGTGCTGCAAGGCTGCAGTGCTAACCACTGAGCCACCATGCCGCGATATTGCAGTAGCAATATACGGCTATGCAAAGCATAGTCGGCTGCTGACCTCCAAAAATACATAGAACTGGCTACTGACCTTTTAAAATTAGATCAAGGTCCGCCTGTTGGCCTGCTGACAATAGTGAGGGCCACCTGCTAGCCCTCTAACAATAGTAAGGGCTGCCTGATGGCCCTCTACAAATAGTGAGGGTTGCCTTGTAAAAAAAAAATTGTGACTTTCATAGTACCTTGTTCACAAATTAAACATGATGTGTGTGATCATGTCTCACACACGACATGGCCAGATAAGGTAGTAAAATGTTCAAATTACATTTCCTGGTTAATGCTTTTTCACCATTGAAAGCAAAGCAAAAATGCAGCAAAAACACTATGTGTGAACATAGTCCAAGGTGCGGATGAGCATTTTTTTTTTCACTTGTTTATTTTATTCTCTTTTTTAATAAATTTTCAAAAATTTCTACATTTCTGCTTTTTTTCGGTCAAGATGGGGTGCATAGTGTACATTAATGAGAAAAAAATGAACTTTTTTGAATTTACCAAATGGCTGCAATGAAACAAAGAGTGAAAATTTAAAGGGGTCTGAATACTTTCAGTACCCACTGTATACAAAGTAAGGCCGGGATCACACATGCGACGAAGTCGTCCGACACTCGCATGTGAAATCCCAGCTCTGGCGCCGGCACTCGGGAGTGGAGCGAGCGGCTGCATGTAGTTCTATGCAGCTGCTCGCTCCACTCCCGAGTGCCGGCGCCAGAGCTGGGATTTCACATGCGACTGTCGGACGACTTTGTCGCATGTGTGATCCCGGCCTAAATGTTGGCATGGTGAGGAGTACTCTGCCATGATGGACATAAGTGGTTTGTGAGCTGCCCAGAGCACGATACAGACAGTACCTAATACAATGCATAATGGATTGTCATTTCCAACTGTTTAGTAATAATAATTGGGGACAGGCACTTTTCTGTTGCAGCATGGCATGCTCCTGTATAGAAAGTGAGGGCCATAAAGGTATAATTTGTCAAGTTTCTTGTGTAAGAGGCAGATAGCTTTGAAAACACTTTTATGATGCCCAACAAGCCCACAAAGGTGTGGTGGCTCATTGAATCCAGACCTTTAAAGGAACACTCCTGTGATTTTGTTTTTCAAATTATTTTCCCCTCTGTTAGCAAATAGTAATGTGTATGCAGAGAGTGTGTGAATATATTTACCTTGTATTTCAATTTCCTAAGTTCTGTAAAGATAAAAAGTCTTCCACTCCTACAGTATTGTATTACTACACTATTATTCAGTATCAGATTTCCCACTTCTCAAATGCCGTTTTGTGAGTATTGAAAAGGAAAATAGCTTTGCATAGCTTTGCGTGTACACTGCAGACCTCACATAATAATGATAATAGGTGTATGAGAAACATGACTGTGGGAAACCGGAGAACTGGTCTATAGGGTGGAGCCAGCTTGGTAAAAGCTACGCACTGCATCGTTCCTTGTTTTGCTCATTGCAAGTTGCCTAAACTCCATCATCCACGGTAAGCAAATATTTCTTCTTTCCAAAAAACCTTAGCAAGAAATAATAAGATTCATGTGGATCCCATCATGACAATTACATGTCATTGTTAGACGCTGATTAGTAGATTGCCTGCTCTTTTCCAGCGTGTAGCCTAGTCAGTGTGTTATGTAAAATATTGCTCTGCATTATTAAAGAAACTTTATTTATTTTCCCTATATAGAATTAATTTTTGAAATAATTAATTAGTGAAGACAAAAAGTGTGTGTGTAGTTTTATCAACCAGCAATGTCCTCCCTTCGTGCTAGGTATTTGTATAGTAAGAAAAAACAAGCGTGAGGTCGCTCTCATAGGACTGTTTGGAAGAGGAGTGAAATAGTCGTCATTTCTATAGGTATGAACTCACTTTAGAGGAAACTTGTCAGCTGATTCATGCTGCTGGAATAATGTGCAGCAAGAATCTGACACCAGCTGCATTATCAAAGTTGTGTATGTTTTACTCTAAAATGCTGTGGCTTTTCAGAGAAAGTATACTTTCTAAAGTTGCAGGAGACCACATGTCCTGGATATCTAGTCCGAAGCATCTCCTAGTTGGCTTCTCTCCACCCTGCTTCGAAGGACTGACAGGTCCTTCCAAACAGGGTGGACCTGTCAGTCCTTCGAAGCAGGGTGGAGGACTGACAGGTCTCTTCCTGTGTGTGTATAGGGAAAGACCTATTAGTCTAAGGGAGTGAGGTGGGTAGAAGCCCCTGGGGACCAGCCTCTTCGACTTGGTGCGTGGTCCCCAGCCAGCTTAAAACATGCATGGCTGTGATAACCCAGCTAATGCCTGATTCCTGTTGCCCAAGGTTAGGCAACACGAATCTCCGGCCAGGTTCTCTTTCATAATGTCCTCTTTGTAGCCCACATATATGAATAACGTTGCATTTGTGGATCCATATATATGAATATATGAATATTCCCCCGGTCACTTTTTGGTCTATGTATATGATTAATACCTTCAGTTTGTTACCTTTACATATTGATGATATAATGCCCCCTTTGTGGCCCCAATATAGCGGATAAAATAAGTTTTGAACACATCACCAATTTTCAAAGTAAATATAATTGTAAAGGTGTTATTGACATGAAATTCTCACCAGATGTCAGTAACAACCCATCCAATCCACACGGGCAAAGAAGTAAAACCATAAATGTCCATATTCTCTGACATCATTCAGTCCTGTGTACACTGAGGCCGAATTCAGACTTCTATATATCAGGGTCCAAATACGGACTGCAATACATGAACTTGCCGTGGGTATCTCACCTATAAAGCCGGGGTGACACTTCCGAAAAACTTGCACGAGTCTCGCACCTCAATACCCAGCACTGCCGCCCGCGGTTCAGACCAGAGCGTTCAGCTACATAGAAATTCATGCAGACGCACACTCTGGTCCCGAGTGCCGCGGCAGTGCCAGGTATTGAGGTGCGAGACTCGTGCGAGTTTCTCGCAAGTGTGACCCAGCCTACTTAACAGCCTCAAAGGCATGTATGAGGCTGTCAAGTTAAAGTCAGGAGACCTGCAGCTAGTCCATGCATTATGGTCCAAATTCAGACCTTGATGCACAGACATGTGAATTCTGTCTTATATATGATGACATCAAAGTCATCTATTCACATAAGTGCTAAGCACACTAAATTGGTGAAATCAAGATAATCAATCAATCCAATCTCCACTAACATAACTAGATCACAAGACACAAAAAACAAATATCCAAAAATAAATAAAAAATTTTTTTGCAAAAAATGCATGAAGGTAGTAATAATTATAAGGGTATTTAGTAATCATAATTTTGATCAAAAGAATGTACAAGCCATCCCGCCACGTCAAGGCAACCCTTGTGGGACAGTCCTAACTCTTGTATTAAAAACTTTCCACTTGTCAAGTAACGTAAATGTGAACAAGGGCAGAGGGACTGAACCCACCAGTTAAAGCTTAGGCCAGACATTATGGATTTCTCAGCTCAGAAACAGGGCGGTCACACCCTAAGGGTATGTTTCCACGGTCAGGAAACGCTGCGTGTTTGACGCTGTGTACAGCCGCAGCATCAAACACGCAGCGTCCAGATGTTACAGTATAGTGGAGGGGATTTCAAGAAATCCCGTCTCCACTATGCGTAAAAACACGCAGGTGGTAGACCTGCGTTAACGGACATGCTGCGCGTCTTTTCAGATCGCAGCATGTCCTTTTCCCTTGAGGCGATGCTCCGTCGCCGCAAGGGAAATAACACAGGCCTATGTAACGCTGCGTAACGGGGTCGGCGATGTGCTCACTTCTGGCCCGGCGCTAGTTAAATGCCCGCTGTAAGATTTGACTGCGGTATTTAACTAGTTAATAGGCGCGAGCGGATCGCGATTCCACTCGCGCCTATTGCGGGCACATGTCAGCTGTTTGTAACAGCTGACATGTCGCGGCTTTAAGGTGGGCTCACCGCGGAGCCCACCTCAAAGCAGGGGATACTTATTGATGACGTACTATTCCGTCATCGGTAAGGAAGGGGTTAAATAAATATATTCAGTACGTAAAAGGAAATCACAAATTGATCAAATTGAACAAATTAAAGTCAACAATGACCCTAAAGTACCTGGTGCAAAAAAAAATATATGCAGTGATCAAAGTAGATGTATCCACAAATGCTGGAAACTATTGCAATTATAGCAAATGTCATTTGCTGTCACTAGAGGACAGTACAGGACAAGTGTATTGGTCAATAGAAAGCCTGGTACTGTGACACAAACAGGCTGGGCAGATAGGTAAAGAGGCGCAGTCTTAGGTTGGTTTCACATTTGCGTTGGACAGGGCTGCGTACTTCCTTGTTAAACCCCGCCCACTGCCACACCTCTTCCATTCAGCTCCACCTACATCTGCACGCGTCCTGCATACCTATCTTTAACGTTGTGTATGCAGACCATGCGGATGTATGCTGATGCGATCGCATGCGTCGACCGCAACAAAGTGCAACATGTAGCTCTCAAAATATGGCAATGCAAAAACTTTGTTTTTTGTATAAAAAGCATATTTTAGTGTGCGACAGCAGCCAGACATAAAAAACAATATAATTTTTGTATCACTTGTGGTACACCAAAGGGGGTCTTGGTGGATGGGAGATATATTTCTCCCAGCAGTCTGGAGTTTAGCTGGGATTTTCCCTGAAGCAAGGACCTGTGATGAGTTCATAGTCACGTGAGCAGCTCAGGTGATGTGTAATGCACCTATGGGTGTGGTTGAGGGATATTTAATGGAGTCTGTGTGTTTGGTAGGGGGGATCAGTACTGGCTAGGTTGAGCCAGTGGAAGGAGGTCTGGGAAGACACCTCTGGAGCGTATTGCAAGGAAGAGAAGGAGATTGGCTGGAGCCAGCCTGTATCCATGGTTTTTGGTTCAGTGTGTCAGCAAGCTCAAGCAAGCAGATTCCAGACCACCCGGGGAATGGCATCTGGCGGTCACTGCTGACCTGCAGCCGCTTAGTCAAGCCCGTCCCATGCAAGGGTGAGTCTGGGAACAGTGGTTCTCCAAGCTGGAGTGTATTTACTGTCACGCTGTCTAGCAGATATATAAATAAATAATGTCAGTAATCTATCAAGTGGGACAACATTCTATATAACATATAAATAGGTAACATTAACATGTATATATAGCATAGTATTACCTGACATAATATCCTGTGGGTCAATACTGAATCCTTTTCACGCTGTCTCTGGCTAGAGGTGGACCGGGGTCTATGCTGACCCTAAACTGGGGTCCTGACTAGTCCCTCTACCTGGAGGTACTGTTAATGGTACAGAGGTCCAGGCCACCAGCGTAAACCCTGTCTCCTATAAATCCTGACCACTGTAATCTAGTCCTTAGAAGGACCCTGATTACCACCAAAGGGAATGGACAGGTAAAGGTTAACAAACAGTATAGACAAACGAGACAGACAGGGGATAAAGTAAATACTGTCTTTCATACAACATATAAACACAGAGGGAACACCAAAGGTCTAGGAGATAAACTATAAGCAAGGAGAGGAGAAACAACAAAGGAGCTCTTAGCTTAAGTCTTCTCAGAACCGATCCTATCTGCAGTCTGTATGAATGCTTTCACCGGCATCTAACCAGCAGACTGGCAGGTATATAAAGGAAGCTAATTAGAACATAATCAAAAGCAGCCGGGCGAGGCTGGACCTAGTCTTAGCAAAGAGCTAGGTAAAATTAACTCCCTCATTACCAAACACAAAGAAACAGCAACTCAGCTGCGAGAAGTCAGAATGTGCAATCGCGACGATCTTCGTGGCGATGCACCCATGACATTTACGTTCTGTTATGTTTCTGTTGCCTGGTGTTTAAAGTGACAGTAAACCCGTGATTTTTGGACTTAAAGCCTGTGTGTTGCCTCATTACTGCAGCCTGGCCACTGCCTACCAGAGCAAATCCCTACACACTGTAATCGCACCGACCTGAAGAATAAAGTCGTCTGATCACTTTTACCGCACTAGGAACGGCGTAAAAAATAAATAAAACCAGTTCTTCTCCTGCTGCTAATTTGTTCATTCTGCCTCCCAAAGACTGCAGTAATGTTCAGCTCATATTTATTCTGCACTATGCAGAGAGCTTACACCGGGTTTTTCAGGAGATTCAGATGCAACCCCCAGTGGAAGATTCCCTATAATGATGCAGATGGAGATTGGCTGTGATCTGGCAATGTCCGTCTTTTTAACCCCTTCCCGACCCATGACGCCGACGTCGGCGTCATGAAAACCTGTGCCATCCCGACCCACGACGCCGACGTCGGCGTCATGCTATAAATCATGTTCCTGCGGGTCGGGGGACCGGGGTCACTGAAAGGTCACCCGACCTGCAGTAACAGGACCCTTACTGCATCACCACAGGGGGGTTGGCTTAACCCCCACGTGGCCACGATCGCTCTGATTGGCTGTTAAAAGTGAAACAGCCAATCAGAGCGATTTGTAATATTTCACAATGAAACTGGTGAAATATTACAATCCAGCCATGGCCGATGCTGCAATAGCATCTGCCATGGCTGGAAACCGCGATCAGACCCCCCCCACACCATGTCACGGCGGTGATCGGCCGCCGCCATCGAAAGATGGCAGCGATCGGTCACCGCCGTCGCTGTCTGCTCCCCTGCTCCTGCGATCACCCCCCCTCACCTTCCGATCCCCCCCCTCACCTTCCGACGTCCCCTACTCACCTCTCCCGGTCCACCGATGTCCCTGGAACCGTCCCGGCGGCTGCCCGGGATTCTTCATGGGCGCCGCCATCTTGGAAAATGGCGGGCGCATGCGCAGTGCGCCCGCCGGCCGGCGCATGCGCAGTGCGCCCTCCATTGTACAAAAATTTATTTTGATCACTGTGATAAAACTGTCACAGTGATCAAAATAAAAAAAAAGTAAATGAACCCCCCCCTGTCATAGGTAGGGACAAATAATAAAATAAAGAATTTTTTTTTTTTTTCCTAGTGGATTTTGCTGCTGATCCGCAGCTGATTTTGCTGCGGATCCGCGGCGGATATCGCTGCAGATCCGCGGCGGATATCGCTGCTGATCCGCGGCGGATTTCGTGGCTGATCCGCGGCGGATTTCGCGGCTGATCCGCGGCGGATTTCGCGGCTGATCCGCGGCGGATTTCGCTGCGATCCGCGGCCGATTTCGCTGCTGATCCGCGGCCGATTTCGCTGCTGATCCGCGGCGGATTTCGCTGCTGATCCGCGGCGGATATCGCTGCTGATCCGCTGCGATTTCGCTGCTGATCCGCGGCGGATTTCGCTGCTGATCCGCGGCGGATATCGCTGCTGATCCGCGGCGGATATCGCTGCTGATCCGCGGCTGATTTCGCTGCTGATCCGCGGCTGATTTCGCTGCTGATCCGCGGCTGATTTCGCTGCTGATCCGCGGCGGATATCGCTGCTGATCCGCGGCGGATTTCGCTGCTTATCCGCGGCGGATTTCGCTGCTGATCCGCGGCGGATATCGCTGCTGATCCGCGGCTGATTTCGCTGCTGATCCGCGGCTGATTTCGCTGCTGATCCGCGGCGGATTTCGCTGCGGATCCGCGGCGGATTTCGCTGCTGATCCGCGGCGGATTTCGCTGCGGATCCGCGGCGGATTTGCTGCTGATCCGCGGCGGATTTCGCTGCGGATCCGCGGCGGATTTCGCTGCTGATCCGCGGCTGATTTCGCTGCTGATCCGCTGCGGATCCGCGGCGGATTTCGCTGCTGATCCGCGGTGGATTTCGCTGCTGATCCGCGGCGGATTTCGCTGCTGATCCGCGGCGGATATCGCTGCTGATCCGCGGCTGATTTCGCTGCTGATCCGCCGCGGATTTCGCTGCTGATCCGCGGCGGATTTCGCTGCGGATCCGCGGCGGATTTCGCTGCTGATCCGCGGCGGATATCGCTGCTGATCCGCGGCGGATTTCGCTGCTGATCCGCGGCTGATTTCGCTGCTGATCCGCGGCGGATTTCGCTGCTGATCCGCGGCGGGTTTCGCTGCTGATCCGCGGCGGGTTTCGCTGCTGATCGGGCGGTCGCGCGTCGGTATTTTGCTGCTGATCCGCGGCGGATTTCGCTGCTGATCCGCGGCGGATTTCGCTGCTGATCCGCGGCGGATTTTGTGCTGATCCGCGGCGGATTTTGCTGCTGATCCGCGGCGGATTTTGCTGCTGATCCGCGGCGGATTTTGCTGCGGATCCGCGGCGGATTTTGCTGCTGATCCGCGACTCATTTTGCTGCGGATCCGCGGCTGATTATCTGCTGATTCATCTGCGCTAGCGGGTATAGCATAACGCGATCGCGTTATGCTATACGTTACCAGCCGGTCAACCTACGTGTTGAACGGGCTGGTTAAAACGCAATATGAACCCAGCCTTAGGGTTAGAACTAGGGTTAGCATTAGGGTTAAGGTTAGAATTACGGTTAGGGTTGGAATTTGGGTTAGGGTTGGAATTAGGCTTAGGGTTGGAATTGTAGTTAGGTTTATGGTTAGAGTTGGGATTAGGGTTAGGGGTGTGTTGGGGTTGGGGTTATGATTAGGGTTTGTATTTAGGGTTAGGTGTGTGTAGGGGTTAGGGTTGGGGTTAGGGGTGTGTTGGGGTTAGGGTTGGAGTTAGAATTGAGGGGTTTCTATATTTAGGCACATCAGGGGGTCTCCATACGCGACATGGCGCCACCATTGATTCCTGCAAATTTTGCGTTCAAAAAGTCAAACAGTGCTCCCTTTATTCCAAGCCCCGACGTATGCCCAAACAGTGGTTTATCCCAACATATGAGGTATCAGCGTACTCGGGAAAAATTGCACAACAACTTTGGGGGTTCTAATTTCTCCTGTTAACATTGGGAAAAAAAAATTGGGGACTAAAAATTATTTTTGTGGAAAAAAATGATTTTATATTTTCACGGCTCTGCGTTATAAACTTCTGTGAAGGACTTGGAGATTCAAAGTGCTTATCACACATCTATAGGAGTTCCTTGGGGGATCTAGTTTCCAAAATGGGGTCACTTGTGGGAGTTTCTACTGTTTAGGCACATCAGGGACTCTGCAAACGTAACATGACGCCCGAAGACCATTCCATCAAGTGGGCATTTCAAAACGTCACTACTTCCCATCCGAGCCCCGACGTGTGCCCATACAGTACTTTTCTCCCACATATGGGATATCAGCATACTCAGGACAAATTGGACAACAACTTTTGGGGTCTAATTTCTCATGTTACCCTTGGGAAAATAAAAAAATTGGGGACTAAAAGATCCTGATTGTGGAAAAAATATGATTTTTTTTATTTTCATGCTCGGGCGTTATAAACTTCTGTGTAGCCCTTGGGGGTTCAAAGTGCTCACCACACATCTAGATAAGTTCTTTGCAGGGTCTAGTTTCCAAAATGGGGTCACTTGTGGGGAGTTTCTACTGTTTAGGCACATCAGGGGCTCTGCAAACGTAACAAGATGCCCGCAGACCATTCCATCAAGTCGGCATTTCAAAGCGTCACTACATCCCTTCCGAGCCCTGACGTGTACCCAAACAGTGGTTCCCCCCACATATCGGGTCTAGCGTATTCAGAACAAACTGGACAACAACTTTTGGGGTCCATTTCTCCTGTAACCATTGTGAAAATAAAAAAATAGTGGGCTAAAAAATCATTTTTTGAGAAAAAAAATGATTTTTTATTTTCACGGCTCTGCGTTATAAACTTCTGTGAAGCACCTGGGGGTTCAAAGTGCTCACTATGCATCTAGATAAGTTCCTTAGGGCGTCTAGTTTCCAAAATGGGGTCACTTGTGGGGGAGCTCCAATGTTTAGGCACACAGGAACTCTCCAAATGCGACATGGCAACCGCTAAATATTCCAGCATATTTTCCATTCAAAAAGTGAAATGGCGCTCCTTCCCTTCTGAGCCCTGCCGTGCGTCCAAACAGTGGTTTATGACCACATATGAGGTATCTGTGTACTCAGAAGAAATTGCCCAACAAATTTTAGGATCCAATTTATACTGTTGCCCATGTGAAAATGAAAAAAACTGAGGCTAAAAGAAAATTTTTGTGAAAAAAAAGTACTTTCTTTTTTTTACAGATCAATTTGTGAAGCACCTGGGGGTTCAAAGTGCTCACTATGCATCTAGATAAGTTCCTTAGGGGGTCTAGTTTCCAAAATGGGGTCACTTGTGGGGGAGATCCAATGTTTAGGCACACAGGGACTCTCCAAATGCGACATGGCAAGCGCTAAATATTCCAGCATATTTTCTATTCAAAAAGTCAAATGGCGCTCCTTCCCTTCTGAGCCCTGCCGTGCGCCCAAACAGTGGTTTATGACCACATATGAGGTACCTGTGTACTCAGGAGAAATTGCCCAACAAATTTTAGGATCCAATTTATACTGTTGCCCATGTGAAAATGAAAAAAACTGAGGCTAAAAGAAAATTTTTGTGAAAAAAAAGTACTTTCTTTTTTTTACGGATCAATTTGTGAAGCACCTGGGGGTTTAAAGTGCTCACTATGCATCTAGATAAGTTCCTTAGGGGGTCTAGTTTCCAAAATGGGGTCACTTGTGGGGGAGCTCCAATGTTTAGGCACACAGGGACTCTCCAAATGCGACATGGCAAGCGCTAAATATTCCAGCATATTTTCTATTCAAAAAGTCAAATGGCGCTCCTTCCCTTCTGAGCCCTGCCGTGCGCCCAAACAGTGGTTTATGACCACATATGAGGTATCTGTGTACTCAGGAGAAATTGCCCAACAAATTTTAGGATCCAATTTATACTGTTGCCCAGTGAAAATGAAAAAAACTGAGGCTAAAAGAAAATTTTTGTGAAAAAAAAAGTACTTTCTTTTATTTACGGATCAATTTGTGAAGCACCTGGGGGTTCAAAGTGCTCACTATGCATCTAGATAAGTTCCTTAGGGGGTCTAGTTTCCAAAATGGGGTCACTTGTGGGGGAGCTCCAATGTTTAGGCACACAGGGACTCTCCAAATGCGACATGGCAAGCGCTAAATATTCCAGCATATTTTCTATTCAAAAAGTCAAATGGCGCTCCTTCCCTTCTGAGCCCTGCCGTGCGCCCAAACAGTGGTTTATGACCACATATGAGGTATCTGTGTACTCAGGAGAAATTGCCCAACAAATTTTAGGATCCAATTTATACTGTTGCCCATGTGAAAATGAAAAAAACCGAGGATAAAGAAAATTTTTGTGAAAAAAAAGTACTTTTTTTTTTTTACGGATCAATTTGTGAAGCACCTGGGGGTTTAAAGTGCTCACTATGCATCTAGATAAGTTCCTTAGGGGGTCTAGTTTCCAAAATGGGGTCACTTGTGGGGGAGCTTTAATGTTTAGACACACAGGGACTCTCCAAATGCGACATGGCAAGCGCTAAATATTCCAGCATATTTTCCATTCAAAAAGTCAAATGGCGCTCCTTCCCTTCTGAGCCCTGCGTGCGCCCAAACAGTGGTTTATGACCACATATGAGGTATCTGTGTACTCAGGAGAAATTGCCCAACAAATTTTAGGATCCAATTTATACTGTTGCCCATGTGAAAATGAAAAAAACTGAGGCTAAAAGAAAATTTTTGTGAAAAAAAAGTAATTTCTTTTTTTTACAGGTCAATTTGTGAAGCACCTGGGGGTTCAAAGTGATTACTATGCATCTAGATAAGTTCCTTAGGGGGTCTAGTTTCCAAAATGGGGTCACTTGTGGGGGAGCTCCAATGTTTAGGCACACAGGGACTCTCCAAATGTGACATGGCAACCGCTAAATATTCCAGCATATTTTCCATTCAAAAAGTCAAATGGCGCTCCTTCCCTTCTGAGCCCTGCCGTGCGCCCAAACAGTGGTTTATGACCACATATGAGGTATCTGTGTACTCAGGAGAAATTGCCCAACAAATTTTAGGATCCATTTTATCCTGATGCCCATGTAAAAATGAAAAAATTGATGCTAAAAGAAAATTTTTGTTGGAAAAATTAAAATGTCCATTTTTTCCTTCCACGTTGCTTTAGTTCCTGTGAAGCACCTGAAGGGTTAATAATCTTCTTGAATGTAGTTTTGAGTAGCTTGAGGGGTGCAGTTTTTAGAATGGTGTCACTTTTGGGTATTTTCTGCCATATAGACCCCTCAAAGTGACTTCAAATGTGAGGTGGTCCCTAAAAAAAATGGTTTTGTAAATTTTGCTGTAAAAATGAGAAATCGCTGGTCAACTTTTAACCCTTATAACTTCCTAACAAAAAAAAATGTTGTTCCCAAAATTGTGCTGATGTAAAGTAGACATGTGGGAAATGTTTTATTTGTGTCAATAACTCTCTGGTTTAACAGAATAAAAATTAAAATTTGAAAATTACAAAATTTTCAGAATTTTTGCCAAATTTCCATTTTTTTCACAAATAAACGCAAAATTATCGACCTAAATTTACCACTAACATGAAGCCCAATATGTCACGAAAAAACAATCTCAGAATCGCTAGGATCCGTTGAAGCGTTACTGAGTTATTACCTCATAAAGGGACACTGGTCAGAATTGCAAAAAATGGCAAGGTCTTTAAGGTCAAAATAGGCTGGGTTATGAAGGGGTTAAGCGTGCATAAAAGCACAGTCGACCACGGTTTTGTGCATGTCTGAAAAGAAGAGTATCTCTGCTACCTGATTATAGTGAATGGATCCCTCAGGATTTCATCTGAAACACGACATTAGGAGATTTAGATGGAAACCCCAAAGTAAGTGCTCAACGTAAAGCATAGGATAAATGTGATCCAAATGTTATGTAAAATGTTGAGAAGTAAAGCTTAACTAAGTCCACAAAAAAAGCAAATCCCCACTTAGGTCCATTTTCTGTTAACAGAAATATAGGGGGCTTCCACGTTACTGATAGTACAAAAGATCTTTAAACGCACTATGGCCCCTTGCCCCCACAAAAAGAAATCACAAAATCCAAATACCCCTTTCCTTATGAGCCCCACAGTGTGACTAAATGACATTTAGTGTCCACATGTTTGGCATTTGGCATGGCAAAAAACAGTAGTTTTCTCAGAAGAAATTGCACAACAAATTTTTGCTGTCCATTTTCTCCTGTTACCCTTGTGAAAATGAAAAATTTGGGGCTAAAAAAAATTTTTTGTGGGAAAAATATGTTGTTTTAATTTTCACAGCTCAACATTATAAAGCCACTAAGAATTTAAGTTGCTCATCACACTTCTAGATAAATTCCTTGAGGGGTCTAGTTTACAAGATTGGACATTTGTTGGGGGTTCCCACTGTTTGGCACATCATGGGCTCTTCAAACGCGGTTTCCCAGGCCAAGGACCGGGTCACTGCTGCTGTGACATTGCCCCTTTAAGAAGCGGCCCAATACCGAGTATCCCCACTGCCCTGGCGGGCGCTCTATATCCAGCACGTCCATCCAAACAATAAAGTTCAAGAATT
Organism: Oophaga sylvatica; assembly: GCA_033576555.1. Lineage (NCBI taxonomy): Eukaryota > Metazoa > Chordata > Amphibia > Anura > Dendrobatidae > Oophaga > Oophaga sylvatica. The sequence goes on from JARQOD010000001.1 coordinate 343,800,604, forward strand.
TATTTAGATAGCCATTAAAAACAATATAATTAAAAACAAAGTTGACGCTGTTCTGACACACACAGGTCCCCGTAGTCATAGAATATAGAATTGAATCATTGGAGGAAAAACAAATGCACAAGTAACCAATCACTGCAGATGAAGCTAAACTCACATTATGGAAACAATAACAGCGTATTTAAGATTTATTTGAGATTCATTTTAATGTCGTTTACTCTTTTATTTCTGGGGTAGAAGTTTCAGTCAAATTTATCAGTAGCCAAATATTCACTACAAAGGGCGATAGCCTGCCTTCTGTAGGTTTTTCCATTGACACTGTTGAAGGAACTGATCCCAATGTTTCTCAGTGGAACTATCTCTTCTGTCCGGCACAGCGGTTGTTGAGGAGCACAGGTGTAGGTGCCAGGTTACAATGTTTGATGGGACATTATTTGGTTTCATTGACAATCCAATCCAATGGAAGGATGAAGAAAAAAAAGCCAGATTACAACTGATTCATTTTTAGATCAGTTATGACATCAGTTGCTTCACAAAAAACTGAGCCTAATGCAACTAATGTACATGAACCCAGGCTAAATATGGAATAAACTGTTAACGTGAACCTGACAGCTGATCAACCCTCCCTAATAATGTTTATATGGTTATGTTGCTCTCTAAAGATAATGCCATCCAGACCTTTACTTATACTATCTGTTGCTCTTGACTGAAAAACTGCTGTTTTAATTCATATTTAAATGAGGCTCAAGTGCTCTGAGTGTATTAAAGAACTTCCCATGTCGCTACCTCCCTGGCTTTATTTTAGCTATCCCCACTTTCCTCTGCTTGCTTGGCAGCTCATTGGCTGTGTGATCAAGACAGTGATTGAATCCAAGCAACAGATTGAATCCAGTGTGGATGACCTTCTTTCAGGGAGCAACATGACCATATAAACAGTTCCAACATATTGACAGATAACCTTTAAGAGTATATGTCGTTTTTAGATCTCCATCAATTTCCCAAACTGTTTTTTGTTCTTTTTTAAATACTTTAATACGTCATTTCTGTTCAGAGTACTGTAGTAACTTCTTTAAAACCGTAAATCACAAAGTAACATGGGACCTTTTTTCCCAAAGGTAAATATCATATTTCATGTTGCCAAGATCCTTTGTTTCTTCTTATAATAATAATAAGCAAAGAATTCCAAGTACTGCTAGTATTGTTTTCCCCAGGTATCACATAAGCAGTGTTTCTCAACCTTTCCCAGCTAAGTGCTCCCTAATTAAGAGAAATGTTATCTTACTACCGCCAACATGTTCTGTCGCAAACTTAAAGGGATTGTACACCACTGTTCAACCCCTTACTAATAGCCTCAGGGTGCTGCATAAAGTAAAACTAAGAATCTTTACTTGCCTCTATTGCACTGCTCTTAACCCTGTCTCCACCACAGTCTGCTGAAATAATTTGGAAAAAAATGTGAAGCTGTTGATTGCCTGCAGCAATCATGTGAATATGTTTATATTAGGAAACCTTGGGGGTGGATACGGGGCTGAGAGCAGAATGGTGCCACTAGCCCAACAAGTGTTTTCATTATTTTATGCAGCACCCTGGTGCCTTTAATAAAAGTCTGTCCAGTAGTGGGTAGCCTCTCGAAAAAGTACTCACTTGAGAGAATAACACACTACAGTGTTACAATGTTACTCATCAGCCATCACAGTTTTCACCCAATTAATTATACAATATCTACTTAGTTATCCTAATACGGTGCCCAGTTAATACCTCTCATGCAAATATATCTTGTGTAATGCGCCATTTAGTGTCCAATTAATGCACCATCAGTGCTTGTTTACGGGTGTTAGCCATTTTTAATGCATATATTTAGTATTCAGTTAAAGAGGTTGTCCACTACTTTTACATTGATGGCCTACCCTTAGGATAGGTAATCAATATCTGATCGCCTGGGTCCAAGACCCGGCATCACCAACGATCAGCTGTTATCGGTGGTGGCGGCCACAGGCAGCAAGTACTTACTTGTGGAGCTGGCCATCTACTTGTAGTGGCCAGAGCTTGTTCACATCCGCCTCCTATTGATTTGTATATTAGGCAGATGTGTAGTACCCTGCTACGGGCACTACAAGTATACGGCTAACTCCGCAAGTAAGCACTTCCCGCCCATGGCCACCACCTCCACCCATAAGGAGCTGATCCTAAGCATAGGCCATCAATGTAAAAGTAGTGGACAACCTCTTTAATGCTGCCACCCACAATAAAATAGTCTGCTCACACTCATAGTACAACTAATCCTGCCAAGTACACATACTACAGACAATATACAAAAATATATACAAAAAAGGTTGCACTCTATCGTGCCAAAGCAAGTCAATGTGAAATATGAAACATGAATAGCAATATGGCTTTTGAATATTAGAAAAAAATGAATGAGATGCTTTGCACAAAATTTGGCCAAATAATGCCCACCCATACACCAACGTCAAGGTGGTCTCAGAACGTATGGGTCCCTGTCTTGTATATTGTCTATGGAGGTAGCTGCTCCTGGTTTGCACCTAATTCACACTGGTTTGGATGTGCCAGTCAGTTTTCTTTTACTTCTATGTTAGCTTACTGACCGAGCACTCCGCCCATCACCATGTGGTGATTTTAATTATAGCAGGTTCCTGCTCACCCAGAAAAGGCAAGCTTTACTGACAGAGGTGTCCACATTCACCCAGGAATTCAGATATCAGCCTAATAGAGGTATGTTCACATAGACAGGGACCCATACGTTCTGAGACCACCTTGACGTTGGTGTATGGGCAGGCATTATTTGGCCAAATTTTGTGCAAAGCGTCTCATTCATTTTTTTCTAATATTCAAAAGCCATATTGCTATTCATGTTTCATATTTCACATTGACTTGCTTTGGCACGATAGAGTGCAACCTTTTTTTGTATATTGTCTATGGAGGTAGCTGCTCCTGGTTTGCACCTAATTCACACTGGTTTGGATGTGCCAGTCAGTTTTCTTTTACTTCTATGTTAGCTTACTGACCGAGCACTCCGCCCATCACCATGTGGTGATTTTAATTATAGCAGGTTCCTGCTCACCCAAAAAGGCAAGCTTTACTGACAGAGGTGTCCACATTCACCTACACATATAGAGGAAATGGCATAAATACTTGAGTCCCCCATATCCTGGGGAACAGCTATAATTCCAGGGTCCAGCTATTTCTATAGAGGCAGTGTCATTTATCCAAGTCCACCCATATACTGGGGTACTGCTATAATTCTGGGGTACAACTATACACGCAGAGGAAGTGCCATATATATATACAGTTAGGTCCATAAATATTTGGACAGAGACAACATTTATCTAATTTTGGTTCTAGACATTACCACAATGAATTTGAAACAAAACAAATCAGATGCAGTTGAAGTTCAGACTTTCAGCTTTCATTTGAGGGTATCCACATTAAAATTGGATGAAGGGTTTAGGAGTTTCAGCTCCTTAACATGTGCCACCCTGTTTTTAAAGGGACCAAAAGTAATTGGACAATTGACTCCAAGGCTATTTCATGGACAGGTGTGGGCAATCCCTTCATTATATCATTCTCAATTAAGCAGATAAAAGGGCTGGTGTTGATTTGAGGTGTGGTGTTTGCATTTGGAAGGTTTAGCTGTGAAGGAAACATGCGGTCAAAGGAGCTCTCCATGCAGGTGAAACAAGCTATCCTTAAGCTGCAAAAAACAGAAAAGACCCATCAGAGAAATTGCTACAACTTTAGGAGTGGCAAAATCTACAGTTTGGTACATTCTGAGAAAGAAAGAAAGAACTGGTGAACTCATCAATGCAAAAAGACCTGGGCGCCCACGGAAGACAACAGTGGTGGATGATCGCAGAATACTCTCCATGGTGAAGAGAAACCCCTTCACAACAGCCAACCAAGTGAACAACACTCTCCAGGAGGTAGGCGTATCAATATCCAAATCTACCATAAAGAGAAGACTGCATGAAATTAAATACAGAGGGTTCACTGCACGGTACAAGCCACTCATAAGAATCAAGAATAAAAAGGCTAGGCTGGACTTTGCTAAAAAACATCTAAAAAAGCCAGCACAGTTCTGGAAGAACATTCTTTGGACAGATGAAACCAAGATCAACCTCTACTAGAATGATGGAAAGAGAAAAGTATGGCGAAGGCGTGGTACAGCTCATGATCCAAAGCATACCACATCATCTGTAAAACATGGCAGAAGCAGTGTGATGGCTTGGGCATGCATGGCTGCCAGTGGCACTGGGTCACTAGTGTTTATTGATGATGTGACACAGGACAGAAACAGCCGAATGAATTCTGAGGTATTCAGAGCCATACTGTGTGCTCAGATCCAGCCAAATGCAGCCAAACTGATTGGTCGTCGTTTCTTACTACAGATGGACAATGACCCAAAACATAAAGCCAAAGCAACCCAGGAGTTTATTAAAGCAAAGAAGTGGAATATTCTTGAATGGCCAAGTCAGTCACCTGATCTCAACCCAATTGAACATGCATTTCACTTGTTAAAGACTAAACTTCAGACAGAAAGGCCCACAAACAACAACTGAAAACCACCGCGGTGAAGGCCTGGCAGAGCATCAAAAAGAAGGAAACACAGTGTCTGGTGATGTCCATGAGTTCAAGACTTCAGGCAGTCATTGCTAACAAAGGGTTTTCAACCAAGTACTAGAAATGAACATTTTATTTACAATTATTTAATCTGTCCAATTACTTTTGGTCCCTTTAAAAACAGGGTGGCACATGTTAAGGAGCTGAAACTCCTAAACCCTTCATCCAATTTTAATGTGGATACCCTCAAATGAAAGCTGAAAGTCTGAACTTCAACTGCATGTGATTTGTTTTGTTTCAAATTCATTGTGGTAATGTCTAGAACCAAAATTAGATAAATGTTGTCTCTGTCCAAATATTTATGGACCTAACTGTATGCTGAAGTCCACCCATGTACTGGGGTACTGCATATAATTCCGGGGTACAAATACACATATAGAGGAGGTGTCATATATTCTGAAGTCCCCCCATATACCGGGGTACTGCTATAATTCCAGGGTGCAACTATACATATAAAAGAAGTGCCACATAGACTGAAGTCCATATAAACTGAAATCCCTCCATATACTGGGGTACTGCTATAATTCCAGGGTACAACTATATACAGTTAGGTCCATATATATTTGGACAGAGACAACATTTTTCTAATTTTGATTCTAGACATTACCACAATGAATTTTAAACAAAACAATTCAGATGCAGTTGAAGTTCAGACTCTCAGCTTTCATTTGAGGGTATCCACATTAAAATTGGATAAAGGGTTTAGGAGTTTCAGCTCCTTAACATGTGCCACCCTGTTTTTAAAGGGACCAAAAGTAATTGGACAGATGAAATAATTGTAAATAAAATGTTAATTTCTAGTACTTGGTTGAAAACCCTTTGTTGGCAATGACTGCCTAAAGTCTTGAACTCATGGACATCACCAGACACTGTGTTTCCTCCTTTTTGATGCTCTGCCAGGCCTTCACTGCGGTGGTTTTCAGTTGCTGTTTGTTTGTGGGCCTTTCTGTCTGAAGTTTAGTCTTTAACAAGTGAAATGCATGCTCAATTGGGTTGAGATCAGGTGACTGACTTGGCCATTCAAGAATATTCCACTTCTTTGCTTTAATAAACTCCTGGGTTGCTTTGGCTTTATGTTTTGGGTCATTGTCCTTCTGTAGTATGAAACGGCGACCAATCAGTTTGGCTGCATTTGGCTGGATCTGAGCACACAGTAGGCTCTGAATACCTCAGAATTCATTCGGCTGTTTCTGTCCTGTGTCACATCATCAATAAACACTAGTGACCCAGTGCCACTAGCAGCCATGCATGCCCAAGCCATCACACTGCCTCCGCCGTGTTTTACAGATAATGTGGTATGCTTTGGATCATGAGCTGTACCACGCCTTCGCCATACTTTTCTCTTTCCATCATTCTGGTTGAGGTTGATCTTGGTTTCATCTGTCCAAAGAATGTTCTTCCAGAACTGTGCTGGCTTTTTTAGATGTTTTTTAGCAAAGTCCAGCCTAGCCTTTTTATTCTTGATGCTTATGAGTGGCTTGCACCGTGCAGTGAACCCTCTGTATTTACTTTCATGCAGTCTTCTCTTTATGGTAGATTTGGATATTGATACGCCTACCTCCTGGAGAGTGTTGTTCACTTGGTTGGCTGTTGTGAAGGGGCTTCTCTTCACCATGGAGAGTATTCTGCGATAATCCACCACTGTTGACTTCCGTGGGCGCCCAGGTCTTTTTGCATTGATGAGTTCACCAGTGCTTTCTTTCTTTCTCAGGATGTACCAAACTGTAGATTTTGCCACTCCTAATGTTGTAGTAATTTCTCGGATGGGTTTTTTCTGTTTTGCAGCTTAAGGATGGCTTGTTTCACCTGCATGGAGAGCTCCTTTGACTGCATGTTTCCTTCACTGCAAAACCTTCCAAATGCAAACACCACACCTCAAATCAACTCCAGGCCTTTTATCTGCTTATTTGAGAATTGCATAACAAAGTAATTGCCCACAACTGTCCATGAAATAGCCTTGGAGTCAATTGTCCAAATACTTTTGGTCCCTTTAAAAACAGGGTGGCACATGTTAAGGAGCTGAAACTCCTAAACCCTTCATCCAATTTTAATGTGGATACCCTCAAATGAAAGCAGAAAGTCTGAACTTCAACTGCATCTGAATTGTTTTGTTTAAAATTCATAGTGATAATGTCTAGAACCAAAATTAGAAAAATGTGGTCTCTGTCCAAATATATATGGACCTAACTGTATATAAATATGTGAGGAAGTGCCATACCTTTTAAAGAATTGCCATATCTACTGGGGTACACCCTCACAATACTGAGGTACAGCTATAGCACAGGAGGCACACCATATATATAGGGTGAATGCTATATATGCCGGGATACGGCCATATATATACCGAGGTGTAGTTACCCTCCGGTGTACCACCTATATAGGTAAAGTGAATATATGTCTGGTGGCATTGGTATGGATGGGTAGAATCCCTATACACCGCATGTTAAGCATATGTATATATATATATATATATATAAATATATATATATATATATCACAGGGCAGGATGCCGACACAGGCCCTACCTAGGAGGAGAGTAAAAGCCCCTCTCCTTGTTGTGTGACTCTCAAGCTGCAGCCATGATCCCACTTTACAGCCTGTGCACACGTTGCAGCACCTCCTCCTCTCCCTGCAGCCATGTGTGATTTCATCCTTTACCCCTCACCCCTTCTCCCTGAATACATCCTGGTGCAAAGGGTATGGGAAACATGGCTGGGAATCTTTGCTCTTTCAAACTTCAGTAATGGTGTTATGTTGTGATCTACATAAACCTACGCCATACTGAATTATATGATATATCAGCAATGCATGATGCAAAATATCTGTAGATCCGCCACACGTATTATACGAAAAGGTATATATATATATACTGGCCGTGTACTCCACTCGGCCATGTATCATCCAGAAGTATCAAGATAATGAAATATCCATATGTCGGCCATGAATCCAACAGCAATATGTGTATACCATCGTGTATTATAGCCAGTGTCTATGATATAACATAATATCTAACAATATTCATAGATAGTAATATTGATATAGAATGATATATAAATATACCAAGAAAGACCTCCATATAGGATAAGTATAATACCCCATGCATCTCTGCCCAGTAATATTTGTGACACGTCTGCAGTGTATCATACAGCAGCGTCTATACATCATCCCTGATAATACACTATTATCTGTGTTATATTGGGGCAGTTATTCAAAACATATCTATATAAGCGCCATGCGCTGTAATGTGGTATCAGTATATCCACTAAATTGCAGTATAAACTTATACGCCCTGCATCATATTGGAAAATCCTATACCTTCTCCATGGAATACAAATACATAACCGCTATGCACTATATTGCGGTATCTATAAATGACTGCCATGCCCCAAATTACAGCATGCTTAAATACCAAATGCACTATGTACCCGCATCTATAACTACACCGTGCACCAAATTGCAGTACCCATTTATACATCATGTAGCAGTATATGTATGTCTGTTATTAATAATAAGGCAGTAACCCATAGCCTGCCCGCCATACAGTACATGATAAAACAACATTGTATATCTATATATTAATATATATGTACCCCCATCTGCCGCCATGCCACAGGCACACAGGAGAAAATCTGCTGTGCGGGAGGTAACATATAGTAATCTACCCGGATATAAAGAATGATCCTAAATCCGTATATCTATACCATCCATATATATATATACAGGATCAGATACTGCCGCAGTACCTGGTGTGGCGGGTCTATGTGCTCACACCCCCCTGACCTTATACCCAGAATATCATACTCCCTGGAGCAGCACATGTTTCTTGTTGTCTTCCTCCTCTGTGAGATGATGATGGGAGTCGTAGTCCGGAGTTTTCTGTAATGTTGCCCTCGAAGGTGAGATATCTTGCTGTCCCATGTTGCCCCGGGTTTGTGACGTCCTCTGTGTGTGCTTTCTGCGTAGTGTGTGCTATATGTCGTGTGTCCTCTCTATAATGTGTGCTATATGTAGCGCAGTACATAATATATCAGCATCATGTATATCTATATATATATATATATATATATATATATGCATATATTGCTATATCTGAACCCCTGTCTGCAGCAATTGCTGTCTGGTCCTCAGGTGATCACGAAAAGGGGCTTCCCTCCCCCGGTCAGTCCTTTTTGTCCCCTTGACCCCACCTCCACCTATGTCACATCCTTTTACCTTTAGTCCAATTCCATCCCTGGCTCTTCCTATACAACCCCTTCCCCCCATACCTGCTCTGTAATCCTGCCATCACCCCCTCCAGCGTCATGTCAGCCTCCCGTTAACCCTTCGCTCCCACGTCCGGCTGATTCTTGACTCTGGAGAGGGCGATTCCTCCTTTGACCCCATTACCCCCCCCCGCCCATCTCCCCTACCTTCCCGTTAATCAAAGACACGTGACAACCATCTCAATTTGGGTAAAAACGGCCACAGCAGCCTATTTATTTAAATTCATTGTTAATCAAGACACTTGGTGAGGTCCTCGAAGTTATAAGTTATAAAGGTCTGGTGGTCTTTTTACCAGGCCTTGCCCCTTTTCCCTCCCCAGTCTTACTCCTAGGCGCGGTTATCTCCGACTCAGGAGCACCATGAACCGGGTAAGGGGGTGGCCTTCTCGACCATGCGATCCTGACGTTCCATCGCCGGGAATCGCCCAATCTCCTACTAATGTGAACCTGACGTTCCATCGCCGGGTATCACCCATCAAGTTAATGTGAATCCGACGTTCCATCGCCGGGTATCACCCAAATGTCCAGTTACTGTGAACCCTGCGTTCCATCGCAGGGCATCACCCCGAAAACTCACCAGACCGCCACCACCTTAACATCCAATGAAGGGGATCCATGTATTTAACGGGTCCCCAATCCTCCTTTTTTACCAACTTCGAGGACCCACCAACGCCACACCGAGAGCGCCTTGACCTCCTCAAGAGCTCGAGACCCCACCATTCGGCAATGCTGTGGCCTGTTCTATGCCGTCCTGCAAACCCAACATCCACAAATCAGTTCCCACTGCGTTCAAATGTACTCCATCCGCTAACCAAAGTTCCTCCTCCATCTGTCAAACCCGCATGGCGTACCGCCACTCCCCCGTGTAGCTCCATAAATTTAGATACTTCTTTATTGGCCCTAATGCCTGCGTTATTAATCTTTGTACCAACCAGGCCGACCTGGCCCCTCACCCAAATGTTCTGGGAACTACGTCTGATCACACTACTTTCAAACACGGGAACCGCACCCACAACCCACTCAAGCCTCGCTTGATATCGCAAACCAGCTGACTCTCAGGGCGGACTCCAAGGTCATTACTCCCCACAGGCAAAACCAGTATATCTGGAGCTCCAAGGCGAAGAACCGCCGCTTAAACTCGTGAATTAACCGTCCCCAAGTTAACCCCTAGCCACTTAATTAACGCCACATTCCTTTTTTGAAACCCATGTCAGTCCGTCTGTCTCCTCGAGCGCCCCCAGTGAACATAAGAATGGCCTGGAATCCATATGGCAGATGAACCTGCCCTGTAATAAAGCAAACATAAGTTAGTGAAACCTTTTATTTACCTGAGAGATTAGCTCACTGACATCTGTGAGTTGGACGTGGGACCGGTCCGGTTGTGACTCCGCAGCCAATACTCATTACAATTTCTGAACTTTAACCTCCAGCCACTGCTTATGTTGCAGCCCAGATGCGAGAGAAAAGACCTCCATCGCTGTGCGGCTCCATGCCTGCTTCTTCCAAGCACTTCCGAAACACCTTAATGAACTGATGTTTTGTTAAAAGGACTCGACCAAGTGACATAACAGGGGTCTATTCTTTTTTTTTTTTTTTTTTAATATTTGAAAACATCATGACGGGCACATAACAGAATCCTTTACCCTTCCTAACATTACCTTCTTCCCTTTTTTGCCCTTTGGTTTGTTTCTGACTTCCCGATCCAAGATTCTACCGTATAATGACTTGTGTCATGCCTCCCCACTATCAGGCTGCACGTATTGCGGCCAGATCCCCATTTCCAGGCTTTGGTTTTAGAAACACCCATATGTACAATAGCTGAGCAGTAACCTCGACCTTATAATAGACTATTAAATCACCTTCATAATACCTGAACATGGTCATTGAACTAAACCTTTGTTACGTGTTTTCCTGCACTTGATGACCTTCCCCGTTAACCCCTCTTGCTGGGTCCTATCAGCGGGTCATATCGTCCTTCATGCTAATGTATTTATGTCCATTACCCTTAGCCGCTCCCCCTGGCTGAAGGGGACTGGGAATCGGCACCTTGCCCTTTGTGGTAATGCACTGGATCACTTTTCCTTTAGTTGCTCCCCTTGACTGAAGGACCCCAATTAGGTATACTGCTCTTCAGTTTGTTGTACGGACTCATTCCTCACCCACCATATCACTTACATTGCGGGAATTCATATAGGATGGAGACCCCGCTCATTACTCTGTCCATCCTAAGTAATGGCCGACACTGTTGTGTTTATGTCTCTGCTAGCCCTCAGTAATGGCCAGCACGGTTGTGTCCGTGGCCCTATATGCCTTCACTAATGTCTGCACTTGTGATTATGGGTCTGCCTCTTGCTGCAGCACTGACTATACCCATTACACACCGCGCCTTTTACCCATCTTATTCCTTCTATTATGTGATTACATATACTGTAGGATAAGGCTCCAGGTAAACTCTTCCCTGCAGCCCTATCCCCCTCATAGGCAATGTAGATAAGCGAGTGGTGGGTATACTTGATACCTATTCAGGTACTGTGATGACAATGTAGCACCAGTATGGGAAGCCAACAAGCAGGGCAGAGTATAAAACTAAATGCTGCCATATATACAAGGGATAGGATAGCCCCATCTAAAGGCTTATAATGATCCAAGAGGTGTACCGCCATATTTCCTGGGCTTCCGGAGTATTATATATATATATATATATATATATATATATATATATATATATATATCGTGTATGTTCCTGTGTAGCACCATAATTCCAGGGTACAACTATACAACTAGAGGAAGTGCCATGTATATACTTAAGTCCACCCACATACTGGGGTACAGCCATCATTCTGGGGTACAACTACACATATAGAGGAAATGCCATATATACTGAAGTCCCCCATATCCTGGGGAACACATTCACCCAGGAATTCAGATATCAGCCTAATAGAGGTATGTTCACATAGACAGGGACCCATACGTTCTGAGACCACCTTGACGTTGGTGTATGGGCAGGCATTATTTGGCCAAATTTTGTGCAAAGCGTCTCATTCATTTTTTTCTAATATTCAAAAGCCATATTGCTATTCATGTTTCATATTTCACATTGACTTGCTTTGGCACGATAGAGTGCAACCTTTTTTTGTATATTGTCTATGGAGGTAGCTGCTCCTGGTTTGCACCTAATTCACACTGGTTTGGATGTGCCAGTCAGTTTTCTTTTACTATTATCTACCACATCGTCATTGGTTCTACTGTCATACATTTCAGAGGACATCATGTCAGTAAGTCGGGCAAACGCATCCTTTCCTCCTGTGTCACCGTCTGACTCGTCAGTTTTGGGAGGTGTCACTGTCCCAATGTCTGCCACCCCAACAGTAGAGAGGCCTCCCTCCTGCTGTAGAGGAACTCCCCTGTCCCACAAGCCAGAGAACAGTTTAGAGTCCCGCCCTATGACCACTGGACACGACAAATTAGGGATTATAGCGACCTCCTGTCCTGCAATGTCCCAGCCTGTCTCAAAGACCACCCTGGCCACTGGATAATCCCTAGTGTCCCCATGGATACAGGTGACCCCGACCTTTCTTCCAGGTATTTGAAACCCGTCAGGTGCAACCCTCACTAGAGTCACCGGACTCCCCGAGTCGACCAGACCCACCACCTCTTCATCGTGTATCTGCAGGGTACACCCCCGTAGTAGTGTGCCGGGTGGATAGTTCCTAAGGCAGACTGGACACATATAATATATTTGCCCCGGGCAACAGTTGGTCTGCACCTCCCCTTTAATGTTGGGATCCTCCACCCCCTTTTTGCCAACTATCCCCTTTTGGGTTGCCGCCCCCTTTTGGGACTCCGCCCCCTTTTGGGCCATCACCCCTCCTTGGGTTATACACTGTGACTCTGCCACGGCTCTACCAGACCCCAGTTCGCACAGACCCTTATGTCTCTTTGGGCTGGTACTGTTCCTTTAAGAGATCACCCACTCTGGACCTCTGATGTCCTTATGGTACCTCACCAGCTCCTGCTGGTACTGCCACCACACGCCAGCACCTCCGGCTGCCGCGCACAAGCCGCTGCTGCCACTGCAGCTCTTGCTGCTGCAGAATCTCTTGCTGTCCTGGCCACTGCCGCAAGTCCCGGCACCGCGGACTTCGTGAACCTGCTGGTCCACAGCCTGCCGCTTGTCCCCTTCGTGACCCCACGAGTCACAGCCAGCCACTTGTCCCTTCGTGACCCCACGAGTCACAGCCAGCCACTTGTCCCCTTCGTGGACTCTGACAATCCACAGCACACACCTTACACATATTCCAGAGAAAAAAAAAACACCAAAAAAAACAGTTTCTCACTGACCCGTCAGCACAACACAGAGTCCTGTCTGTCACACTCTTGGCCACAGAGATTTCCGGACACCTCCTCTCTCAGAGGCATCCCACAAGGACAAAAAACAGTCTTTCACTGACCCGTCAGTACAACACAGACTCCTGTCTGTTACACTCTCTGCCAGAGAGATTTTCCGGACACCTCCTCTCTCAGAAGACAAAAAACCTGACTGGCACTTCCAGACTAATGTGAACTAGGTGCAAACCAAGGGTAGCTCCCTTTGGTTTGCACCTAGTTCACATTAGTCTGGAAGTGCCAGTCAGGTTTTTTGTCTTTTGAATGTTAGCTTGCTGACCGAGCACTCCGCTCCCACCAGGTGGTGATTTTAATTACACCGGCTCCCTACTTTACCCATATATGCAGGCATTACTGACAGAGGTGCATATTCGCCCAGAAATTCAGATATCAGCCTAATAGAGGTATGTTCACATTAGGTTAGGGACTCAACAGAATTGAGACCACCTTGACGATGGTTGTTGAGCTTTAAAATGTTTGGCCAAATGTTTATACTAAGCGTCTCAAATTTTTCCTTATATTCCAAAGCCATATTGCTATTCAAAATTTCATATATTCTATGTTGTCATGCTTTAGTATGCTTGAGTGCAGCCTTTTTTTGGACCTCCTCTCTCAGAGGCATCCCACAGAGGAAAAAAAAACAGTCTTTCACTGACCCGTCAGTACAACACAGACTCCTGTCTGTTACACTCTCTGCCAGAGAGATTTTCCAGACACCTCCTCTGAGGTATCCTATCAGCATGCCTTTTATCTCAATTTTCAATGACCCCGGTCAACATAACACAGACTCCTGTCTGTCACCACTGCTTAACAGCTTCTTCAGATGCCTCATATCTTCAGAGGCACCACATAAACATAAACACAGTTTATTCGTGACCACTGGTCACACTCACGGTTTTCACAGACCGTCCGTTCCCCCTCTGGCTCCTGATTCCCAGTCCTGGAACATGTGCTCCTTGGGCCGCTGCCAGCATTCCATCCACCAATTGTAAGGTTTCACTCACTCGGCTACTTCAGAGGTAAATCAGGATGCACTTTTATCAAAAGTTCATCAGGTTTATTACATCATAAACCTCATAGTACATACTATGCTTCAATGCTTCAGCTCCAGCCTGGAGCCTCACTCCTCAGACACAGAGTCCTCTCTGTAACGTCCTGCCTGGACACATAGAAGTCTGTCCACACTGGTAGACTTCCACACACTCTCTGTAACGTCCTGCTGGACACATGGAAGTCTGTCCACACTGGTAGACTCCCACAACACTCTCTCTGCAGGTGCCAAACACACTCCATTACATAGGTGTAACTCCACCCACAGGTGAGGTCAGGAATCAGGATCACATGGTTAGATCACATGGTCATGACCTCACCACAGGTCCTTTAGATACACCATTACATACAGGTTTTATCCCGGGTATTTAGACACATGCCCCTTGGGTGGGTTTGTAGGTGACTGGACCCACCCAGCTCTCCGAGTCACCTGGAAGCCTCCCAATATATAGTACAACTCTCAGCAATAGATCTGCTGAGCAAAACACGCCCAGGCTTCCATCAAAGGGCCACCCACCTCTGCGATACATACCGTCCATCCATCACATGCCTCCATGCATATCCCGAGGGACATACACAGTGCCCCCTAGCTGCATCAGGGGTCATTACATCACAAGGGGCAGACCAGAATACCAACGGGCGTGTTGGAGCTAGTATTCAACAACTGGCCACTGCTGCTCACAAAGCACTGCCAGCATGTGCAGTTTGGAATTCCAGTGCATGGTCACGTCGCACACCAGTCGGTGAGCTGGCACTTGCATGCACTGATGCAGCACTGGCAAAGCGGCAGCAGCTGTAGCTGGCTTACGGAAATAGGCGCTTAAGCTGTGTACCTTGAAGAGTAGCTCTGGAAAACCTAGGTAGGTTTTCCGAAACCACTGAACCACTTGTTGAGCACGTAGGCCAAGCATGGTACGTGTGAGCATTTTATGTCCATTATCACACATGACCATGCCTGGTTGGAGGTTCAGTGGTGAGAGCCACAGATTTGTCTGGTCTTTAATTCCTTTCAACAGCTCTGCAGTGGTGTGTGATTTGTCTCCTAGTCAAATTATCTTCAGTAGAACCTGTTGCCACTTTGCTGAGACTGCAGAGCTTCCAGCTTCTGGCTTATGTGGATGATATACTCTGAGATAACAAATCAGAGATGGAGGACGAAGAGCAGAAGGAGGGGAAGTTCTGTAGGAGGTAAAAGAAAACCCTGATTGAAGTAGGGCCAGCAATCATCGGCATTGGTAGCACATTCGCGGTGGCAGTGTCAGACTCGGCCCCAGCCTCCACAAGGTTCACCCAGTGTACTGTCAGGGAAATATAGTGTCCCTGGCCACAAGCAATTGTCCACGTGTCGGTCCTTAAGTTGACAATCCCAGTAACTACATTGTTAAGGGCACAGTGTTGTGAATGTGCTAAAAATGGTTTCTAAGCAGAGGCTCCCTCTGGTGGTTACTGACAGTACTGAACCTTTCAGCGAGGAGTGGCAATCTGGGATCACGGATTGGTCTGATATAAGGGAGGTTGTCAGAGTTGTCAGAGATTTTTTTTTTTTTTTTCCTGTTTGTTGCATTTTTTCCCTCTTTCTCTCTGGGTGCTGAGGAGGATTTTTTTTTTCTCTCAATGGAGCTTGCACAGTTGTCTGGCCGTGTGGATCAGCTTGCCACTGAGGTTCGGAGTATTGCAACCTATCTTGCTAGGTTGCCGGTTGTGGAACCTAGGATTCCCATGCCAGATTTGTTTTTGGGGGATCGGGCTAAATTTCTGAATTTCCACTGTAAGTTGTTTTTTGCCTTAAAGCCTAAGTCCTTAGGGAATGCAGCACAGCAGGTTCAAATTGTCATCTCTCTCCTGCGCGGCGATCCTCAGGATTGGGCTTTTTCCCTGACACCTGGGGATCCTGTTTTGAATGATATTGATGCATTTTTTCTGGCTCTGGGGTTATTGTACGATGAACCTAATGTCACTGATCAAGCTGAAAAAACCTTGTTGGCATTAAATCAGGGTCTTGAAGACGCTGAGTTGTACTGTCAGAAATTCCGAAAGTGGGCAGTCCTGACCAAATGGAATGATGATGCTTTGGCAGCCCTTTTTCGGAAGGGGCTGTCAGAGAATGTAAAGGATGTTATGGTGGGATTCCCTGCTCCCTCTGGTCTCAATGATTCTATGTCATTGGCTATTCAAATTGACAGACGTTTGCGTGAGCGCAGAGGTATGCGTGAGATAGTGTTGCCATGTGAGCCAGCTTCTGAGCCCATGCAGTGTGATAGAGTGACTTCTGGGGCACAGCGTCATGAGTTTCGAAAGCACAATTGGTGTAATGTATGTAGTACAGTTCATATAGCGTCTTGTGCTTGGGTGCGATGAAAACACAGGAGTCACAGGTTTGATATAGAAAAGTCCTGTATTACTTCATACAAGTTGGCAGAAATAGTCACACAGTTTGCAGACACAGAAACAGGAGACACAGCAGGCCAGAGTAATCCAAGCTCAGCAATCACTCTCCAATACAGATTCAGGATCTTCTTCTCTGTTACCGTAAGTCCATGCAAACGTGGGTCTTTCAAAGAGCAGGGTTCAGAGTCCACAAGTGCTTCAGAGTTCCTCAGTAGGAATAGCTGGAGTACAAGGTCCAAGGCTTACAGGAGTCAAGTCACAGGTTCACTGCAGGCTAGATTCTGAAGCACTGATTGCTCAGCTGTGGCTGCTTAAGAAGCAAAGGAGAGAATCAGGGCGGGAACATGCAAGCTGGAAACTCCATTTTGACTGAGGGCAAGATAGCTGCAGCAAGACAGAAAGTAAAATGGCTGACGAACAAACTGAGTTTCAGGAATATATACATAGAACCTTACATTACTCCCCCCTTAAGGACAACCTCCGGATGACCTCAGACCAGGCTTGTGTGGGTACCTCTGATGAAACTGACGGAGCAAGCGAGGAGCATTAACGTTATTGACCGGTTCCCATGAGTTGTCCTCCACTGGGTAGCCCTGCCATTTAATCAGATATTGTAACTGATTTCTATACAACCTGGAATCTAAAATCCTTTCCACCACAAATTCTTCCTGACCATCGACTAGCACTGGGTCAGGGCAAGGAGAGGAACGTCCAGGAAACGTATTGGGTGTCGCAGCCTTTAGTAGGGATACATGAAAGACAGGGTGGATTCTCATAGTTCTGGGCAGTTGAAGACGACAAGCAACGGCACTTATAATTTTACTGATTTTATAGGGTCCAATGTACTTATGTCCCAACTTAGACGATGGAATCCTTAACTTAAGATTTCTGGTTGACAGCCAGACCAAGTCTCCTACCTTGAAAGCTGGTGCAGGTTTACGAAATTTATCTGCTGCTTTCTTGTACCTTTCTTGAGCCGATTCCAAATTTTCCTTTAGAAGATCCATATTCTTCTGTAAAGACGTGATTCTTTCAGCCACTGCTGGTAAAGGCGTTTCTATGGGAAATCGTGGTAGAATGTTAGGATGATAACCTAGATTAGAGTAAAAAGGAGACTGTTTAGTGGAGGCACTCTGAGAGTTGTTATACGAGAACTCAGCTAATGGAAGTAGATCCACCCAATCATCCTGTAGGTGGCAGATAAAGCAGCGGAGATACTGCTCCAGGGTTTGATTGGTTCGTTCGGTCTGTCCATTAGTCTGGGGATGAAAAGCAGAAGAAAGGTTTACTTTAATGTCCAATGCTGCACAGAAATTTTGCCAAAACCTAGAAGTGAATTGCACCCCTCGATCCGAAATAACCTCATCCGGTACTCCATGTAAGCGAAACACATCTTTAATCATCAAATCTGATGTCTGTTTTGCAGTGGGTAAGCCGACACAAGGGATAAAATGAGCTGCCTTTGTTAGACGGTCAACCACCACTAGAATGGTGTTCTTCCCCTGAGAGGTTGGTAACTCCACAATGAAGTCCATAGAAATGGATCCCCACGGGCGGGACGGGGTGGGAAGAGGCTGTAACAGACCAGTTGGTGAGGAGCGAGGTGTTTTGCATCTTGCACAGACCTCACATGAAGTGACATAATTCAAAACATCCTTCCTGCAAGTGGGCCACCAAAAGAAACGAGAAAGAAATTCCTGTGTCTTTAGAATTCCTCTATGCCCAGCTATCTTGGAATCGTGAATGAGTTGCAATACTCTTAATCTGACTGTTTCAGGAATATACAGATGTTGTCCCTGAATCCACACACCATTCTTAAAGACAAGACTTACGTCCCTTGGGGGTTGTGCCAAAAAGGAATCCGCATGGTATGCTTCCTTGATGTCCTTAAGTAGGTCTTGATTATGAATTACTCCTAGGAATCTAGAGTCAGGAAGAATAGTCTTAGGAGGAGTAATTGGACGTGTCTCTGCTGAGTAAATCCTAGAGAGTGCATCAGCCTTTCCATTGCGCGATCCTGGTCTATAAGAGATGATAAAATTAAATTGGTTTAAGAAAATATTCCAGCGAGCCTGGCGAGGAGTCAGGCACTTAGCCGACCTGATAAACTTAAGGTTACGATGGTCTGTCAGGACGACTATTTGCTGTGCATCTCCCTGAAGAAGGTGTCTCCATTCTTTGAAGGCGGCAATAATGGCCAACAACTCTCTATTGCCCACATCGTAGTTCCTCTCAGCCGAAGACAACTGCTGGGAAAAGAAGGCACAGGGATGCAAGACATTCTTCTCACCTGTTCTCTGAGAGAGTATAGCTCCAACGGCACAGTCTGAAGCATCCACCTCTATTATGAAGGCAAGCTCGGGGTTGGGATGTACTAGGATAGGTGCAGTGGTAAATTTATCTTTTAGACGGGAAAATGCTTCCTGGGCTTGGGGAGTCCAGGAAAACCTAGACTCTTTCCGGGTAAGTTGAGTGATAGGTGACACTACCTCAGAGAAATTTCTAATGAAACGTCTATAGAAGTTGGCAAACCCGATGAAGCGCTGTACCTCCTTCACATTTCTAGGACTTGGCCAATCCTTGATGGCTTGGGTTTTGCTTCCATCCATACTAATTCCTTGTGTAGACAGTACATACCCCAGAAATTGAATTTCGGTCCTATGGAATTCACACTTTTCAAGTTTGATGTAAAGATGATTTTGTCTTAGACGTTCCAAGACCATTCTCACATGTCCATGATGTTCCTCTGTGGAGTTAGAAAAAATTAGAATATCATCCAAATAAATTACCACGAATGTATCTAGGAGATCCCTGAAGATGTCATTCACCAAGTGTTGGAAAATGGCTGGGGCGGTACTCAGACCAAAAGGCATAACTAGATATTCAAAGTGTCCATAGCGTGACCTGAATGCAGTCTTCCATTCATCCCCAGGTCTAATACGGACTAAGTTATAGGCCCCACGAAGATCTAGTTTAGAAAAAATTTTGGCATGTCGCACTCTCTCCAATAACTCAGGGATTAAAGGCAATGGATAACGGTTTCTAATAGTAACCTTATTGAGTTCCCTATAGTCTACGCATGGTCTCAGAGATCCATCTTTCTTCTTTACAAAGAAGATGGGTGCACCTGCAGGAGATGAAGAGGGGCGTATGAAGCCCTTGGCTAGATTTTCATCTATGTAATCCTTTAAAGCCTTTAGCTCGGGCCCCGCCAGGGGGTAGATCTTACCAAAAGGTATCTCTGCTCCAGGCAATAATTCAATTGGACAATCATATGGACGGTGAGGAGGAAGCTGGTCAGCGTTCTTCTTGTCACATAAATCCACATAGTCCTGGTATACAGCTGGTAGTTCAGGGACTGACATGATTCCTTTAGGAACAGAGCAAGCTGAAACTTTTGGACTCATCTGTTTCTCTGGAAAGTGTAATTCCTTGGTCTCCCAGTTAATGGTAGGATTCTGAGCCTGCAGCCATGGTAGCCCTAGAATAATGGGAAAGTGGGGGAAGAGATAAGCATAAAGGACAGTTTCTCTTGATGATCTTTACCCATAAGAACCCTCAAAGGCTCTGTTTCCTGATCCACTGGTCCAGAGGTCAGCAGGGAGCCATCCACAGTTTCCATCTGTACTGGAGTAGCCTTCTTCACTGAACGTATTCCCTGTTTCAGAGCAAAGGAGACATCCATAAAATTTCCACTTGCCCCTGAGTCGATCATAGCAGAGCTAGACATCCAAGCTGAGTCAACCCAGAGTTTGATGGAAAGAAAGCAATGAGAATTGTTTTTCTTACAACTCAGCTGGGACACCGCTGAGGAAACTTGAAAAATGGCAGCGTTTACACAGTCAACGTCCTCAGAGGTAACGGAGTTTAAAGGTACTGCCACACTAAACAATCCCGCTAGCGATCACGATAACGACGCATACTAATGCGATCGCTAGCGGGATTGTTTCTATATCGCTAAGTGCGGCCACATTTAGCGATATAGTTAACGACGCTATCGCCGTTAGCGATCTTCTTAACGACTTTAGCGGTACAAAAGTACCGCTAAATCGCTAAGAAAAGGTGCCACACTAGCGATATATACTTACCCAGCGGGAGCGCCGACGAGAAAATAGGGTCCGGAACGATTCCAGCGACGAGCGAGATCACAGCAGGAAGCTCGTCACTGGCAGCTGCCGCACTGAACAACATCGCTAACGGGATCGCTAAATAGTGACGTTTTTTTAGCGATCCCGTTAGCGATATTGTTCAGTGTGGCATACCCTTAAGTCCGAGAAATCAAGATCTGTTGCTGCAGATCTCTCTGGAGCCTGAGGCTCGGACCTGACAGATCCCCTCTCGCAACACTCACAATGAATGAGTGCTGCAGTAGTCTTACGAGAACGGCTGGGGCAGTTTATAATGAAGTGCCCTGACTTACCACAATAGAAACATAGATTCTCCTTAAAACGATGTTCCTTGCGTGCATCACTAACCCGTCGTTGTAAAGAGTCTACCTGCATGGGTTCAGGTTCAGGTTCCTGTGTAATCCTACTCAAAGGTTCCTTAGCTGGAGAGGAAGGTAGGAAAAGGTTAGTACGATTGCTTTCGAACCATCTCTCTTGCCTGCGTTCAGTCAGACGAGTATCAATACGGATGCAGTAGTTAATAAAGTCACCTAACGCAGTGGGAGGGTCGGCACGAGCAAGTTCATCCTTAATCAGTGGAGATAACCCCTTTCGAAAAATAGATTTTTTGGCGGAACTGTCCCAGGTGGTATCAAGGGCCCATCTCCTGAAATCCAAGGCATATTCAGCTACCGAGTGCTTACCTTGGCGCAAAGCTAACATGGCTGCTTCAGCTGTTGCACCTCGATTGGGGTCATCAAACACCTGCCCCATGGCTGAAATAAAATCATCAAGGTGATTCAAACAATCATCCTCAGTCTCAATCAGAGGGTTTGCCCACATTAAAGCCTTGTTGGTAAGCAACATAATTATAGTAAGCACCTTAGATCGTTCAGTGGGAAATTGTGAAGCATGTGCAGAAAAAAAAAGATTGCATTGATTAATAAATCCCCTGAATTTCTCACGTTCACCGCCAAAACGAAAAGGGGGCAACTTGGGAATCCCAGCACTCGGGGCTACGGCAGGAGCCTGGACTCGCCCCTCTAGAACCTCAATCCTGGCTCGCAAATCCTGGGTAGTCTGTCCAACCACTTGCAAATTGTGATTATTGAGTCCTGTAGATTTGTAAAACGGGTCTTTATATTCTGCAAATCTGCAAGGATATTATCAGTCACTCCGCAAAGTTCCTTTATGCGGGCCTCCATTTTCCAGATCTTTTAAGACAGGATTACTGGAAGAAGAGGAGAGAAAAAAAAACAATAGTGTTCACCTGTGGCAACACTGCAGAGAGAAAAAAAAATTAAGGGAACTGCTCACCTGGAATGGTTGTGAGAAGTCACAACCACTATCATCACAGAAAGTTTCAACCAGACATCTGATATCCAGAGTTACAGCAGACAAAAAAGAGAAAAGAAAGGAAAAAAAAAAACAATAGTGTTTACCTGTGGTAACACTGCAAAAAGAAAAAACTTAAGGGAATTGCTCACCTGGAATGGTTGTGAGAAGTCACAACCACTGTCATCACAGAAAGTACAACCGGACGTCTGATATCCACAGTACAGCAGACACAGCCTTCCAGACCCAGCAGACACTAACGTTTTGGCTTCAGAATCTTGTAATGTATGTAGTACAGTTCATATAGCGTCTTGTGCTTGGGTGCGATGAAAACACAGGAGTCACAGGTTTGATATAGAAAAGTCCTGTATTACTTCATACAAGTTGGCAGAAATAGTCACACAGTTTGCAGACACAGAAACAGGAGACACAGCAGGCCAGAGTAATCCAAGCTCAGCAATCACTCTCCAATACAGATTCAGGATCTTCTTCTCTGTTACCGTAAGTCCATGCAAACGTGGGTCTTTCAAAGAGCAGGGTTCAGAGTCCACAAGTGCTTCAGAGTTCCTCAGTAGGAATAGCTGGAGTACAAGGTCCAAGGCTTACAGGAGTCAAGTCACAGGTTCACTGCAGGCTAGATTCTGAAGCACTGATTGCTCAGCTGTGGCTGCTTAAGAAGCAAAGGAGAGAATCAGGGCGGGAACATGCAAGCTGGAAACTCCATTTTGACTGAGGGCAAGATAGCTGCAGCAAGACAGAAAGTAAAATGGCTGACGAACAAACTGAGTTTCAGGAATATATACATAGAACCTTACAATTGGTTATGTTTCTACTGTGGTGACGCCTCTCATGCTATTTCAGTCTGCCCTAAACGGGGAAGACGTTTTGCACGCTCAGTTGTCTTGGGTAGTGTTCAGACTAAATTTCTGTTGACTGTTACCCTGATTTGCTCCCTGTCCACATTTTCTGCTCAGGCTTTTGTTGATTCAGGAGCAGCTATTAACCTGATGGATTTTGACTTTGCCAAACGTTGTGGGTTTCCCATGATACCCCTGCGGAAGTCTATTCCCCTTCTGGGCATTGCTTCTACCCCTTTGGCGGAGAATAAACCCCAGTTTTCTACTCAGGTGATAATGAGGGTTGAACCTGATCATCAGGAGAGTTGCAAATTTCTGGTGCTGTATAATCTGCATGACATTATTGTACTAGGTTTCCCTTGGTTACAGTCTCATAATCCTGTTTTGGATAGGAAATCTGTGTCTGTGACCAGTTGGGGCTGCCAATGTGTTAATGCCGACACTCCTGTTTTTTCTGCCTCTCCCCAGTCTCAGGATGTTCCTGACTTTTTGACTGATTTTTCGGATGTATTTAGTGAAAGCAAATCTGCATCCTTGCCCCCTCACAGGAGCTATGATTGCACTATTGAATTAGTGCCTGGTGGTAAATTTCCTAAAGGTCGCCTTTTTAACTTGTCTGTACCTGAACATGATGCTATGCGATCTTATATCAAGGAGTCATTGGAGAAGGGTCATATCAGACCATCCTCTTCACCCTTGGGTGCCGGTATTTTCTTTGTGGCCAAAAAGGATGGTTCATTGAGGCCGTGTATTGATTATCGTCTCTTGAATAAGATCACTGTGAAGTATCAATGTCACGCAGCTGTAATGCAGGCTGGTGTGTGCTCCCCCTGTAGGTTACAGAGGGGAGAAGGGATTACACACTACCAGAGTAGGCCTGCACTGCAGCAGCCAAAACCACCACCAGGTGGCAGCAAAAACGTCCAAAACTGAGTCAGGAATAATCAGTCATCTAAAGTATCACAGGTCTCAGCCAGTCCTCTACAGAGCAGAAACACAGGTGCCACAAAGTGGCGGGAGCGTGGTCAGGCAAGCCAAGTCAAAACCGTACGGAGGCAGCAGGACAAAAGGAATAAGCAATATGCGTGGTCAGGAGAAAGCCAGGAGGTCAGCAACGGTCAGAAGCAGATAAGACAAAGACAGAAAGCAGAAGCGAGTCCGAATACAGGCCGAGTCAAAAACCAGAGAATCAAATAGACAAACAGGGAAATGCAGGGAACAGGGCAGACAGAGGGAAACAACAGACACGGGACAAGTCAGGGATAACAGCAGGACAAATCAAGGGTTACCAGTCAGGTTCACAAACCGAAGGTAGCAGTATAGCTCACACTGCTAGCAGGATGTGTGAGAGCTAAATAGCCAACCTGAACCCAGAATGAGGCAGAGCAAAGTTAACCCTTGACATGATCCGCCCGGACCAAGGGCAGACAGACTAAACCCTGGAACGGATCATGACAATCAATATCCGTTACTCTTGATTTCTGACCTGCTTTCCAGGGTGAAAAGTGCTAGTTGGTTTACCAAGCTGGACCTCAGGGGGGCGTATAACCTTATTCGCATTAAGCACGGGGATGAATGGAAGACGGCTTTTAATACCCCAGAGGGGCATTTTGAGTACCTAGTGATGCCCTTTGGGCTCACTAATGCTCCTTCCGTCTTCCAATCCTTCATGAATCATATTTTCAGGGATTTTGTGGATAAATTTCTGATATTTTTTCCAATGACTGGGACTCTCATGTGAAACATGTTCGGACTGTGTTCCAGATTTTGAGAGAGAATGCACTGTATGTGAAGGGATCAAAGTGTCTTTTTGGCGTACAGAAGGTCTCATTTCTGGGATTCATTTTGTCTCCGTCTGTTATTGAAATCGACCCGGTCAAAGTTCAGGCCATCTGTGATTGGGTCCAACCTACTTCATTAAAGGCTCTTCAGAGATTTTTGGGTTTTGCCAATTTTTATCGTAAATTTATTGGTAATTTCTCCGGTATTGTTAAACCATTGACTGATTTGACCAAAAAGGGTTCTGATGTGGTGAATTGGCCTCCTGAGGCAGTATTCAGGAACTTAAGCAGAGATTCACTTCTGCTCCTGTTCTACGGCAGCCTGATGTTTCTCTACCGTTTCAGGTGGAGGTTGATGCCTCTGAAATTGGGGCATGTGCCGTTTTGTCCCAAGGAGATCCAGAGACCTCTAAGAGTAACCCTTGTGCCTTTTTCTCTCGAAAAATTTCTCCAACTGAATGTAATTATGACATGGGTAATCGGGAGTTATTGGCCATGAAGTGGGCCTTTGAAGAGTGGAGACATTGGCTGGAAGGAGCCAAACATCAGGTGGTGGTCCTCACGGACCATAAGAATCTGGTTTATCTCGAATCAGCCAAGCGACTTAATCCTAGACAGGCCAGGTGGGCCTTGTTTTTCACACGTTTTAATTTTGTGGTTTCTTTTCTTCCTGGCACTAAGAATGTTAAGGCGGATGCTCTCTCGAGGAGTTTCTTTGCGGACTCTCCTGAGTTATCTGATCCTACTGTTATTTTGAAAGAGGGTGTAGTTCTTTCCGCCATCTCGCCCAATTTGAGACTGGCTCTGGAAGGGTGTCAGGAGGATAAACCTGAGCGCTGCCCTATTGGGAAATTGTTTGTCCCAGACCAGTGGAAGAAGAGTGTGATGTCTGAGATTCATTGTTCCGCATTGGCTGGTCGTCCCGGGATTTTTGGTACCAGAGACTTGGTGAGTCGGTCCTTTTGGTGGCCTACTTTGTCTCGTGACGTCAGGGAATTTGTGCAGTCCTGTGGGACTTGCTCTCGCTCCAAGCCTTGCTCTCGCTCTAGTGGTTTGTTAATGCCATTACCTGTGCCCAAGAGGCCATGGACCCATATCTCTATGGATTTTATTTCCGACCTCCATGTTTCTCAGAGAATGACCATTATCTGGGTAATCTGTGATAGGTTTTCCAAGATGATACATCTTGTGCCATTACCTAAGTTACCTTCCTCCTCCGAATTGGTGCCTTTGTTCCTTCAGCACGTGGTTCGGTTACATGGCATTCCGAGAACATTGTGTCTGATAGAGGAGTCCAGTTTGTTTCCAGATTTTGGAGGACATTTTGTTCTAAACTTGGTGTTCAATTATCTTTCTCCTCTGCTTTTCATCCTCAGACTAATGGACAAACCGAGAGAACAAACCAGACCTTGGAGACTTATTTGAGATGTTTTGTGTCTGCTGACAAGATGACTGGGTCTCTTTTTTGCCTTTGGCTGAGTTTGTTCTTAATAATAGGGCTAGCTCTGCCACCTTGATGTCTCCATTTTTCTGCAATTTTGGGTTTCACCCTCAATTTCTTTGGGACAGGCGAAGGCTTCTGTCTGTCCGGGTGTTGACTCTGTTGTGGAGCAAATGCAGCAGATTTGGGACCAGGTAGTGGAGAGGTTGTCTCTCTCTCAGGAGAAGGCCCAACGGTTTGCCAACCGGCATAGGACTGATGGTCCTCGGTTTAAAGTGGGGGACTTGGTTTGGTTGTCCTCAAGAAATATCCCTATGAGGGTTGCATCTCCAAAGTTTAAGCCTAGGTTCATTGGACCTTATAAGATCATGGAGATTCTTAATCCTGTTTCCTTCCGTTTGCTTCTTCCAGGGACATTTAAGATCCATAACGTGTTCCACAAGTCCTTATTGAAGAGGTTTGTCGAGCCAGTGGTTCCTGTGGCTGCGCCTCCTGACCCTGTTTTGGTTGAGGGCAGTCTGGAGTATGTGGTTGAGAAAATATTGGATTCTCAGTATTCTAGACGGAAACTCCAGTATTTGGTTAAGTGGAGAGGTTATGGTCAGGAGGACAATTCTTGGGTGTTTGCTTCGGACATCCATGCTAGGAGACTGATCCGTGCCTATCACCGAGCTCATCCTGATCGACCTGGTTGCACAAGTGAGGGTTCGGTGACCCCTCCTCAAGGGGGGGTACTTTTTGTGAATGTGCTAAAAATGGTTTCTGAGCAGAGGCTCCCTCTGGTGGTTACTGACAGTACTGAACCTTTCAGCGAGGAGTGGCAATCTGGGATCACGGATTGGTCTGATATAAGGGAGGTTCTCTCCCATGATGGTTGCCGGTGATCAATTGTTCTTGTCTCAATTGTGGTTCCTGGTTCATTTGGAAGCTTGCTGAGTCTTGCCTGCATCTTCTGCTATCAGATAAGATCTTTTCTGCTTTTATTTTTGTGCTTGCTTTTTGCATTGTTCCCTGCACTTCTGTGGAGGTCAGCCAGGTCCCCTTCGGGGGACTTGTGCTCCTCTCAGTTTATCTGGAGCCACTGTTGTTTGTTCATTTGCTTTTTCCTGTTTTTTCAGTGGCTGCGGCTTAGTTTTGTTACACCAGAGAACTGATTTAGGTGGTAGAGGTCGAGTGATCTCAGGTGTTTTTGCAATCAGTAGTGTTGGTTTTTTTTAGTTTTTTTTTTGGATTGCAGTGAGTATCCTTTCCTGTACTTTTCTGTCTAGACAGATTGAGCCCCAGCATTTGCTCTATTCTATTTTCTGTCTGTGTCCGTGCTTCCTCTTGTCTAACTGCCATTACATGTTTGGGGGCTTCCTATTTTCTTTGGGGATCTGCTCCCGGGCAGATAGCTTTCATCTTTCTGCCTTTAGGTGTAGTTATCTCTCAGGCTGTGACGAGGCGTTTAGGATCAACGTAGGAACGCTCCACGGCTACCTCTAGTTGTGTGGTTAGTTCAGGTTACTGCAATCCAATAGGTTCCAGCCTCTCTGGTGTATTGCCGTTTTTGCTTACTATCCTCAGCTACCAAAACATAACAGCATGGGTGATGGTCCTAGACATGTTTTGGTACAAGGCGGGGATGCCACATCAGGAGAGATAGTGGTGGCTAGGGAGTGAGTACCAAGGGACGGCTGCCGCCATGAGTTGTCGGAAATCCTCTGTGTCCTCAAGCCTAAATGGCAAGATTTCCATGGCAAGCAGCCTGGAAATGTGCCCGTTCAGCATTTGGGTCTGTGGGTGGTGAATTAAAATGACATAGAATGAAAAAAAATATCAATCTTGAACCAGGAGGTTCACGTAGGTGGACGTGGCGGAAGCAGAGGTAGCCAATAGTGATGGGTGAGCACTAAATGCTTGGGTGCTCGTTTGGGTCGAGCAGATTGGAATACTCGGGTACTCGGACAGAACAACGAGCCCAATGTAAGTCTATGGGAGACCCGATTATTTTTGCCGCGATCCTCCCAGGGGTCCTTTAAAGGTCTAAAAACGTCCGAAAATGATGGAAACACTGCTCAAATGAGACTGGTACATCATGGGGATCGCCCCTGGAAGCATTCCTGACTCCTAGTTCACAGCTTTAAACAATGTTGTCAGAGTTTCATGCCATTTTTCCCGATGCACCCAAAAACATGCCAAAACTGATTTTGCTGGGAAATATGTTAAGACACATCCTGTCCTGGTTAGTCACTTGTATATAAGGCAAAATAATTAACCCCAGACCAAAATGTTCCTCCACCACTTGGGATATGTTCAGACGCAGCGTTTTTGAAGCGTTTTTCTACTTTAATATTGATTTCAACCAAAACAAATGCATTCACTGGGAAATGTCATTGTAACATTTAACAACCCTAGCTGGCCATGTGGTGTGTGACACATAAGCAGACACATCTTGTTTCATTTATGAAGGAGGGACTCTTAAAGTCACAGAGACTATTTTTACAGGGGCATCAGGCAGCATTAATCTGATTAAAGGGCCATTATTAAACAGTGGGTCTCCTAAACTGTTATAGCCTATGCAGTGAGTGGATGGGCTGCCAAGTATTATGACGCACCCAATACCCCTTTCACAAGACGTCCAGGATGGCTTCCATAAAAAAATGTTTAATTGAATGCAAGGCCTGCACTGCTACCAAGTCATATGCACCCCAATAAGCCGTTGAACCCAGGTACTGAATGGGCCCAGGAAAATCCACTTCACATTATTCATGTTGTCCTCCCATTCTGTATTTTTTTTGCACTGACTACAAGGCCTGCCCTGCTACCAAGTCATATGCACCCCAATAAGCTTTTGAACCCACATACTGGATGGGCCCAGGAAAATATACTTCACATTATTCATGTTGTCCTCCCATTCTGTTTTTTTTGTCAGTGACTGCAAGGCCTGCCCTGCTACTAAGTCATATGCATCGATATAAGCCTTTGAACCCACATACTGGATGGGCCCAGGAAAATCCACTTCACAATATTCATGTTGTCCTCCCATTCTGTTTTCTTATGCATTGACTGCAAGGCCTGCCCTGCTACCAAGTCATATGCACCCCAATAAGCCTTTGAATCCAGGTACTGGATGGGCCCAGGAAAATCCACTTCACATTATTCATGTTGTCCTCCATCTGTTTTTTGCATTGACTGCAAGGCCTGCCCTGCTACCAAGTCATATGCACCCAATAATCCTTTGAACCCATACTCGATGGTCCCTAAAAATCCACTTCTAATTATACATTTTACTCCATTCTGTTTCATTGCATGACTGCAAGCCTGCCCTGCTACCAAGTCATATGCACCCCAATATGCCTTAGAAACCAAGTACTCAATGGGCCCAGGAAACTCCACCAAAGTTGTTAACATTGTTCAATCGAGCGCAAAAGCTGTCACAGTAGCCCCATTCCATCAAAAGCATTGGTTACTAATGCAAATAGAGGTAAAATCTTGCACAAATTGAATCACCAAACAGTGAAGAAAAGACTGAATATAAAGAAGAGAAAACTGTCAGTACTTGTTAAAAATTCGACAAGGATTTGCAAGTTCTCTCAGCCAGATGAAAATATTAAAGTTGTTTTAGTCATGCTGTCTGATGAAGTCCCTCTATGTAAAAACAAGCGCATATCCAAAAAATTAGACCAAACTATATTGCACTTCAGAAAAGCACATTAAAGAGTTAAAAAGTCAATGCAGCTTGTGGCAAAAGCTGGTGAGAGACGAAATTTGGCCAAATCTTAGAGTGTACTGAAAATTCAGTGTTAATCAGAAAGAAGTAAATGGAAAACAGGTTGAAAGTACAAGCTGTCAGATCAGATCTTAAAGACCGAAGATTCTTCTCCAAATATGAAAGCTGCTGACATCCAGAAGTCTCCAACGATAGACAGAAAATATCTAAGTGAATCTACCCAAGTGATGATTAATGGTGCTTCAGTGCAAGATTCCCAACATATCAAAGTAAATAGCAGTTCCCCAACAAAAATATCACTTACACCTCCGCGCATAGTGTCGGTTTTCTCCCCCGAAACCCTGGAAGATCATTCTAGTTTTTCCAGTGTTATTGTATCAGATAAAGAAAATACTGTTCCTTCCCTGAAATCGTCTTCTGATGGCAAAGAAAAGCATTCTGTGAACTGTCAAACTGATGGCAAATATCGTACATTGCAAGATGGTGGACTTAACAGATGGCATGCTTCAAAAAGATTATTTTCTAATGTCAGAAAAGTTAGTTCTTCCCCTACAAAATCCATTTCTCAATGTTTAAATAAAAAATCACATAGAAAATCATATACAGTTAAGGAGAACTGCCTGAAAGGAAAAAGAAGCAAATAATCTGCATCTACTCCAACAAAAGTTGCTAACACTTTAGAATTGTTGATGAAAAAAATATAAAATTTTTTGCAAAAAGCGAGTGATACAGATTCCTTAAAATCCTTGCAAGACTATAAAGTAATGTGCCATAAAATGATGGCTGCTTTCATTAAAGCTTTTTAGAAGAAGCAACAACAACGTAGTACGAATGACGTGATTGAGGACAGGAGACTATTAGTTAAAACAAATCTAAAAACATCTTTCAAGTGTACCTTGAAACCTCAAGCTGTTATTACTTAAATGTAACTCTCATCATTTTCTCCCTGCTCGCGCCGATTGCCGGCAGAGCAGGGGAGAAAGATGAAAGCCGCGTTCAGCAACCGGCACTGGGGAACAGCGCTTACTGTAACGCTTCTTCCCCGGTGCCGATGCATGTCACATGGATGACATCAATGTGTGTTATGTGTATGCATGTGTGCATGACATTTTATGGCCCGTGCTGACATTAAAAAAATGGACTTGTCAGCTTGTTTTGCCCACGGACACACGGTCCGTGGAAACACAATGACATGTGTACAGACTCATTCACTTGAATAGGCAAATAATGCTCCGCTCCTCCCGAGTCTCTCTGCATGGCTAAGTACTACTGTACAGCCACATATGGGTTATTGCCACGTTCAGTAGAAATTGTGAGACAAATTTTGTTGCCATTTTTACCCACTTCTTGCGTGAAAATGTAAAATCTTTGGCTAAAACAAAATTTTGGTGGTAAAAATGTAGTTATTTTGTCCTCACTGCACAGTGTTATAAAATTCTGTGACACATCCATGGTGTCAGTATGATCACTGAACCCCTAGATGAATTCATTGAGAGGTTTAGTTTGTAAAATGGGGTCACTTATGGGGGATTCTGCTCTTTTGGCACCTCATGGGCTCTCCCAGTGGGTCATGGCACCTGCAAACCATAACAGTAAAATCTGGCGCTCCTTCCCTTCTGAGCTGTGCCATGCACCCAGACAGTGGTTTACCCCCACATATGGGGTATTAGCATACTCAGGACAAATTGCACTCTTGGGGTCCAATTTCTCCTGTTACCCTTGGGAAAATAAAAAATTGGGGGCGAAAAGATCATTTTTGTGAAAAAAATATGATTTTTATTTTTACGGATCTACGTTATAAACTTCTGTGAAGCACTTGGGGGTTCAAAGTGCTCACCACACATCTAGGTAAGTTCCTTAGGGTGTCTACTTTCCAAAATGGTGCCACTTCTGGGGGGTTTCCACTGTTTAGGCACATCAGGGGCTCTCCAAACGTGACATGGCGCTCCTTCCCTTCTGAGCTCTGCCATGCACCCAAACAGTGGTTTACCTGCATATGTGGGGTATCAGCGTACTCAGGAGAAATTGCAAAACAACTTTTGGGTCCAATTTCTCCTGTTACCCTTGGTAAAATTAAAAAAAATTGGATCTGAAGTAAATTTTTTGTGAAAAATAGTTAAATGTTCATTTTTTTAAACATTCCAAAAATTCCTGTGAAGCACCTGAAGGGTTAATGAACTTCTTGAATGTAGTTTTGAGCACCTTCAGGGGTGCAGTTTTTAGAATGGTGTTACTTTTGGGTATTTTCTATCATATAGACCCCTCAAAGTGACTTCAAATGTGATGTGGTCCCTAAAAAAATTGTTTTTGTAAATTTTGTTGGAAAAATGAGAAATCACTGGTCAACTTTTACCCTTATAATTTCCTAACAAAAAAAAATTATGTTTCAAAAATTGTACTGATGTAAAATAGACATGTAGGAAATGTTATTTATTAAGTATATTGTGTGATATAACTCTCTGGTTTAGGGTATAAAAATGAAAGGTTTAAAAATTGCAACAGTTAAAAAAAAAATGGTGTAAATAAAATCGCTGTTTAACTTTTAACCCTTATAACTTCTTAATAAAAAGAAATTTTGGTTCCAAAATTGTGCTGATGTAAAGAAGACAAGTGGAAATGTTACTTATTAAGTATTTTGTGTGACATATCTCTCTGATTTAAGGGCATGAAAATTCAAAGTTGGAAAATTGTGAAATTTTCGCCAAATTTCTGATTTTTCTCAAATAAACACAAGTAATGTAAAATAAATTTTATCACTAACATGAAGTACAATATGTCACGAGAAAACATTGTCAGAATCACTGGGATTCATGGAAACGTTACAGAGTTATTACCTCATAAAGGGACAGTGGTCAGAATGATAAAAATTGGCCTGGTCATTAACATGCAAACCACCCTTGGGGGGTAAAGGGGTTAAATGTAGATGATTGTGTATGTAATATCAAACTCTCTATTTTCTAATTTTAGATTACATTGAAATTCAGTGATGAGCCAACACAAGAACCTACAAAAGGGATTAAGTGAAAATGGTGATCAGTCAGGTAACATGTTAAATGTTTATGTTATATCATATATCCCCATGAATATGTTAAGCATACAAAATTTGCAGACTACTCACCACGAAGATGGGGCAAAATCAGCCCCATGTGAACTTATCTTAAATATCTGCGTGCCTAAACAGTCTACATCAGTCTCCTGAAATGGAAGAATAAGAGAAGTCACAATGAGATAGAGGTCAAGAGAAAGAGTCAGATACAAGCAACATTCAATAGAGGTGTCACTGATGGTTAAAGGGACTCTGCCAGTACAGAATGACTGTTCAAACCAATTACAGGTGCTCGGTGCGTCATGGCACAGCCAATCATTTGTATAAACCTTACCATCTACTTGTTTTTCCTCTATCTCCTCCCTTCTCTGTCTCTATGAAGCCAGAGCTGTCAATCAAGGAAGAGGGTGGAGGTAGAGAGTGAGGGAAAACAAGCAGGAGGGAAGATGCATATAAACGATTGGCCCTGCCCTCAATTACTGAGCGGCAGGACTTAGAGCAGTCATCCTGCGCTGACATTCAGCGCACTTGACCAGATTGGAAGTTAGCATTTTAAATGATTCCTACTTTTAGGTTAGTGAAACTTTATCACTATACAAATGAAAAGTTAGACATCTTTTTTAAATACTTTATCATATAATTCCTTTCAAGATATTGGTTTGTTGTGTAAGAATAAAAGTATCCTTCATTTAATTCACTGGCTACAATGCACTACTGCAAAATTGAAGAAAAAAATTGTAAAGCATGTCAAAAGTTGTATATCGCCTCTTTCGTGAGATTTTAGAAATTCATAATACCGTATATGGTTTTTTTTAGTTTTTTTGATTTTGAAAGAAGCAGCAAGCGTTCTAAAATCATCTATTTTAGTCCACTTTCACATTGTATTTTAGTCAGTATTCTGCATCACTGTTAAGAAAGTAAAGTGGGTGCCAAATGCAGAAGCATTTGTTGTGTTGTACCATTTTACTTTCTCTGCATTGCATCTACTAATGGTTTTGACTTTCAAATGCTGGTACAAAATATGGTGAAAATGGCCTTATGTTATTATAGCCTCGTGCCATTAGAAACACCATATGGTGCTTCTAATCGAGGGTCCCTGATCCTAATGTTATACTCACCTGTCGTCATCTTCACCTTTTTATCTCCACCGCTCCCATTGGTCTTCGGCAGTTTGTGACCTGCCTGATCGCTCCAGTGTTTCATGAAGCGAACCAGAGATCAAAGCTCAATACAAGTATATGAGAGCCTTGTTCTGGCTTTCATAGATTTACACTCAGAGCTTGTGATGTAACTTCTTACTTCCAGCCAGTCAGAAGTTCCGGTCACAAAATGGTACTGTGAACATAACTTTTCTATACGTTAAGTATATTTTATGATTGTCATTCTGTATGATTACCTTCTAATGATGTTGTTCAAAGTATTGTAAAGAGCTTTCTAACATTTATTGTTCCTCAAATGTTCCTTCTCTTACCTTCATCCTCCCCTTTTCCCTTACATAAAATTAAAATTCTAATAAAAATATTTGAAAACAAAATGGTACTGAAAAAAGGGTGAATATAAGACTATTGTCAGAGACCTTAGATTAATAGTAGAGATGGGTGAACCCAAACAGTAAAGTTCGGCATGCGTACTGAATACCAAGTGTCCGTGCACTGACCCCGAACACGGACATCTCCAGGAAGTTTGTGCTACTGTTTCGGGTTTGACACCCTGAACATCGGCTGTTTCCCACGCTGTCATCTGCATGACAGTGCGAGAAAAAGGATCATTATCGCTGGTCAGAGCGCTGTGGTTTCCACGCCGTCAGATGACAGCATGAGTCGGAAAGCTGTGACCGGCGGTAAAGAGGTTACCGCTAGTCACAGGTGTCAGCTGATGAGAGCGTACCACTGATCACGCTCAATCAGGGTGTAGTGGTGATGTGAGAAAGTTTACCAGAGTTCATAGTTGATGAACCCCGGTGACTTCATTTACAGCACCGCTCGCTGCATCAGAACATTCTCATGCAGCGAACAGTGCCGTAAGCTCAGCGCTCACGGGAGCTCAGCGCTACACACTGCAGGAGTGTGATTACGCTTCTGTCTCAATATGAGGTGACTGGCGTGGATAGCAGTTGCATCACTGATGTAACCACTACCCAAATATTCCGGATCTACGTGGGACAGATATGGATTATCTCTATGCCTAACAGGTGAGGGATATGGTTGTTTACTATTTTTTTCTTCTTTTACAGGGAACAGAGGCATCGGTAGATTAGGTGTAAAGGTGAGTATTATGGTTGTTTATAATTTTCTTTCTTTTACAGGTGACATGGTCTTCAGTGGATTAGGTGAAAAGGTGAGTATAATTGTGCTTTTTTATTTTTATTTAAAATAAAAGAGTCTGTCATTATTTCAATTAAAGGATTTCATTCTGGCTGTGTTTTTTACAATACAACTATAGGGTTAGTAATGGGGGCGTCTTACAGATGAACCTGATGTCAGCAGCCATTAAACAGCTGACATCAACCCCAAACCTACTACCCCACTTGCCACTGCACCAAGGCAAGTGGAAAGAGCTGGGCAAAGCTTTAGAATTGACACATCTAATAGATGCGCCTTTTCTGGACAGCTGCGGGCTGCTATTTTTATGCTGGGGGGCAATATCTATGTCCCCTTACCAGTCTGAGAATACCAGCCCCCAGCTGTCTGCTTTAGATTTCCTTGTTGTCAAAAAGGGTGGAGGACCCCACTCCTTTTTTAAAATTATTTATTTAAATAATTTAAAAAACTGTGTGGGACCCCTCTATTCTTGATAACCAACCATGATGAAGCTGACAGCTGAAGGTTGCAGCCCGCGGCTGTTGGTTTTGCCTGCACTGGTTATCAAAAATAGAATTGACCCCACTTCATTTTTTTTACAGTATTTATTTATAGTACAGGTGCTGGCTGATAAATACCCCCACCAGCGTTGCCCTGTCTTGCTGCTATCAGTAACAGCAGGCGAACACTGTTGAGTGTATACTCATTATTATCACTCCCACTTATAATAATTGTATAATTCTCTATCTTATGTATACCGCACTCATCATTATGGGTAAACTCCTAACCATGCAGCTTTATTCATAGTTATACTATTTAACATAACTTTAGTAGCTACATATAGCTGCTATATTATTAGCTAGTATCATTATATTATTTTATCACTCGTACATATTATAAGGTCTCTATTTATACCCCTATCTTACTCTTCAGCCTGTTCATTCACTCTCCACTGTCAGCATCAGGTTATTTTGCTCTCCTTTTGGTCTTTCTCGCATGGCTGGACTGATCTCCCGACATCTGTGCATGTGCCAGGTCCAGTCTCCCTTTTGACTTCCGGAAGTGCTCAGACATGTGGCCGCAGTGTGTGTTCTACTGCATTCCATGGAGTGCTTTCCAGAAGTCTCTTTGGCCATAGGGGGACGGCGTTCCGGACACATGCGCTATGGCACATACGGAGACAGCCTATCACTATCGGACACTGGCACCCCTTACCTTACACGCCCCCGGAAGAAGAGAGAAGTGAAATGGCGCCCGTTGGGCGGGAAGGATTCACAGCTCTGCTACATCAGTCCTTGGCCAGCACTACCAGCCACACGGCTCACTTGTATTATTCCTTCCCAGGTAATAAATGTATTATATGGGCATATTTTAGCCTTATTTACAAGGATACTGTGGCCAAAACCTTGGACCTAAGATACTACTGCTAATCATTATTGGATAGTCACTTTACGGGGAATAATGCACTTGCATATTTAATCCCTTGCATTTAACCAATACTATAGCTGCATACTCTTGTGGTTTCACCATTTTCTTTATTGTGTCAGCAATGACTTTATTTTATTGTCTTTTCAACTGATCTTTTTTGATAGTACCACTGTATATCACTAACTTACTAAACTTTTAAATATAATATAGTGGCTGTGTATTGACATATAGATATTTGTGGTCCTAACGTACTGTTTAATGCCATTGTGCTGTACCATTGCGCTGTGCCTCTCCCTCCTCTGTTTGGAAATTCTAGCCGTGTCCATTTTAGTATTCATTCACAAATTTTAATTCTTGAATAATAAAATTGATTTTTTTATCTTCACATTCGTTGGAATCTCTTCTGGTCTAGTGGCAACTTGCCCCCATAGACAATTTTGATATACACTGTTGAGAGTAGTACTCTCTCATCAGCCGACGTCTATAACAAGTGGTAACCATTTTACCACCGCTCACAGCTGCTGGCTCATTCTGTCATCTGACAGCGTGGGAAGAGCAGAACTCTGACCGGCGGTAATGATATTGTGGCAACAACGGATGTTTGGGCCCCCATTCATCTGAATAGGGTCCAAGTTTGGGTATGGTTCTGGAACCCGAACCAAACTTTTTATTAGATGGTTCTCCCATCACTATTTAGAAGCACCACTCCAATGCTGAAAAAGATAAAATGCTGGAGTGGTGTTATGTTTTGGTAGCTGAGGAGAATAAGCAAAAACGGCAATACACCAGAGAGGCTGGAACCTATTGGATTGCAGTAACCTGAACTAACCACACAACTAGAGGTAGCCGTAGAGCGTTCCTACGTTGATCCTAGACGCCTCGTCACAGCCTGAGAGATAACTACACCTAAAGGCAGAAAGATGAAAGCTATCTGCCCCGGAGCAGATCCCCAAAGAAAATAGGAAGTCCCCAAACATGTAATGGCAGTTAGACAAGAAGAAGCACGGACACAGACAGAAAATAGAATGAGCAAATGCTGGGGCCCAAATCTGTCTAGACAGGAAAGTACAGGAAAGGATACTCACTGCAATCCAAAAAAACCCCTAAAAAATACCAACTCTTCTGATTGCAAAAACACCTGAGATCACACGATCTCTACCACCTAAATCAGATCTCTGGTGTAACAAAACTAAGCCGCAGCCACTGAAAAAACAGGAAAAAGCAAATGAACAAACAACAGTGGCTCCAGATAAACTGAGAGGAGCACAAGCCCCCGGAGGGGACCTGGCTGACCTCCACAGAAGTGCAGGGAACAATGCAAAAAGCAAGCACAAAAATAAAAGCAGAAAATATCTTATCAGATAGCAGAAGATGCAGGCAAGACTCAGCAAACTTCCAAATGAACCAGGAACCACAATTGAGACAAGAACAATTGATCACCGGCAACCATCATGGGAGGGAACCTCACTTATATCAGACCAGTCCGTGATCCCAGATTTCTATTCCTCGCTGAAAGGTTCAGTACTGTCTATAACCACCAGAGGGAGCCTCTGCTCAGAAACCATCTCTAGCACATTCATAACAGAGCGGTGTTTTAAAGCTATATAAGCCTATTTAAGCCCATGAGTGCAAAAACCAAAACAAAATAGTTGCATTAGGCTAGTTTCACATTTGCGGATGGAGGTGCTGCGGAGGGCTGCGTACTTCCTCTGTGAAGCTCCGCCCACCGCCGCACCTCCTCCGGTCAGCTCCGCCTATGTCTGCATGCGGCCTGCATGCGGCCTGCGTACCTATATTTAACATTAGGTGCGCATGCCCAGCAGAAGTATGTGGATGCCACATCATGTGTCGTTTTGACGGTGCGGCGACCTGCGCCGAACGCAGCATGTTGCATTTTGTTGCGGTCGCCGCACAGTTAGAACGACGCATTGCGGCGGCATCCGCATACATCTGCACGGCCTGCGCACCTAATGTTAAATATAGGTACGCAGGCCGCATGCAGACATAGGCGGAGCTGACCAGAGGAGGTGCGGCTGTGGGCGAAGCTTCACAGAGGAAGTACACAGCCTTCGCAGTACCTCCATCCACAAATGTGAAACTAGCCTTAGCATTTCTTCAATTATTGCACCACTGTTTGTATGATGCATCTGGGCCTACATCTTGTGTGAAACAGATGTAGGCCCAGATGCATCATTGCCTTTGTGCCTGTTTCTTTTCTAGTTTTGTGTGCTTTGCGCCTTTTTTATTTTTCCCAACTCAGTTTATTTTTTCAGCTTTGTGGGCGAAGTTTGCGATTCCAGATGTTTTTGTCTTTTTTTATCAACTGCGATTTTATAAATGGTCACAAAAATTGGCATAACTCTATTACAGTCCCCATGTTGTTTTTTTCTGCATCTACACCTAAAATTGTATCTTTCGTGACATTTTGAAAAAGTTGCAATTTTTTCCTCAAAACGTCACAAAAATGATAAGTGATGGGAAACAAAACTATTTTTTACTTTGCGCCAAATTCATGAACCACATTTGCTATTTTGATGAATTCTGGACAATAAATGTCCTACGACGATCCCGGACTCTGCTACGTCCGGATGCAGTGCTGAGCGGTGCCATCAGTGATGTGAGCGCCCAGCATGGCAGCTGGAATACAATGATAGTAGTGTGTGAGTCAGGCTGCTGTGACAAGTACTGAGGTCACTATGCTTATTACAGCTCATAGCTGAGGAACTGCAGTAAACTTACTGACATCAATGCTCGCAGTGTGAGAAATTTCTCATGTTACGAGAGGTGACATTAGTAAGGTTACCGTAATTCATCGGCTGAGAACTGCAATAAGCTTACTGAAGTCAGCGCTCATCGCAGCAGCTGGATTTAGACGCTATTGTCATTGTGTTCCAGCTACCGTGCTGAGCGTTCACATAATTGCTGATTGCATCCGGATGTAGCAGAGTCGAGGATCGTCGTGGGACGGATTTACGGTGGATCCCTTTGGATTATTTTATTTTTTAAAGGTAATAAGTGGGTAAAAGAGGGCCTGGAAGTGCTTTTTACAATTAAAGTAGTTTTCTCTGTGTGTATTTATTCCTATTGACTACGACGTTAGTGATGGGGTGTCTCATAGACATTACTAAACCATGGGCATGATGTCAGTGGATATTACACAGCTGGCATCATCCCCACAATCCCATTTCCCTGATTGCCACCACACCAGGGCAATCAGGATGATACGAGGCTAAGCGCAAGAATAGACGCATCAAATAGATGTACCATTTCTGGGTCGGCTGAAGGCTGGTCTTATTAGGCTG
Source organism: Oophaga sylvatica (assembly GCA_033576555.1). Classification (NCBI taxonomy): domain Eukaryota; kingdom Metazoa; phylum Chordata; class Amphibia; order Anura; family Dendrobatidae; genus Oophaga; species Oophaga sylvatica. The sequence goes on from JARQOD010000001.1 coordinate 343,840,633, forward strand.
AGAAGGGGCCAATATCCATGGACCTTTACAGCTCATTAATATCAGCCCCCAGCTGTCTACTTTGCCTTAACTGGTTATTAAGAATAAGGGGGATCCTACAACTTTTTTTAGGGTCTCCCCATTTTTAATAACCAGCAAAGGCAAAACAGACAGCTGTGGACTAATATTAATAGACTGGGAAGGTCCATGGATATTGGCCCCAAACCAGCTGACTGCTATCAGCTTTCACTTGGCTGGTTATTAAAAATAGGGGGCACTACATTTTTTTTTAATAAGCAGCTAAGGGAAAGCAAACCGCTTCGGGCTGCAGCCCCAGCTGTCTGCTTTACCTTGGCTGGTTATCAAAAATGGTGAGGACATCACGTCATTTTTTAAAAATTATTTATTTAACCCCTCTCTGCCATCTGACGTACTATCCCGTCCATGAAACCCCTGACAATCTGATCGCAGCCGGGTGTCAGCTGTTTATCACAGCTGATGCCCAGCACTATGTGCCAGGAGCGGTCGCAGACCTCTCCCAGAACATTAACCCCTGGCACACCGCGGACAAACATGATCGCGGTGTACCGGGGGCACAGGGGAGCATCACGCACGGAGGGGGCTCCGTGCATGCTCCCCTGAGGCCATCAGAACAGCGCAATGTGACCACGCTGATCTGAGGGCCTCTTCCCTGCAATACCCCGGATCCAAGATGGCCTCCGGGTCCTGCAGGGAGGCGGCTTCCTCAGTGCTTGCTGAGAGCAGGCGCTGAGGAAGCCTGCAGCACTGCCTGTGAGATAGCTGGTCTCAGAGTGCTGTGCACACTGTGAGACCAGCGATCTGACCCTATACTGTAATGTCCCTCCCAGGGACAAAGTAAAAAAAGTAAAAAAAAAATAAAAATAACAAGTGTAAAAAAAAAAATTCCAAAATAAAAGAAAAAAAAATATTCCCCAATAAATTCATTTCTTCCTGTAAATAAAAAAACAAACCAATAAAAGTATACATATTTGGTATTGCCGCGTCCATAACAACCTGCCCTATAGAACTGTCCCACTAGTTAACCCCTTTAGTGAACCCCTTAAAAAAAAACAAAGCAAAATATCGATGCTTTATCATCATACCTGTTGTGAATGTGCTAGAAATGAATTCTGAGCAGAAGCTCCCTCTGGTGGTTACAAACAGTACTGAACTATCCAATGAAGATTGTGAAGATTGGCGATCAGGTGTTACTGACTGGTCTTATATAAGGGAGGTTCCCTCCCATCAGGGTTGCCGGTGATCAATTGTTCTGGTCTCATCTTTGATTCCTGTTCACTTTGTAGCTTGCTGTTTCATGCCTGCATCTTCTGCTAACAGATAAGACATTTTCTTCTTTTAGTTTTTTGTGCTTGCTTTTTGCATTTTGTCCTGCACTTCTGTGGGGGTCTGCCTGGTCCCCTACGGGGGCTTGTGCTCCTCTCAGTTTAGTTCGGCCACTGTTGTTTGTTCATTTGCCTTTTCCAGTTTTTTCAGTGGCTGCTGTTTAGTTTTTGTTACACCAGAGAACTAATTTAGGTGGTAGAGGTCGTGTGATCTCAGGTGTTTTTGTAATTAGTAGAGTTGGTACTTTTCAGGGTTTTTTGGGATTGCAGTAAGTGTCCTTCCTATCCTTTTCTATTTAGGAAGTTTGTGCCCAACGTTTGCTCATACTATTTACAACCCCCCGAGGAAGCTGATGCGAAACGTGCGTCGGGGTTCCCCTTACGCCAGGTATGTGCACTCAGCACTTGCTTACATTTTCTGGTTATATTTCTCCTTTAGGCAGCACTTTGGGCTTATGTGCAATATCATTATTATAGATTTTATATGCCTCTTTTGGAGTTTTTTTGTACCAGGACAGGCTGTCCCAGATATGAACAGGCCTTATATCTATATTATGTTGGTCACTGAACCCTATCATCTTATTTATAGATAGTATGGCGATATACTTGGGCATATGATTTCATACAAGAATATAGTCTGCTCTGCTCTGGTATTATTTGTCTTTGCCCTGTAAGATTTTTTAGGCTGGTGGGATTGTTTGAGATGTCTTGAGCCTTTTGAGCCACAAATGTTTGACACCTCTCAGTCCTGTCTGACGTGACATTTCTGCTTTATATACATGCTGTATGGGCACAAGTTTTTTATGCCCCTTACAGAGTCATTTTGCCTCCAAAATTGTATTCTGTGACTCAGTTTGTTATTTGTTATGGGCACTTGTCCTATTGTTACATCATAGGCGATTATGCTGAGCCTTTTTTCTTATATATGTTAGTACTACTATAACATATTGGGCAAATGATTAGATTTGTCATTCATTCCTAATCAGGGTACAATTGAACAGTTTTTGCACTCCTGGCGTTTTTTGTATCTTGTGATTTTTCTCCTGTATTGTTGTATGCGATTTAATAAATAATTTTGTACTATTTGCCTAATTCCCTTGGTTTCTCTTGGTTTTTATATATTTGGGAAGGGCTTTCATGTTTGGACTTTCCTTTTGGTTTTTCATACTATTTTCTGTATGTGTCAGTATTTCTTCTTGTCTAACCGCCATTACATGTTTGGGGGCTTTCTATGTTCTTTGGGGATCTGCTCCGGGGCAGATAGTTTTCCTCTTTCTGTCTTTAGGTGTAGTTAGCTTCTCAGGCTGTGACGAGGCGTCTAGGACCAACGTAGGTACGCTCCACGGCTGCCTTTAATTGTGGTGGTTAGTCAGGGTACTGCAATCCCATAGATTCCAACCTCTCTGGTATATTTCCTTTTTTGCCTGCTCTCCTCAGCTACCAAATCATAACACACACCACCGAACAAAAAGTGGAATAACACGCGATAAAAAAAATGATATAAATAAACATGGTAACGCTGAAAACGTCCTCTTGTCCCGCAAAAAACGAGCTGCCATACAGCATCATCAGCAAAAAAATAAAAAAGTTATAGCTCGCAGAATAAAGCGATGCAAAAATAATTATTTTTTATATAAAATTGTTTTTTGTATAAAAGCGCCAAAACATAAAAAAATTATATAAATGAGGTATCGCTGTAATCTTACTAACCCGAAGAATGGTGTACAATAATAAATTATATTGTGGTACCGTGTTAGCCAGAAAAATCGATGTGAATACTTTTCCATCCAATTATGACAAGAGCATTCTTAAGGTGATACCTTTATTGGCTAACCAGAAAATTATATGTTCGCAAGCTTTCAGAGCGCAGAGGCTCCTTCTTCAGGCAAGATTACATTTGGAATAATAAGAAAGACACATTAGATGCTTACTATAGTAGGAAATTTGTTCAAGACCTGGGAGGTGTGATGCCTTCAAAAGATAAGCAAAGGAAATCAAATTAGCATTTTCTTACAAATGGAGAGCTAGTGGGCATGTGTTATTAGCTATCTGGAGTCCTTCTGGTGAAGGTGTGAACTGTGTCTATGTAATGAGTCATAAAACCGGGTGTTAAGTTGAGTCCTAGTGTCAAAGTATTGAACATCCTAATAAGTTTGAATTCCCATATTTTTCTCTCCCTGTCATCCTTAAAATGACCTTTTAGTATTAAGACTTTTAAGTCTGTCATACAATGTCCAGTTCCAGAGAAATGTTTTCCCACAAATGTTTTAACCCGAAGAATAAAACTGCTTTATCAATTTTGCCACACGCGGAACGGTATGAACGCCCCCACCAAAATAAATTCATGAATTGCTGATTTTTGTTCATTCTGACCTCCCAAAAATCAAAATAAAAAGCGATCAAAAAATGTCACGTGCTTAAAAATGGTACCAATAAAAACGTAAACTCGTACCGTAAAAAATAAGACCTCACATGACTCTGTGGGCCAAAATATGCAAAAATTATAGCTCTCAAAATGTGGTGATGCAAAAACTATTTTTTGCAATAAAAAGCGTTTTTTAGCGTGACAGCTGCCAATCATAAAAACCCGCTATAAATAGTAAATCAAACCCCCTTTTATCACCCCCTTAGTTAGAGAAAAATAATAAAATAAAAAATGTGTATTTAGTTCCATTTTCCCATTAGGGTTAGGGTTTCGCCTAAAGTTAGGGCTAGGGTTGCGCCTAAAGTTAGGATTAGAGTTAGGGTTGGGATTAGGGTTAGGGGTGTGTTAGGGTTAGGGGTGTGTTAGCGTTAGGTTTGTGGTTAGGGTTATAGTTAGGGTTGGGACTAGGGTTAGGGGTGTGTTTGGGTTAGGGTTGGAGTTAGAATTGGGGGGTTTCCACTGTTTAGGCACATCAGGGGCTCTCCAAATGTGACATGGCGTCTGATCTCAATTCCAGCTAATTCTGCGCTGAAAAAGTCAAACGGTGCTCCTTCACTTCTGAGCTCTGCCATGCGCCCAAACAGTAGTTTACCCCAACATATAGGGTATCGGCATACTCAGGACAAATTGCACAATAACTCTTGGGGTCCAATTTCTTCTGTTACCCTTGGGTAAATAAAAAATTGGGGGCGAAAATATCATTTTTTGCAAAAAAAAAAAAAAAGATTTTTTTGTTTTTACTGCTGTACGTTATAAACTTCTGTGAAGGACTTGGGGCTTCATAGCACTCACCACTCATCTAGATAAGTTCCTTGTGCGGTCTATTTTCCAAAATGGGGTCACTTGTGGGGGGTTTCCACTGTTTAGGCACATCAGGGGCTCTCCAAATGCGATATGACGCCTGCAGACCATTCTATCAAAGTCTGCAATCCAAAACGTCACTACTTCCCTTCCGAGCCCCGACGTGTGCCCATACAGTAGTTTTCTCCCACATATTTGGTATCAGTGTACTCAGGACAAATTGGTCAACAACTTTTGGGGTCTAATTTCTCCTGTTACCCTTATGAAAATAAAATATTGGGGGCGAAAAAATAATTTTTGTAAAAAAAAAAAAAGATTTTTTATTTTTACGGCTACGTTATAAATGTCTGTGAAGCATTTGGGGGTTGAAAGTGCTCACCACAGATCTAGATAAGTTCCTTAGGGGGTCTAGTTTCCAAAATGGGGTCACTTGTGGGGGGTTTCCACTGTTTAGGCACATCAGGGGCTCTCCAAACGCGACATGATGCCCTCAGACTATTCCATCAAAGTCTGCAATCCAAAACATCACTACTTCCCTTCCGAGCCCCGACGTGTGCCCCTACAGTAGTTTTCTCTCACATATGGGGTATCAACATACTCAGGACAAATTGTCTATCAACTTTTGGGGTCCAATTTCTCCTGTAACCCTTGGGAAAATAAAAAGTTGGAGACTAAAAGATCATGTTGATAGAAAAAATATGATTTTTTTATTTTCATGCTCGGGCTTTATAAACTTTAGTGAACACCTGGGGGTTCAAAGTTCTCACCACACATCTAGATAAGTTCCTTGAAGGGTCTAGTTTCCAAAATGGTGTCATTTGTTGGGGGGTTTCCACTGTTTAGGCACATCAGGAGCTCTCCAAACACAACATGGCGTCCAGCCAATTCTGAAAAAGTCAAACGGCGCTCCTTCCCTTCCGAGCTCTGCCATGCACCGAAACAGTGGTTTACCCCCACATGTGGAGTATCAGCGTACTCAGGACAAACTGCACAATAACTTTTGGGGTCTTGTTACCCTTGGGAAAATAAAAATTGGGGTGAAAAGATAATTTTTGTGGAAAAAATATGATTTTTTAATTTTACGGCTCTACGTTATAAACTTGTGTGAAGCACTTGGGGGTTCAAATTGCTCACCACAGATCTAGATAAGTTCCTTAGTGGGTCTAGTTTCCAAAATGGTGTCATTTTTTGGGGGGTTTCCACTGTTTAGGCACATCAGGAGCTCTCCAAACACAACATGGCGTCCAGCCAATTCTGAAAAAGTCAAACGGCGCTCCTTCCCTTCCGAGCTCTGCCATGCACCGAAACAGTGGTTTACCCCCACATGTGGAGTATCAGCGTACTCAGGACAAACTGCACAATAACTTTTGGGGTCTTGTTTCCCTTGGGAAAATAAAAATTGGGGTGAAAAGATCATTTTTGTGGAAAAAATATGATTTTTTAATTTTACGGCTCTACGTTATAAACTTGTGTGAAGCACTTGGGGGTTCAAATTGCTCACCACAGATCTAGATAAGTTCCTTAGGGGGTCTAGTTTCCAAAATGGGGTCACTTGTGTTTCCACTGTTTAAGCACATCAGGGGCTCTCCAAATGCAACATATCGTCCAATCTCAATTCCAGCCAATTTTGGTTGGAAAAAGTTAAATGGTGCTCCTTCCATTCCGAGCTCTGCCGTGCGCCCAAACAGTGGTTCCCCCCACATATGGGGTATCAGCGTACTCAGGACAAATTGTACAACAAATTCTGTGGTCCAATTTCTCCTGTTACCCTTGGGAAAATAAAAAATTGGTGACTAAAAGATAATTTTTGTGGGAAAAAAATAGGATTTTTTATTTTCATGCCCGGGCATTATAAACTTGTGTGAAGCACTTGGGGGTTCAAAGTGCTCACCACAGATCTAGATAAGTTCCTTAGGGGGTCTAGTTTCCAAAATGGGGTCACTTGTGTTTCCACTGTTTAAGCACATCAGGGGCTCTCCAAATGCAACATGGCGTCCAATCTCAATTCCAGCCAATTTTGGTTGGAAAAAGTTAAATGGTGCTCCTTCCATTCCAAGCTCTGCCGTGCGCCCAAACAGTGGTTCCCCCACATATGGGGTATCAGCGTACTCAGGACAAATTGTACAACAAATTCTGTGGTCCAATTTCTCCTGTTACCCTTGGGAAAATAAAAAATTGGTGACTAAAAGATAATTTTTGTGGGAAAAAAATAGGATTTTTTATTTTCATGCCCGGGCATTATAAACTTGTGCCGTGCGCCCAAACAGTTTCCCCCCCACATGTGGGGTATCGGCATACTCAGGACAAATTGGACAACAACTTTTGGGGTCCAATTTCCTTGGGAAAAATCAAAAATTTGGGACTAAAAAATCATTTTTGTGGAAAATTGTTGTTTTTTTTTCTCACCCAGGCATTATAAAGTTTTGCGAAACACTTGGGGGTTCAAAGTGCTCACAACATATCTAGATAAGTTCCATAGGGGTCTAGTTTCCAAAATGGTGTCACTTGTGGGGGGTTTTCACTGTTTAGGTACATCAGAGACTCTCCAAACGCGACATGGCGTCCAATCTCAATTCCAGCCAATTTTGGTTTGAAAAAATCAAACGGCGCTCCTTCCCTTACGAGCTCTGCCGTGTGCCCAAACAGTGGTTTTCCCCCACATATGGAGTATTGGCGTACTCACGAGAAATTGCATAACAACTTTATCTGTCCATTTTCTCCTTTTACCCTTGTGAAAATGAAAAAAAGTTTGTAAAAGATCATTTTTGTGACTAAAAAGTTAAATATTCATTTTTTCCTTCCACTTTGCTTCAGCTCCTGTGAAGCACCTGAAGGGTTAATAAACTTCTTGAATGTGGTTTTGAGTACCTTGAGGGGTGCAGTTTTCAGAATGGTGTCACTTTTGGGTATTTTCTGCCATATAGACCCCTCAAATTAACTACAAATGTGATGTGGTCCCTAAAAAAATGGCTTTGTAAATTTTGTTGTAAAAATGAGAAATTGCTGCCGCTGGTCAACTTTTAACCCTTATAATTTCCTAACAAAAAAAAATTTTGGTTCCAAAATTGTGCTAATGTAAAGTAGACATGTGGGAAATGTTATTTATTAACTATTTTGTGTGACATATTTCGCTGTTTTAAGGGAATAAAAATTCAAAGTTTGAAAATTGCAAAATTTTCAAAATTTTCACCATATTTGTGTTTTTTTCAAAAATAAACGCAATTTATATCAAAGAAATTTTACCACTAACATGAAGTACAATATGTCACGAGAAAACAATCTCAGAATCACAAAGATCCATTGAAGCGTTCCAGAGTTATAACCTCATAAAGAGACAGTGGTCAGAATTGTAAAAATTGGCCCGGTCATTAACGTGCAAACCACCCTTGGGGGTGAAGGGGTTAAATATTTTTTTAAAAAAATGGTGTGAGGACCCCTATATTTTGATAGCCAGCTAAGGTAAAGCAGACAGCTGATGGGTATCAAAAATGGGGGGAACCTCACATCTTTTTTTTAATCTGTTTGTTTATTTTTTATTAGAAATTGGTGAAGGAGGAGAATGGGGGAGTCTTTATTCAAATATAGGGTTTTTTCCTGTATGTGTTTTTTTTTAACTATTCACACTTACTGGGTTAGTAATGGGGCTGTCTTATAGATGCTGCCCCGTTACTAACCTCTGAGAACATTGTCAGCTGACATCCACACCAAAATATTACCCTGTTTTCTACCAAACCAGAGCAAGCAGAAAGAGTGGAGCAAAGCACCAGAACTTTTTCTGGGGTGGCTGGGGATGGTATTTTTAGGCTGGGATGGGATAAATAACCATGGGCCTTCCCAGGCTGAGAATATCAGTCCCCAGCTGTCTCTTTATGAAAAATGGGGTGACCTCACATAATTTTTTAAATATTTTTTTAAAATAATTAAAAAAATGCCGTTGGAGTGGCCAATCAATTTTTGATAACCAGCCAAGGTAAAGCAGACAGCTGAGGTTGCACCCCCCCAGCTGTCTGCTTTGGCTAGTTATTAAAAATATGGGGTATCCCACGTTTTTTTTAATTTATTTAATATAATTTATAGTAAACTAGTAAACAAAGGAGTGTAGACATAAATTGCAGTGTATAAAATGGTGGTGGTAAGTAGTAGGGGGATGCAAAAGGAAAAAAAATAGGGGTAAGAGCAAGACAATGACTCTGCAAACAAATATGGATAGGGAAATTACTTAAATAACAGAACCTATAAAAAATAAACAGAAATAAAGGTAGAGGTCCAAGTAGAGAGAGGAGGAGGTGGAGGTGGACACAGCAGTGTAGGTAGAAGAGGCGGAGGTGGAGGAGGAGGTAGCCAACGCTGTTTTGTTGTTATTTTTTGTTTAAATTTGGGGACGCACCAAAATTAAACGAATGCCAAATAGAGTATAACCATGGCTGGGTGCAGCTGGTATAGTTGCCTAGTCAGCCAAAGGTACGGATAAGTCCTGTGTGATCCTCGCCTGATTCATTTTTAAGAATGTTAGCTTCCCCACTTGGGAACACAAATACTAGTGCATCTACCAGCATATACTTGATTCCTGTATTTTCCGATTCCACTCCAGTAACAGAAGTAATGATGGAACATTTTTCTTGTAGTGGGGATTCATCAGGGTGGCCACCCAGGAATCAGCACTGGTAACAATCTGGGCAACTCATCTGTTGTTGCGCAGGCGCTGCAGCATGTATTTGCTCATGTGTGCCAGGCTGCCTAGAGGCAACAAAAAGCTGTCCTCAGTGTGAAGAGTGTTATCTGGGTCCTCTCTACCCCACCAGTCATACTCCAATGATGCCCATGAGCTGCTTTGAGTGTCACACTGCTATGAACACAGTTCCTCCTACTCCTTCTCCTCATTCTCCAAAACTGTGTCCTGGCTGGACACTTATATACCTGGCTGCTGTTGGTACAAGAACCCACCCTCTGAGCCATGTGTGGATGACAGGCCTGGTAGCGATGAATATAGTCCCTGTTCCTCCTGCTCCTCTTCCTCCTGTGCCACTACCGCATGCATCCTTGTCTGAAATGTTGTTTCCAGCAGACATACAAGTAGTATAGTAACGCTGATGATGGCATCTTCAGCGCTGTCCATGTTCCTAGATGATTCAGAGTACTGTAGTGCAAGATAGCACACACGTTCCTCATGAAGGCCCTCTCATTGGTGGTGAATAACAGACAGACACAAAACGACCATATGTCCAATAAGGTTACATATTTTATTGAGTAGACAGGAATTGGAGTAAAAAATATGCTAAAATATACATCATATATAGAAATAGCAGCAAAAGGGCAATATCATAAGGGTAAAGAGCATGTAATAATCCACAGTATTACAGATGATATCACATTGGAACCATAATACAAAAAAAAAATATGTGTATATAAAAACTGAGTGACTGACCACAGTGTTAAAAAAGATCACAGCAATGCATAATACAATACGTGCATAGAATATAGTATCTAATAATAAAGTGCAAAAAGTATAGTATATAACCTGGCACCTCCAGGTGTGAGCCTCATTTGGGTTCCCAGGAGCAGTATTAGCATAAAGTGATTGTTGCTATTTAGTGATTACTTTTTTTATTATGAGCGGTTGTTGCGCATATCCTGTGCTGTTGTATGCAATATCCACATATTCATATTAGTTACCTGTGTTTAATCTGATTACACTCACACCTGGAGGTGCCAGGTTATTTACTAGCACTCCATGCACTTTATTCAGTTTATGCACGTTTTTCATGTTGTTCTGGTGCGATTTGTGTTTACACTGGCTACCTGTGGTTTCCTTGTACCACACTGACACCCAGTGGAGTCCTGTTATACATCAGCAGTTTTTGCACTTTATTATTAGATACTATATTCTATGCACGTATTGTATTATGCATTGATGTGATCTTTTTTAACACTGTGGTCACTCAGTTTTTATATACACATATTTTTTATACAGTACAGACCAAAAGTTTGGACACACCTTCTCATTCAACGATTTTTCTGTATTTTCATGACTGTGAAAATTGTAGAATCACACTGAAGGCATCAAAACTATGAATTAACACATGTGGAATTATACATTACACTTTACAAAAAAGTGTGAAACAACTGAAAATATGTCTTATATTCTAGGTTCTTCAAAGTAGCCACCTTTTGCTTTGATTACTGCTTTGCACGCAGAAAAGATGAACGGATGGATTCTACATGCCTGGTTCCCACCGTGAAGCATGGAGGAGGAGTTGTGATGGTGTGGGGGTGCTTTGCTGGTGACACTGTTGGAGATTTATTCAAAATTGAAGGCATAGTGAACCAGCATGGCTACCACAGCTGTTATGATTCGGTAGCTGAGGAGTGCAGGCAAAAAGGCAATACACCAGAGCAGTTGGAATCTATGAGATTGCAGTACCCTGACTAACCACCACAACTAGAGGCAGCCGTGGAGCGTTCCTACGTTGGTCCTAGACGCCTCGTCACAGCCTGAGAAACTAACTACACCTAAAGATAGAAATAGGAAATCTATCTGCCCCGGAGCAGAACCCCAAAGATAATAGCAAGCCCCCAAACATGTAATGGCGGTTAGACAAGACGAAATACTGACACAGACAGAAAATAGTATGAGCAAACGTTGGGGCCCAAACTAACTAAATAGAAAAGGATAGGAAGGGTACTTACTGCAATCCCAAAAAAAACCCTGAAAGCACCAACTCTACTAATTTCAAAAACACCTGAGATCACACGACCTCTACCACCTAAATTAGCTCTCTGGTGTAAAAAATCAAAACAGCAGCCACTGAAAAAACTGGAAAAAGCAAAAGTACAAACATCAGTGGCTGAACTAAACTGAGAGGGCAAAAGCCCCCAGAGGGGACCCAGAAGGCCCCCACAGAAGTGCAGGACAAAATGCAAAAATAAAGCACAGAAACAAAAAGAAGAAAATGTCTTATCTGTTAGAAGGAGATGCAGACACGACACAGCAGGCTACAAGGGAAACTGGAATCAAGGATTCAGACCAGAACAATTGATCACCGGTAGCCCTGATGGGAAGGTGACTCCCTTATATAAGACCAGTCAGTAACACCTGATTCCCAGTCCTCACAATCTTCACTGAACAGACCAGTACCGCTTGTAACCACCAGAGGGAGCCTCTGCTCAGAACTCATCTCAAACCCATTCACAACAGTACCCCCCCCTTGAGGAGGGTCACCGAACCCTCATTTGAGCAACCAGGTCGGTCAGGATGAGTTCTATGATACGCACGGATGAGTCTCCTAGCATGGATGTCCGAAGCAAACACCCAAGAATTGTCTTCCTGACCATAACCTCTCCACTTAACCAAATACTGGAGTTTCCGTCTAGAAAAACGAGAATCTAATATTTTCTCAACCACATACTCCAGATTGCCCTCAACCAAAACAGGGTCAGGAGGCAAAGCAGCAGGAACCACTGGCTCAACAAACCTCTTCAACAAGGACTTGTGGAACACGTTATGGATCTTAAATGTCCCTGGAAGAAGCAAACGAAAAGAAACAGGATTAAGAATCTCCATGATCTTATAAGGTCCAATGAACCTAGGCTTAAATTTAGGAGATGCTACTCTCATAGGAATATTTTTTGAGGACAACCAGACCAAGTCCCCTACTTTAAACCGAGGACCATCAGTCCTATGCCGGTTAGCAAACCGCTGGGCCCTCTCTTGAGAGAGGGACAACCTCTCCACTACCTGGTCCCAAATCTGTTGCATACGCTCCACAACAGAGTCAACACCCGGACAGACAGAAGCCTCCGTCTGTCCCGAAGAAAATCGAGGGTGAAACCCAGAATTACAGAAAAATGGAGACATCAAAGTGGCAGAGCTAGCCCTATTATTAAGAGCAAACTCAGCCAAAGGCAAAAAAGAAACCCAGTCATCCTGATCAGCAGACACAAAGCATCTTAGATAAGTCTCCAATGTCTGGTTTGTTCTCTCAGTTTGACCATTGGTCTGAGGATGAAACGCCGAGGAGAAAGACAATTGAACACCAAGTTTAGAACAAAAGGTCCTCCAAAATCTGGAAACAAACTGGACTCCTCTGTCAGACACAATGTTCTCAGGAATGCCGTGTAAACGAACCACGTGCTGAAGGAACAAAGGCACCAATTCAGAGGAGGAAGGCAACTTAGGCAATGGCACAAGATGTATCATCTTGAAAAACCTATCACAAATCACCCAGATGGCAGTCATTCTCTGAGAAACAGGAAGGTCGGAAATGAAATCCATAGAGATATGGGTCCACGGTCTCTTGGGCACAGGCAATGGCATCAACAAACCACCAGAGCGAGAGCAAGGCTTGGAGCGAGAGCAAGTCCCGCAGGACTGCACAAATTCCCTGACATCACGAGACAAGGTAGGCCACCAAAAGGACCGACTAACCAAGTCTCTGGTACCAAAAATTCCGGGATGCCCAGCCAACGCGGAACAATGAATCTCAGACATCACACTCTTTTCCCACTGGTCCGGGACAAACAATTTTCCAACAGGGCAGCGCTCGGGCCTATCCTCCTGACACCCCTCCAGAGCAAGTCTCAAATTGGGTGAGATGGCGGAAAGAACTACACCCTCTTTCAAAATAACAGAAGGATCAGATAACTCAGGAGAGTCCGCAAGGAAACTCCTCGAGAGAGCATCCACCTTAACATTCTTAGTGCCAGGAAGAAAGGAAACCACAAAATTAAAACGTGTGAAAAACAAGGCCCACCTGGCCTGTCTAGGATTGAGTTGCTTGGCAGATTCCAGATAAACCAGATTCTTATGGTCCGTAAGGACCACCACCCGATGTTTGGCTCCCTCCAGCCAATGTCTCCACTCTTCAAAAGCCCACTTCATGGCCAATAACTCCCGATTACCCACGTCATAATTACGTTCAGTAGGAGAAAATTTTCGAGAGAAAAAGGCACAAGGGTTACTTTTAGAGGTCTCTTTTTGGGACAAAACGGCACCTGCCCCAATTTCAGAGGCATCAACCTCCACCTGAAATGGCAGAGAAACATCAGGCTGCCGTAGAACAGGAGCAGAAGTGAATCTCTGCTTAAGTTCCTGAAATGCAGAGACTGCCTCAGGAGGCCAATTCACCACATCAGAACCCTTTTTGGTCAAATCAGTTAATGGTTTAACAATAACCGAGAAATTACCAATAAATTTACGATAAAAATTGGCAAAACCCAAAAATCTTTGAAGAGCCTTTAATGAAGTAGGTTGGACCCAATCACAGATGGCCTGAACCTTGACCGGGTCCATTTCAATAACAGATGGGGACAAAATGAATCCCAGAAATGAGATCCTCTGTACGCCAAAAAGACACTTTGATCCCTTCACATACAGAGCATTCTCTCTCAAAATCTGGAATACAGTTCGAACATGTTTCACATGAGAGTCCCAGTCATTGGAAAAAATCAAGATATCATCCAAATAAACAATCAGAAATTTATCCACAAAATCCCTGAAAATGTCATTCATGAAGGACTGGAAGACAGAAGGAGCATTAGTGAGCCCAAAGGGCATCACAAGGTACTCAAAATGCCCCTCCGGGGTATTGAATGCCGTCTTCCATTCATCCCCGTGCTTAATTGCGAATAAGGTTATATGCCCCCCTGAGGTCAAGCTTGGTAAACCAAGTAGCGTTTTTCACCCTGGAAAACAGGTCAGAAATCAAGGGTAACGGGTATTGATATTTCACAGTAATATTGTTCAAAAGACGATAATCAATACACGGCCTTAATGAACCATCCTTTTTGGCCACAAAGAAAAAACCGGCACCTAAGGGTGAAGAGGATGGTCTGATATGACCTTTCTCCAATGACTCCTTGATATAAGACCGCATAGCGTCATGTTCAGGTACAGACAAGTTAAAAAGGCGACCTTTAGGGAATTTACTACCAGGCACTAATTCAATAGCGCAGTCATAGCTCCTATGGGGAGGCAAGGATGCAGATTTACTTTCGCTAAACACATCAGAAAAATCAATCAAAAATTCAGGAACATCCTGAGCCTGGGGGGAGGCAGAAAAAACAGGAGTGTTGGTATTAACACATTGGCAGCCCCAACTGGTTACAGACACAGATTTCCAATCCAAAACAGGATTATGAGACTGTAACCAAGGGAAACCCAGTACGATAATATCATGCAGATTATACAGAACCAAAAATTTGCAGCACTCTTGATGATCAGGTTCAACCCTCATTATAACCTGAGTAGAGAACTGAGGTTTATTCTCAGCCAAAGGGGTAGAATCGATCCCCAGAAGGGGAATAGACTTCTGTAGGGGTATCAAGGGAAACCCACAACGTTTAGCAAAATCATAATCCATCAGGTTAATAGCTGCTCCAGAATCAACGAAAGCCTGAGCAGAAAATGAGGACAGAGAGCATATCAGAGTGACAGTTAGTAAAAACTTAGTCTGAACACTACCCAAGACAACTGAGCGTGCAAAACGTCCTCCCCGCTTAGGGCAGACTGAAATAGCATGAGAGGCATCACCACAGTAGAAACATAACCCATTGCGCTTTCGAAACTCATGACGCTGTGCCCCAGACACCACTCTATCACACTGCATGGATTCAGAAGCAGGTTCACAAGGCAACACTATTCCACGCATACTTCTCCGCTCACTCAAACGTCTGTCAATTTGAATCGCTAATGACATAGAATCATTGAGACCAGAGGGGACAGGGAATCCCACCATAACATCCTTTACATTATCTGACAGCCCCTTCCGTAAAAGGGCCGCCAAAGCGTCGTCATTCCACTTGGTCAGGACTGCCCACCTACGGAATCTCTGACAGTATAACTCAGCGTCATCAAGCCCCTGATTTAATGCCAACAAGGCTTTTTCAGCTTGATCAGTGACATTAGGCTCATCGTACAATAACCCCAAAGCCTGAAAAAATGCATCAACATCACTCAAAACAGGATCCCCAGGTGTCAGGGAAAAAGCCCAATCCTGAGGATCGCCGCGCAGGAGAGAGATGACAATTTGAACCTGCTGCGCTGCGTTTCCTGAGGACTTAGATTTTAAGGCAAAAAACTAATTTACAATTATTTTTGAAATTCTGAAACTTAGCTCGATCCCCTAAAAACAAATCTGGCATGGGAATCCTAGGTTCCACAACAGGCAACCTAGCAAGATAGGTAGCAATACTCCGAACCTCAGTGGCAAGCTGATCCACACGGCCAGACAACTGTGCAAACTCCATTGAGAGAAAAAAAAAAAATTCTCCCCAGCACCCAGAGATACAGAGGGAAAAAAAAAAAAATGCAACAAACAGAAAAATATCTCTGACAACTCTGACATCCTTTTTTTTTTTTCTTTCACAATATTTTTTCCCTTCTGTGAGTACAATACAATTTTCAATTTTTTAAGGCCGGTGATACTGTTATGATTCGGTAGCTGAGGAGTGCAGGCAAAAAGGCAATACACCAGAGCAGTTGGAATCTATGAGATTGCAGTACCCTGACTAACCACCACAACTAGAGGCAGCCGTGGAGCGTTCCTACGATGGTCCTAGACGCCTCGTCACAGCCTGAGAAACTAACTACACCTAAAGATAGAAATAGGAAAGCTATCTGCCCCGGAGCAGAACCCCAAAGATAATAGCAAGCCCCCAAACATGTAATGGCGGTTAGACAAGACGAAATACTGACACAGACAGAAAATAGTATGAGCAAACGTTGGGGCCCAAACTAACTAAATAGAAAAGGATAGGAAGGGTACTTACTGCAATCCCAAAAAAAAACCTGAAAGCACCAACTCTACTAATTTCAAAAACACCTGAGATCACACGACCTCTACCACCTAAATTAGCTCTCTGGTGTAACAAAATCAAAACAGCAGCCACTGAAAAAACTGGAAAAAGCAAAAGTACAAACATCAGTGGCTGAACTAAACTGAGAGGGCAAAAGCCCCCAGAGGGGACCCAGAAGGCCCCCACAGAAGTGCAGGACAAAATGCAAAAATAAAGCACAGAAACAAAAAGAAGAAAATGTCTTATCTGTTAGAAGGAGATGCAGACACGACACAGCAGGCTACAAGGGAAACTGGAATCAAGGATTCAGACCAGAACAATTGATCACCGGCAACCCTGATGGGAAGGTGACTCCTTATATAAGACCAGCCAGTAACACCTGATTCCCAGTCCTCACAATCTTCACTGAACAGACCAGTACCGCTTGTAACCACCAGAGGGAGCCTCTGCTCAGAACTCATCTCAAACCCATTCACAACACACAGCATCTTGCAGAGGCATGCTATTCCATCCGGTTTGCGTTTAGTTGGATCATCATTTATTTTTCAACAGGCCAATGACCCCAAACACACCTCCAGGCTGTGTAAGGGCTATTTGACCAAGAAGGAGAGTGTTGGGGTGCTATGCCAGATGACCTGGCCTCCACAGTCACCAGACCTGAACCCAATCGAGATGGTTTGGGGTGAGCTGGACCGCTCACCGCTTCAATTTTGAATAATCCCCAACAGTGTCACCAGCAAAGCACCCCCACATCATCACACCACCTCCTCCATGCTTCACGGTGGGAACTAGGCATGTAGAGTCCATCCGTTCACCTTTTCTGCGTGCAAAGCAGTAATCAAAGCAAAAGGTGGCTACTTTGAAGAACCTAGAATATAAGACATATTTTCAGTTGATTCACACTTTTTTGTAAAGTGTAATGTATAATTCCACATGTGTTAATTCATAGTTTTGATGCCTTCTGTGTGATTCTACAATTTCATAGTCATGAAAATACAGAAGAATCTTTGAATGAGAAGGTGTGTCCAAACTTTTGGTCTGTACTGTATATATATTTTTTGTATATATTTTTTTGTATTATGGTTCCAAAGTGATATCATCTGTAATACTGTGGATTATTACATGCTCTTTACCCTTATGATATTGCCCTTTTGCTGCTATTTCTATATATGATGTACCGTATATACTCGTGTATAAGCCGAGATTTTCAGCACCTTTTTTTGTGCTGAAAATGCCCCCTCGGCTTATACACGAGTCATAGGGCAGAAACCAGCGGGGGAGGGGATGCGGCGGCAGGAGCCGGTGGCTGGGACATCATACTCACTCTTCCCGTGCCATCGCTGAATGTCCCTGCAATCCTGCGTTCTCCCCGGCTTCCTGCAGCTCTCCAGCACTGAGCGGTGACGTCATACCGCTCATTAAGGTCATGTAATATGGACGCGATGCCACTCCCATGGGCGTGGCCTCCATATTCATGGCCTTAATGAGCGGTATTACGTCACCGCTCAGCGCTGGAGAGCTGCAGAAAGCCGGGGAGAACGCAGGATTGCCGGCGGGACGTTCAGCGATGGCACGGGGAGGGTGAGTATGATGGAGGAGGATGGGGGGAGCATGGAGGAGGACAAGGAGCACGGAGCAGGATGGGGGGAGGACGGAGAGCACGGAGCAGAACGGGGGGAGGACGGAGAGCACGGAGCAGAACGGGGGAGGACGGAAAGCACGGAGCAGGATGGGGGGGAGGACGGAGAGCACGGAGCAGAACGGGGGGAGGACGGAGAGCACAGAGCAGAATGGGGGGATGACGGAGAGCACGGAGCAGGACGGGGGGAGGACGGAGAGCATGGAGCAGAACGGGGGGAGGACGGAGAGCACGGAGCAGAACGGTGGGGAGGACGGAGAGCACGGAGCAGGACAGGGGTGGGCACAGAGAAGAATGGGGGAGTGCAGAGCTGGATGGGGGAGCACGGGGCAGGACAGGATAATGGAGCAGGAGGAGGGGAGCACAGAGGAGAATGGGGGAGCACAGAGCTGGATGGGGGAGCACAGAGCAGGACGGCAACTTATACACCCGGCTTATACGCGAGTCAATAAGTTTTCCAAGTTTTTTGTGGCAAAATTAGGGGGGTTGGCTTATACACGGGTCGGCTTATACATGAGTATATACGGTATATTTTAGCATATTTTTTACTCCAATTCCTGTGTACTCAATAAAATATGTAACCTTATTGAACATATGGTCGTTTTATGTCTGTCTGTTATTTCCCTTGTTGTATATGCGACTGTCCATTAAGGTTGAGTCCAAATTTTGCTGGCAAATTGATTGTCATATAATTTTATTTTCATTAATATTTGATTCCCGTGCCTACCTTTTTTCCTTGTTCGTGTTTTAAAAAATCATTGGTGGTGAAGTGGGGTTGTCCCGCAGATCAACTCACCCACGCGTGCTGCAGCTGAAACTCAACTATTGCCTGTTGCTGCTTCTCTCTCTCTCTCTCTCTCCTGTATTTGCAAGGTGGAGTTTTACTTTGTTGGTATGTAGCATATAAGGCGGTGAGCAAGAAAAGAGAAGTGAGCATCAGCAGGGTGGGAACGACGAAAGTGCTCACACAGTGCCCGCACTTTCACCAGCAGATAGGACATATCTGGGTAATTTTTGAGGAACCTCAGCACCACCAAATTCAGCACATGAGCCAGGCATCAAATCATCTAGGCCCAGGTGTGTGCAGGGCAGGGATGGGCCGCCTAGAAGACTGTGGGTTCAGACACTGCCATTAGGTTTTTTAAACAATCCGTCATCACCAGCCAGAATGGCAGCATTTTGAAGGCCAGTAATTTGGAAATACTGTCATTCAGGACCATGGCTTGTGGGTGGCTAGGGAGGTATTTCCTCTTTCTATAGAAGGTTTGGGGGATGGAAAGCTGAACAGTTCCACTGGACAGTGTGGAGATACTTGATGACAGTGGTGGTGCTGTCATATCCTCTCTTTGCGGCGACAGGTGGACCTGTTTATTGTAAGCTTGAGGAAGAGGCTGAGACCGCAACAGAAGAGGAAGCAGGAGGAGGCTCAGATTTGTTATGCTTTTTAAGATGTGTACTCCATTGCACCTTGTGCTTCAATTTCAGATGCCTCATCATGCAGGTGGTGCTTAGTTTAAGAAAATGTATTCCTCACTTCAGGATCTGACAGCAGAGAGTGCACACCACCCGTCACTTGTTGTCAGGACATTGTCTGAAGAAATCCCATGCAGGGAGCTCCTTTTAGCTACCTTTTGTGTGGTCATTTCCTTGGCATGGTGGACAGTAGCAGCCAACATACTAGCTACGGGCTGGCTGCTGTGCTTTTCCACCATGCTCCCTCTTTTGCTGTGCTGCTGGGGCAGCGTGACCACCTCCTCTTCCTCTGAACTGAGCATGTCACTGTGATGGCCTTCACTTTATGTGGGGTCTATGACCTTATCATGCCCCAGATCATTTTCCATCCATCCTTACCCTCCTTGCCAGTCTGCACGCTGCAGAAAGACACATATTACCACCACATAGTGACCAAATAATAGCACATACAAGGGACAAATACCACCACACCATGACCGAACAATGTATTACCACTACATAATGACCAAATAACAGCACATACAAGGAAGAAATACTGCCACACCATGTCCGGACAACATATTACCACCAGGAGCTCTGCATACAGTATCAGTGTACAGATAATACAGTGATCAACAGTGACATTATACACACGAGCGCTGTATATATTGTACAGGTTATACAGTGATCAATGATATTATACACAGGAGCTCTGTATATAGTGTTAATGTAAAGGTAATACAGTGATCACTGGTGACATTATACGCAGGACCTCTGTATATAGTATACAGTGTATAGTGTCAGTGTACAGGTAACACAGTGACTCACCAGTGACGTCTCTAGGTGAACTCCTTCATATTCACTTTTCATCTTCATCCAGCATAGACTGCCATCACTTCTTCCAGCCAGGGCCCCTCTCTGCAGGGAATAACACAATTATCTAGAGCACCGCTTGAAGAACACATTACTTATTTTGTCCCAACTTCTACACTACACCAGATGAAGAAAAAAAGGCGACATGGTGTTGCTCTGCATTTAAAACAGTATCCTCAAAAAATAAAATGAATACATCACTGCAGTAATAATAACCCTTAATTAGCCCCTATGGTAATAATATCCCACATCCAGGCTCCCTTGTGTCTCATTCCTGGCTCCAGCCATATGTTCTCCTTTCCTGCCCTCATGAGTATCCATTCTATCCCCCAAGTGATGTCCCATCCTACACCATATGATCTCCCCATCTTGTCCCATCTGTCCCATGATCCTGCACCATCTGTCTCATGATCCTGTCCCATCTGTCCCATGATCCTACCCCATCTGTCTCCATTGTATCCATCCTGCCCCATGGTCCTGCACCATGTGTCTCCATCCTACCCCATGATCCTGCACCATGTGTCCCCATCCTGCCCCATATTCCTTACCATCTGTCTCCATCCTGCACCATGTCTCCATCCTGCACCCTGTGTTTCCATCCTACCCCCTGTGTTTCCATTCTGCCCCATGTGTTTTCATTCTGCCCCGTGTCGCCATTCTGCCTCCATGTCTCCATTCTACCCCATGTCTCCATCCTGCACCATGTCTCCATTCTGCCCCGTGTCTCCATCCTGCCCCATGTCTCCATCCTGCCCCATGTCTTCATCCTGCCCCGTGTCTACATGCTGCACCGTGTCTCCATCCTGCCCCGTGTCTACATGCTGCACCGTGTCTCCATCCTGCCCCATGTCTTCATCCTGCCCCGTGTCTACATGCTGCACCATGTCTCCATCCTGCACCATGTCTCCATTCTGCCCCGTGTCTCCATCCTGCCCCATGTCTCCATCCTGCCCCATGTCTTCATCCTGCCCCGTGTCTCCATCCTGCACCGTGTCTCCATCCTGCACCGTGTCTCCATCCTGCACCGTGTCTCCATCCTGCACCATGTCTCCATCCTGCACCCTGTGTTTTCATCCTACCCCCTGTGTTTCCATTCTGCCCCATGTGTTTTCATTCTGCCCCGTGTCGCCATTCTGCCTCCGTGTCTCCATTCTACCCCATGTCTCCATCCTGCACCATGTCTCCATTCTGCCCCGTGTCTCCATCCTGCCCCATGTCTCCATCCTGCCCCATGTCTTCATCCTGCCCCGTGTCTACATGCTGCACCGTGTCTCCATCCTGCACCGTGTCTCCATCCTGCACCGTGTCTCCATCCTGCACCGTGTCTCCATCCTGCACCGTGTCTCCATCCTGCACTGTGTCTCCATCCTGCACTGTGTCTCCATTCTGCCCCATGTCTCCATTCTGTCCCATGTCTGCATTCTGCCACCGGGCATCGGGTCCCAGTCGCAGGCTTCTACCGGTAAAGAAGACTTTTTTGCCCAGTCTTTCTTATGGTGGAGTCATGAATACTGACCTTAACTGAGGCAAATGAGCCCTGCAGATCTTTGAATGTTGTTGTGGGATCTTTTGTGACCTCTTGCATGAGTCGTCACTACGCTCTTGGGGTAATTTTGGTCGGCCGGCCACTCCTGGGATAGTTCAGCACTGTTCCATGTTTTCACCATTTATGAATAATGGCTCTCACTTTGGTTCGCTAGAGTCCCAAAACTTTAGAAATGGTTTTATAACTTTTACAGACTCATAGATTTCAATTACCTTGTTTCTCATTTGTTCCCTGAATTTCTTTGGATAGCGGCATGATGTCTAGCTTTTGAGTAATCTTTTAGTCTACTTCAATTTGTCAGGCAGGTCCTATTTAAGTGATTTCTTGATTGAGTACAGGTGTGGCAGTACTCAAGTCTGAGTGTGGCTAGGGAAATTGAATTCAGCTTCCCAAAGATGTGATAAACCACAGTTAATTTATATTTTTAGAGGAGGGGAGGGGGCACACAGGGCCCTGTAGGTTTGGATTTATTTTTCCCTTAATAATAAAGACCTTAATTTAAAAATTGCATTTTGTGTTTACTTGTGTTATCTTTGTTTAATATTTAAATGTGTTTGTCGATCTGAAACAATTAAGTGTGACAAACATGCAAAAGAATAGGAAATAAGGAAGGGGCATACACTTTTTCACACAACTGTATACCAGGATGAGGTATATATACACAGATGGGCCCGGGATAAGGGACATAGATACTAGGATGAGGAATATATATATACATGCCAGGATGGTGCCCAGGATAAGTGACATATATACTAGAATGGGGGATACATATCAGGATGGGGCCCGGATAAAGTACATTCAGGTGCATCTCACAAAATGAGAATATCATCAAAAAGTCTCATACCAGCAGATGACATGGCTCCCCAAACCATCACCGATTGTGGAAACTTCACACTAGACCTCAAGCAGCTTGGATTGTCTGTCTCTCCACTCTTCCTCCAGACTCTGGGACCTTGATTTCCAAGGTCTAGTGTGAAGTATCCACAATCAATGTCATCT
The DNA here is from genome assembly GCA_033576555.1 of Oophaga sylvatica. Taxonomy (NCBI): domain Eukaryota; kingdom Metazoa; phylum Chordata; class Amphibia; order Anura; family Dendrobatidae; genus Oophaga; species Oophaga sylvatica. The sequence goes on from JARQOD010000001.1 coordinate 343,863,504, forward strand.
GCTGGTGTATGTCCACTGTGTTTTATCAAGACCATAGTCAGCGCAACCGTCTACCAGGAAATTTTACAGCACTTCATGCTTCCCTCTGCCGACAAGCATTTTGGAGATAGAAATTTCATTCTCTAGCCGGACTTGGCACCTGTCCACACTGCCAAAAGTACCAATACCTGGTTTAAAAACAACAGTATCACTGTGCTTGATTGGCCAGCAAACTTGCCTGACCTTAACCCCACAGAGAATCTATGGGGTATTGTCAAGAGGAAGATGAGAGACACCAGACCCAACAATGCAGATGAGCTGAAGGCTGCTATCAAAGTAACCTGGGTTTCCATAACACCTCAGCAGTGCCACAGGCTGATCACCTCCATGCTATGCCGCATTGATGCACTAATTGATGCAAAAGGATCCCGACCAAGTATTGAGTGCATTTACTGAACATACAATTCAGTAGGCCAACATTTCAGATTTTAAAATCATTTTTTCAAGCTGGTGTTATAAAGTATTCTAATTTATTGAGATAATGACTTTTGGGTTTTCATTGGCTGTAAGCCATAATCATCAACATTAACAGAAATAAACACTTGAAATATATCACTCTGTTTGTAATGACTCTATGTAATATACGAGTTTCACTTTTTGTATTGAAGAACTGAAATAAATTAACTTTTTGATGATAATCTAATTTTGTGAAATGCACCTGTCTATTGTTTTTGGAGCACTGTGGGGGTGGCATACTGTACTACTGGGGATATCATACTCTGTGTGGGTGGGGGTATTTTTGAGAACGCCATACTTTATTATAGGACTTCAATAGGGGCATAATTTCTGTGTAATGTACCATATTACATGTCCCTCCTTGTTTATAAAAGTTGGGAGATATGACCTTGCTTACTTTGGCAAATGTTTTGTTTGGGGAGAACGGGGGCCCAATTAGAGTGTTTTCTATAGAGCCCTGTGATTTGTATGTATGCCTCTGACAGTGTGCCTCCATTTATATAGAAAACATTATGTCCGGTCCCCTGGAACTTTTCAACCTTTTCCCACATATCATATATAATAATATTGCATGCCCCACTTTTCAGTTTTTGTATTTCCACACAGTAAAGATGTACCGTATATCTTCGTACCGTGTTAGCCAGTAGATAGAAAAATATTTAGAGTTGAGAGTCCTCAGTGGTTGATACCTTTTAATGGCTAACTCAGTTAGCCATTAAAAGGTATCAACCACTGAGGACTCTCAACTCTAAATATTTTTGTATTTCCACAAAAATTTAAAATAACCAATAAATTTCGTTCAACTTCACAATTGTGTCCCACTTATTGTTGATTCTTCATTTGGTATCTTTATGTTTGAAGCATGATATGTGGGAAAAGGTTGAAAAGTTCCAGTGGGCCGAATACTTTCGCAAGGCACTGTACATTTATTAACCCCAACTACTGTGCCTTTACATAGAGTATACCTATCAAGCAACTGAGGTTTTGATCATGCGTTTCCCACACACTGTACCCATCTCCTGTCAGCATAGGCCGCCTGCAATCATGTTTTAATGTGCACAGCGAGCAGCTCCTGCGGGGAAGAGAGGAGGATGAGAACACATCTGCACACAATGACTCTGTGTGCGCTCTTGGGTCCTACAATGTCATTTTCTGCGGGGTTGAGGATTCAATTCAGGCTGTGCTCCATAGTGAGCACTGTCAATCAACATAAGGGGTTGGTGCAAAGAATTGAAGGGGTGAACTTGACTTTACTATGGGTGCACTTAGAACTTCTTCATTTACGTATCCAATAAAATAGTTTTTATGTGAAATGAAGCAAGTAAAATCTTCACTGCAAGTATAATTTTTATAATGGCTATGTCCTCTAAATGAATGTATAAATAGTTTAATTTTAATTTTTGGGGTGAAATTCATTTAAACAGCCGAGCTACCTTCTGTGTCTAATATTATGTTTTTTTTAATGCCAGATTACACTTGGGAAGTCAAAGCAAATGACAGGACATTTAATAACCTATTCACAAAGAAGAGCTTTCTTTTCTTTACAAAGAAGAAATATGCGGTAATGTTTTGTTAAAATTCTCAATGTATTAAATACTTTACATATATAATAACAATTAGAATGAAAAGTTGTCCAGCTTAAATGGTTTTCTTATGCTTTTAAATGGGTAAAAATACAACGTTCTTATAAAAACAAGTAACTTTGCAATTTAGCTCTTACTAAAAATCTTCTCAGTTCTCAAGAACAGAGGGGTATTTAATTGTATATTTTACATCTTATTGCCTAGGTACCAGTCACCTCTGTAGTCCATCAAAGATGGCCTATTTGCTAGGCAACGATCATGCGCTTGCAAGCTCTTTGCTGTAGAGCTTGCAAAAATAGCTATGAAGCTAGCCAGATTGCTGGATCGGGCAAATTTCATTGTCCATGTGGTCCCTGGGTCTGCTGGCAGCATAGGAGAGCACAGAGGTAGGGCCAATAGTGTGAGCATGCCGCCAGCCCAAACTGTTAATCTTCAGAAACACATTGCCCTCCAGCAAACAGGGTTAGAACAACCCTATGACACTTCTTTAAAAACTTGCATTGAAGTAAGTGAATGAAAAAAAAGCAGCCGCAGTGGAAATTTAATAGAGGAGGTGTACGCCTCTATGGACTTGATCCGGTAATTACCAGTAGTCAACAAATATGAAGAGTGAGGTAGATCCAGTAATATTAACCAATATTTACAACTACAGATGAACAGATCAATTTGTGGAGGATTCAATTTGTATCTAATTTTCTGAAATTTATGGATTCAGGCAAATTCAAACATTTTGTGATTCGATATGCAGTTCCCACCATAAAAACTTGCCCGTTAGAACGTAAGCTTTTATGGTCAGTAGGATACTTACTCTCTCTCTTCCACCTATATAGTGTAAGCTCTTTTGGTCAGTAAGGTTCTAACTCTCTCCTCTCCACCATGTGTATTTTACAAGCAATTACAAGATTTCCAGTATAGAAATCCGCATAAATTTATTCTCTGCAAATCAAATTTTGGGGAAAAATTTGTCGAATTCAGCAAATTCGAATTTTGAAAAGATCTGTTCATCTGTATTTACAACCTACCGGTATTTGAGAAAAGCTTATTAGATCAGAAATGTTGCATGGGTAAACACAAAGTCCATTTCAGTGGATGTGCCAGCATACTTTTCATATTTGAAGCGAATGAATAGGCAAAAAGGCCTGGTACGTTAAACGACAATCGTAACTCCATTTCCCATGACATGTATAAAGCTTCTGTGGAACCCTACATTTCTCTTGCATCAAATATATATTGCATAGATTGGGGGGGGGCATGAAAGTACAAAGATATAAAAGGGGGAATTCATCAAGATTAGCATTTAGCATGCCAGTTTCTATACAGAGTAAAATGTGACAAATTCTTTAAGGAGCGTGCGCCTCTTAATAAATTTAAGTACAAAAAATTAAAAAAGTGGGCATCACTACTGGGATCAACTTACAATGTACCACAAATTGTAACATTGCAGAAGGAGCAAAAGTAGATATATAGACTCAGAGGATCACCATAAATAATAAGTCATTAATTCAATCAATAGATGAACAGAAAGGTTAAAAAGACTTAAAAACGCCTGGAGGCCGTAAATAATGGGTGGGTTTACCGTTGATAACACAAACACCCACCTCCTCTGCAAAAGGATAATAGTAAAAAGGTCCCACTAATAAGAGACACAATGCAATAGGATGACATTGAGCCAAACCAATAAAATAGCAAGACAGCGGTATACAAATGCAATACATGCAAAATGTTACAGTGTTCCTACAAAATAAACATAGAGAGCAAAAAACTGAATAAAGTTTCCTTCAGGAAATCAGAGAATATGTGTTTGCAGATAACACGATCATCTCAAAAAAAGAAGGGAGAGAGAGTAGAAAAACAAGGCCGAAAATTACAGTTGTGCTCAAAAGTTTACATACCCTGGCAAAATTTTTGCTTTCTTGGCCTTTTTTCAGAGAATATGAATGATAACACTAAATGGTTAGTGGTTGTGTGAAGCCATTTATTGTCAAACTATTGTGTTTTCTCTTTTTAAATCATAATGAGAACTCAAAACATCCAAATGACCCTGATCAAAAGTTCACATACCCTGGTGATTTTGGCCTGATAACATGCACAGAAGTTGACAAAAATGGGTTTGAATGGCTGCTAAAGGTAACATCCTCACCTATGTCCTGTTTGCTTGTAATCAGTGAGTGTGCATGAAAGCTGATTGAGTTTCTGGGATCCAGACAGACTCTTGCATCTTTCATCCAGCTACTGACCTTTTTGGATTGTGGGTCATGGGGAAAGCAAAAGAATTGTCAACAGATATACAGTAAAAGGTAGTTGAACTGTATAAAACAGGAAAGGGATACAAAAAGATATCCAAGGAATTGATAATGCCAGTCAGCAGCGTTCAAACTGTGATTAACAAATGGAAAATCAGGGGCTCTGTAAAAACATTACCACAGTCAGGTAGACCAACAAATATTTCATCCACAACTGCCAGGAAAATTGTTCAGGATGCAAAGATAAACCAACAAATAACATCAGCTGAAATACTGGACTCTCTGAAAACTAGTGGTGTGGCTGTTTCAAGATGCACAATAAGGAGGCACTTGAAGAAAAATGGGCTGTATGGTCGAGTTGCTAGAAAAAAGCCATTATTGTGCAAATGCCAAGGTAAATTGGAGTGATGAGACCAAAACTGAACTTTTCTCTTCGCCACGACAGCACCCACTGAGAGAGGGGATCCGCCCCCAGGAACAGGAAACCTACAAAGAGATAAAAGGGGCGGCCCCCCTCGCTCCTCAGTTGGTTTCCTGTTCCTGGAAGAGGAACCTATGGAGAAGAGGATTCCCGGGCGGGATGCCGCCTGTGCGGTATCTTAGGGAGCGGCAGGGGCTCCCGTCCCGGAAGCAGCGTCGGGGGAGTCCTGGTACAGCTCCCCCCTCGTCTGATATAATTATCGGGCCCTATCAGGGGTTCCCCTCGGCTAAGGAATGCCTGGAAGTGGCATATGGAGGCATTAATGGGTGCGTGGCCAGGAGCGATCCTGCTCTGGCTCTCACGACTGGGAACAATGCAGCGATTCCCAATTAGTGCAGCGTGGGCTGCCCTACCTCGACAGGTCCTGGGAGCCACGGCATGTGCAGAGCCTGATGTGAAGAGGTCCGCCGCCTCCCTTTTGCTCAGCGGTGCAGGGGCGAGACCAGGGAATCCTCAGGCAGAGGATATGAGCGGCACAGGCTTTACGCCGGCAGGCTGGCGCTTCTGGGAAGCAGGGGCTCATGGCGCCTGAATTCTCCTGCAGGGGAGTCGCGCGGCCGGGAGCGCATTACCGGCGCGCACGAGCGATGTGGTTCCCGGAAGTGATGAGTTAGACTTCCGGGGATACCATAGAGAAACGTGACTGTACAGGGGAGAATGGACCCGGAAGTCGATACAGCACTTCCGGGTCATCGCTGAAAAAAAAAAAAAGGGGGGAGGAAAAGCTGCATAAAAGCATCGGCCATATGATACACTGGTGCGCAGCGATGTCATCCCCAAGTGACCCCGTTTCGCGCCCACCTGACGACCTGGTGGAACCACGTCGCAGCACCAGCAGTAAGAAATGTGGAAGTGGACACTCTAAGCGGAGTGGATCCACTAACAGAGCTGGAGAAAAATCATCACGCTCCATGCCGCAGCCAGATCCTTCAACTCTGAAGCCGGTACCACACTGACGAAAGAAGCTTCACTGGGTGAGTGTTATAAATCACACCTGTCAAGCTTATGGCCCTTCCCCCCTCTTTTTATCTGTCCTTAGTTGAAAAAAACGGAGAAATCCCAACATAAAGAATGTGCCCTATGCTCCCAGCCCCTCCCGGACACGTATCCTAAGAGGTTATGTCAGATTTGTATTGGCCATACACTTCAGGAGGAGAGTTCAGTAAAAACGGAAGACATCCGCCTGATGATTAGAGAAGAGCTACAGGCCCTAGGGGGAGCAAGTAGTATCACGGGAAGGAGATCCCTTAGAGAGGTCACCCCGCCTAGGGTAGGATCCTCTTCGGACAGTGGAGAACTTAATTCGCAAGCTTCACACGAATCCGTATCCTCAGAGGAGGAAGAACATACGTGTTTTCCAACTGATAGTATAAATAACCTAATCAAATCAGTGAGGAACACTATGGGGTTGTCAGACGTTAAGGACCCTAAGACTCCCCAGGAGATTATGTTTTCAGGTCTCTCCCAACGAAAATGTCGCGTATTCCCAATAATTCCAGCCATAAAGGATTTAGTTAAAAAACAATGGGAGAAGCAGGGGCAGAGAGGCTTTATGCCGGCGGCATCTAAAAGACGGTACCCCTTCAATGATGAAGATCTGGCCTCTTGGACGAAAGCGTCCAAAGTAGATGCGGCTGTGGCCTCAACCTCTTGCCGGTCCTCTCTACCAGTAGAGGATACTGGGATTCTATCAGACCCCCTGGATCGGAAAGCAGATGCACTGCTCAAAAGATCATGGGAATCATGTATAGGGGCATTCAAGCCGGCAATATCGGCCACGTGTACTGGCAGAGCCATGTTGATATGGTTAGACCAGCTGGAGGAGAATATAATAAATGGCCTATCCAGAGATAAGCTATGTTACTCCATCCCTCTAATTAAAGGAGCAGCAGCTTTCTTATCGGACGCCTCAATAGATTCTCTTTGCTTAGCGGCAAGAACAGTGGGATTAACTAACGCAGCCCGGAGAGCGTTATGGTTGAAAGGCTGGAAGGGAGACGCACAGACTAAAGGGTATGCCACACTAAACAATATCGCTAACGGGATCGCTAAAAAACGTCACTATTTAGCGATCCCGTTAGCGATATTGTTCAGTGCGGCAGCTTCCAGCGACGAGCTTCCTGCTGTGATCTCGCTCGTCGCTGGAATCGTTCCGGACCCTATTTCATCGCTGGCGCTCCCGCTGGGTAAGTATCTTATCGCTGTGTGGCACCTTTTCTTAGCGATTTAGCGGTACTTTTGTACCGCTAAAGTCGTTAAGAAGATCGCTAACCGCGATAGCGTCGTTAACTATATCGCTAAATGTGGCCGCATTTAGCGATATAGAAACAATCCCGCTAGCGATCGCATTAGTATGCGTCGTTATCGTGATCGCTAGCGGGATTGTTTAGTGTGGCAGTACCTTTAGTCTAAACTCTGTACTATACCCTGCCAGGGTGAGTATCTGTTTGGCACAGTGTTAGATGACATCCTAACCAAGGCAGCAGAAAGAAAGAAAGGCTTCCCTAATCCATACGTTCCATCCTACAGGAGGGCGTTCAGGAAGCCATCCTTTGGCAGAAGAAAGACTTTAATTCTCAGAACTCCTGGAATAATAAGGACTTCAAGCCGAAGGGAAATTTATTCGGTAAACGTCCCTTCAGATCAGGAGATAAATTCCGGTAGTTCCGACTTGCCGGTTGGTGGCAGGCTATTACACTTCTGCTGTCACTGGGAAAAGATAACAGCTAACCCCTGGGCTATTAATATTGTAAAATCAGGCCTAGCATTAGAATTTGTCTGGAACCCCCCGGACTCCTTTCTATTGACTTCTTTAAAGTCCCAGGCTCAACAAGAGTCCTTAGAATTAGAAATTAAAGGCCTATTATCCAAAAAAGTACTAGTAGAGGTTCCTGTTCATCAAAAAGGAAATGGCTTTTACTCTCCTTTGTTTCTGGTATCTAAACCAGATGGTTCATTTAGAACCATAGTTAATTTAAAGAAGCTAAATACCTTTTTGAGGGCCCGAACCTTTAAAATGGAATCTATACGGTCAGCCATAAAACTTTTATTTCCCAGATGCTACATGGCAGTCGTGGATCTCAAAGATGCGTATTACCATCTGCTGATACAAATCTCGCATCAACGCTTCCTCCGAGTAGCAGTCACATTAGAAGGCCAGATCCGTCATCTTTAGTTCGCAGCAATGCCCTTCGGACTATCTATGGCATCCCGTGTCTTCACCAAACTAATGCTGGAGGTGATGTCATATTCACAAATTAAAGATACCCTGGTAATCCCGTACCTGGATGATCTTCTAATAGTGGGAAATTCGTATCTGCAGTGTGAGCGCAGACTATCAGACGTAATTTCATCCTTGCAGAACTTAGGTTGGCTGATAAACTGGGAAAAATCCAGGCTACATCCGGTAACCTGTCAGACGTTCCTAGGTCTTCATCTGGACTCAGTAAGTCAGAGATGTCTGCTGCCGGAGGCAAAGAAATTAACGGTGATTAATAAAGTACGTCTTGTGGTAGATAATCCTGTAATATCCTTAAGAGAGGGTATGTCCTTGCTGGGCTCTTTGACCTCATGTATTCCGGCAGTCCAGTGGGCCCAGTTTCATACCAGGAAATTACAAAGAATCATCCTGCATAAAGAAGAGAGCCTACAGGGACAGTTAGAAAGTATAATATCCCTACCATCGGAAGTGATCAGTTCCTTAACCTGGTGGCTAGATCCAAATAATCTCTCGGGAGGGGTTCCTTGGTTAGTGGTCCCCTCGAATATAGTAACCACAGATGCCAGTCCCTTAGGATGGGGAGCACATTTAAGAGAGAATATAGTGCAGGGACGGTGGTCTAGATCAGAATCAGAGGACTCATCTAATATGAGAGAATTAAAGGCTATATATCATTCTATATGTAACTTTCTTCCGCAGCTGCAAGGAACTCATACAAGAATTCTATTGGACAACACCACCTCGGTAGCATATCTAAACCACCAAGGAGGAACGCGATCGATAGCGCTTATGTCTATCGCGGGAGAAATTCTAAAGTTGGCAGAAAATCATCTCCTGTCCCTGTCAGCACTGCATGTCAGAGGGACGGACAATATCAAAGCAGATTTTCTCAGTCGCCATACTCTACATCAAGGAGAGTGGGTGCTCAGTCACCGAATCTTCGACATGATAGCAGTCAGGTGGGGCAGGCCGGAAATAGACCTGTTTGCCACGAGGAACAACAGGCAGGTCGAAAGGTTCGCTTCACTATTCAAAATGGACAGTCCAGATATACTAGATGCTTTGCAGACCCCGTGGACTTTTCACCTAGCCTATGCCTTTCCTCCAATGATATTACTACCAATCGTCATCCGGAAAATCAGGGAGGAATGAGCGAGAATAATAATAGCTCCATTCTGGCCCAAGAGACCATGGTTCTCATGGCTAAGGGCCATGTCGGTCTCAGATCCATGGATCCTCCCTTGGGACCGGGACCTACTCTCGCAGGGTCCCTTCCGTCACCCTCAGGTCAAAGGCTTGCGCCTCACGGCTTGGAACTTGAAAGGCAGCTATTAAAGCGAAGAGGTTTTTCAGACGGACTAATTAATACCCTTCTGCATAGCAGGAAAGAGGCCACAACTAATATATATGCCAGAGTCTGGAGGAAATTTTTAGCCTTCCATTCAGCATGCTTATCCGGTGAAGTACCTATTCCGGCTATCCTAGAATTTTTGCAAAAAGGGCATGAGTTGGGTCTGTCAGTAAATACACTTAAAGTCCAAGTGTCGGCTCTAGGAGCCTTATATAGTCATGACGTAGCTGGCAATAAATGGGTAGCTCGGTTTATCTCAGCATGCCATCGAGCACAACCAGTCCATATACCACGGATACCATCTTGGGACTTAAACTTAGTTCTAGACGCTTTAACGGAAAGTCCATTCGAGCCCCTTCATTCAGTACCAATAAAATATGCTTCATTGAAAACCGTTTTGTTAGTGGCCTTGGTCTCAGCAAGAAGAGTGAGTGATCTTCAGGCCTTATCGATAGATCCTCCTTTCTTGTCGGTATTCCCGGACAAGATAGTGTTAAAAACAGACCTGTCTTATCTCCCTAAAGTGGCGACAAAATTTCATAGATCCCAGGAGATCTACCTTCCTTCCTTTTATGATAGCCCCTCATCACCACAGGAAGAAAGATTCCACACTTTAGATGTTAAAAGGGCCGTCTTAGCATATCTGGACAGGACTAGACCCTGGAGGCAGAGCAGGGCTCTCTTTGTCTTGTTCCAGGGCAGCCGTAAAGGTGCAGGAGTGACGAAGAGCACGCTGTCTCGATGGATTAGAGACGCAATATCACTAGCATATGTGACAAAGGGGAAAGTCGCACCACAGGCGTGAAGGCACATTCCGCACGGGCCATATCTTCCTCCTGGGCAGAAAGAGCAGATGTCCCGATAGACCTTATATGTAAGGCCGCAACCTGAGCTTCACCTGCTACCTTCTATGATCACTATAGATTAGATCTATCTTCCTTAGCAGACCTAGTGTTTGGTAGATCAGTCCTTGACACGGTGGTCCCTCCCAGGTGATTGTCTCTGAAAATCTCTCAGTGGGTGCTGTCGTGGAGAAGAGAAAAAACCAGATTACTTACCGGTAATGCTCTTCTATAGAGCCCACGACAGCACCCACTCACTTCCCTCCCTTAGTTATAGTACACACAGAGCATTCCGGTGGGTGAAGGGTTAATTGTATATATTGACTATGCATAGCCTAGCAGTGTAAATATGTATATATACTTTAAACGTATTGTGGAACAAATTAACTGATACTTGGGTGGCGGTTCCTCTCATTCTCTGTAATCCAACTGAGGAGCGAGGGGGGCCGCCCCTTTTATCTCTCTGTAGGTTTCCTGTTCCTGGGGGTGGATCCCCTCTCTCAGTGGGTGCTGTCGTGGGCTCTATAAAAGAGCATTACCGGTAAGTAATCCGTTTTTTTGGCCACAACCATAACCGTTACATTTGGAGAGAAGTCAAAAAGGTCTATTATGAAAGAAACACCATTCATACTGTAAAGTACGGAGGTGGATCACTGTTGCTTTGGGGATGTGAGAGCTACAAAGGCACAAGAAACTTGGTCAAAGTTGAAGGAAAGATGAATGGAGAAGGTTATCAGCAAATACTGGAGGCAAATTTGCAATCATCAGCCTGTAAGCTGATGGGGCGTACTTGGATGTTCCAACATGACAACGATCCAAAACCAAGGCCAAGTCGACCTGTCATTGTCTACAGTAGAACAAAGTGAAGGTTCAGGAGTGGCCATCTCAGTCTCCTGACCTCAATATCATTGAGCCACTCTAGGAAGATCTTGAGTGTGCAGTTAATGCTAGACAGCCCAGGAATTTACAGGAACTGGAGGCTTTTTGCCAAGAAAAGTGGGCAGCTTTACCAACTGAGAAAATAAAGAACCTCATTCACAACTACCACAAAAGACTTTAAGCTGTCATTGATGTTAGAGGGGCAATACACGGTATTAAAGGGGTTGTCTAGTACTTTAAATTTAACCCCCAATGTATCCTCCAAGGGCCCCTAATGAATTTTGTAAATACCTCATGTTGCCTATACTGCCAGTGAGCGGTGCTATCGCTGTCCGCTCACAGGCAGCAGATGACCCCCGGCTGCAGCCGGCTCTTGCTTCCAGTGACGTCCCGACAAGTGCTGGTAGCAGCTAGGGGTCCCTCTTCCTCCTTCAATGCTGGCTGCCAGGCTGTGGGCAGGGTTATCTCCCTGCATCACACCTGGCATCCACCGCGCGCCCATTCATTGAGAAAGCGCACGGTGGATGCTGGGTGTGACGCGGGGGGTAACCCCCCCACAACCCAGCAGCCACCGCGGGGACACAGCGCTGCGTCACGTCTCACTTGTTGTGACGTCAGCGCTGGTTCACGTGCTGCTTGTGAGCGGCCACGGATAGCGCCGCTCACAGGTATTATAGGCAACATAAGGTATTTACAAACTTCATTAGGGGCCCTGGGGGAAACATTGGGGGGGTTAATTTAAAGTACTGGACAACCCCTTTAAGAAATGGGGTATGTAAACTTTTGATCAGGGTCATTTGGATGTTTTGGGTTGTCATTATGATTTAAAAAGACAAAACACAGTAGTTTGACAATAAATGGCTTCACCCAACCACTAACTATTCTTTGGTCTCTCCACTTTTCTCTGGTCTCTTCAGCATCACACAGGTTATACAATATATAAGGGTCTCATAACTGTTTTCTTCCTTGGCGTTCTAATCACTCTCTCCCTTCCTTTATGGTGGGGATTGTGTTATCTGCATGTACATACTCAGGGTTATCAGGTTTTTCCTATACATTTATTATTTGTATTGTCCTTTTCAGAGCAGACGGGTGTTTATCTTAGCAAGGGTTCACACAGCAATTAGTTATTGGCTATTTGTGTTTTTAGCCTTTCTTTTTGTGTATTGATTGAACACATTACTTATTATTTAATGGTAATCCTCAAAGTATATATGCCTACTTTTGCTCTTTTTGTGTTGTCCTCTTAGGCTGGTTTCACACCAGCGTCTGACCGACCTGCGTCGGTCAGCGCACGGCCGCCGCTAAGCTCTGCCCCTGGCCGCGCCTCCTCCCGAACGCTCCACCTATGGGCGCATGACGCTGCATGCGACCTGCGCACCCTATCTTTAGCATTGGGTTCGCAGTCCGTACGCAGGTTGTGCGCAGCTATGCGTTTGCCTGCGCCTGTGTCCTTTTGACGGTGCGCCGACCTGCGCCCAACGCACCGTGTTGCATTTTGGTGCGCTCGGCGCACCGTCAAAGGGACTCATGCGCCGTCAAATGCATACCTGCGTATGGCCTGTGAACCCAATGCTTAAGATAGAATGCACAGGTCGCATGCAGCGTCATGCGCCCATAGGCGAAGCGAGCGGGAGAAGGCGCGGCCGGGGGCGGAGCTTAGCGGCGGACGTGCGCTGACCGACGCAGGTCGGTCAGACGCTGGTGTGAAATTAGCCTTAATGAATTATCTGTCAGCTGCCCATCTACCAGAGTGAGAAAATGAACTACAGTCATGGACACTGGCATACAATTTGCTATAATTTATGTCACTTTTTTACCACCAGAAAACTGTTTAATGAATTAGTTTTGTTTTTAAAACCCTTTGCAGATCATACTAACAAATCTGTTACTTTTTTTTCATTCAAGGACAACAGTATTAGGACCAGAAAATACAACTTCCTCACATTTATTCCTCTCAATGTTTTTGAGCAGTTTCACAGGACAGCTAACCTCTATTTCCTGTTTATAATTATCTTGCAGGTAAGTGTCACAAGTAGAGATGAGCGATCCTTTCAAGGTTTGGTTCAGATTCGGCGAATGGACCGTTGTTTGCCAAATGGTTCGTCGAACGTATCCGAACCTCATTGAATTCAATGGGATGCAAAATCAAATGCATCGACAACATATTCGGGGGGGGGGGCAAAAAGCTGCTTCAAAAGCAAAAATTGGGGGCAGACACCATGAAAGTGTCATCAATTGACCCACAGTAGAAATTTTATAATGGTGCAGCAGTCAGTCATGAGCCTTGCATGAGACAGCATTTACAGCTTGGAATTGAAGTTTCAATGAGGACCTAGTGGTTAAGGGAGCAGTGTAGGCCTTCTTAGCTGGGAGACCTGATACATCATACAACAGTTCCAATTTGTTAGAACTCTCCTGTTAGAAAAAACCTATCTTGCTGGTCACTGACCTTCTTTGCCTATTTAATCCTGCTCCGCCCTTCTGGCTTTGCTGGACTTCATTGTAATTTCTACTCTTAAGCTAGCCGGGTGCTTTGTTACCTTTCTCAATTAGTTTTGCTTGGTCTTTTGACCTCTATGTTCTATGTTGTTTGTTTTTCTTTTTACTGCTACAACTTCTGTTAGGAGGTGTCCATCTTTTCTCCCAGTCCCTAGTTCTGGTAGGGATCCCTCCCTCGCATCTATAGGTCTTCGTACAGACTAGCTGAGGACTTTAGCGGGTCTGATCGCAGGATCAGGTTCCCCGTTACATCATAGGGATCGAGCTTAGTTCTATCGTAGGGACAGATATCCCTTGCTTTCCTTAGTGCAGTAAGTTAAAAAAAAAAATCTCTAAGGAAAGATTTCCAGTTTCCATTATGGTGTCGGTTCAGGAGTTGGCTCAACGCCTGCAGGGACTCTCTCTGGAGGTGTCCGAGCTCCAGCAACACATGAGTAGCTGTTCTGGAGCACATTTCGTGGAGCCAAAGGTACGTTTGTCTGATTTATTTTTTGGTGAGCAACAAGATTTTTTTTCTTTTAAAAATGCTTGCTTGTTGTATTTTTGTTTGAGACCCAGATCCTCTGGTGATGAATCACAGGCATAGGGTTCATAATGTCACTTTTGCGCAAAGAACCTCAGGAATGGGCCTTTTCTCTGCAACCTAGTGATCCATGCTTTAGATCAGTGGATAGTTTTTTTTCTTCTTTGGGGTTGTGGTATGATGATCCTGATCGTGTCTGATCAGCTGAGACAGAATTGAGACGTTTGAGGCAGGGATCAGGTAATGTGGAAAAATATTGTAGTCACTTCCGACGGTGGTCTTCTCAGGTGGGGTGGAACGATTCAGCTTTGAAAAGTTTGTTTCTTGCAGGGCTAGGTGAAAGGGTTAAAGATTTGCTGATTGCTTATCCCATACCTGGTAACTTGCAGGAGGCTATGCAATTAGCTATACGGGTGGACAGGAGACTGCAGGCAAGGGTGAATGAGAGTAAATCCTCTGCCATGTCAGCTCCAAGTCTTGAGAGGGTCTGTACTGACTTTGGAGAGCCGATGGAGATTGGAGCGATGGCACCCCGCTCTTAGGAAAAATACCGCAGGTTTTCTGAAGGTTTGTGCTTTTATTGTGGCAAATCTGACCATTTCATTAAGAACTGTGTGCTTCGTATGAACAAAGAAAAAAAAAAAGAGGTCAGTTTCTCCCGTATAGCCTGTTTAAACACTAAGGGCGTCTTTCTTTCTGCCACTACTGCTGCTCAGGAAGAATTAATGGATTTTCGGGTATTTGTCGATTGTGGTTCTACGCTGAATGTGATTGATGGGGGATTCTTGGAAAAACTTAAATTAAAACCCAAACCTTTGTCATCCCCTATTGCCGTGGTTTCTGTTGATGGCTCTCCCTTGAAGAATGTTACTCACAAGGTCTGTGAATTTCCCCTCACTATTAATGGTGTTCACCAAGAGAATTTGGATTTGGTAGTATTGAATAATTTACCTTCTCCGGTGATTTTGGGGTTACCCTGGTTAAAATTGCACAATCCTGTTCTGGATTGGTCTACCAATGAAATTAAGTCCTGGAGCCCTAAGTGTTATGACAAGTGTTGTAACGGGCGTGTTGCTGCTGTGGATAAAGGGGAACTAAGTGTACCTATTCAGGATTTTTGGAAAGTTTTTTCTGAGAAGGAATCGCAGATTTTACCTCCTCATAGAGACTATGATTGTACTATTGATTTTGTCACTGGAGTGACTCTTCCTAAAAGTCGTTTATTTAATCTTACTATTCCTGAGAGAAAGGCTTTGGAGGAATACATACAGACAAGCTTTGCTGCCGGTCACATTAGGCCTTCCAAGTCTCTTGTGGCTGTTGGATTTTTTTTTGTTAAAAATAAGGACGGCGGTTTACGTCCTTGTTTGGACTTTCGTGAGATTAATAAAATTACTGTACGCAATCCTTACCCACTGCCATTGATTCCTGATTTGTTTAACCAGTTAGCAGGGGCCAAGTGGTTCTCTAAAATTGATCTTCGGGGGGCATACAATTTGTTGCGCATGAAGGAGGGTGACGAATGGAAGACTGCTTTTAACACTCCTGTGGGTCATTTTGAGAATCTGGTTATGCCTTTTGGCCTTACCAATGCTCCTGCATTTTTTCAGAATCTTATTAATGAAATCCTTAGACCTTTGATCGGCAAAAATGTGGTTGTGTATTTGGATGACATTTTGATTTATTCGCCGGATCTGGAGTCTCATTGGCGGAGCGTTCGTGAGGTATTACAGTTATTGAGTGACAATTCGCTTTTTGCTAAGCTGGAGAAATGTGAGTTCGCTGTACAGAGAATTAGTTTTTTGGGCTACATTATCTCCAGCGAAGGTTTTGAGATGGACCCGGTGAAAGTTCAAGCTGTGCAGGAATGGCCTAGGCCTATTGGTTTGAAATCGTTACAGAGGTTTTTGGGTTTCGCCAATTATTATAGAAAATTCATTAAAATTTTTTCTATTATTGTCAAACCACTGACCGATCTCACCAGGAAAGGTGCTAATGCGGTTCAGTGGACTACTGAGGCCATTGAAACTTTTGTGTTTTTAAAGGAGAGGTTCAGCTCTGCTCCCATCCTTATGCAGCCTGATGTGACAAACCGTTTTTGGTTGAGGTTGATGCTTCTTCTGTGGGGGTCGGCGTGGTGTTGTCTCAGGAATACACGGAAGAGTACATCCTTGTGCCTTTTTTTCAAAAAAATTTTCTGAGACTGAACTGAATTATGATATTGGTAATCGGGAATTGTTGGCCATTAAACTCGCATTTGAACACTGGCGGGATCTCTTGGAAGGTGCTGAATTTCCCGTTCAGGTTTTCACTGATCATAAAAATCTGATCTATCTTGATGCTGCCAAACGCTTGAATGCCCGTCAGGCTAGGTGGGCACTGTTTTTCTCGCGGTTTAATTTTTCCGTTACTTACATCCCAGGTACTAAGAATGTGAAAGCCAATGCTTTGTCTCGCAGCTTTTCTCCCATGGTTAGTGCTGAGGAGGAGGAGAACATTTTACAAGAAGGGGTTGTGATTGCTGCTTTGGACTCTGTGTTGGAAGATGAGATTCTTAAAGCACAGGAGAATGCCCCATCTAACACTCCCCATGGGAGGTTGTTTGTGCCTGGGACCTTTAGGAGAGATTTGTTTGTTGAGTGTCATGAGTCTCGGTTGGCAGGTCATCCTGGAATCTCTGAGACCAAGAGACTTGTGGGTCGCAGTTTTTGGTGGCCTGGAAGGCAGAAGGAAGTCATTAAGTGGGTGCGTCAATGTACTGTGTGTGCTAGATCTAAGTCTTCACATACTCCTGCTGCGGGGTTGCTTTGCCCTCTGGAGGTTCCTAGTGCTCCTTGGACACATTTGGCTATGGACTTTATTACTGACCTTCCCCCCTCTGAGGGTTTCACTGTCATCTGGGTGGTCGTGGACCATTTTAGCAAGATGTGTCACTTGGTTCTTTTCATCAAACTGCCCTGCGCTAAGACTCTCGCTAAGGCCTTTGTGAAGGAAATTGTCAGACTACATGACGTTCCTATTGACATTGTTTCTGATAGGGGACCTCAGTTCGTGGCTCGTTTTTGGCGCGCCTTTTGTGACAGGTTGGGAGTTCATTTGTCTTTTTCATCCGGATATCATCCTGAGTCTAATGGCCAGACAGAAAGGAAAAACCAGGATGTTGAGCAGTTCTTGCGTTGTTTTGTGGCAGACAATCAAGAGGGGTGGTCTGAGTTTCTGCCACTTGCTGAATTTGCTCTTAACAACCATACATCCTCTTCTGCTGGTTGTTCACCTTTTTTGTTGTTGTACTGGGAGACATCCGTTGTTTGGGTCATTCTCCAAATTGGTATCGGCAGTGCCTGAAGAGGAGAATTTTTCTGGTGATTTGGACAGAGTTTGGACGGATGTGCATGGTAATCTTCAGGAGGCTAACAGAAAATCTAAAAGGTACTTTGATAGGAAATGGCAAGAGGTTTTGTTTGATATTGGTGACATGGTTTGGTTATCCTCTAAGAATCTGAGGTTGAGGATTCCTTCTAAAAAATTGGGTCCCAAGTTTGTAGGGCCCTTTAAGGTGCTTAAGGTTATTAACCTATCTGCTGTTAGGTTGGAGGTTCCTACCTCCTGGAAGATTAATCCGGTGTTTCATGTTTCTCTGTTGAAAAGAGCTGATGTGTCGGATGGTGACGCCTCTGCCACTGTTCCCCCGGTGGTGGAGGACGGGGAATATGAAATTTCCTGCATCCTAAATTCTAGACGGTATAGAGGGAGTTTGCAGTATCTCGTCGCTTGGAAGGGTTTCGGACCCAAGGATAACTCAGGGGTGAGGGCGGAGGATGTTTCTGCACCCAGACTTGTCAGAGCGTTTCACAAGAGGATAAGCCTGGGCCTAGGGGATCCGGAGGATCCTCTTAGAAGGGAGGGTACTGTTAGAACTCTCCTGTTAGGTTTTTTCTATCTTGCTGGTCACATGACCTTCTTTGCCTATTTAATCCTGCTCTGCCCTTCTGGCTTTGCTGGACTTCATTGTAATTTCTACTCTTAAGCTAGCCGGGTGCTTTGTTACCTTTCTCAATTAGTTTTGCTTGGTCTTTTGACCTCTATGTTCTATGTTGTTTGTTTTTCGTTTTACTGCGATAACTTCTGTTAGGAGGTGTCCATCTTTTCTCCCAGTCCCTAGTTCTTATAGGGATCCCTCCCTCGCATGTATAGGTCTTCGTATAGACTAGCTGAGGACTTTAGCGGGTCTGATCGCAGGATCAGTTTCCCCGTTACATCGTAGGGATCGAGCTTAGTTCTATCGTAGGGACAGATATCCCTTTCTTTCCTCAGTGCTTGTAGCAGAACATAACATTCAGTGTGATACTACAATTTTCATAGTCATGAAAATACAGAAAAATCTTTGAATGAGAAGGTGTGTCCAAACTTTTGGTCTGTACTGTATCTCCACCTGAAATGGTAGAGAAACATCACGTTGCCGTAGAACAGGAGCAGAAGTGAATCTGCACTTAAGCTCCTGAAACGCAGAAACTGCCTCAGGAGACCAATTTACAACATCAGAACCCTTTTTGGTTAAATCAGTCAGTGGTTTCACAATACCAGAGAAATTACTTATAAATTTACGGTATAAATTAGCAAAACCCAAAAATCTTCTGAAGAGCCTTCAATGAAGTGGAAAATGGCCACCGCGATCTCCATCTGCGCACGCGCTTCCTCCGCGGGCCGTTTTCCTGAAGCCCCAGGAAGCAGAGTACTCTATTGCGAACGCGCCGCCTCAGGAAGAAGACTGCCACCACCGACAAACCCGGCTCTGCTCTCCTCTCTGCTCTCCTTGGACACTGTGCCGCGGCGTCACCTCACCTGAGGAAGGGACCCTGCTCAGGTGCACGCCGCCCACCGCGCCTCTGTAATGCCACACCTCTGCCACCGCCACACCACTGCTGCAACCCCCCGGTAACTTGTGGTTAACCCGGCTTTCCTGCTTGCCTTGGACTCCGGGCCACGGCGTCATCTTACCTGAGGAAGGTGAGTATCAGCATCACCGCACCTCTGCCACACCACTGCCGCAACCCCTGCTGTACCACCGCCGGCCCTCAGGTACCTTAAAATTCGGACAATAAGACGGACCCCTAATATTGTAAAAATCAAATTTTTTTCTGATGTTTTCACCCCAAAATTTGGGGTGCGTCTTATGGTCTGGTGCGTCTTATAGTCCGAAAAATACGTTAGAAAAAAAAAGGAGTTGTCAGAATTTTTTTTTATTTGACTTTTTTTTTTTTTTGCTGACAACTTTTTTTTTACTATTTTTCCCTTCTGTTGAGTACCATAGAATTTTCAGTAAGGCGTGTTCGTATACTGGAACTGAGAGGACCCAAAAGCAAGGCAGCCGAACACCTGAGAGGTTGGAAACTAATGGGTTTCGTCAGGAAATCTGCTCTCAACCACCAAGTGCTGTGACTCCCATCCCTCCCTGCATTTCCCCTGGCTCACTTTCCACATTTGATCCCATCACAGAAGAAGAAGTCTCCAGACTTCTCTCTTCCTCTCGTCCGACTACATGCACTACCCACCCCATCCCCTCACATCTCCTCCAGTCTCTCTCTCCAGTTGTCACAACTCACCTAACTACAATCTTTAATCTCTCACTCTCCTCTGGCATTTTCCCATCCTCCTTCAAACACTCCATTATTACTCCACTACTAAAGAAACCCGCTCTCGACCCTTCCTGCACAAACAACTACAGACCGGTCTCCAATCTCCCCTTCATCTCTAAACTTTTGGAGCGCCTAGTCTACTCCCGCCTTACCCGTTACCTCTCCACTCACTCCCTCCTAGACCCTTCACAGTCCGGCTTCCGCCCCCTACATTCGACTGAAACTGCACTCATCAAAGTGACCAATGACCTTCTGACAGCAAAACGTAACGGCGACCACTCTCTGCTCATTCTTCTCGACCTTTCTGCAGCTTTCGACACTGTTGACCACTGTCTCCTACTGTCTAGGCTCCAGTCACTAGGTATTAAGGACACTGTTCTCTCCTGGTCCTCCTCCTATCTTTCTGACCGCTCCTTTAGTGTTTCGTTCTCTGGCTCCACGTCATCTCCTCTTCCTCTCACTGTCGGTGTACCCCAGGGCTCAGTCCTTGGCCCCCTTCTCTCTCTCTCTACACGGCCCCAATTGGACAGACCATCAGCAGATTTGGCTTTCAGTACCATCTTTATGCTGATGACACACAACTATACACGTCATCCCCCGACCTTACCCCCGCTGTTCTACAGAACGCCACCGACTGTCTGTCCGCAGTCTCCAACATCATGTCCGCTCTCTATCTGAAACTTAACCTCTCCAAAACTGAACTCCTTCTGCTCCCGCCATCTACTAACCTCCCTAAATCTGACATTTCCCTCTCTGTGGGCAACACCATAATAACCCCCCGGCAGCAGGCTCGCTGTCTGGGTGTTATGTTTGACACCAATCTCTCCTTCACCTCCCATATACAATCTCTTGCCCGCTCTTGCCGTCTACACCTAAAGAACATCTCTAGAATCCGCCCTTTACTCACCATGGAAACAACAAAAACCCTCACTGTAGCATTGATCCACTCCCGCCTGGACTACTGCAATGCTCTATTACTTGGCCTCCCCATTACTTGACTATCTCCTCTCCAGTCCATCCTTAATGCAGCAGCCAGGGTCATCCATCTGGCTAATCGGTACTCGGACGTGTCCGCTCTTCGCCAGTCCTTACACTGGCTGCCTATTCATTATAGGATCCAATTCAAAGTACTTGTTCTCACCCACAAAGCTCTCCACAGTGCAGCACCCCCCTACATCTCCTCCCTCATTTCTATCTATTGGCCTAACCGACTGCTGCGCTCTGCAAATGACTTTTGACTAACCTCTGCACTAATCCGTACCTCCCACTCCCGACTCCAAGACTTCTCCCGCGCTGCGCCAATCCTCTGGAATGCTCTACCCCAAGAAATTAGGACTATTCACAATTTGCATGGTTTCAGGCGCTCCCTCAAAACACATTTGTTCAGAGTGGCCTATCACATTCACTAATCAAAGTCGTTCTATGTGTAAGTGTGTATGTGTAGCCCATTCACTATCTCCATCCATCCCTCAGTCCCTCAAGATGGCTGGACCATCATTGTAAATGCACCATTGTATATACACACCTGTACTTTGTATTTCCCCCACCTCATTGTAGATTGTAAGCTCTCACGAGCAGGGTCGGCTTATTTTGCTTTAATTATTGTATGGTTAACATTGTTACTTATGACTTATGTTTTGAAACTGTTAAACTGTAAAGCGCTGCGGAATATGTTGGCGCTATATAAATAAAGATTATTATTATTATTATTATTATTATTGATGGGTTGCAGATCCCTAAACTAACCGCACAACTAGAAGCAGCCGTGGAGCAAAACTTCCAACATTTCTGATTTCAAAAATGCTGAGATCACACGATCTCGCCACCCACTAAATCAGATCTCAGTGTGAACAAAACTATCCTGCAGCCACTCAAAAAGCAGGGAAAGAGCAATTGAACAAATAACAGTGGCTACTGAAAAACAGAGAGTAGCACAGGCCCCAGGAGGGGACCCGGCTAACCTCCACAAAGATGCAGACAAAAATGGAAATAGCAAACACAATAGAAACAAGCAGAAAATATCTTATCTGAAGGTAGCAGATGAAGGACAGACACCAGCAGACTTCCAAATGAACCAGGAAACAACAATTGATCACCGGCGAGGATCATGGGAAGGTAGCTCCCTTATATCAGCCCTGTCAGTGACTCCTGATTGCCAGTCGTCGCTGGCAGGTGAGGAGGCCTTGTCATTAGAAACAACCTCAGTACAGTCAGCAACCACCAGAGGGAGCCTCAGCTCAGAAATTGTCTCCAACACTTCACAACATACTGTATCAGAAGCGTACAGCTGTATACAGTGTAGGGGTAATTGTAAATCTGCGTATATATTTCCGAAGTCACACACAGACGCTCACAGGCTCAGTATGGATTAGACCAAAATATAAAAAGCAGAAAAAGGGTACTGTATCAGAAGCGTACAGCTGTATACAGTGTAGGGGAAATTGTAAATCTCTGTATATATTTCCGGAGTCACACATAGACGCTCACAGGCTCAATATGGATTAGACCAGAATATAAAAAGCAGAAAAAGGGTACTGTATCAGAAGCGTACTGCTGTATACAGTGTAGGGGAAATTGTAAATCTCCGCATATATTTCCGGAGTCACACACAGACGCTCACAGACTCAGTATGGATTAGACCAGAATATAAAAAGCAGAAAAAGGGTACTGTATCAGAAGCGTACAGCTGTATACAGTGTAGGGGTAATTGTAAATCTCTGTATATATTTCTGGAGTCACACACAGACACTCACAGGCTCAGTATGGATTAGACCAGAATATAAAAAGCAGAAAAAGGGTACTGTATCAGAAGCGTACAGCTGTATACAGTGTAGGGGTAAATGTAAATCTCCGTATATATTTCCTGAGTCACACACAGATAGTCAGCATGTATTTATCCATGATACCAGCCGGTACACGGTAGTGTTTGAGGAGCGTACAGCTCTATACGGTGTGGGAAAAAATGAATGCTCGGTAACTGTGCAGAAAAAAAGAATAAAAGTATTTGTGCTGTGTAAAAAGCAGTCTGCACAGCAGTGTACACACAGCAATACAGCTAGCAGGCAGCCTAATAACCAGCGCTGCTGCACACAAGAAAATCCTCCCCTGTCACTACAGCACAATTGCTATCAGCACAAGCACATAAGAACTTCTCTTTCCAGCCCTAACTCTCTCCCTACTGATAAACAGCATCAGCAACCTCTCCCTACTGTTAAGATCGGCAGAAGTAAAATGGCGGTCGGCGGTCAGGGCTTTTATAGACACTATGACACCCCCAAAGCAAGCCAATCACTGCAATGCCCTTCTCTAAGATGGTGGTGGACGCTGCCCATGTCATCTCATTGCCCACAGTGTACGTCCTTGCTCATTGGCTGAAAAAAGGTGCCTGCAAGCATTATGGGAAAACCGACTTTGGCTCTCGGGTCGACGACCGCATGGCCGACTTTACGCTATGGTCGGGTTTCGGTCGGCGAAACCCGACTTTGGCGAAAGTCGGCGACTTATGAATCTGACCGACCTGTTTCGCTCAACTCTAGTGCCCAGTTGTAAATTTCCCAGGGGTCGGCTCTTCAATTTGTCTGTATCTGAGCATGATGCTATGCGATCTTATATCAAGGAGTCATTGGAGAATGGTCATATTAGACTGTCTTCTTCACCCTTGGGTGCCGGCTTTTTCTTTGTGGCCAAAAATAATGATTCATTGAGGCCATTTATTGACTATCGTCTCCTTAATAAGATCACTGTTAAATATCAGTATCCGTTACCCTGATTTCCGATTTATTCTCCCGACTGAAATGTGCTAGTTGGTTTACCAAGCTTGACCTTAGGGGGCGTATAATCTTATTCGCATTAAGCACGGGGATGAATGGAAGATGGCGTTTAATACTCCTGAGGGGCATTTTGAGTACCTACTGATGCCTTTTGGGCTCACTAATGCCCCTTCCGTCTTCCAATCTTTCATGAACTATATTTTCCCGGATTTTGTGGATAAGTTTCTGATTGTCTATTTGGACGATATTTTGATTTTTTTCTAATGACTGGGATTCTCATGTGGAGCATGTTCGGATGGTGTTCCATATTTTGAGAGAAAATGCTTTGTTTGTCAAGGGATCAAAATGTCTCTTTGGTGTACAGAAGGTTTCGTTTTTGGGATTCATTTTGTCTCCGTCTGCTATTGAAATGGACCCAGTCAAGGTTCAGGCCATTTGTGATTGGGTTCAGCCCACTTCATTGAAGGCTCTTCTGAGATTTTTGGGTTTTGCTAATTTTTACCGTAAATTTATAAGTAATTTTTCTGGTATTGTGAAACCACTGACTGATTTGACCAAAAAGGGCTCTGATGTGGTAAATTAGTCTCCAGAGGCAGTTTCGGCTTTTCAGGAGCTTAAGCGGAGATTCACTTCTGCTCCGATTCTGCGGCAACCTGATGTTTCTCTCCCATTTCAGGTGGAAATAGATGCTTTTGAGATTGGGGCAGGAGCCGTTTTGTCCCAAAGGGATCCTGTAACCTCTAATATTAACCTTTGTGCCTTCTTCTCCCGAAAGTTTTCCCCAGCTGAACGTAATTATGATGTTCGGAATCGGGAATTATTGGCTATGAAGTGGGCGTTCGAAGAGTGAGACATTGGTTGGAGGGAGACAAACATCAAGTTGTGGTCCTCACTGACCACAAAAACTTGATCTATCTCGAATCAGCCAAGCAATTGAATCCTAGACTGGCCAGGTGGGCCTTGTTTTTCTCGCGTTTTAACTTTGTGGTCTACTTCTCCAGGGTATTAAGAATGTTAAGGCGGATGCCCTCTCTTTGACTTTCCTTGCGGATTCTCTTGATGTGACTGGGCCTACGGAATTCTGAAGGAGGGTGTCGTTCTTTCCGCTATCTCACCCGATTTGAGACTGGCCCTGGAGCAATTTCAGGGGGATAAACCTGAACGTTGCCCTGCGGGAAAATTGTATGTCCCAGACCAATGGAGGAAAAAAGTTAGGTCTGAAGTTCATTGCTCTGCGTTGGCTGGTCATCCCGGTTTTTTTTGGTACTAAAGATTTGGTGAGTCCGTCCTTTTGGTGGCCTACTTTATCTTGTGACGTCAGGAACTTTGTGCAGTCCTGTGGGACTTGTTCTCGGTCCAAACCTTGCTCTCGCTCTAGTGGATTGTTAATGCCATTGCCTGTGCCCAGGAGGCCATGGACCCATATCTCTATGGATTTTATTTCCGACCTCCCTGTCTCTCAGAGAATGACCTTTGTCTGGGTGATCTGTGATAGATTTTCCATGATGATCCATCTTGTGCAACTGCTGAAGTTGCCATCCTCTTCCGAGTTGGTGCCCTTGTTTTTTCAGCAGGTGGTTCGGTTCCACGGCATTCCAGAGAACATTGTGTCTGACAGAGGAGTCCAATTTTTTTCCAGATTTTGGAGGGCCTTTTGTTCTAAACTGGGAGTTCAGCAGTCTTTCTCCTCTGCATTTCACCCTCAGACCAATGGGCCGACTGAGAGAACAAACCAGACCTTGGAAACTTATTTAGATGTTTTGTGTCTGCTGATCAAGATGACTGGGTCTCTTTTTTGCCTTTGGCTGAATTTGCTCTAAATAATAAGGCTAGTTCTGCCACTTTGATGTCCCTTTTTTTCTGCAATTTCATCCTCTATTTTCTTCGGGGCAGGTGGAGGCTTCTGTCTGTCCGGGTGTTGACTCTACGGTGGAGAGAATGCAACAGATTTAGATCAAGTAATGGATAAGTTGCCTCTCTCTCAGGAGAGTGCCCAACGGTTTTCCAACCGGCATAGGAATGATAGTCCTCAGTTTAAAGTGGGTGACTTGGTTTGGTTGTCCTCAAGAAATATCCCTATGAAGATTGCGTCTCCAAAATTTAAGCCAAGGTTCATTGGACCTTATAGGATCTTGGAAATTCTTAATCCCATTTCCTCCCGTTTGGCTCTTCTAGGGATGTTTAAGATTCACAACGTCTTCCACAAATCTTTATTGAAAAGGTTTGTTGAGCCAGTGGTTCCTATGGCTGCGCCCCCTGAGCCTGTTTCGGTTGAGGGCAATCTGGAGTATGAAGTGGAGAAGATATTGGATTCTCGTCGGCTAGACGGAGACTCCAGTACTTGGTTAAGTGGAAAGGTTATGGTCAGGAGGACAATTCTTGGGTGTTTGCTTCTGACATTCATGCAGAGAGATTGGTTCACGCCTTTCACCGGGCTCACCCTTATCGTCCTGTTGGCACAGGTGAGGGTTCGGTGACCCCTCCTCAAGGGGGGGTGTACTGTTGTGAATGCCCTGGATTCTGAGTTGGGGCTCCCTCTGGTGCCTGTTGATATTAATGAAGCTGTCTTGACTGACAGAGGCCCTTCAGCTGAGGATTCAGCTGCGGACGATTGGCAATCTGGTAGTGATGACTAGGGAGATTTAAGGGAGTAACCTTCCCATGATCCTCGCCGGTGATTAGTTGTCTCTTCCTGGTACAGTCTTTTGTTTTTTCTGCCTTCTGAGTGAGGTCAGCTGGGTCCCCCTGCTGGGGCTTGTGCTGGTCTCTGTTTCTCAGGTATCTCAGTTCATTTGATCAGTCCCTGTTATTTCAGTGGCTGCTGGGTAGCTACCTCTTCACACCAGAGTTCTGATATAGCGGGGAGAGATTGTGTGGTCTCAGTATTTTTTGGAATCAGAAGTGTTGGAATTTTTCCTAAGGTTTTGCTGGATTGCAGAAAGTATTCTTTTCTGTCCTGTCCTATCTAGACAGTTTTGGGCCCCAGCGTTTGCTTACTCTATTTTCTGCCTGCGTTTGTATTTCATCTTGTCTCACCGCCAATATATGTGTGGAGGCTACCTATTTCTTTGGGGCGCTACTCCGGGGCAGTTACCTTTCCCTTTCTATCTCTAGGCTTACCTAACTCTCCGGTTGTGTCCAGGCATCTAGGTCATCGTAGGTATGTCCCACGGCTGCTTCTACGTTAGTTTAGGGGTCTGCAATCCATTAGTTGCTAACCTCTCTGGGTGACTGGCTGCCTTTGCTATTTTTGTTACTGTCCTCCTCGGCTACCATATCATAACACAAAATAATAATATTAAGCTAAATGAAATGAAATGGTTTACTGTACAGTATGTAAACCATGTGTCATTTCATGTCGGGTTCTGTAATGATTTTACAGATGCCGGCAATTGAATTAGCGACTATTCTGCTATGTAGAACTGTATGAACTATAAAAAAATATATATATATATATATATATATTGAGGATTATTTGCTTTTTAAACTGATGTGTACAGTTTTTTTTTACAATGCTATTTTAACATGAATTTTTACATAGAGAGAACTGCTCTATGTAAAACCTCATGTTAAAATTGCATTGCATACGGATGGAAAACGGATAAAAATGGATAGTGCGATTAAAAATCGCATGACAATCGCATAACAATTGCATAGATTCGGACCGTTTTTTCCGTCTGGAAAACGGACCGTTTTTTTTTTTCGCAAATGGGTATGAGCCCTAAGGCCGGGATCACACATGTGAGAAACTCACACGAAATACATGTACCCGCACTCTTCGGTCCGATGTAGCGCCGGGTGTTCATGCGAGAGACTCGCATGAGAATCATGCGAGTTTCTCACATGTGTGATCCCAGCCTAAGGCTCAGCACACATTTATCCAGCGCTCTGCGCTGAGCGCTTACACCGGGGTTTCTGTGTAAATCTCTGAAATACATAATTCAGACAGAACCCCCGGCGAAGATTCCCTATAATGAGGCAGATGGAGGCATGTGATTGTGGGCCCCATAGGACCTGTGATCCGGCGGTGTCCATCTTTTTAGGATTGCATAAAAGTGCGGTCGGCCACAGTTTTGTGCACTTCTGAAAAAAAGGAAACTGCGGAACAGAGGCCAGACGGAGTCCAGAGTAACTCAGCTGCCTCACTATAGTGAATGGATCCATTGGGGTTTCATCTGAATAACATCACTCAGAGATTTAGATGGAAACCGCAAAGTAAGTTGTCAGTGTAGAACACTGCATAACTGTGATCCCAAACATTATGTAAAAGTTTCCCAAAAAAAGCTTCAACTCAATCCACAAAAAAAGCAAGTCCCCACTCAGATCTGTCATCTGTTAACGGAAACATAGGGGGCTTCCATGTTACTGGTAGCACATAGCCTCTAGAAAAGCGAAATGCCTGCTTGCTCCCCAAAAGAAATTTAGCAAATTCTCTGTCCCAAATCCAAATGCCCCCCCTCCTTTCTGAGCCCCATTGTGCCTAAACAACATTTAGCACCCAAATGTTTGGCATTTCTGTAGTGATGAGAGCCCGCCTAATTTAGAGGTGCATGTCTCCAGAAGCATGAGCTGGGCATAATGTACTGGTCACTACAATTTTCACTCAGCAACATCCATTGCTGTTTGTTTCTGGAAAACACCCATGGAGTCAAAATCGTCACTACATCTGTAGATAAATTCCCAAAGGGTTATAATTTTCAAAATAGGGTCACTTGATGGGGGATTCTGCTTTTCTAGCACTTAGGGGCTCTTCATATGGAATCCACAAACTAGTTTAGGAAAATCTGAGCTCCAGGAGGCAAATACCTCTCCATCCCTCCCGAGTCTCTCCGTATGGCAAAGTAGTACTGTACAGCCACATATGCGGTATTTCAACATTCAGCAGAAATTGTGTGACAAATTCTGGTGACATTTTTACCCATTTCCCAGTGTGAAAATGTAAAACTTGGGGCTAACACACAATCTTGGTGGTAAAAATGTAAATTATTTTTTCTTCACTTCCCAATGGTATAAATGTTTGTCACACCTGTGGTGTCAATATAATCACTGCACCCCTAGATGAATTCATTGAGAGGTTTAATTGGTAAAATGGTGTCACTTATGTGGGGTTCTGCTGTTCTGGCATATGAGGGGCTTTGCCAATGTACCATGGCACCCTCAAACAAGTGCAGTAAAATCTGCACTGTAATATGGCGCTACTTCCTAAAATCTGCACTGTAATATGGCGCTACTTCCCTTCTGAGCTTTGCACTGTGCCTCAAAAGTAGTTTTCGACCGTATGTGGGGTATCGGTGAACTCGGAAGAAATTGCACAACAAACTTCGGGGTCCATTTTCTCTTTTGCCCTTGTGAAAATACAAAATTTGTAGCTAAAAAAGATTTTAGTGTGAAAAATTGGATTTTTTTTCATTTTCACGGCTTAACGTTATAAACTTCTGTGAAGCACCTGGGGGTTCAATACACATCTAGATAAGTTCCCTAAGGGGTCTAGTTTCCAAAATGGTGTCACTCGTGGGGGGTTTCAACTGTTTAGGCATATCAGGGGCTCTTCACACAGAACATGGCGTCCGCTATTTATTCCATCAAATCTTGCATGCAAAAAGTCAAATGGTCCTCCTTTCCTCCCAAGCCCTGCCATGCGCCCAGACAGTGGTTTTCCCCCACATATGGGGTATCGGTGTACTCAGGAGAAATGACTCAACCAATTCTATGGAGAAATTTCTTCTTTTACTCTTATGAAAATGCAAAATATGGAGCTAAAAAAAGATTTATTTCAGAAAAATAAATTTTTTTATTTCCACGGCTCTACAGTATAAACTACTGTGAAGCACCTGTGGGTTCAAGGTGCTCAATACACATCTAGATAAGTTCCTTAAGGGGTCTAGTTTCCAAAATGGTGTCACTTGTGGGGGATTTCCACTGTTTAGGCACATCAGGGGCTCTCCAAACTCGACATGGTGTCCGCTAATTGTTCCATCAAATTTTACATTCAAAAAGTCAAATGGCACTCCTTCCCTTCCGAGCCCTGCCGTGTGCCCAAAGAGTAGATTCCCTCCCACATATGGGGCATCAGCATGCTCAGGAGAAATTGCACAACAAAATGTATAGTCCATTTTCTCCTGGTACCTTTGCGAAAGTAAAAAAAAATTAGGTCTAAAGGAAAATTTTTGTGAAAGAAAAGTAAATGTTTATTTTTTCCTTCCACATTCCAAAAAATCCTGTTAAACACCTGAAGGGTTAATAAACTTCTTTAATGTGGTTTTGAGTACCTTGAGGGGTGCAGTTTTTAGAATGGTGTCATTTTCTGTCATATAGGCCCCTCAAAGTCACTTCAAGTGTGAAGGGGTCCCCAAAAAAAATGGTTTTCCAAATTTTGTAGTAAAAATGAGAAATCGCTGGTCAACTTTTAACCCTTATAAGTTTCTAGCAAAAAAAAATTATGTTTCCCAAATTGTGCTGATATAAAGTAGACATATGGGAAATGTTATTTATTAACTATTTTGTGCGATATGACTCTCTGATTTAAGGGCATAAAAATTAAAAGTTTGAAAATTGAAAGATTTTCGCCAAATTTCCATTTTTTTCACAAATAAACGCAAGTCACATCGAAGAAATTTTAAGGCTATCATAAAGGACAATATGTAATGAGAAAACATTCTCAGAATCAGTGGGATCTGTTGAAGCGTTCCAGAGTTATGACCTCATAAAGTCAGAATTGTAAAAATTGGCCGGGTCAGAAAGATGAAAACAGGCTGGGTCATGAAGGGGTCAAAATTAACTTTTGTTTGGAGCAATTTGACCCCTCAATTAGATATGTTATTATACATATTTTCTTGGTGGTCAAGATTACCTTGGCGCAATGGTGGAAAAAAACGGAGGTACCTAAATTTGCAGATATCTTAGATAGGATTTGTCTACACAGTGACCTGGAATGGAGATTTGCGGTTGTTAATAATAGTATTCATAAGTACTCAAAAAAATGGGAGATCTGGAACAGCAAGTTTTACGCTAAACAAACATGTTGAAACTTGTCCCTATGCTAATTGCTGTTTTAATTGATGCATATTTAAAAGATGTATCTCTTTCTGAGGAGTTCCCCATAAGATGGTCTGACGAATGCTATTGTATTGTTTTGTTATTTTATTTTTTTTATATCCTCTTCAAACAATGTTTAGTAATGTTTGAGGGTTCTCTAATTTTATTGTTCCCTTTACCTATGTAAGTTATACCCTACTTACCCCTTTTCCATTCTGTTACCCTTCCCGGTCTTAATACTAAATTAATAAAAATATTTAAAAGAAAATTAACTTTTGTTCATGGGAAAAACCCTTTAAGTCTAGCGATGCACACAAACGTGTTAATGAAGGCCTCACTGGAGAATAACCGAAAATGTTTTCAAAGTTTTTTATGCCAATTTTTCTGGCATAAAACCTTTGATGAATTGCACCTATAAAGTTCTATAAGGAGACATTGCAGTTTGACAAGAATTAATAATGTGCGCTACAGTACTATCAAATGAAATATATGGTAGTGCTTCCTATAAAACCTAATAAAACCGAACAGAGGCAGAACATAACTTTATATTGCATATTCTAACAATATTAAATTACTACCTTACTTGCAGACTGTTCCTGTAATTTCCACGCTGCCATGGTCCGCTATCATGATACCTTTGCTTATTCTGCTGGTTATAAGAGGGATCAAAGACCTACTTGATGACATTGTAAGTACTATGATTTTAATATCTTACCATCACATTTGTGGCATATGTTCAGATTTAATAAAAGTTTAACAGCTAGGTAAAAATGACTCAAATTAAAATTAGAAATCTTTAAAGATAATCTGTCATCAGGTTTTTGCCACGTAATCTGAGAGCAGCATCATGTAGAGGCAGAGACCCTGATTCTAGCAACACATCACTGCTTGCTATAGTTTTAATAAAACTACTGTTTTATTGGGAGCAGATTATCACTAGTAAACCTGCTGCGTTGTAATACTTC
Organism: Oophaga sylvatica; assembly: GCA_033576555.1. Taxonomy (NCBI): domain Eukaryota; kingdom Metazoa; phylum Chordata; class Amphibia; order Anura; family Dendrobatidae; genus Oophaga; species Oophaga sylvatica. The sequence continues at coordinate 343,895,029 of JARQOD010000001.1, forward strand.
ATATGCATGAGTATAGATGGTCGGACACCTGGATGTTCGGGTACGGCCGAACAGTTACAAAAAGTTCGGGTTCAGGTACCAGAACAGTACCCGTACACAAACCCGAAACCGGACTCCATTCACTTGAATGGGGGGCCCATGTGCATGACAGTGTCGCAAACACCGCTTCTGAACAGCTGTAAAATCATCCCCACTGGTCAACGAGCTGCAGTATAAAGTGTTCGGGTGGTCTTCAAGTCAGACCATCAAGTATATTGGACGGTTGTCAAATATTATTAGAATCGCTCGAGCGAAGAAATGGAATCACACACAGAGACAGTAGTATCTGAGTCAGAAACAAAATTCCTCCTTTATTCAAATAAGCCCAGCCGTTATATACCCTTTTAGGAAAGGGCGTACGTGCATTTATCGAGTACATGCTTTTGACCATCTATAATCTTAATTATATGTGAAAAGCAGGTAATTAATATAATTATTATAGATAATGATTGGTATCTATTGCTGTGTTATCGTTCCCATCACCAACACCCATAATTAACCCCCCTTTTGAGAAATACAGCACTTGCCAGCAATTCTAGGCACACAGCTCTATGGAAGATCCCAGTGTTTCAACAAGCAAGAGGTGAGATACAAGACATATCTGAATCCTTGTACATAGATAAGCCATAGTGGTCTCTGAATACCCTATCAATCACCCCTCTTGAGAACAAATATAATTCTTCCCTCCACCCATAGGTACTTTAAAGGCCTAGTGCCAGTGTCGGGCTCGTTGATTACTTTCTTCGCCGAATTCCCCACGGGGTCTCTGTTCGATGTACATAGTCTGATTAATAGATGTATCTATCAGTCTTTGAATAAGTCCTCTGATGCAGGGTATGCAGCAGCATCTGCAGGTAACAAGTATCGCTGTCATGACTGCCAGAGAGATGAAGAAGCTGGATACTAGATAGCTCCATTTTCCAAACCACGACTCGAGCCACTCTGAAAATGGGTTGTTGATACCAGAATTTTCTGCCAATTCGTCAGATTGTGATGCAAGACCCTCCAATGCCTTGGTGATGCTTCCGTCTGGGGCTGTATCATTGGGGATAAAAGTACAGCATTTTACAAACCCCCCCTTTTTCTGCCAACAGCATGTCTAAAGCCATTCTATTTTGCCATGTCATTAAAGAAGTTGGACCCAGCTGTTCTGATATACCCTTTATGGTATCTCTAGTGTAATTGATGAACCTTTGTTGATTATAGTAGATATAATTTATCCAGTCCAGTTTTATTAACTGTAACCCACCAAGAGAGAATTGATTCAAATCCTGCTGCTATTTGGTTCCTAGCTTTATATTCATCTGGTACTCCCCTGGGAACTCCAATACTATCTATATAAATTCTTGGATCAAAAGACCCAGCAGGAGATAACTAGAGTTGAGCGAAACAGGTCGGTCAGATTCAAAAGTCGCAGACTTTCGCCTAAGTCGGGTTTCGCCGATCGAAACCCGACCATAGCGTGCAGTGGGCTATGCGGTCGTAGACCCAAGCGCCAAAGTCGGTTTTCCCAGAATGCTTTCAGGTTCCTTTTTTCAGCCAATGAGCAAAGACGTACACTGTGGGCAACGAGATGTCATGGGCAGCGTCCACCACATGGGTGGCGTCATAGTGTCTATAAAAGCCCTGAGAGCCGACCGCCATTTTACTTCTGCCGATCTTAACAGTAGGGAGAGGTTGCTGACGCTGATTATCAGTAGGGAGAGAGTTAGGGCTGGAAAGAGAAGTTCTTATGTGCTTGTGCTGATAGCAATTGTGCTGTACAGTTAGTGTGCTGTTATGTTTCGGTAGCTGAGGAGAAATTGCAAAAAATAGCCAAAGTAGCAATACACCAGAGAGGCTGGAAACTATTGGATTGCAGTAACCTAAACTAACCGCCACACTAGAAGAAGCCGTGGAGTGTACCTACGGTGATCCTAGACGCCTCGTCACAGTTGGAGAGATAGCTACACCTAAAGGCAGAAAGATGAATGCTATCTGCCCCGTAGCAGAATCCCCAAAGAAATAGGAAGCCCCCGAACATGCAATGGCGGTTAGACAAGAAGAAAACACGGACACAGACAGAAAATAGAATGAGCAAACGCTGGGGCCCAATCTGTCTAGATAGAAAAGTATAGGAAAGAATTCTGACTGCAACCCAAAAAAACCCTGACAAAAATACCAACACTTCTGATTAACAAAAACCCTGAGATCACACGATCTCTACCACTTAAATCAGATCTCTGGTGTAACACACAGCAACACAGCAAATAAAAAGTGACAAAGGAACAAAGCAAAAATGCAAACACACAATGAGCACAATTGCAGCGCAAGATCCCAAAAGGGGACCAGGCTGCAGTCCACTGCAAGCAGCAAACCAGCAGTGAAAATCCAACAGAGGAAAAAAAAAGCAAAACACTTATCTGAATGAGAGCAGGAAAGCAACGTGTGCTCCAAGCAAGAGCAGGAGGAACAATTGATTACCGGCAAGGCTGCTGGGAACTCAGGTCACTTATATCATACCATTCAGAGCCAGCTGAAGGCCATTCAGTAATTAGTTCATTACCCTCAGCAACCACCGGAGGGAGCCCCAGCTCAGAAGTCATCTCCAAGGTATTCACATCAGTGTGCAGTGACAGGGGAGGATTTTCTTGTGTGCAGTAGCGCTGGTTATTAGACTGCCTGCTAGCTGTATTGCTGTGTATACACTGCTGTGCATACTGCTTTTTACACAGCACAAATACTTTTATTCTTTTTTTCTGCACAGTTTCCGAGCGTTAATTTTTTCCCACACAATATAGAGCTGTACGCTCCTCACACACTACTGTGTACCGGCTGGTATCATGGACAAATACATGCTGACTATCTGTGTGTGACTCTGGTAATATATACCGAGATTTACAATTACCCCTACACTGTATACAGCTGTACGCTTCTGATACAGTACCCTTTTTCTGCTTTTTATATTCTGGTCTAATCTATACTGAGCCTGTGAGTGCCTGTGTGTGACTCCAAAAATATATAGGAGATTTACAATTTCCCCTACACTGTATACAGCTGTACGCTTCTGATACAGTACCCTTTTTCTGCTTTTTATATTCTGGTCTAATCCATACTGAGCCTGTGAGTGCCTGTGTGTGACTCCAAAAATATATAGGAGATTTACAATTTCCCCTACACTGTATACAGCTGTACGCTTCTGATACAGTACCCTTTTTCTGCTTTTTATATTCTGGTCTAATCCATACTGAGCCTGTGAGCGTCTGTGTGTGACTCGGAAATATATACGGAGATTTAAATTTTACCCTATACTATATACATCTGGTATCTTCTGATACAGTACCTTTTTTCTGCCTTTTGTATTATGGTCAAATCCATACTGAGAGAGCGTCTGTGTGTGACTCTGGAAATATATACGGAGATTTAAATTTTACCCTATACTATATACACCTGGTATCTTCTGATACAGTACCTTTTTTCTGCCTTTTGTATTACGGTCAAATCCATACTGAGGGAGCGTCTGTGTGTGACTCCGGAAATATATACTGAGATTTAAATTTACCCTATACTATATACACCTGGTATCTTCTGATACAGTACCTTTTTCTGCCTTTTGTATTACGGTCAAATCCATACTGAGGGAGCGTCTGTGTGTGACTCCGGAAATATATACGGAGATTTAAATTTTACCCTATACTATATACACCTGGTATCTTCTGATAAAGTACCTTTTTTCTGCCTTTTGTATTACGGTCAAATCAATACTGAGAGAGCGTCTGTGTGTGACTCTGGAAATATGTACGGAGATTTAAATTTTGCCCTATACTATAAACACCTGGTATCTTCTGATACAGTACCTTTTTTTCTGCCTTTTGTATTACGGTCAAATCCATACTGAGAGAGTGTCTGTGTGTGACTCCGGAAATATATACAGAGATTAAAATTGTCCCCTTCACCGTATACAGCTGTACGCTTCTGATACAGTACCATATATCGGCTGGTATTTTTGGTACATTTTTCCAAACATGAGGAAGTATGGTGGAAGAGGCCGTGGATGTGGGCGGGGGGCAGCCAGCTGGTACTGATGGTGGTGGTGGTGCAGCTGCTGGTGGTGCCAAAAGCACAATAGCACCTAAGGCAGGAGGTGTTGAGCCTGCGTCATCGTCTGGCTCCAGAAGGCCTGGAAGGGTCAGTTGTTGACCCGGATTGGCATCCATTGGGAGAAGAGGGTGCCGCTGGCTATAGCTCAGAAGAGGAGGAAGATCCGCAGCAGGCATCGACATCGCAGCTGCGGTTATCTAGCAGGCCCGTAGCATTCCAAAAACGTGTTAAAAAAACAAAAAGAGTTGCAGGACAGCTTTGCGAGACGGTCAAATTAGCACAGCGTGCAAGCCCTAAAAATTTATCCCATAGTAGGAAGAGTGCAGTGTGGCACTCTTTTGACCAAAATCCTATGGATCAGGCAAAGGTTATCTGTAAGAAGTTCGGAAGGTACTTTAGCCGAGGGAAAAATCTCTGAAATTTGAATACCAGTTGCATGCCTAGACATTTAAACACCATGCACTTGCAAGCATGGATGGACTACAATACCTCAGGTAGCACATGTGCACCTGCTCCGACTGAAGGTAGCCAGCAACGCTACATCGCTTCCCCCACTGTAAGCCCACCGGTTAGCACACCACCAGCAAGAAATGTTGAAGTGTCGTTGCAAGGCCAAAACAGTCAGGGAATCACAATGTTTTTGCAACCAAAGACTGAATCTAGGCCATCACCACCACCACCATCACCAACCCCCTCTCAGTCCACTATGTCCACCACTAGTTCCCCCATATGTAGCTCTCAAGTCCACCTCACCCTAGCAGACACTCTGAGTAGGACAAGAAAGTACTCATCCTCTCATCCACATACACTGGCTTTGAACGCCTACATTGCCAAACTGATCTCATTAGAGATGATGCCCTTCCATTTGGTTGAAAGCGCAGTGTTCCAAGAGCTCATGGCCTATGCTGTCCCACGCTATGACCTACCCAGTCGGCACTTCTTTTCTAGAAAAGCCATCCCTGCCCTCCACCTGCATGTGAAAGACTATGAGGGGCCCTGTGCCAGTGATGGTGCCCACGAGTGGGCCCCCCCTGCTTGCTCAGGGCCCAGCACTTGCAATACTTACCTCTCCCTGCTCCACCGCTGTGACGTCTTCCGCGTTTCCTGACAGTGACATTCAGGTCAGAGAGCGCAATGATGTCACGTCTGTGTGCCCTCTGCCTGAACTGTCACAGTGCAGAGAGCTGGAAGATGGCAACGCTGAGGAGTCCAGAGTAGAGCAGTGACCAGCGAGGAGAGGTATTTCATTTTTTAAAATGTTTGGAGCAAAATATGGGGAGCATTATACACTGAAGAATTATATATGGGGCCCATCATACACTTGAGCATCATACATAGGGCCCATTATAAACAGGAGCATTATATATGGGGCGCATCATACACTGGAGCATTATAAATGGGGCCCATCATACACTGAAGTATCATCCATGGGGCCCATCATACACTGGAGCATCATATGGAGCCCATTATATATGGAGCATTTTATAGGCCCATCATACACTGGAGCATCAGCCATGGGGCCCATCATATACTGGAGCATCATATGGGGCCCATTATATATTGAGCATCATATAGGCCCATCATACACTGGAACATCATCCATGGGGCCCATCATACACTGGAGCATTAAAAATGGGGCCCATTATACACTGGAGCATCATATACGGGGCCCATTATACACTGGAGCATCATATGGGGCCCATTATATATGGAGCATTATATTGGCCCATCATACACTGGAGCATCAGCCATGGGGCCCATCACATACTGGAGCATCATATGGGGCCCTTTATATATGGAGCATTATATAGCCCCATCCTAAACCGGAGCATCTGCCATGGGGCCCATCATACACTGGAGCATCAGCCATGGGGCCCATCATACACTTGAGCATCATATACGGGGCCCATTATACACTGGAGCATCATATGGGGCCCATTATATATGGAGCTTTATATTGGCCCATCATACACTGGAGCATCATCCATGGGGCCCATCATATACTGGAGCATCATATGGGGCCCATTATATATGGAGCATTATATAGGCCCATCATACACTGGAGCATCATCCATGGGGCCCATCATACACTGGAGCACTATAAATGGGGCCCATCATACACTGGAGCATCATATACGGGGCCCATTATACACTGGAGCATCATATGGGGCCCATTATATATGGAGCATTATATAGGCCCATCATACACTGGAGCATCAGCCATGGGGCATATCATATACTGGAGCATCATATGGGGTTCATTATTTATGGGGCATCATATAGGGTATGGAACATCATATGGAGCACATATGGGGCCCTGTTGTGAATGGGTTTGAGATGAGTTCTGAGCAGAGGCTCCCTCTGGTGGTTACAAGCGGTACTAGTGAGGATTGGGAATCAGGTGTTACTGATTGGTCTTATTTAAGGGAATCATTTTCCCATCAGGGTTGCCGGTGATCAATTGTTCTGGTCTGAATCCTTCTTTCCAGTTTCCCTTGTAGCCTGCTGTGTCGTGTCTGCATCTCCTGCTGTCAGATAAGACAATTTCTTATTTTGTGTTTTTGCTATATTTTTGCATTTTGTCCTGCACTTCTGTGGGGGCCTTCTGGGTCCCCTCCGGGGCTTTTGCCCTCTCAGTTTAGTCCAGCCACTGTGTTTTGTACTTTTGCTTTTTGCAGTTTTTTCAGTGGCTGCTGTTTTTGTTACACCAGAGAACTAATTTAGGTGGTAGAGGTCGTGTGATCTCAGGTGATTTTGAAATTAGTATGTTGGTGTTTTTCAGGGTTTTCTGGGATTGCAGTAAGTACCCTTCCTGTCCTTTTCTATTTAGATAGTTTGGGCCCCAGCGTTTGCTCATACTATTTTCTTTCTGTGTCAGTATTTCCTCTTGTCTAACCGCCATTACATGTTTGGGGGCTTTCTATTATCTTTGGGTTCTGCTCCGGGGCAGATAGCTTTCCTATTTCTATCTTTAGGTGTAGTTAGTTTCTCAGGCTGTGACGAGGCGTCTAGGACCATCGTAGGAACGCTCCACGGCTGCCTCTAGTTGTGGTGGTTAGTCAGGGTACTGCAATCTCATAGATTCCAACTGCTCTGGTGTATTTCCTTTTTTACCTGCACTCCTCAGCTACCGTTACATAACAGTATCACCGGCCAAAAAAAATTGTATGGTACTCACAGAAGGGAAAAAAAAAAAAATATATATTTTGAAGGAAGAAAAGTTGTCAGAGATATTTTTCTGTTTGTTGCATTTTTTCCCTCTGTATCTCTGGGTGCTGGGGAGGATCTTTTCTCCCAATGGAGTTTGCACAGTTGTCTGGCCGTGTGGATCAGCTTGCCACTGAGGTTCAGAGTATTGCTGCATATCTTGCTAGGTTGCCTGTTGTGGAACCTAGGATCCCCATGCCAGATTTGTTTTCAGGGGATCGAGCTAAGTTTCAGAATTTCAAAAATAATTGTAAATTGTTTTTTGCCTTAAAATCTAAGTCCTCAGGAAACGCAGCGCAGCAGGTTCAAATTATCATCTCTCTCCTGCGCGGCGATCCTCAGGATTGGGCTTTTTCCCTGACACCTGGGGATCCTGTTTTGAGTGATGTTGATGTATTTTTTCAGGCTTTGGGGTTATTGTACGATGAGCCTAATATCACTGATCAAGCTGAAAAAGCCTTGTTGGCATTAAATCAGGGGCTTGATGACGCTGAGTTATACTGTCAGAGATTCCGTAGGTGGGCAGTCCTGACCAAATGGAATGACGACGCTTTGGCGGCCCTTTTCCGGAAGGGTCTGTCGGATAATGTAAAGGATGTTATGGTGGGATTCCCTGTCCCCTCTGGTCTCAATGATTCTATGTCATTAGCGATTCAAATTGACAGACGTTTGCGTGAGCGGAGAAGTATGCGTGGAGTGGTGTTGCCTTGTGAGCCAGCTGCTGAGCCCATGCAGTGTGATGGAGTGGTGTCTGGGGCACAGCGTCATGAGTTTCGAAAGCGCAATGGGTTATGTTTCTACTGTGGTGATGCCTCTCATGCTATTTCAGTCTGCCCTAAGCGGGGAAGACGTTTTGCACGCTCAGTTGTCTTGGGTAGTGTTCAGACTAAGTTTTTATTAACTGTCACTCTGATATGCTCTCTGTCCTCATTTTCTGCTCAGGCTTTCGTTGATTCTGGAGCAGCTATTAACCTGATGGATTATGATTTTGCTAAACGTTGTGGATTTCCCTTGATACCCCTACAGAAGTCTATTCCCCTACTGGGGATCGATTCTACCCCTTTGGCTGAGAATAAACCCCAGTTTTCTACTCAGGTGATAATGAGGGTTGAACCTGATCACCAGGAGTGCTGCAAATTTTTGGTTCTATATAATCTGCATGACATTATCGTGCTGGGTTTCCCTTGGTTACAGTCTCATAATCCTGTTTTGGATTGGAAATCTGTGTCTGTAACCAGTTGGGGCTGCCAATGTGTTAATACCAACACTCCTGTTTTTTCTGCCTCCCCCCAGGCTGAGGATGTTCCTGACTTTTTGTTTGATTTTTCTGATGTGTTTAGCGAAAGTAAATCTGCATCCTTACCTCCCCATAGGAGCTATGACTGCGCTATTGAATTAGTGCCAGGTAGTAAATTCCCTAAGGGTCGCCTCTTTAACTTGTCTGTACCTGAACATGACGCTATGCGGTCTTATATCAAGGAATCATTGGAGAAGGGTTATATCAGACCATCCTCTTCACCCTTAGGTGCCGGTTTTTTCTTTGTGGCCAAAAAAGATGGTTCATTAAGGCCGTGTATTGATTATCGTCTCTTGAACAATATTACTGTGAAATATCAATACCCGTTACCCTTGATTTCTGACCTGTTTTCCAGGGTGAAAAACGCTACTTGGTTTACCAAGCTTGACCTCAGGGGGCGTATAACCTTATTCGCATTAAGCACGGGGATGAATGGAAGACGGCATTTAACACCCCTGAAGGGCATTTTGAGTACCTTGTGATGCCCTTTGGGCTCACTAATGCTCCTTCCGTCTTCCAGTCCTTCATGAATGACATTTTCAGGGATTTTGTGGACAAGTTTCTGATTGTTTATTTGGATGATATCTTGATTTTTTCTAATGACTGGGACTCTCATGTGAAACATGTTCGAACTGTATTCCAGATTTTGAGAGAGAATGCTCTGTATGTGAAGGGATCAAAGTGTCTTTTTGGCGTACAGAAGATCTCATTTCTGGGATTCATTTTGTCCCCATCTGTTATTGAAATGGACCCGGTCAAGGTTCAGGCCATCTGTGATTGGGTCCAACCTACTTCATTAAAGGCTCTTCAGAGATTTTTGGGTTTTGCCAATTTTTATCGTAAATTTATTGGTAATTTCTCTGTTATTGTTAAACCATTAACTGATTTGACCAGAAAGGGTTCTGATGTGGTGAATTGGCCTCCTGAGGCAGTCTCTGCGTTTCAGGAACTTAAGCAGAGATTCACTTCTGCTCCTGTTCTACGGCAGCCTGATGTTTCTCTGCCATTTCAGGTGGAGGTTGATGCCTCTGAAATTGGGGCAGGTGCCGTTTTGTCCCAAAAAGATCCAGAGACCTCTAAAAGTAACCCTTGTGCCTTTTTCTCTCGAAAATTTTCTCCTACTGAACGTAATTATGACGTGGGTAATCGGGAGTTATTGGCCATGAAGTGGGCTTTTGAAGAGTGGAGACATTGGCTGGAGGGAGCCAAACATCAGGTGGTGGTCCTTACGGACCATAAGAATCTGGTCTATCTGGAATCTGCCAAGCGACTCAATCCTAGACAGGCCAGGTGGGCCTTGTTTTTCACACGTTTTAATTTTGTGGTTTCCTTTCTTCCTGGCACTAAGAATGTTAAGGCGGATGCCCTCTCGAGGAGTTTCATTGCGGACTCTCCTGAGCTATCTGATCCCTCTGTTATTTTGAAGGAGGGTGTAGTTCTTTCCGCCATCTCGCCTAATTTGAGACTTGCTCTGGAGGGGTGTCAGGAGGATAGGCCCGAGCGCTGCCCTGTTGGAAAATTGTTTGTCCCGGACCAATGGAAAAAGAGTGTGATGTCTGAGATTCATTGTTCCGCATTGGCTGGGCATCCCGGAATTTTTGGTACCAGAGACTTGGTTAGTCGGTCCTTTTGGTGGCCTACCTTGTCTCGCGATGTCAGGGAATTTGTGCAGTCCTGCGGGACTTGCTCTCGCTCCAAGCCTTGCTCTCGCTCTAGTGGTTTGTTGATGCCATTGCCTGTGCCCAAGAGACCATGGACCCATATCTCTATGGATTTCATTTCCGATCTTCCTGTTTCTCAGAGAATGACCACCATCTGGGTAATTTGTGATAGGTTTTCCAAAATGATACATCTTGTGCCATTACCTAAGTTGCCTTCCTCCTCTGAATTGGTGCCGTTGTTCCTTCAGCACGTGGTTCGTTTACACGGCATTCCTGAGAACATTGTGTCTGACAGAGGAGTCCAGTTTGTTTCCAGATTTTGGAGGACTTTTTGTTCTAAACTGGTGTTCAATTGTCTTTCTCCTCGGCATTTCATCCTCAGACCAATGGTCAAACTGAGAGAACAAACCAGACATTGGAGACTTATCTAAGATGCTTTGTGTCTGCTGATCAGGATGACTGGGTCTCTTTTTTGCCTTTGGCTGAGTTTGCTCTTAATAATAGGGCTAGCTCTGCCACTTTGATGTCTCCGTTTTTCTGTAATTCTGGGTTTCACCCTCGATTTTCTTCAGGACAGACGGAGGCTTCTGTCTGTCCAGGTGTTGACTCTGTTGTTGAGCGTATGCAGCAGATTTGGGACCAGGTAGTGGAGAGGTTGTCCCTCTCTCAGGAGAAGGCCCAGCGGTTTGCTAACCGGCATAGGACTGATGGTCCTCGGTTTAAAGTGGGGGACTTGGTCTGGTTGTCCTCAAAGAATATTCCTATGAGAGTAGCATCTCCTAAATTTAAGCCTAGGTTCATTGGACCTTATAAGATCATGGAGATTATTAATCCTGTTTCTTTTCGTTTGCTTCTTCCAGGGACATTTAAGATCCATAACGTGTTCCACAAGTCCTTGTTGAAGAGGTTTGTTGAGCCAGTGGTTCCTGCTGCTGTGCCTCCTGACCCTGTTTTGGTTGAGGGCAATCTGGAGTATGTGGTTGAGAAAATATTGGATTCTCGTTTTTCTAGACGAAGACTCCAGTATTTGGTTAAATGGAGAGGTTATGGTCAGGAAGATAATTCTTGGGTGTTTGCTTCGGACATCCATGCTAGGAGACTTATCCGTGCGTATCATAGAACTCATCCTGACCGACCTGGTTGCTCAAATGAGGGTTCGGTGACCCCTCCTCAAGGGGGGGGTACTGTTGTGAATGGGTTTGAGATGAGTTCTGAGCAGAGGCTCCCTCTGGTGGTTACAAGCGGTACTAGTGAGGATTGGGAATCAGGTGTTACTGATTGGTCTTATTTAAGGGAATCATTTTCCCATCAGGGTTGCCGGTGATCAATTGTTCTGGTCTGAATCCTTCTTTCCAGTTTCCCTTGTAGCCTGCTGTGTCGTGTCTGCATCTCCTGCTGTCAGATAAGACAATTTCTTATTTTTGTGTTTTTGCTATATTTTTGCATTTTGTCCTGCACTTCTGTGGGGGCCTTCTGGGTCCCCTCCGGGGGCTTTTGCCCTCTCAGTTTAGTCCAGCCACTGTGTTTTGTACTTTTGCTTTTTGCAGTTTTTTCAGTGGCTGCTGTTTTTGTTACACCAGAGAACTAATTTAGGTGGTAGAGGTCGTGTGATCTCAGGTGATTTTGAAATTAGTATGTTGGTGTTTTTCAGGGTTTTCTGGGATTGCAGTAAGTACCCTTCCTGTCCTTTTCTATTTAGATAGTTTGGGCCCCAGCGTTTGCTCATACTATTTTCTTTCTGTGTTAGTATTTCCTCTTGTCTAACCGCCATTACATGTTTGGGGGCTTTCTATTATCTTTGGGGTTCTGCTCCGGGGCAGATAGCTTTCCTATTTCTATCTTTAGGTGTAGTTAGTTTCTCAGGCTGTGACGAGGCGTCTAGGACCATCGTAGGAACGCTCCACGGCTGCCTCTAGTTGTGGTGGTTAGTCAGGGTACTGCAATCTCATAGATTCCAACTGCTCTGGTGTATTTCCTTTTTTACCTGCACTCCTCAGCTACCGTAACATAACAGGGCCCATTCTGTATGGAGCAATATATGGGCCCATCATATACTGTATGGAGCTTTATATGCGACTCATTATACTGTATGGAGCAATATGTGGGGCTCATTATACTCTATGGGGACTGTCCTATACTGTATGGCACATTATATGGGGACCATCATATACTGGAGCATTATGTGGAGCTCATCATATACTGTATGGAACATTATATGGACCAATTATGTATGGAGCTATATATGGGGCTCATTATTCTGTATGGCGCACTATGTGGTGGCCATAATACTGTATGGAGGAATATACTGTCCGGTTTTTGATCTATTGTAGAATTTAAAATACAGTCATGGCCAAAAGTTTTGAGAATGACACAAATATTATATTTTCACATGATCTGCTGCCCTCTGGTTTTTATGTGTGTTTGACAGATGTTTTTAGCACAGACAGAAATATAATAATTGCAAACATATGAGTAACAAAAGCTTATATTGACAGTTAGAATGAGTTAATGCCGCAAGTCAATATTTGCAGTGTTGACCCTTCTTCTTCAGGACCTTTGCAATTCTCCCTGGCATGCTCTCAATCAACTTCTGGACCAAATCCTGACTGATAGCAGTCCATTCTTGCACAATCAGTGCTTTCATTTTGTCAGAATTTTTAGGTTTTTGTTTGTCCACCCGTCTCTTGATGATTGACCACAAGTTCTCAATGGGATTAAGATCTGGGGAGTTTCCAGGCCATGGACCCAAAATCTCTATGTTTTGTTCCCTGAGCCATTTAGTTATCAACTTTGCTTTATGGCAAGGTGCTCCATCATGCTGGAAAAGGCATTGTTGATCGCCAAACTGCTCTTGTAGGGTTGGGAGAAGTTGCTCTTGGAGGACATTCTGGTACCATTCTTTATTCATGGCTGTGTTTTTAGGCAAGACTGTGAGAGAGCCGATTCCCTTGGCTGAGAAGCAGCCCCACACATGAATGGTTTCAGGATGCTTAACAGTTGGCATGAGACAAGACTGGTGGTAGCGCTCACCTTGTCTTCTCCGAATGAGGCGTTTTCCTGATGTCCCGAACAATCGAAAAGGGGATTCATCAGAGAAAATAACTTTACCCCAGTTCCCAGCAGTCCACTGCCTGTACCTTTTGCAGAATATCAGTCTGTCCATGATGTTTTTTCTGGAGAGAAGTGGCTTCTTTGCTGCCCTCCTTGAGACCAGGCCTTGCTCCAAGAGTTCCGCCTCACAGTGCGTGCAGATGCACTCACACCTGCCTGCTGCCATTCCTGAGCAAGCTCTGCACTGCTGGTAGCCCGATCCCACAGCTGAACACTTTTAAGAGACGGTCCTGGCACTTGCTGGTCTTTCTTGGGCGCCCTGAAGCCTTTTTGGCAACAATGGAACCTCTCTCCTTGAAGTTCTTGATGATGCGATAGATTGTTGACTGAGATGCAATCTTTCTAGCTGCGATACTCTTCCCTGTTAGCCATTTTTGTGCATTGCAATGATGACTGCACGTGTTTCTTTAGAGATAACCATGGTTAACAGAAGAGAAACAATGATGCCAAGCACCAGCCTCCTTTTAAAGTGTCCAGTGGTGTCATTCTTACTTAATCATGACAGATTGATCTCCAGCCATGTCCTCATCAACACCCACACCTGTGTTAATGGAGCAATCACTGAAAAGAGGTTAGTTGGTCCTTTTAAGGCAGGGCTGCAATGATGTTGAAATGTGTTTTGGGGGATAAAG
>JARQOD010000001.1:343909155-344055532 GCA_033576555.1 Oophaga sylvatica
GGAAGTAATTGAGCTACAAAAAAAACTTCTGGACGTGCGCAATTCAGGGTCCGAATCAAACGCGCGGCTGCCGCTGCCTGCAAAGTTCAGTGGGGATCGCAAGCAGTACCGAGGATTCCTCAATCAATGCCGCATATACTTCCAGATGCAACCTGCTCCCTTTACCAGTGAGAGGAAGAAAGTTTTTTTCATGATAAATCTCCTGACGGATGAAGCTCTTGCTTGGGCTTCACCTTATGTAGAAAAGGACTATGACCTCCTTAATGACCTGGAAGCCTTCACCGCAGCTATGAATCAAGTTTTTGATGACCCAAACCGCTGTGCCACAGCAGAAACCAAATTACATAATTTGCGCCAAGGACGTCGCTCTGTTGCGGAATACACATCGGAGTTCCGTCGCTGGGTGGCCGACACCACCTGGAATCCAGTGGCCCAGAGAAGTCAATTTCGACGAGGGTTATCAGAACCAGTGAAAGACGAGCTTGCCAGGGTTGAGACCCCTGACCAGTTGGAGGACTTTATTCAACTATGTATCCGGATTGACCAGAGACTTACTGAAAGGAGAAAGGAGAGACTGCGAGCACTTGGGAATAGCCCTGGCTTCTCATTTTCAGCATCGGACCACCAAGAAAAGACGCAAGGCGTGTCTGAACCGATGCAGATCGACGTCATCCGAAGACCACTCTCTGCACAGGAGAAGGAGAGGCGACGTGCAGAACATCTCTGCCTCTATTGTGGGGACCCTGGACACTATGCCATCAACTGTCCTAACAAAAGGACTATAGCCTTTACCAACAACAGGTCTGCCAGCAATATGGACCTTTCTCAGCAGTCGGATTCCATCTTGCAGACTATCTCATCAGTAACGCCAGAAATAGACAAAATACATACTACATCATCTCATTTTGTAATCCCCATTCAGGTTGTAATGGGCACCCAAAAAATACAATGCTCTGCCCTGTTGGATTCGGGAGCAGGAGGGAATTTTATGGACTTAAAATTTACACGTGATAATAATATTTCCAGTAGGACCAAATCCACACCAATTGAAATGGAAACTGTGGATGGATCACCCTTGTCTTCTGGACCTGTCACGCATGAGACAATCGAACTGGAGATTTGTATCGAACCGGATCATCATGAAGCTGTCAGTTTCCACCTTATCTCATCTCCGAAATTTCCGGTTATTCTAGGGATCCCCTGGTTTTCAGTCCATAACCCTTCTATCAACTGGGCATCAAGGACCATCACCTTTCCATCTGACTACTGTAAGAATAATTGTCATAAGGAACCCCCTGTTCTCCAACAAGTCCAAATCTCTGAGATTTCGCATGAGAAGGAAGAGAAACTACCACCTCAATATCAGCAGTTCTCTGATGTCTGCAGTAAGAAGAAAGCAGATCAATTACCTCCTCACCGTACTTACGACTGTCCCATTGAATTGCTGCCAGGAGCAACCATTCCATTTGGACGGATTTACAATCTTTCCGAACCTGAATTGAAGGTATTAAGAAAGTTCCTGGATGAAAATTTAGAGAAAGGCTTTATTCGACCTTCCACATCTCCAGCTGGGGCACCCCTGTTCTTTGTTGAAAAGAAAGACTCCACTCTGCGGCCATGTATTGACTACAGAGAGATGAATAATATCACTGTCAAGAATCGCTACCCGCTACCCTTGATTCCTGAACTATTTGAGAGACTCCGTTCTGCGAAAATCTTTACGAAGCTGGATCTTAGAGGGGCTTACAACCTCATACGGATTCGCCCAGGAGATGAGTGGAAGACCGCCTTCAGAACGAGATATGGACATTTTGAATCTCTGGTTATGACCTTTGGTCTTAGCAATGCCCCAGCCACCTTTCAACATTTTATTAATGATGTATTTCGAGATTTCTTGGACCAATTCATTGTGGCTTATCTCGATGACATTCTTATATTTTCAGACACCTTGGAAGAGCATCGCAGGCACGTCCAGTTAGTCTTGGAACGACTACAGGAGAACCATCTTTACATTAAACTTGAAAAATGTGAGTTTGAACAAACCAGTATCCAATTTCTGGGATATATCATCTCCCCAGAAGGTCTGAGCATGGATCCCGGCAAAATCAATGCTGTAGTGGACTGGCCTGTTCCAAGAAATTTAAAAGACGTCCAGCGTTTCATAGGATTTGCAAATTTTTACCGAAAATTTATAAAGAACTTTTCACGGATCATACTACCAATTACTACACTAACAAAAAAGACCAAAGCATTTTTCTGGTCTCCAGAGGCACAGGAGGCTTTTGACAAATTGAAAACTCTTTTTACGTCTGCTCCATTGTTAGTACACCCAAATCCTGAATTGCCATTTACTGTCGAAGTGGACGCCTCGGACTCTGCAGTGGGAGCCATTCTGTCTCAGCGAGTTGGGGACAAAATGCAACTTCACCCATGTGCGTTTCTTTCCCACACCATGTCATCTGCAGAAAAGAACTACGACATCGGTAATAAAGAACTGTTAGCCATTAAAGTTGCCTTCTCCGAATGGAGACATCTTTTGGAAGGTGCCAATCACCCTGTGACTGTCCTCACGGACCACAAGAAACTTGAATTCCTCCGTACAGCAAAAAGATTGTCTGCAAGACAAGCACGATGGGCCTTATTTTTCTCAAGATTCAATTTTATAATTTCTTACCGGCCTGGTTCAAGAAATGGCAAGGCTGACGTTCTGTCCAGGATGTGTTCGGAACCTCAGGAGAGGTCTAGTAATGACGATACAATTCTAGGCCCTAAAAATTTTTTGGGAATATTGCACTCTAGAGGACTATGTAATAGAATTAAAGATGGATATCAAGAGGACTCTTTCCTTAACCATCCTTCGGAAGACGTCGATCTTTCATTCAAAGAGGGGTTTTGGATGCAGAAACACAAAATATATGTACCTGAATCTTCTCGCCTTGAAGTCCTCAAAAGTGTCCATGATTCTAAACTGGCAGGACATCCTGGAGTTGCAAAAACACAATACTTACTACTTCGTTTCTTTTGGTGGCCTAATTGTAGGAAGGACGTGAGGAAATATGTTTCAACCTGTTTAACATGCGCACGAAACAAGACCCCACGATCGTCTCCTCTAGGACTCTTGCAACCACTTCCAGTTCCATCCAGGCCTTGGGGATCTATTTCCATGGATTTTATTGTGGAACTACCCCCTTCCAAACAGATGACCGTCATCCTTGTCATAGTGGACCGACTCACAAAAATGGCCCACTTTATTCCAACTGAAGGAATTCCTACTGCTGAAAAAACTGCAGAACTGATAATCAAAGAGGTATTCAGGTTACATGGAATTCCTGACAGCGTGGTGTCTGACAGAGGCATTCAGTTTACGTCAAAATTTTGGAGGAGTTTCTGTACAGCCTTGGGAGTCACGGTGAATCTTTCTACCGCTTTCCATCCTCAGTCCAATGGCCAGACGGAGAGAACGAACCAGACTTTGGAGCAATACCTCCGTTGCTTCATTTCCTATCTTCAGGATGACTGGGTGGACTATTTACCAACAGCAGAGTTTTCCTACAACAACTCCATACATAGCGCTACATCTCAAACCCCATTTTTTGCTAATTATGGAGTACATCCAGTATTTTCCCTAATCTGCCAGTGAACACTCCCATTCCTGCTGTAAATGACAGGCTTGCAAAATTACAGGAATCCCAGAAGGAATTATCAGAGATATTACTCAAGACCCAGGAAGTATATAAGGAAGCAGCAGATAAACATCGGAGAGTGCCCCCTGCTCTTCAGGTTGGAGACAAAGTTTGGCTGTCCACTAAAAACCTTAAGACACATGTGCCATCCTCCAAATTGGGTCAGAAATTCATTGGACCTTTTCAAATTTCTGCAAAAATTAACCAGGTTGCTTTTCGTTTGGAACTTCGTTTGGAACTTCCCAACAATCTAAAGATTCATCCAGTGTTTCACATATCCTTGCTCAAACCCTTCTGTGAAAACCCGTTTCCAGGAAGAATTCAGCCACCTCCTCCACCAGAAAGGATCCGTGGTGAAGAAGAATACATTGTGGATAAGATTCTGGACTCCCGAAAATTCAGAGGTAAACTGCAGTATCTGGTGCAGTGGAAGGGTTACGGACCAGAGGAAAATTCATGGGAACCAAGGGACAACGTCCATGCTCCTAGACTAACAAGAGCCTTTCATCAGAGGTACCCGGATAAGCCAGCTCCTGAGATGTCCAGAGGCCATCCTGGAAGGAGGGGAGTACTGTCAGGAGTCGAACCCAGTACCTCTTGTCCACTGGCCAGCAGCTCTACCATCTGAGCTATTCTGCTGGCTGCAAAGTTCCTTGCTGAACCCAGATACCATTGACTGTTCTTCCTGATTGGCTACACCTAGTGCTCTTTTGATTGGGCCTCTGATTGCCAATTACACACCCTATATAAACCTGGCCCTGTGGGTGTGTCATTGCGAGATTATTGAGCTCCAAGCCTTTAGTCAAGCGTTTCCTGCTGATCCATTGCTACAAACACTGCTCTCCTGTGAACCGACCTCGGCCTGCCTTCTGACTACGCTCTCCGCCTGATCCATTGCTACAAACACTGCTCTCCTGTGTACCGACCTCCGGCTGCCACCTGACTACGTTATCTGCCTGCTCCTCTGTTACCGAACTGCCTTTCCTGTGTACCGACCTTGGCCTGCCTTCTGACTACGCTCTCCGCCTGATCCATTGCTACAAACACTGCTCTCCTGTGTACCGACCTCCGGCTGCCACCTGACTACGCTACCTGCCTCTGCTTCCCCTAGTGTTTGCAGTAACATCGGCTCCAACCCAGACGGGATCTTGACACTTCTTCTCTGCCTTTCTGATGTTTTTCTTGGCCTGCCACTTCTGGCCTTAACAAGAACTGTCCCTGTGTTCTTCCATTTCCTTACTATGTTCCTCACAGTGGAAACTGACAGCTTTTTGTATCCTTCCCCTGAACAACTATGTTGAATAATCTTTGTTTTCAGATCATTTGACAGTTGTTTTGAGGAGCCCATGATGCCACTCTTCAGAGGAGATTCAAACAGGAGAACAACTTGCAAGTGGCCACTTTAAGTAGCTTTTCTCATGATTGCATACACCTGGCTATGAAGTTCAAAGCTCAATGAGGTTACAAAACCAAAAAAAGTGCTTTAGTAAGTCAGTAAAAAGTAGGTAGGAGTATTTAAAACAAGAAAATGGCCATACTTATGCACCTGTCAAATTTTGTTTGAATGCAGATTGCACATGTTCTGCTAGTACAATAAACCTCATTTCAAGGCAGAAACATTACTGTGTCCAATAGTTATTAGATATATCAAACTGAAATAGCTGTTGCAAAAACACCAATTTTTATAAAACATTAAGCTTAAGATTAATAGGTGTGCCCAAAGTTTTTCATATAACTGTACATAGATGAGCCATAGTGGTCTCTGAATACCCTATCAATAGTTTACCTCTGGTCACTGGTGTCAGCTGATGGCACTACTGTTCTCATCATCCGACACCTGCTGCCACAAATAACAGCGAGAGCAGGAGTGGCTGATGGGACTATTCATTAGCCGCTGTAAATAAATAATTAAAACAAAAACGGCGTGGGTTCCCATGTATTTTTGATAACCAGTCTGGCAAAACTCACAGCTGGGGCTGCAACCCTCAGCTGTCAGCTTCAACAAGGCTGGTTATCAAGAATAGAGTGGTCCCCATGCTAATTTTTCGAATTATTTAAATAAATAATTAAAAAAACGGCGTGGGGTCCCCCCATTTTTTACAACCAGCCTTTCTAAAGCAGACAGCTGGGGGCTGGTATTCTCAGACTGGTAAGAGGCTATGGATATTGACCCTCAGCCTAAAAATAGCAGCCCGCAGCTGCCCAGAAAAGACACACCTATTAGATGCGCCAATTCTGGTGCTTTGCATGGTTTTAACCACTTACCTTGTAGCAGTGGCAAGTGGGTATCAGATTTGTGGGGTTGATGTCACCTTACTGTCAGGTGGCATCAATCCCAAGGATTAGTAGTGGAGAGGTGTCTGCAAGACACCTCTCTATTACTAATCCTATAGTGGTATGGTAAATAAAGACAGCCAGAATAAAGTCCTTTATTAGAAATAAAACAAAACACACTTTTACTTTTGTATTTAAAAATAACAAACACAGTTATACTCACCTAAAGCCTAATTCCACAAAAGCCCTCACCTATCCATCGTTCTGTCCCACGCCATAATCCATGTTTGGGGGAAACACAGTTTTCAACCTGGACGGTGCCAATATGCGACCATCCATGCTGTGAACCACTGGTGACTGATCTGCTGCCAGCGCAGCCTCAGTGACCGGCAGTGATGATGTAAGGAGGTAGCGGAAACCCTTGACTGCCTTCTCTCTCCTGTGGACACTGTGTACATATAACACGTGCGGCACCTTGTCGTTTGTTAAAGTCAATGTAATGTACGGTTTCATTAACCCCCTTTCTGCCATCTGATGTAATGATCCCCCCTTCTGACCTGGGACTGTTTGACCATGGATGGATCATTACGTCATATGTTTAATTCAACACTGCGACCGAAGTTGCGGTGATCGCATTAAAATTCCGGTGCCATCTTACCTGTAGGAAGATGGTGCTGTCATCTTGGGGGGTGTCGCTGCCCTCCCATACCAACAATTGCTTTGATTGGCTGTTCAATTCTAAACAGACAATCGCAGCATGTTTCATTGTTTCAGGCAATCAGAGTGCCTGAAACAGTGATGTCCCAGCCTAGGCCAGTCGCCTGGCAAGGCCAGACATCGCTGGAAAGGGCTCCTATTGGCACAATCGCCAATCACATTGACCGCGCTGTGCCCTGCCGGAGACCTGACGGTGACCTGCCTAGGATTGGAGCTGTGAGCTCCGATCCTAGGCTGTTGCCAGGGTCACCAGGGCCAGCTCTGATTGCTGTGATCGATGTAATCATCGATCTCACCAATGACAGGTCACAGCAGCGGCATGACCGCTCTGTGACCTGTCTGTGACCGCGCTGCAGGTCCTCACACTAGCTGAGGATTCCTGCAGAGCGGTCACCCTACAGAATCTCCTGCTGTGCTGGGCCTTGTGGTGCCACAGAAGCCCGTGACACCACAATCTCTGCTGAAGAACAAAGAACAGAGAAGAAAGAAGAAACAAGAAAGAAGACAAGACAGAAGAAGAGAGACAACTGTAAGTGTTTTGAGCCCTGCCCAATCTCTTTTCATCCACCCTCTTCCGCCTCATCCCACCTCTCCCCCTTCTCCCTTCCTACTATTTTTAACCCCCTCTTCCTCCTCATCTTCCTCCTCAGGTCCTGCTGAAGCGCCACGCAGTGGTCACAGGACAGAAGGTGAAGCAACACCTACTATTCCAGAAGATGAACCAACGCACCCCATTACAGACCCGTATGGACCTCACCCCCTGAAAATTATGAGCCACTGTTTCCTGATTTTGTAGCAGAATCAGGAATCAAGTTTGACACCACCAGCCTCACAGAACTAGACTTTTTCAAAGTCTTTTTCTCTGAGGATGGTGGGCCAAACTAATTTGTATGTTCAGCAATTTTTGGATCAAAACCCCGTTTCATCATTTTCTAACTGGTCTCCCGGAGACGCAGTTGAAATGATGCAGTTTTGGGGCCTGGTCCTTCACATGGGGATCCTGAAGAACCAGAACTTCAGCAATATTGGAGTGTTGATGTTTTATACAACACTCCAGTGTTCCGAATGGTCATAGCCCGGACACGAGGACATCCACAAATTCCTGCATTATACCAATAATGCACAGTGTCCCCCGCGAGATGACCCCAACTTTGAACGTCTGTTCAAAGTTCGGCCGGTCATCGAACACTTCAACAAAAAGTTTACTGAAGTGTACGTGCCCCAAAGGTATGTGCCCCCACATATGGGGCCCAGATTCTGTCAGTACCTGCCCAGCAAGAGGGCCAGGTATGGAATTAAACTCTATAAGCTGTGTGAGAGTACCTCAGGGTACACCCACAGGTTTAGAGTTTATGAAGTACACCCTGATTGAACGCCCTGAATGCCCCCCTGTCCTGGGAGTGAGTGGGAAAATTGTGTGGGATTTGGTGCACCCACTGATGGATTATCATCTCTACATCTCTACATGGATAACTTTTATACCAGCATCCCACTCTTAAAAACCATCTCTGCGCGAGGTAATACTCAGCGTGTTCCTGCTGTCACGATGTGCAGGCCAGACAGCTACGTTGTACCTTCAGTTCTAGGAGATAGTGATTAAGGCCCTGATATTTGGCACTCAGGAAGGAGCGGACCCCAGTGCTTCCGGAACTGAAGATGCTTGTATCATACCAGGTCAGCATTTCCCGGGGGAGGTCCCTTAAACTGGAAAAAAATGAAGGGCGCAAAAGAGGTGCTGAGTATGTTACAAAAGGGGAATACGCAAGGACTCCATTTATCAATACGACACCTGCCCAGACAAACCTGGCCTGTGTATGAAAGATTGCTTCAAACTGTACCACACCACCATGCACTACTAAATTCATTTCAGACTTACACAACTGAGGCATGACAACCTGACGAACACTACACAACTGACGTATGCCACTAAATTATAAAATTAACATACCAGGTAACAGTAGATTAGTTCCAAAAAGGGGACATTTGTTGGGCATTGCCACTGTTTAAGCACACCTACATAAGTTCCTTAAGGGGTCTGGTTTCCAAAATGAGGTCACTTGTGTTTTTTTTGCTGTTTAGACACATCAGGGACTCTGCAAATGGAACATAACGCCTGCAGACCATTCCATCAAAGTCTGCATTCCAAAATGTCACTACTTCCCTTCCGAGCCCTGACGTGTGCCCAACCAGTAGTTTTCACCTACATATGGGGTACCAGTGTACTCAGGGCAAATTGTACAACAACTCCTGTGGTCCAATTTCTCCTGTTACCCTTGGGAAAATAAAAAAAATTGGATGCTAAAAATTCATTTCTGTGGAAAAAAAACATTTTTTTTTTCACAGCCGGGCATTATAAACTTTAGTGAAACACTTGGAGGTTCAAAGTTGTTACCACACATCTAGATAAGTTCCTTGGGGGGGTATAGTTTTCAAAATGGAGTCACTTGTGGGGTTTTTCCACTATTTAAGCACATCAGAGGCTCGCAAATGGAACATGACGCCCGCAGACCATTCCATCAAAGTCTACATTCCAAAACGTCACTACTTCCCTTCCGAGTAGAGATGAGCGACTTTGCCTTTTTTAGGGTCGAATCAGGTTTCGTGAAACCTGACTTTCTCAAAAGTCGAGTCGAACAAAGTCGGCTGACTAACGGAAACGGTCGGGTTGGAGTCGAAAATCCAACCCCAATGCAAGTCAATGGGGAATAAAAGTCGGCAGGGAGTGGAGGACAGTAAACATACTTACAGTGCCCATTTCAATGCCAACGACATCAATTCTTATTACTTAAGCTTGTTAACCTTAATTAACTTTATAATAATAGTAACGCATTGAAAACTGGGGGTTATTTGGCTAAAGTTGTGGGGGAGGCAGTGCTCGCTCCAGGTTTTCGTGGGCCCCGGGCCAAAGAGTCTCAGTGGGCCCCTTTAACACATACCACAATTCATGATGCTCCGATACGGCAGAGAAATATAGGTATAGTACAATGCCAAATACTTCACTTCTTACATTACATGAGTGATATCTATTTTAAATTCTACAATAGCTCAAAAAACAGACAGTATAGTCCTCAATACAGTATTATGGGCACCATAGTGCGCCGTACAGAATAATGAGCCCCATATATTGCTCTATACAGAATAATGAGCCCCATATATTGCTCCATACACAATGGGCTCCATATAATGCTCCATACAGAATAGGCCCCATATGTGCTCCATATGATGCTCCATACCCTATATGATGCCCCATAAATAATGAACCCCATATGATGCTCTAGTACAGTATATGATGGGCCCCATATATGATGCTCCAGTGTATGATGAACCCCATATAATGTTCCAAATATAATGGTCCCCATATATAATGCTCCATATATAATGGGCTCCATGTGATACTCCATATATAATGTGCCCCATATGATGCGCCATATATAATGGGCCCCATATGATGCTCCCGTATATGATGTGCCCCATGGATGATGCTCCAGTGTATAATAGGCCCTATCTATGATGCTCAAGTGTATGATGGGCCCCATATATAATTCTCCAGTGTATAATGCTCCCCATATATTGCTCCAACCATTAAAAAAAATGAAGTACCTCTCCTCGCTGGGCACTGCTCTACTCTGGACTCCTCAGCGTCACCATCTTCCAGCTCTCTGCACTGTGACTGTTCAGGCAGAGGGTGCACAGACGTGACGTCATTGCGCTCTCTGACCTGAATGTCAGTCAGGAAACGCGGAAGAAGACGTCATAGCTGTGGAGCAGGGAGAGGTAAGTATTGCAAGTGCTGGGGCCGTGAGCTAGCGGGGGGGCACACTTGTGGGCGCCGGGAACTGGCACAGGGCCCCTCATGGTACGCCGCCGTCTCTGACGGCGAGTGGGCCCCCCCACCTGCTCAGGGTACCGGCACTTGCCCGGGTGCGCCAGGTGCTGACCCCGGCCCTGGGGGGGGTACAGCCCAGTTAGGGAGGTGGAAAAACTGGAATATGTTGAGGTGTAGGCTGGACGTTCAGCAGATGCAAATGGAGGAATTGGAGAAGTTGGAGGAAGAGGAGGACAAAGCGAGCCATTTTGCTGGCAACCTATGTGTCATCAGGGGAAGGTGGTACAAAATCTTTTGAAACCCAGGCATGGTTCATTTAAATGAAGGTGATATTACCTACATTTTGGGTCGACAGTCGGGTCCTTCTTTCTGTCAGGATTGATCCAGCAACACTGAAGACTCTCTCTGATAGCACACTACCAGCAGGGCAAGCGAGCTCCTGTAAGGCATATTATGCCAATTCAGGCCAGGTGTCCAGTTTACAGGCCCAGTAGTCAAAGGGGAATGACCTGTGAGGGAGAACATCGATAAGGGAAGAGAGGTAATTTTGAACCATAGTTGACAACTGTTGTCTCCTGTCTGTTGCAATCGATTCAGTATTACCAGTAGTGTGAGCGGTACTCGAGAAATCAGTCCACAACATGGTTATGAAACCCCTGTCTCCAACGCCACTTCGGCTGTGTGTACCACGAACACCTCTTCCATTTGGCCCAGTACGGCTCGTGGTAGAACCTGCACTGCTGCTGTGTGCTGGAATGCCACTAACAAACGGTTTACCAGAGTTGCTTGTTTGTTCGCAAATATTAGCTCTAGGTTCTCCTGTGGCATGATGTTCTGTAATTTGACTTTATAGCGTGGATCGAGGATGCTGGCCAACCAGTAGTCGTCATCCTTCATAATTTTGGCAATGCGGGGGTCCCTTTTTAGGATCCGCAAGACATAATCACACATGTGGGCCAATGTTCCAGATGTAAATGATGTACTGCCAGTGGTGTGTGGAGGAGCACTTTCTGCCAAATCCACATCCCTCCATTCATGCACAAATCCTGTACCTGAATTTGGCAAGCCAACATTTTCTCTTGCACCCTGAGAAGCATCATCCTCTCCAAAATAATCATCCCCCTCATCCTCATCTCCTCCTCTTCCTCTTCTTCCTCCACCTCGTCCAGAACAGTTCTCTGAGAAGACAATGCCTGATTGTCATGAAGGCTTCCCTCCTCCTCCTCCGCTGCAGACGCCTGATCCTTAATGTGCGTCAAAGTTTGCATGAGCAGACGCATAAGTGGGATGCTCATGCTTATGATGGCGTCGTCTGCGCTTACCAGCCGTGTGCATTCCTCAAAACACTGAAGGACTTTACAGAGGTCTTTCAGCTTTAACCACTGCACATCAGAGAACTCCATGTCCGCCCTCAAGGTGCATGCCGTGGATCCTCCCACAAATGCATTACAGCCTGCCTCTGTTCGCACGCTCTCACATGTGCATGGTGGAGTTCCACCTTGTTGCAACGTCTATGATTAGGCGGTGGTTGGGGAGGTGGAGCGATCGCTGCAGCTTCTGCATACAACTAGAGTCTACGGGCGAGCGACGAATGTGCGAGCACAGTCTTCGCACCTCATGGAGCAGGGCTGGTAACTCCGGATAATTATTTATGAAGCACTGCACCACCAGGTTCAAGGTGTGAGCCAGGCAAGGTATGTGTCTGAGTTTTGCCAGGGCTATGGCCGCCACAAAATTACAGCCGTTATCACTGACTACCTTGCCTGGCTCAAGATGTAGACTGCCCAGCCATGACTCAGTTTCTCGCTGCAAGTAGTCGGCCAGTACCTCCACGGTGTGTCTGTTGTCGCCCAAAGACATCATCTTTAAAAAGCCTGCTGACGCTTACCACTAGCTGTTCAATAGTGGGACACCTCATGTGCAACACTGTCAGCTGCAGATAGAGTGCTCATGCGACTGCTCTCCGTCGATGAGCTTTTGCTTCTGGAGGAGGAGGAGGATCGAACGCCTACAGCCAACTGTTGCCTATACTGTGGGCTAAGCAGCACTGTCCCACCGCCGCTGTCCCCTGAGGACCCTGCATCCACCACATTAACACAGTGTGCAGTGATGGACACGTAAGGGCCTGGCCATGCCTACTGGCCCATGCATCTGTTGTGAGGTGCACCTTTCCACTCACTGATTGCTTGAGTGCATGGACAATGCGGTCTTTCACATGCAGGTGGAGGGCAGGGATAGCTTTTCTAGAAAAGAAGTGCCGACTGGGTAGGTCATAGTGTGGGACAGCATAGGCCATGAGCTCTCGGAACACTGCGCTTTCAACCAAACGGAAGGGCATCATCTCTAATGAGATCAGTTTGGCAATGTAGGCGTTCAAAGCCAGTGAGGTTTTGTAGTCCGTCCACGCTTGCAAGTGCATGGTGTTAAAATGTCTAAACATGCAACTGGTATTCAATTTTCGGAGATTTTTCCCTCTGCTAAAGGTCCTTCTGCACTACTTACAGATAACCTTTGCCTTGCCTCATCAATAGGATTTTGGTCAAAAAAGTGAAACACTGCACTCTTCCTACTATGGGATAAATTTTCAGGGCTTGCACGCTGTGCTAATTTGAGCGTCTAGCCAAGCTGTCCTGCAACTCTTTTTCTTTTTTAACATGTTTTTGGACGGCTACGGGCCTGCCAGATAACCGCAGCTGCGATGTGATGCCTACCGCGGATCCTCCTCCTCTTCTGAGCTATTGCCAGCGGCACACTCTTCCCCCCCAATGGATGCCAATCCGGGTCAACAACTTGGTCATCCATCACCTCCTCTTCAATTTCTTCTGCACCTTCCTCTGTGTCACCATGTAAGTTGGTATCGTATGCGGGAAGGGGCACCTGAGTTTCATCAGGGTCAGATTCTGGCTCAGTAGACTGCGAGGGCAATGCAGTGCTCTGGGTGAATTTACCAGCAGAATCAGATAGCAGTGGCTGTGCATCAGTGCACTCCATGTCATATTCATCTTAGACTGGGAAATTCAGGATTTGACTTGATAACCTAGCCATGGTATGTGAAAAGAGCTCCATGGAGTAATCTGAAGTGTGGCCTGCCGCATGCTTCACTTTTGGTGGGGGTGAAGGACACAAGGAAAGGTGTTGTTCCTGACCAGGAGCCTGCACTGACGACTCAGTGCTTGCATTTTTTGAAACTTCAGAAGAGGAGGCGATAGAGCTGGAGGCTGTTTCGGCAATGTAAGCCAAAACTTGTTCCTGATGCTCCGGCTTTAAAAGCGGTTTACCTGCTCCCAGAAAAGGGTGCCTTCCAGGCCTTCTGGAGCCAGACGATGATGCAGGCTCAACACCTCCTGCCTTAGGTGCTATTGGGCTTTTGGCACTGCCAGCAGATGCACCACCACCATCATCATTCCCAGCTGGCCCCTCCCGCTCACGTCTGCGGCTGCTATGATTTGGTAGCTGAGGAGGACAGGAGCAAACTACCGCCAAAGCAGCAAGACACCAGAGAGGCTGGAACCTAATGAGTTGCAGATCCCTAAACTAATTGCACAACTAGAAGTAGCCGTGGAGCATTCCTACGGTGTTCCTAGATGCCTCGGCACAGCCGGAGAGTTAGCTACACCTGAAGATAGAAAGAGGAAAGCTAACTGCCCCAGAGTAAAGCCCCCAAAGAAATAGGAAGCCCCCAAACATGTAATGGCGGTTAGACAAGAGGAAAACACGAACACAGACAGAAAATAGAATGAGCAAATGTTGGGGCCCAAATCTGTCTAGAAAGTAAGTACAGGAGAGAAATTCTGTCTGCAACCCAGAAAAACCCTAATAAAAATACCAGCACTTCTGATTACAAAAAACCTGAGACCACACATCTCGACCACCTATATCAGATCTCTGGTGTGACACAAAGCTACCCAGCAATAAAAAATATCAATGGAA
This sequence comes from Oophaga sylvatica, assembly GCA_033576555.1. Lineage (NCBI taxonomy): Eukaryota > Metazoa > Chordata > Amphibia > Anura > Dendrobatidae > Oophaga > Oophaga sylvatica. The sequence continues at coordinate 343,923,586 of JARQOD010000001.1, forward strand.
CAGAGAACAAGTGCAAATACAAAATGAGAACAGAGGGCAGCGCAAGCCCCCAAAGGGGACCAGGCTGAAGTCCAAGGGCAAGACTGCAAAAAGCAAGGAAAATCCAACCACAGAAAAAAAACAGAAAGTCACTTATCTGAATGATAGCAGGAAAGCAAGCTGAAATTCCAACAAAGACCTGGAAACAACAATTGATTACCGGCGAGGATCATGGGAGATCAGCTCACTTATATCAGGCCAGTCAGCCCCACCTAACACCCATTCCTTAATTGGTTCAATACCTTCAGCAACCACCGAAGGGAGCCTCAGCTCCGAAGTAGTCTCCAACACATTCACAACACGCGGCCTCTTCCACCATACTTCCTAATGTTTGGGAAAATGTACCAAAAATACCAGCAGATATATGGTACTGTATGAGGAGCGTACAGCTGTATATGGCATAGGGGAAAATTTAAATCTCCGTATATATTTCCGGAGTCACACACAGTCGCTCACTCAGTATGGATTTGACCGTAATACAAGGAGCAGATGTACGGTACTGTATCAGAAGCGGACAGCTGTATACGGTGTAGGGGAAAATTGCAATCTCCGTATATGTTTCCGAAGTCACACACAGACACTCACTCAGTATGGATTTGACCGTAATACAAAGAGCAGATATACGGTACTGTATCAGAAGCGGACAGCTGTATACGGTTTTGGGAAAAATTTAAATCTCCGTATATATTTCCGAGTCACACACAGACGCTCACTCAGTATGGATTTGACTGTAATACAAAGAGCAGATATACGGTACTGTATCAGAAGCGTACAGCTGTATACGGTGTAGGGGAAAATTGCAATCTCCGTATATATTTCCGGAGTCACACACAGATAGTCAACATGTATTTGTCCGTGATACCAGCCGGTACATGGTAGTGTGTGAGGAGCGTACAGCTCTATACGGTGTGGGAAAAAATGAACGCTCGGTAAGTGTGCAAAAAAAAAAGAATAAAAGTATTAGTGCTGTGTAAAAAGCAGTCTGCACAGCAGTGTACACACAGCAATACAGCTATCAGGCAGCCTAATAACCAGCGCTGCTGCACACAATAAAGTCCTCCTTTGTCAGTGCACACTAACTGTACAGCACAACTGCTATCAGCACAAGCACAGAAGAACTTCTCTTTCCAGCCCCAACTCTCTCCCTACTGATAAACAGCGTCAGCAACCTCTCCCTACTGTTAATATCGGCAGAAGTAAAATGGAGGTCGGTGCTCACGGCTTTTATAGACACTATGATGCCCCCAAAGCAAGCCAATCACTGCAATGCCCTTCTCTAAGATGTTGGTGGACGCTGCACATGTCATCTCGTTGCCCACAGTGTACGTCCTTGCTCATTGGCTGAAAAAAGGCGCCTGCAAGCATTATGGGAAAACCGACTTGGGCGCTGGGGTCAACGACCGCATGGCCGACTGCACGCTATTATCGGGTTTCGGCCAACGAAACCAGACTTTGGTGAAAGTCAGCGACTTTTGAATCTGACCGACCTGTTTTGCTCAACTCTACTTCCGAGCCCTGACGTGTGCCCAAAGAGTAATTTTCTCCCACATATGGGGTACCAGCGTACTCAGGATAAATTGGGAAACAACTTTTTGGGTCCAATTTCTCCTGTTACCCTTGGAAAATAAAAAATTAAGGGCTAAAAATCATTTTTGTGAAAAAAAAGGATTTTTTTTAACGGCGGGTCACTATAAACTTTAGTGAAGCACTTGGGGGTTCAAAGTTTTCACCACACATCTAGATAAGTTCCTTAGGGTGTCTAGTTTCCAAAATGGGGTCACATACGAGGGGGTTCCACTGTTTAGGCACATCAGGGGCTCTGCAAACGGTACATGACGCCCACAGACCATTTAATCAAAATCTGCATTCAAAACGTCACTACTTCCCTTTCGTGCCCCTACGTGTGCCCAAACAGTAGTTTTCTCCCACATATGGGGTACCACTGTACGTAGGACAAATGGGACAACAACTTTTGTGGTCCAATTTCTCCTGTTACCCTTGGGAAAAAAAAAAATTGGGGGCTAAAAAATCATTTTTGTGAAAAAAAAAAAATGTTTTTTTTTCACGGCCGGGCATTATAAACTTTAGTGAAACACTTGTGGGTTCAAAGTGCTCACCACACATCTTGATAAGTTCCTTGAGAGGTCTAGTTTCCAAAATGGGGTCACTTGTAGGATGTGGCGCCTCTGAGGGTCCAGTCGCCACAGAGGTACTGCACCTCAACCAGAGGTGTGCTATCCCATCTTTCTGGTAAGATGGAGACACTGAACCTGGCTCTGACAACACAGCAACCACACACACTAGCAGCAGTTCCTCTCGCATGCCTGCTAGCTAGGAAAGGGTGTTAGATGGTGGGTAGAGCTTGAGGGTTAGAGCAGGAGAATAGAGGGAAGTAAAGAGAGAGTCTTTCCGTAGGGAAGAAGGGGAAAGACGTGCATAGGCAACCTTCCCATAGGGGAAGGCGGGAAGAGATAGAACAGTGCAGCAGGCTGCTAGTCTGGAGGATCTGCTGACAGACAGAAAGACAGAAAGAAACTCCCTAGAGGGGAAAGGGATTTCTCAGAGGCACGGCTGAGCAGAGAATACCCATCAGACTCGTTCCAGGCTGACTGACGTCAGCTGGGAGAATCCAGGTTGCAGAAGGGTCTCGACCCCTAGCCTAGTGGAGTGTACATCAGGACTCAGCTAGCAAGCCGACAGCTGTGGCAACTTTAGGGGTCACAGCCAATAACCACAATCATCTTCTCCGGGAAGGCAACTATATAGAATCAAGGGAACGCCTGGGTGATGTTGTCTGACAGGATTCGCAGCTGCTGGACTGTGACACTGTTTGTGTGGTGCTGGGAAGGAAGAGGAGTAGGAATCAGCACAGTGAGACGGCCAGGGAAGGCATATACTGACAGGGAGCTCTGGACTGGTGTTCTCCATCTACCTGGGAGTTGGCTGGATTCCTTACCTGGAGGACGTGGCACCAAGCAGGCACCTGTACTGCAGACAGAACTGTGAGTAAAGCTTTGGAAACTGCATCTGACTGTGTCCTCTCAAGTTCTTCCCATGACACGCACCCACACTGCTACATTACATCCTCACCATTATCCTCTTCAACATACAGCTTCCCTGGAACAGCAAGCTCTGCCTGTGAAGAGCTATTCCAACTCTGCTGCATCACACCACCAGTCCCAAAGGATCTGCACTGCAGCGCTGGTCACCTCTGACCAGAAACCACAGGTGCCATCACAAACACTTTTCTACAAACTCTATCATCCCCTGGCCGGCCCGATACCGAGTATCCCACTGCCCTGGCGGGCGATCCATAGGAGGTTTCCACTGTTTAGGCACATCAGGGGCTCTCCAAATGTGACATGGCGTCCGATCTCAATTCCAACCAATTTTGGTTTGAAAAACTCAAACGGTGCTCCTTCCCTTCCGAGCTCTGCCGTGCGCCCAAACAGTGGTTCCCCCCAAATATGGGGTATCTGCGTATTCAGGACAAATTGGACAACTTTGGGGTCCAATTTCTCCTGTTACCTTTGGGAAAATGAAAAATTGGGGACTAAAAGATCATGATTATGTAAAAAATATGATTTTTTACTTTCACGGCTCTACGTTATAAACGTCTGTGAAGCACTTGGGGGTTAAAAGTGCTCACAACACATCTAGATAAGTTCCTTTGGGGTCTAGTTTCCAAAATGGGGTAATTGGTGGGTGTTTCTACTGTTTAGGCATATCAGAGGCTCTCCAAACACGACATGGCGTCCTATCTGAATTCCCAACCAATTTTGGTTTGAAAAAGTCAAACGCAAACAGTGGATTTCTCCCACATATGGGGTATCGGCATACTCAGGAGAAACTGCACAACAACTTTATCTGTCCATTTTCTCCTTTTACCCTTGTGAAAATAAAAAAAAAATTGTTGCTAAAATATCATTTTTGTGACTAAAAAGGTAAATGTTCATTTTTTCTGCCACGTTGCTTCTGCTCCTGTGAAACACCTGAATGGTTAATAAACTCCTTGAATGTGGTTTTAATCAGCTTGAGGGGTGCAATTTTTAGAATGGTGTAACTTTTGGGTATTTTCTGCCATATGGACCCTCAAAGTGATTTCAAATGTGAGGTGGTCCATAAAAAAAATCGTTTTGTAAATTTTGTTGTAAAAATGAGAAATTGCTGGTCAAATTTTAACCCTTATAAATTCCTAGCAAAAAAATTTTTGTTTCCAAAATTGTGCTGATGTAAAGTAGACATGTGGTAAATGTTATTTATTAACTATTTTGTGTGACATGTCTTTGTTTTAAGGGCATAAAAATTCAAAGTTTGAAAATTGCAAAATTTTCCAAATTTTCGCCAAATTTCCATTTTTTGCACAAATAAACGCAAGTTATATTGAAGAAATTTTACCACTAACGTGATGTACAATATGTCACGAAAAAACATTCTCAGAATCGCCAAGATCCATTGAAGCGTTCCAAAGTTATTACCTCATAAAGGGACAGTGGTCAAAATTGTAAAAATGTGCCCGGTCATTTACATGCAAACCACCCTTGAGGGTAAAGGGGTTAATGTTCTTGTAATGTGTAATGTGCTATATTATGATGTTTATTATTGTAATATAAAAGTACCATGGGTAGAGTATAAGATTAGGGCTAGGATAGGATATAAGTTAGTATACAACAATAATGGGGTTAGAGTAATGGGGCACATTAGAGATAGGGAATAGGATTAGTATCTTAGGTTTAGTCAGGAAAGGGTTAAACAGGGAGGAGTTTAAAGAGGGACGGTGCAAAGCTTCAGGTACTCTACCGTGCACCCAAACAGAGGTTTACCTCCACATATGGGGTATCAGCATACTCAGGACAAATTGCACAACAACTTTTGTGGTCCAATCCCTCTTGTGCGGGCGAAAAGATCAGTTTTGTGAAAAAAATATGATTTTTTTATTTTTATAGCTCTACGTTATAAAGTTGTGTGAAGCACTTAGGGGTTCAAAGTGCTCACTACATATCTATATAAGTACCTTAGGGGGTCTAGTTTCTTAAATGGTGTCACTTGTGGGGGGTTCCCACTGTTTAGGCACATCAGGGGCTCTCCAAATGCAACATGGCGTCCGATCTCAATTCCAGCCAATTCTGCGTTGAAAAAGTCAAACGGCGCTCCTTCCCTTCTGAACTCTGCCGTGCGCCCAAACAGTGGTTTACCCCCACATATGGGGTATCGGCGTATTCAGGGGAAATTGCACAACAAATTTTGTGTTTTTTTTTCTCTTTTAACACTTGTGAAAAAAAATTGATTCTGAAGTAAATTTTTGGCAAAACAAAGTAAAATGTTAATTTTTTCCTTCTACATTGCTTCAGTTCCTGTGAAGCACATAAAGGGTTAATAAACTTCTTGAATGTGGTTTTGATCACCTTGAGTGGTCCAGTTTTTAGAATCGTGTCACTTTTGGGTATTTTCTGTGATGTACACTCCTCAAAGTGACTTTAAATATGATGTAGTCCCTGAAATAAATGGTTTTGTAAATTTTGTTGTAAAAATGAGAAATCACTGGTCAACTTTTAACTCTTATAACTTCCTAACAAAAAAAAATTTTTGTTTCCAAAATTGTGCTGATGTAAAGTAGACATGTGGGTACTGTTATTTATTAAGTAATTTTCACCATATTTCCGTTTTTTAATAAATAAACATGAGTCATATCGAAGAAATTTTACCACTGTTAGGGTCTGCGGAACGCACCTAATAGATATATTAGAGAGGTGCGTTCGCAGCCCGGGGTCCACCTTGCAGGCGAAGCCCGCTGCTAGTAAGATGGCGAAAGTAGCGAACTCTGTTATCCCACAGAGTCGCTAAAATAAACGCCGTAGCGCGCTGTGGCAGTAAGTGCGAACTCAGTTAATCCCTAGAGCAGAGCCGCTAACGGGAATGCCACAGCACTATATGGCGATAGGTGTGAACTCACTTAGCTTCAGTGAGCCGCAAGGTAAAACGCTAGGGCGCTGAACCAGCGTTATAAAGCGAACCCTGTTGCGTCACAGAGCCGCTGAGAAAAAGACTGTGTCCTGTTAACACCACAGGGATACACAGACAACCACTGTGCGGATAGCAGTCCGTGATCACGTAGACAGCAACGCAATCAAGCAATCTCCTCACTGGAGAAGCCGGTATTCTAGGGGCTTATTTCAGCCGAGCCCTAACCACATGCGTGCATGATCACACTGGCGCAAAGCACATAATGCAATTGATATTAGCGCATGGCGGCCCAGCCATGCCACCCTTTTATAGTAACAGCTACAGGACCTGCCAGAAACAAGGACCAATGAAACTGTTCCAGAACACCAGTAGTCACAGGACCTTCCTGGCGGACCAATAGGAGCTGCTGCAGTACCTGAGCATGTGACCCCTGATCTCCAATGAGAGATCTCACCCTGGGCATGCTCAGAAGGGGAAAACAAGGACTTTGTCCTAAAGACGTCTGCTCACCGCTAACCAGTACTGGCCACAATAGCAGAGCCTGGAGAGGCAGCAGTAATCCTCTGCACACTGTTAGACTGGGCGAGATGCTGGGACCGACGTCTAAGCTGAGCAGAGTCCACTGCGGCCGGAGATGGATGGGAGACTGCAGCCGGAATGGCTCGAGATTCCCCTTGTGCAGAAGCGGGAACTCGACCCCTAACAACCACTACCGTGAAGTACAATATGTCATGAAAAAACAATCTCAGAATCAGCGGGATCCATTAATGCATTCCAGAGTTATAGCTTCATAAAGTGACAGTGGTCAGATTTGTAAAAATTGGCCCGTCATTAAGCTGCAAATTGGCTCTGTCACTAAGGGGTTAAGAGGCTCCTCTGTCCTCCACTCATTACCTGTAGTAATGGCACCTGTTTGAACTTGTTATCAGTATAAAAGACACCTGTCCACAACCTCAAACAGTCACACTTCAAACTCCACTATGGTGAAGACCAAAGAGCTGTCGAAGGACACCAGAAACAAAATTGTATCCCTGCACCAGGCTGGGAAGACTGAATCTTCAATAGGCAAGCAGCTTGGTGTGGTGAAATCAGCTGTGGGAGCAATAATAAGAAAATGAAAGACATACAAGACCACTGATAAGCTCCCTCGATTTGGGGCCCGTGGAGTCAAAATGATCACAAGAACAGTGAGCAAAAATCCCAGAACCACACAGGGGACCTAGTGATTGACCTGCATAGAGCTTAGACCACCATAACAAAGGCTACCATCAGCAACACACTTCGCCATCAGAGACTCAGATCATGCAGTGCCAGACGTGTCCCCCTTCTTAAGCCAGTACATGTCTAGGCCCATCTGAAGTTTGCTAGAGAGCATTTGGATTATCCAGAAGAGTATTGGGGAATGTCATATGGTCTGATGAAACCAAAGTAGAACTGTTTGCTAGAAACAAAACTCATTGTGTTTGCAGGAGACAGCATGCTGAGTTGCATCCAAACATCATACCTATTGTGAAGCATGGAGGTAGCAACATCATGCTTTGGAGCTGTTTCTCTGCAAAGGGACCAGGACAACTAATCCGTGTACATGAAAGAATGAATGGGGCCATGTATCTTGAGATTTTGAGTGCAAACCTCCTTCCATCAGCAAGGGCATTGAAGATGAAACGTGGATGTGTCTTTTAGCATGATAATGATCCCAAGCACACCGCCAAGGCAATGAAGGAGTGGATTCGTAAGAAGTGTGTAGCCCTGGTGTGAAGGCACACACAGTACCCTGGAGGATGTGCGGAGAGGTAACAGTTTAATGCTCAATAACCATTCACTCCACCACACACTTGGACACACCCATAGGGTATGTAGCCAGTCGGTCTGTTTCCTGTCGTCGGACAGGTCAGTCTAGCCTGGACTTGGAGGGAGGAAGAAGTCTAGTCTAGCTCGGGTGGCTCAGGAGTGAGTCATCCCACCAGTGTGCAGAGGAGATCAGATTGCATTTTCCTGTCAGAGCTCTGTGTGAGCTAAAGTCAGACAGACGGAGACAGCTTTGGAGAAAGGGAAGTTTGCAGCAGAAACTTCAGTCGCCTGTCCCAAGGACAGTGAAGTTCAGTCGATGTGTTCCTGAACTAGGAGAATACTGAGAATCTGTCAGCGAGCTCCAAGGAAGAAGCAAGAAAGGATTAACTTGTATTACCATAGGAAGTGTGGAGTGCTTATTGTTAAGAGCGCGAACAGGGCGAAGGGCGCAGTGGAAGGAATTAGAGAAGTGCCTTAGGTATAGAATTACCTGCACAATTTACCCGGTCACTGGGGACCGAAGTGTTGCTATCGCTTCACGCATAGTAACGGAACAACCAGAGTCTTACTGGACCTTAGGTCGCAGAAAGCAGCCCTTGAAGTGTCGGTACGTAATCGGAGTCAGGTGGAATAGGGACTTCGAGCTAGGCCAAGCATAGAAGAACCTAGTTTCATCACTGGAAGGCTCCACCACAATGCTGACCGGGCAGTACAGCTATGGAGTTAGCTGGAGTATTCGGAGTTAACTTAGCTCTATGCTAGTTGGACTCATCATATTGGAAGTAAAGGAGGCCTCTAACCTGTTCAGCTGTTATCTCGAAGCACATTCTCCACCCCGACCAGCTCCCCGGGACCTGCCTAAACATCTGACAAGTAAAAGGTATGGAAAGACGCTGGATGGTGTGAGACTGATTCATTTATCTGCACCCTACATCATTATAACCATAGACTTTGAGGGACCAGTCCCACCTGTGGGGGACCCGTCATCTAGCTGCCATAACATCCCCTCAGAGATCTACAGCAGCGCTGGTCTTAGTGACTAGAAAACTACAGGTGGCGTCACGAACTGTTATCTACCAATCCCCTGTAAATAATCCCCCCCATCATACGCCTGACCGCCAGGGCCACGGACCGAGCCACCGCTGCCAGTGACACAAATCCCATAGACTTCCATGGGCTCGGCTCCGAGTACCCCATAGCCCTGGTAACCCACAATTGTGGTGCGGGTCAAACAAAACTTGGCGTCACGAACAGGATCCGAAACTTGCAGCATTGCGAGCCCTGTGTGCCTGTGGAGTGTTTTGGTGAAAAAGACTGTCTGTGCTTTTGGCGCCAAATAACGCCATATTTGCCGCCATATTTGCGCCCCGAGGCGCTGGAGAAGAAGGTGGGCGTACCTTCGTGGGCGTGTACCCCCGTGAAGCGCGAAAAGTTATGGCCGCCCTCTCCAAGGCCTATTACAATGTGAGATCCAGCCCCACTGCTAAAGAAATACGCCTCCTCTTCATCCTCTATGCGAAGAGGAGGAGACGCAAATCCCGCCTCCACGGAAAGGACCAGAATGTTCCTGTTGGATACCACAGTGAGACCTGGACCGAGGTGGCAGAAGGACAGGAGCAGCTATGCAGTGGAGCAGTGGAGCGCAGGCCCTGCTCCCCAGAAAAGCTGTTGCTTGAACCGGAGCCATCTCTAATACAGGAACTTCAGCAAACCATGCTGGAGCTGCAGAAAGAGAATGTGGTGCTCAGAAGATTAATCCAGCGTCATGTAGACTTGCAGGAGACAGAGAGACACTGGCGTGCCCAGATACAGCGGCTGCTGTGGGACGCAGTGCTCTCTCCCACAAGCATAATGCCGTCTCCTGATTTCCCACGTTCCCTGCTGAAGAAAGCTGAAGGAAAACCGGAGGCTGCCCCCAAAAGTGCTGTACCTGATCCCACCGATGCGGAGGTGGAAGCGAAGGAGGCTGAGGAGGTCCTGCCTGTTCCGGAGTGCCAGCTAGGCCAGGAGGCCGCAGCAGATTACAGATCCCCGGTAGGGACACCGGAAGAAACCCAGCCGTCTGTGATGGAGCAGCGACAGCAGCAGGTTAGTGCGTCCCCAACTGAGCCATTGTGCACACGTGCTTCCTGCTCTGCATCACACCAGCATTGTGTACCAGTATCGCCCCTGCTGGCCCATCGCAATCTACGACGCGATCGGCATCGCTACCTGCTCGCATCTCTTCACCCAAGTCTTCCTTTGTATCGCAAACTGCGGTTAAATTTGAATCGCTACCTGCAACGCAAATTGAGACGCAATCGGCGTCTCACAAGGAGAAAGTACCCGGCGTGCCCCAAGCGGTTCGCACAAGGACAGTAGCGACCCAAACCCTGATAGCAGGTCACGACCTGTTTGTCATGTGCTCTAAGGAGCATCGCATTGTTCCAGCCCCCGGGGTGGAAAATGTCATTGAAGTCAGCAAGAAAATGTGAGGACCGGTAGGACCCAGACAGGGGTTTACCGCAACTAAGAAGATGTAAAAAGTTTCTGATAAAAGAAATAATTGCTGTTTTGCACTTTATTGCTATGTATAGTGTTTACATAGTTTTATATATATTGAGTAGAATACCCGGCTGGGTAAAAGGAATTTTGAAAAGTTGAAGAATTTTGAGAAATTAAAAAGTAATATGTTGATTGCATAGTTTTACATATAGAATACCCTGGTTGGGTAAAGTGAAATTAAAGTTAAAACAAGTATATATATAGATATACAATGTAAATATTGAAGTGAGAAGAATATATATGTGTCCTTTTATTATGTCATGGACTTTGAGGCTGAGGACTGTGCCAGTCCAGAACTTATCTTTGTACATAGTTGCGCTTCGGTGCATTATATTGGTTTTACATGAAACCACCACAACTACCTCTGAACAGAAAACCCGTGTGGTGTGGCACTGAGTGAGGTCTGCAGCCAGATGTCCTGCAGCCCACCCGGGACCCACGTTGAAGGTTTGGTGCGGGTCCTTCACAAGAATATTGTTGATATGATATACTTATGGAAAGTATGTTTTGTATTTTTCTATGTCTAATGTTTGAATGCAACGTTTAAGAAATTCTTACCTCCCGGATGGGAAGAGTTTAATGTTTATTGTTAATGAAAAACAAAATGTCTTCTTGTATTTCACAGCCCGGGAGTGCTGTATTTTACCATGGGGGAATGTGTAGCCCTGGTGTGAAGGCACACACAGTACCCTGGAGGATGTGCGGAGAGGTAACAGTTTAATGCTCAATAACCATTCACTCCACCACACACTTGGACACACCCATAGGGTATGTAGCCAGTCGGTCTGTTTCCTGTCATCGGACAGGTCAGTCTAGCCTGGACTTGGAGGGAGGAAGAAGTCTAGTCTAGCTCGGGTGGCTCAGGAGTGAGTCATCCCACCAGTGTGCAGAGGAGATCAGATTGCATTTTCCTGTCAGAGCTCTGTGTGAGCTAAAGTCAGACAGACGGAGACAGCTTTGGAGAAAGGGAAGTTTGCAGCAGAAACTTCAGTCGCCTGTCCCAAGGACAGTGAAGTTCAGTCGATGTGTTCCTGAACTAGGAGAATACTGAGAATCTGTCAGCGAGCTCCAAGGAAGAAGCAAGAAAGGATTAACTTGTATTACCATAGGAAGTGTGGAGTGCTTATGTTAAGAGCGCGAACAGGGCGAAGGGCGCAGTGGAAGGAATTAGAGAAGTGCCTTAGGTATAGAATTACCTGCACAATTTACCCGGTCACTGGGGACCGAAGTGTTGCTATCGCTTCACGCATAGTAACGGAACAACCAGAGTCTTACTGGACCTTAGGTCGCAGAAAGCAGCCCTTGAAGTGTCGGTACGTAATCGGAGTCAGGTGGAATAGGGACTTCGAGCTAGGCCAAGCATAGAAGAACCTAGTTTCATCACTGGAAGGCTCCACCACAATGCTGACCGGGCAGTACAGCTATGGAGTTAGCTGGAGTATTCGGAGTTAACTTAGCTCTATGCTAGTTGGACTCATCATATTGGAAGTAAAGGAGGCCTCTAACCTGTTCAGCTGTTATCTCGAAGCACATTCTCCACCCCGACCAGCTCCCCGGGACCTGCCTAAACATCTGACAAGTAAAAGGTATGGAAAGACGCTGGATGGTGTGAGACTGATTCATTTATCTGCACCCTACATCATTATAACCATAGACTTTGAGGGACCAGTCCCACCTGTGGGGGACCCGTCATCTAGCTGCCATAACATCCCCTCAGAGATCTACAGCAGCGCTGGTCTTAGTGACTAGAAAACTACAGGTGGCGTCACAAACTGTTATCTACCAATCCCCTGTAAATAATCCCCCCCATCATACGCCTGACCGCCAGGGCCACGGACCGAGCCACCGCTGCCAGTGACATAAATCCCATAGACTTCCATGGGCTCGGCTCCGAGTACCCCATAGCCCTGGTAACCCACAATTGTGGTGCGGGTCACACAGAAGCATATGAAGGTCCTGGAGTGGCCTAGCCAGTCTCCAGATCTCAACCCCATAGAAAACCTTTGGAGAGATTTGAAAGTCCGTGTTGCACAGCGACAGGCCTAAAAGATCACTGCTTTAGAGGGGATATGCATGGAGGAATGGCCCAACATACTACCAACAGTGTGTGCCAACCTTGTGAAGACTTACAGAAAACTCTCATAGTTGTGGTCTACCTATGATGTCAATTACAGGCCTCGCTTATGTTTTTAAGTGGGAGAACTTGCACAATTGGTGGCTGACTAAATACTTTTTTTCCCCACTGTATATGATAGCCACCCTTCAAAAATGTGGATTCGAAGGCCATATATTAAGTTCCATTTTAGCTCTCTACAGCTAAGACTACTGTATAGTTAACAACCACTATTCTAACAGATTTTCACTAACTAATGGCACCCGTCAAGGCTATCCTCTATCTCCCTCATTATTTATTCTAACAATAGAACCTTTTGCAAAACTTATCAGGTCCAATGAAACTATTAAATCTCATTCCTTCGGTAATGAGATATCATAAAATAAGGCTTTTTGAGGCCAATATCCTCATACAAAGTAGAAGGTGATGTATAAAGAATGATAAATAAAATTGGGTACTTTTGGAAGAAGACTTAAGTGGAAACTCCCAATTGATTTATTTTATTCTTATTCACTTATTAATCCTTTCTCTTCACCTTTCTTCCAAACCTTTACTAAAATCGACAATTTATAAACTAAAAAGTTACACTGGCACAATCTAGAGGACAACCTGACAAATTGAATGTGCAAAATGTGTACAAACGTGAATGGGCGCGCAAGCGCACAAACAGACACGCAGATGAACACAACTGTATATGCACAATCAAGTGGAGGCTGCTGGGGTGCTGTCAGCTACTGTGCAACTGCTGACTGCTGTGCAAAACTGTGTATAATAATAAACAATCGCCCCTGCGCCTCCAATGAGAGCTCAACACGATAATGATATCAATTAGCCCAAACACAGAAACAGAAATCAGAATAAAAATACACAGTCTAAAGTCTAGAGATGCCTGTAAGAAGAGACTGTGATTAAGTTCCTGTGGGAAACCTGATATGGGTAGGTGAGGACTTACTTGAATCCTATGGGCTGTGACTGGTGCTTGGATGTGGGAGCCCGACTGCTCAGAAGGATGTTCACAGACCCAGACTGATAGTGGAGAAGCAGGCAAGTCTTCCCGGTCCCCATCCTGTGGTGACGTCACTGTGGGACGCTTAATTGATTGCTTCCCACAGTAATCAGTTCACTTCAGGTCAGCCGGGACTCCCTCTGACGTCCCTGATGCTGTGCGGTGTCCCCGGCTGACCTGAAGTGAACTGATTACTGTGGGAAGCAATCAATTAAGCTTCCCACACTAATCACTTCCTCTCCTGTCACCGGGAGAGGAACTCATTCATTCAGGAGCTTACAGCTGAGCAGCCAGCATTAGCTGCGCTGCTTGGCTGTAAGCTAGTTAACCCTTTGTGAAGGATTACAGTGTGAGACCAGAAAGAGCACCGGATAGGTAAGAATAATGTTTTTTTATTATTTTTTCTTTATTACAGGAGAACAAGGGCTTCACACAGATGACCAGTTAAATAAAAGATGGTCAAAAAATGTGTGTTTTTTTCGTTAAAATTATTTATTATTAATGTGTGTGTTTTTTTTATTTCCTTAAATAGGATTAATAATTGAGAGTTGTCCAATTGACAACTCTCAATTATTAACCTGGCTTAAAGTCACCTTTCAATAGCAAGGTGACTTTAACCCATTATTAACCCATTCGCCACCGCTACAAGGCAATGGGAATAGACGGACAAAGTGCCAGAAAGGGCAAATCTAATTATAGATTTGCCTCTTCTGGGGTGGCTGGGGGCAAATGTTAGTAGCCGGGGGGGGCAAAAAATAAATGCACCCTCCCTAGGCTAAATGTCACGCTGTCTAATGATATGAATACAATGTCAGTAAACTATTTATACAGGAACCACACTCTATGCAACATATAGTTTAGCAACATCAGAATGTAAGTATAAAATAGATTTACCTGACACAATCTCTGCAGAACTTAGGGTTAATCTTGAGGACTTGATGTGCAGAAACGATATAGTTGAACTCAGGGTTAATCTTGAGGACTTGATGAGCTGTAACAGGAAAGAGGAGGACCGGGGTCTAACCTGACCCTACACTGGGGTCCTAACTAATCCCTTACCTTGGAGGTACTGATAATGGTTCAGAGGTCCAAGTCTCCAGCCTAACCCTGTCTCCTGTCAGACCCTGAACCCTGTAATCAGTCCTAAGAAGGATCCTGATTACCACCAAAGGGATATGGGCTGATCTCAGCTAAATACACAGATTAGACATATAAGACAGACAGGATAGCACTCACTTGCATACACACTCAAACACCGAAGGAACATAAATGGTCTGGGAATTAAACTCTAAGTAAGTTGAGCTTAAAACAGCTAAGGAGCTCTCAACTTAAGTCTATACAGATTCATTCCTATCTGTGGTCTGCATGAAGGATTTCACTGGCAACTCCCAAAGCAGACAACCAGGAATTTAAAGGAAACCAATCAACAAATAATCAATTGCAGCCGGGAGAAACTGCACCCAGTCCCAGCACCGAGCACAGACAGAATTAACTCCCTAGCTGCCAAACACAAAGAAACAGCAACTCAGCTGTGAGAAGTCAAAATGTGCAACCGCGACGATCTTCGTGGCAATGCACACATGACAGTACCCCCCCTTCTACGAGGGGCCTCCGGACCCTCAGGGCCAGGCCTGCCCGGGTGAGTTCTGTGGAAGGTCCGAACCAAACGATCTGCGTTAATCAGACGCAGGGACCCACGTCCTCTCCTCCGGACCATACCCTTTCCAATGCACCAAGTACTGAAGGGACCGGCGATTCAGATGAGAGTCAATGATTTTTGATACTTGAAATTCCAAGTTACCATTGACCAACACTGGAGGAGGAGGTAGAGGTGACGGTATGACTGGTGCCACATACCTTTTAAGTAATGACTTGTGGAACACATTATGAATTTTAAACGTAGAAGGGAGTTCCAGACGAAATGCCACAGGATTAATTATGGAACTGATCCTGTACGGCCCGATGAATCTGGGACCCAGTTTCCAGGAGGGCACCTTAAGTTTTATATTCCTGGTAGACAACCATACCAGATCGTTCACATTCAGATCTGGACCAGAAACTCTCCTCCTATCAGCCATACGTTTGTAACGGTTCCCCATATTACTCAAATTATTCAATACACCTCGCCACACAGAAGCAAGTGACGACGAGAAACGCTCCTCCTCAGGAACCCCAGAAGGACCCCCCCATTGAAAGTACAAAACTGGGGATGAAAACCATATGCCCCAAAAAATGGGGACTTACCAGTGGACTCGCTCCGCCTGTTGTTAAGAGCGAACTCTGCCAGAGGCAAGAAAGAAGACCAGTCCTCCTGGTTCTCCGATACAAAACACCGGAGATATGTCTCTAAACTCTGATTCAGACGCTCTGTCTGACCATTGGTCTGTGGATGAAAAGCCGAGGAAAACGACAATTGCATCCCCCGACGTAAACAAAATGCCCTCCAAAATTTGGACACAAACTGAGACCCCCTATCTGACACCACATCAGAAGGCAACCCATGAAGTCTCACGATCTCCCTAATGAACACCTGCGCCAGAGTTTTAGCATTAGGGAGTGCCGGAAGAGCAACGAAATGTGCCATCTTACTGAACCTGTCAACAACCACCAGTATGACAGTATTCCCAGACGACGGAGGAAGGTCCGTAATGAAGTCCATAGATAAATGAGTCCATGGACGCTCCTGAAGTTTCAAGGGTAAAAGGGTCCCAGACGGACGGGTATGAGGAGTTTTAGAGCGAGCACAAACCCCACAGGACGCGACAAAAGTTATAACATCTTTATTAGCGTTAGGCCACCAAAATCGGCGGGAAAGGAGATCTAAAGTAGCCTTACTCCCTGGATGTCCTGCTAGAGCAGAATTATGATGTGCCTCAATAACCTTTTGTCTCAACTGATTCGGGACAAACAGTCTCCCTGGAGGTCCTGCAGGGGCGTCCCCCTGAGCCTCTAACACCTCCTCCTCAAGCTCAGAACATACAGCCGACACTACCACCCCCTCCTGAAGGATAGGAATCGGGTCGTCCGTTTTCCCGGCCCCTGGGAAACTGCGAGACAAGGCATCAGCCTTTACATTCTTAGACCCCGGACGATAAGTGACGACAAAATTAAACCTGGTAAAAAACAATGACCATCGAGCTTGTCTGGAATTCAGACGCTTAGCGGATTCTAAATACAGCAGGTTCTTGTGATCAGTAATAACGGTGACCGGGTGGACTGCCCCCTCCAAAAAGTGACGCCATTCTTCAAAAGCCAATTTAATGGCCAAAAGTTCCCTATTGCCGATATCATAATTCCTTTCGGCGGACGACAATTTCTTAGAAAAGAAAGCGCACGGATGCCATTTACCAGGGGACGGACCCTGGGACAATATAGCACCCACCCCTACGTCAGACGCGTCCACCTCCACAATGAACGGCTGAGATACATCTGGTTGGATGAGAACGGGTGCCGAAGCAAAACATCTTTTTAAAGAGGAAAAGGCTTGGCAAGCTTTGTCCGACCACTTAGAAAAATCCGTCCCTTTTCTCGTCATGTCAGTGAGAGGTTTGACGACAGACGAGAAATTACAAATAAATTTCCGGTAGTAATTAGCAAACCCCAAAAAACGCTGCAGAGCCTTAAGATCCCCTGGCTGATCCCATTCAAGCACTGCTCTCACCTTTTCAGGGTCCATCCGGAAACCGGAGGCTGACACCAAAAAACCCAAAAACTGAAGTTCCTGTACGGCAAAAACACACTTCTCCAGTTTGGCGTATAGTTTATTGTCTCGCAAGATCTGCAACACCTGTCTCACATGCTCCTGATGAGACACAAGATCTGGCGAGTAAATTAAAATTTCATCCAAATATACGACCACAAACACCCCCACAAGGTGACGAAAAATGTCATTAACAAAATGTTGGAATACTGCTGGAGCAGTAGTCAGACCAAAAGGCATGACCAGGTTTTCATAATGTCCCTCCGGCGTGTTAAACGCCGTTTTCCACTCATCCCCCTCTTTTATCCTAATCAGATTATACGCCCCCCTGAGATCCAATTTAGAGAACCATTTGGCGCCAACAATTTGATTGAAGAGATCAGGAATAAGAGGGAGTGGATACGGATCTCGAACAGTAATCCGATTAAGTTCGCGGAAATCCAAGCAAGGGCGTAGGCCTCCATCTTTTTTCTTCACAAAGAAGAACCCCGCGCCACAGGGGAAGATGAAGGTCTAATATGCCCTTTGGCCAGACTTTCAGAAATAGAATCTTTCATAGCCTGTCTTTCAGGACCAGAAAGATTATACAACCTAGCTTTAGGCAACTTAGCATCAGGAAGTAGATTAATAGAGCAGTCATACACGCGATGAGGAGGCAACTCCCGACACCCCTCCTCAGAGAAAACATCCCCAAAATCCTCCAAAAAAGGAGGCAATGTACTAGGCACGACCGCACTGATGACTGTGTTCATGCAGTTGCTTTTGCAAAACTCACCCCATTGGCTTATCTCTCTGGACTGCCAATTAATCACAGGGTTATGTTTAACCAGCCAAGGAAGTCCCAACACAATGGGAGTAGGTAGACCCTCCAACACATAACAAGATAATTGTTCCCTATGTATTGCCCCTACCCGAAGGTCAATGTTATGAACCTCATGAACAAAGCTACCTTGGCCGAGAGGCCTGGCGTCAATGGAGAAAATAGGGATCGGTTTGACCAATACTCTCAGATGCATACCTTGAGCCTGAGCAAACTGAGCGTCAACCAGATTAGCCCCAGAACCACTATCCAGAAGAACAGACAATCTCTTCACTCTAGTACCAACCACCACCTCCACTGGTACAAGGAACTGAGAAGAACCGGCGGATGAAATACATACTCCCAGGTTGTCGTCCACCACACAACCTGGGATTAGCAGTTTTCCGGCGACTTTTTACTTAACAAGACACGGGATGGACATTCTCCAACAAAATGTCCCTCTTTCCCGCAGAAAAAACACCTTCTAGTCCTGCGGCGTGCCGCCAATCCCCTACCTACGAAAAGATGTCCTCCCAACTGCATAGGCTCATCCGAACAGACAAGGGGAACCTCAACATAAGGGACTTTAGTAGTAGGTGGAGAAACAACAGGGAGTGGAGTTACCTCACCCCTCTCCCGAAGTCGTCTATCAGTACGGATAGCTAGGGCCATAGCAGCCTCCAGAGAAGGAGGAGACTCATACTGAGCCAAAACGTCTTTTAATTTGTCAGAAAGCCCATGACAAAACTGGCTCCTAAGAGCTGGGTCATTCCACTGAGTATCCGTGGCCCATCTACGAAACTCAGAAGCAAATTCCTCCACCGGACGATCTCCCTGCTGTAACTTACGTAATTTGGTCTCAGCAAGAGAGACCCGATCTGGGTCATCATATACCAATCCCAGAGCAGTAAAAAATTGATCTACAGACTGTAGAGCCGGGGATCCCGGAGGAAGGGAAAATGCCCAGGATTGAGGGTCCCCTTGAAGAAGTGAGATAACAATTCCCACTCTCTGCTCATCACTCCCTGATGATCGCGGCCGAAGCCGAAAATACAATTTACATGCCTCCCGGAAGGTAAAAAATTTGTCTCGCCCACCAGTGAACCTATCTGGAAGAGCTACTTTAGGTTCAACTCTGGTTTGCTCCAGGGGAGACAAAACTTTGGACTTAATGTCCGTCAGCTCCATGGATAATCCCTGCAACTGCAGAGCCAGCTGAGCTACTGGATCCATGGTAACTAGAGATAATTTTTTATGGCCAGTGAAAATGTCCCGCTGTCTAATGATATGAATACAATGTCAGTAAACTATTTATACAGGAACCACACTCTATGCAACATTTAGTTTAGCAACATCAGAATGTAAGTATAAAATAGATTTACCTGACACAATCTCTGCAGAACTTAGGGTTAATCTTGAGGACTTGATGTGCAGAAACGATATAGTTGAACTCAGGGTTAATCTTGAGGACTTGATGAGCTGTAACAGGAAAGAGGAGGACCGGGGTCTAACCTGACCCTACACTGGGGTCCTAACTAATCCCTTACCTTGGAGGTACTGATAATGGTTCAGAGGTCCAAGTCTCCAGCCTAACCCTGTCTCCTGTCAGACCCTGAACCCTGTAATCAGTCCTAAGAAGGATCCTGATTACCACCAAAGGGATATGGGCTGATCTCAGCTAAATACACAGATTAGACATATAAGACAGACAGGATAGCACTCACTTGCATACACACTCAAACACCGAAGGAACATAAATGGTCTGGGAATTAAACTCTAAGTAAGTTGAGCTTAAAACAGCTAAGGAGCTCTCAACTTAAGTCTATACAGATTCATTCCTATCTGTGGTCTGCATGAAGGATTTCACTGGCAACTCCCAAAGCAGACAACCAGGAATTTAAAGGAAACCAATCAACAAATAATCAATTGCAGCCGGGAGAAACTGCACCCAGTCCCAGCACCGAGCACAGACAGAATTAACTCCCTAGCTGCCAAACACAAAGAAACAGCAACTCAGCTGTGAGAAGTCAAAATGTGCAACCGCGACGATCTTCGTGGCAATGCACACATGACACTATTATTATCTGCCCCCACTCGCTGCCTTTTTCTGTCTGGTTGAGAAAATAGTGCGGGAACGCACGCATTTTTTTTCAACGAATTTACACCTTTAATTAACCCCTACATGTGTGAAATATTGCACACATACACTCATGTAATTGTTAGTGAAAACCATATATCAAACTACATGAAATGACATGGTTAACTGTATGTAAACCATGTGTCATTTCATGTTGGGTCTGTAATTTCACAAAAGTCGGCAATTGAATTAGCAGCTATTACACTATGTAAAAGTGCATGAACTATAAATATATATATATATATATGTCTCAATGACATATATATATATATACAGTATATATATATATATATTTATTCTATGTGTATATATTTATTCTTTCTTTTGTGATTTGAAAACTATTCATTTGGATTCATTTTATGTCGGTTTTGCTAGCCACCGACAAATTCTTGGAAGTCGGATGTCAATCGGATGTGTAACGAACGCTCAGATGCGACTAAATCGCATAATTCCAGGAAAATCGGATGACAGACGGATGACTGTTCATGACATTTTGCTGCGATAATTGACCGACTAAAACGGTCAGATTTTTTAGACGGTGTGTGTGACCCCGGCCTAATCAGTATAACGGCGCCGACCTGATCCTTTCTGTAGGTTACTGAGCACAATCCCGCTGACAGGTTCCTTTTAAATTACTGGTGGGTAGTGTTGAGCATTCCGATACCGCAAGTATCGGGTATCGGCCGATATTCGCGTTATCGGAATTCCGATACTTAATTCCGATACTTTTTCAATATCGTATACCGGAATCGGAAGTTCCCATAATTCTTTGAGAGGCAATGTGATGTTAGTCAGCCAATGATGAATCTTATGAAGTGTGGGCACATCCTGTAATGCTGCGGTCATCTTAACTAATGGCATGGCTGTGATTGGCTGCTGAAATGATGTCAGAATGCACTATAAAAGGCGCCGCAGCCATTTTAGCGTCACTGTGCTGTGAACTCAGTTAGGGACAGAACGCTACTCTGCTCACTCTGAGGGACAGTTAGATATTGCGATTTTGTGTACTACTGTGCTTGAGGCAGGCTAGTTTACCAACCGCTGTGTAAAGCTTCATTTTGCCAGTGTTGTTTTAACAGCTCTGTGCAAGGTGTGTGTGTGACAGTGCAGGTGACGCTGCAGTTTGCTCTGCATCCACCGCTGTTTGTAGGCATCTGCACGTGTCACTGACTCTTTTTTTTTTTTATTTATTTTGTGGAATTGGTGCAGCTCCATTATATTAGAAAAAAATCAAATCTATTAGTGTGACGTGCTTCCATCCGTATACAATACATTGGTTGCAAACACTATAGAAGTACAGAAAGGAGCCTTTCACAGCTACTGAACAGTTGTCTGCAGGGTTTACTGTAGTCTGTGAGCTTTTAATTTTGTGAGTGCAGATTACGCTCCAGTTAGTTCTTCAACCACTGCCGGTTGTAGTCTGCTGAGCGTGTGTCACTGCCTCATCCTTCACATTTTTCTCTAATTGGTGCTGCTCCATTTTAGTGGAAAAAAATCTAATCTATTAGTGTGACGCGCTTCCATCCGTATACAATACATTGGTTGCAAACACTATAGAAGTAGACAAAGGGGCCTTTAACAGCTACTGAACAGTTGTGTTTCAGTGTTCACTGTAGTCTGTGAGCTTTTCATTTTTTGAGTGCAGATTACGCTCCAGTTTGTTCTTCAACTGCCGGTTGTAGTCTGCTGAGCGTGTGTCACTGCCTCATCCTTCACATTTTTCTCTAATTGGTGCTGCTCCATTTTAGTGGAAAAAAATCTAATCTATTAGTGTGACGCGCTTCCATCCGTATACAATACATTGGTTGCAAACACTATAGAAGTAGACAAAGGGGCCTTTAACAGCTACTGAACAGTTGTGTTTCAGTGTTCACTGTAGTCTGTGAGCTTTTCATTTTTTGAGTGCAGATTACGCTCCAGTTTGTTCTTCAACCACTGCCGGTTGTAGTCTGCTGAGCGTGTGTCACTGCCTCATCCTTCACATTTTTCTCTAATTGGTGCTGCTCCATTTTAGTGGAAAAAAATCTAATCTATTAGTGTGACGCGCTTCCATCCGTATACAATACATTGGTTGCAAACACTATAGAAGTAGACAAAGGGGCCTTTAACAGCTACTGAACAGTTGTGTTTCAGTGTTCACTGTAGTCTGTGAGCTTTTCATTTTTTGAGTGCAGATTACGCTCCAGTTTGTTCTTCAACCACTGCCGGTTGTAGTCTGCTGAGCGTGTGTCACTGCCTCATCCTTCACATTTTTCTCTAATTGGTGCTGCTCCATTTTAGTGGAAAAAAATCTAATCTATTAGTGTGACGCGCTTCCATCCGTATACAATACATTGGTTGCAAACACTATAGAAGTAGACAAAGGGGCCTTTAACAGCTACTGAACAGTTGTGTTTCAGTGTTCACTGTAGTCTGTGAGCTTTTCATTTTTTGAGTGCAGATTACGCTCCAGTTTGTTCTTCAACCACTGCCGGTTGTAGTCTGCTGAGCGTGTGTCACTGCCTCATCCTTCACATTTTTCTCTAATTGGTGCTGCTCCATTTTAGTGGAAAAAAATCTAATCTATTAGTGTGACGCGCTTCCATCCGTATACAATACATTGGTTGCAAACACTATAGAAGTAGACAAAGGGGCCTTTAACAGCTACTGAACAGTTGTGTTTCAGTGTTCACTGTAGTCTGTGAGCTTTTCATTTTTTGAGTGCAGATTACGCTCCAGTTTGTTCTTCAACCACTGCCGGTTGTAGTCTGCTGAGCGTGTGTCACTGCCTCATCCTTCACATTTTTCTCTAATTGGTGCTGCTCCATTTTAGTGGAAAAAAATCTAATCTATTAGTGTGACGCGCTTCCATCCGTATACAATACATTGGTTGCAAACACTATAGAAGTACACAAAGGGGCCTTTCACAGATACTGAACAGTTGTCTGCAGGGTTCACTGTAGTCTGTGAGGAATAACCACACTTAGGCCTTATAACTTTTCTGACTTTCTTTATCAATCTACCAAGATGAAGAAGTCAGTGAGTAAGGCACGTGGTCGTGGTCGTGGCCGTGGATTTGCAGCAGGGAGAGGACGTGGGGATTCTGTGGCTGCTGCCGCACCCAGTGACACAGCATCCACCAGTTTTCCCCGTGAGCGTTCCTTTATGCGCACTTTTGTAGGAGCTCAGCGTACCCCCCTGCTGCGTGAAGAACAAATTGAAGCCGTTGTTGGTTGGATGGCAGCCAATGCATCGACTTCAATAGCTTCCACCTCCTCTCAGGACCACAGCACTGTTGAACAACCATCAGTCTCTTCACCGCCTGCCAAATTGCCCAGGCAGTCAGAGAGCTCTGTACAGGAGCCAGCTGAGTCTCTGCTTCTGTTCTCAGAATCTGTTGGCTTGCAAACAGGGGCCCAGCCAAGCAGCATTCTGGAATGTGAAGAAGAGGCAGTATGCAGTGATGCGCAACAGCTGTGTCTCTCTGAATCTGAAGAGGCGGGTGAGCCAGTGCCGATGGTCAGCACACCGCAGAACGCATCTGATGATGATGAGACTCAGTTGCCAGTTTCTGTTGAGCATGGTGCTGGCCAGACCACCCAACAACAGCAGGTGTTGGAAGAGGGTAGTGGTGGAGATGATGAGGTCCAAGACCCAACATGGCGTGAGGAACAGGAAGGTGGTGGGAGCAGCTCTGAGGAAGAGATTGCCCCAACGGTCCAAACAGTAGGGAGAGGTAGGCTGCAGACTCGCTTGCCTGTAGCCTCCAGTTTGGCACCCGTTCGGAGCAGTTCTCTTCCAACAGCCAAACCGGGCGCTCCCAGGACTTGCTCTGCGTGGTCCTTTTTGATACAGTTGCAGATGATATTTGCTATGTCAAATGCAAGCTGTGTAATCAAAAAATTAAAAGAGGTAAAAGTGTCAGTAACCTTAATACAACAAATATGTGGAAACATGTGCGGTCAAAGCACTTTGTTGAGTTACAAAGACACACTGGAGATGTAGGCCAACCTACAGCAGCACCTACATCTTCAGCTCGTGTTGGAGCCTCTTCCTCCAGTTCACACACAGCTGGTTCGGCTTCCTCACAGGATCGCCATGGAAGAACCTCTGTCACTGTTGTCCAGAGACACAGTGTTATTCCACCCACAGCTGCAAGTTCCCTGTCATCCTCACACACCCAGGCCACAAAACAGCCATCGGTAGCACAGGCATGGGATAAAAGACGGCCATACTCGGCAAACCATCCACGAGCACAGGCTCTGAATGCTGGCATTGCAAAACTCCTGTCCCTTGAAATGCTGTCATTCAGGCTGGTGGAGACTGACAGTTTCCGTGAATTAATGGCATTGGCAGTCCCACAATACAATGTGCCCAGACGATTTTATTTCAGCAGGCAAGCCGTCCCTGGTCTGCAAAAGCATGTTGAGGCAAAAATTAAACATGCGCTACTAAACGCCGTCAGTAGCAAGGTCCACCTGACCACCGATGCGTGGACCAGTACCCATGGCCAGGGACGATACCTTTCACTCACTGCCCATTGGGTGAATGTTGTGGAGCCGGGTACAGATCTTGCGAGTGGCGCTGTACGTGTTCTGCCAACTCCAAGGATTGCCGGAATCAAGTCTGTCCACATTGACTCCTCCTCCTACTCCAGTTCCTCAGAATCATCGCTGCAGGAGCCGTCACGGTCTACCTCCACATGGACCCGTGGACGCTTACCTGATGCGACCGATATGAGCACAGCCGTGGCCAAACGGCAACAGGCCGTTCTGAAATTAATTCCCATGGGGAATCGAAGCCACACAGCGCAGGAGGTCTGGAATGCCATCAAGCAGGAGAGCGACGTGTGGTTTTTGCCAGCGAATCTCCAGCCAGGCTTGGTAGTGTGTGACAATGGCCGAAATCTGGTGGCAGCTCTGGGCCTTGGCAAACTCACTCACATACCATGTCTGGCACATGTGCTCAACTTGGTCGTGCAGAGTTTTTTGAGGGACTATCCGGATCTTGATGCACTGCTGCACAAGGTCCGCCTAGAGTGCGCTCACTTGCGACGTTCCAGCATGGCCAGATCGCGCATTGCAGCTCTGCAACGCAGATTGCGCCTTCCTGAACATCGCATCATATGTGACGTATCCACCAGGTGGAATTCAACGTTACATATGTTGGAGCGGTTGTGTGAGCAGCAGCCAGCAGTTATGGAGTATCAGCTGCATCAGGCGCAATCAACACGCAATTTGCGCCGTCCACACTTCACCATTAATGAGTGGGCCACTATGAAGGACATGTGCCACGTTTTGCGTCCGTTTGATGAGTCAACGCGGATGG
The DNA here is from genome assembly GCA_033576555.1 of Oophaga sylvatica. Lineage (NCBI taxonomy): Eukaryota > Metazoa > Chordata > Amphibia > Anura > Dendrobatidae > Oophaga > Oophaga sylvatica. Next base: position 343,948,986 of record JARQOD010000001.1, read on the forward strand.
CGAGTGCAGATGATGCACTAGTCAGCCTGACTGTCCCCCTTATCTGCCTGCTTCAAAAAACACTGCAAGCAATAAGGGATGAGGTTTTGGAAGAGGTGGAGGATGAGGAGTCACAAATTCCATCACCTTCTGGAAAGTCAGCGCAACGTGGTTCCTCACAAAGGGCTGGGCAGGGCTCACTTTGTGAGGAGGATGAGGAGGAGGAGTCAATGGAGGAGGAAGACATCGCTCCAGAGGGAGGTACACAACGCTCTAGTCAGTATGTAGAGCGAGGGTGGGGTGATGCAGAGCAGGCAGAGATGACGCCTCTTGCAGAGGACAGCGTTTCTTTGCCAGTTGGGAGTCTGCAGCACATGGTTGATTTCATGCTGCAGTGCCTAAGAAACGACCGCCGCATCGCCCACATTCTCACGACGTCTGATTATTGGGTGTACACCCTCCTAGACCCTCGCTACCGGGACAACGTCAAAAGCCTCATCACACCGTTGAACCGGGAGCGTAAAATGCGGGAGTACCAAGACACACTGGTGCAATCCCTAATGTTCTACCTTACTGCCGAGAGCACTGCTGCTGCTACTGCTTTACAAAGCAGCTCTGTGCGTCGAGGCAGTGTAGAGAGCTCTGCAACAAGAGGGAGCACACGCAGTGCCTCTGCACAGGGAAAGACCAGTATGTTAAAAATGTGGCAAAGTTTTGTGGCAGCGCCACAAATGTCTACTCCATCCGAGAGGGCTCCAGTCAGCGGGAGGCAACGTATCCGTCAGATGGTGACAGACTACTTGGCTTTGCCTCTCAGTGTACTCCCAGATGGCTCTTCCCCATTCAAGTTTTGGGTCTCTAAGCTGGATACATGGCCAGAGCTTAGCCAGTATGCATTGGAGGTGCTGGCTTGCCCTGCTGCCAGTGTATTATCGGAGCGCGTCTTTAGTGCTGCAGGTGGTGTACTAACAGACCGTCGCATGCGACTATCCTCCGATAATGTAGACCGGCTTACTTTTCTGAAAATGAACAAGGCATGGATCTCGCCAGAATTTGTCTGTCCGTTTTCAGATTAAATAACTGGTTCGCAACGTTATCCATGTCTCCTGTTATGTTCATCTTTCTACCACCTGAACTCTACTCCCTGGGCTCCAACACTGCCAGTTGCTGCTCAGAAGTGTCGTGTCCACAGAACAAAACACAAGCTCTACTGTTAGTGGGGTTCAGTAAAGCCAGCTGTTCCCCTGCTGTGTGAACGGCAAGAAGTCTCCTGTTCCCGACACATGGACAGAAAAACACATGACCAACATGCTCCAAATAGGGAAGAGCCGTCACCCTGCTTGTTATGCTGAAAACATGAAATTGTGAAGTTTTGCAGGCCTAGAATGATAAATTTTTATGACAAATATGGACAAATAATAATTTGTCATCACAGCGCATATCTGCACATGTCTATTAGAAATGGTAACAAAAAATAAAACATAGTCTACTCTTCACATTTTGAAATTAATGCATAAAAGTACATTTCATACTTATGAATTAATGCTTTTTAAGGAACTTTATCTGTACCTGTAAGATAATGCAGTCAATGGATGTACGAATCATTAAATCCTCATCATCATCATCACGAGTTTTATTTATGACAGACATTATAAAATACACATACTGATGCCAACTGTAACTTCAAACACCATATATGAAATGGCCAGCATGTAAACATGGTAATAATGTCCAATAATAAATTATTACATCTAGAAAGTGCATCATGCATACTGACAATATGTAGTTATACCTGCAAGTGCTGTTGAAACAACCACAAGAGATATAAATTAATACTGGTATATAGGTATCACAGTGCATAGTTACTCATGGACAATGTTGATGTAATACTGTATCTCAATTAAGTCAGCGTCAACCATTAGGCTTGTTAGTCTTGTACATTGTTAAAGAGGGAACGTAATTTTTTTGTTTGTCATAGGTGGAGTATTACACATTAAATTATTACTGCTGTATTTTTTTTTGCGTCCCTAGTGCGCAATAACGCAGCCTAACCTCACATTTTATAGTCAGCTAATTGCCACACGCTACCCTACCCTACGCGTGACAGTAGGAAGGTAGTGTTGACGGATAAAGCTTTGCGCAACCAGACATTCTTTTACCCTCTTCAACACTCTACAAGCAAAAAATGCATGATTTCAGCCGCAGACTTTATTGACGTACAGTATAACATCGGCATTACCCATCAGAGGCTGTCCACTGTCTGATACAGACATAGAATATACCTTTGCTATCTGTAGCCTTTGTTTCACCTACACTTGCAGGCACACACTTAAATTGTGACAAACAATGCCTAATGTTTTTTTAAATGGTTATTTTTTATCGTACATTATTGTGTCATCAATCATCACATTGATGAGTCCATGCTGGACATGTCATACATGCTATAGAAAGTTACGATTTTATGAACTTAAATAATTGAAATGTCTGTGACTGTCACATAAAATTTGCGATGATGATGATGAGTGACTATTACAAAATCCATTGTCTTCACTATGTTATGGTTTAACATAGCGTTCCTTAAGCATTATTCATAAAAAAAAAATGGACTTTTATTCTTAAATTTACAACACTATATTTTGTTACCAATTTTTTGGGTGTTGTGTTGTTCCATTTATTTTTGGCATGTGCATATATGCGTTTATATTTGTATTTTCTTTATTTTTCCTTCTTGAAATTAGAAAACATGTGTATCTTTGTACCGTGTTAGCCAGTAGATAGAAAAATATTTAGACTTCAGAGTCAGCAGTGGTTGATACCTTTTAATGGATAACTGAAAAGATGGAAACAAATTGCAAGCTTTCAAGGCTACTCACGTCTCTTCATCAGGCAAAGACTAAATAAAAAAATTAAGCATCACATATTTGTATACACAACAGGACACAGGAATAGTGCAATAGGTAAGACAAGTAAGTGACGTGTATCAGAACTGTCATTATCTCACAGGGATGAACATAAATATTGGAACAGTTCCTAGATAAGGATAGAAAGTTTGATTGCCCTCTCATTGGCGTCTTTTTTTGGGTTTTCATGACCCTGGAAGGGCATAGACGCAGATTCCTTAATTGATATAGAATTACATAAATCCATGTGATCTATTCATTCCATCACTAACAGTGTCAAAGGTCATGATGAGCTTATATTCTGAAACCTTTGTACGTTTCTCATATTTGAAGTTATATTTTAATACCAGTAATTCCATATCCATCATGCTATGACCGGGCATACAAAAGTCTTTTGCCACAGGTAAATTCATTAATTTATCTGTGATTGTGTGGCGCTGATAATTCATCCTTGTTCTCCTTTTTGTTGCCGGTCTCCCCTCACTTGTCCCTCCCTCACTTGTCTTAGCTATTCCTGTGTCCTGTTGTGTGTAGAAATATGTGATTCTTCATTTTTGGCTTTACTCTTAGCCTGATGAAGACACCTGAGTAGTCTCGAAAGCTTTGAATTTGTTACCATATTTTCAGTTAGCCATTAAACGTTATCAACCACAGAGGACTCTCAAGTATAAATATTTTTCTATTCTTGTAATTGAAATTCATCATTTTATTGTCGTAGTAAAACTTCATTTATTCTTGTTTGAAGTACATACATTTGCAATGGCCACGTAACAAGGCAATAACTCAATATTGTATGCCTACACCCTCCTTGACCCTGGGCTTCAACAGCGCCAGTTGCTGCTCAGAAGTGTTAGATGCACAGATGAAAACAATCGGTGATGTGTTTATGGGGTTCAGTAACGCCTGCTGTTCCCCTGCTGTGTGTCTGGCAAAAATTACTGCTGCCTCCACCATGTTCTCTTCTCATCCCTGGGCTACAACACCGCCAGTTGTTTCTCGGAAGTGCTGTTAGCACAGTCTACACTTGCTCCTGTGTTACTGGGGTTCAGTAATGTCAGCTGTTCCCCTGCTGTGTGAACGGCAAAAAGTCCTGCTGCCTCCACCCTGTTCTCTTCTCATCCCTGGGTTACAACACCGCCAGTTGTTTCTCGGAAGTGCTGTTAGCACAGTCTACACTTGCTCCTGTGTTACTGGGGTTCAGTAATGTCAGCTGTTCCCCTGCTGTGTGAACGGCAAAAAGTCCTGCTGCCTCCACCATGTTCTCTTCTCATCCCTGGGCTACAACACCGCCAGTTGTTTCTCGGAAGTGCTGTTAGCACAGTTAACACTTGCTCCCGTGTTACTGGGGTTCAGTAATGTCAGCTGTTCCCCTGCTGTGTGAACGGCAAAAAGTCCTGCTGCCTCCACCATGTTCTCTTCTCATCCCTGGGCTACAACACCGCCAGTTGTTTCTCGGAAGTGCTGTTAGCACAGTTAACACTTGCTCCCGTGTTACTGGGGTTCAGTAATGTCAGCTGTTCCCCTGCTGTGTGAACGGCAAAAATTCCTGCTGCCTCCACCATGTTCTCTTCTCATCCCTGGGCTACAACACCGCCAGTTGTTTCTCGGAAGTGCTGTTAGCACAGTCTACACTTGCTCCTGTGTTACTGGGGTTCAGTAATGTCAGCTGTTCCCCTGCTGTGTGAACGGCAAAAAGTCCTGCTGCCTCCACCATGTTCTCTTCTCATCCCTGGGTTACAACACCGCCAGTTGTTTCTCGGAAGTGCTGTTAGCACAGTCTACACTTGCTCCTGTGTTACTGGGGTTCAGTAATGTCAGCTGTTCCCCTGCTGTGTGAACGGCAAAAAGTCCTGCTGCCTCAACTTTAATTTCCATGGGTACCTTCTGCTACCCATCCGGGTTCCAGTACCGTCAGCTGGTTCTCCGCAGTGCCTTTGGCCTAGGTGCCTCCATGTCGGTATCCGAGTTCCAGCAACGTCTGCTGGTCCTTGGTAGTGCTTTGGAGCACAGGTACCTCCTGCTTAGTAACCGTGTCCCAGTAACGTCAGCTGGTCCTCGGTTGTGCCATTGGCTCTTTTCCTTCTGCTGACCCTCCGGGTTCCAGCACAGTCAGCTGGTCCTCGTTACTTCCATTGGCTTTTGTACCATCACCAACAGGACAAAGAAGGTTAAGACAAACTACAAGATACAGAACAAGAGACAGAAGAACAATAAGCAGAAGATCAAAAAGCAGAAGAACATTAAGTATAAGACCAAAATGAAGAGCAAAATATATGCTCTAAATTCTAAGCAGAAGAAGACTAAGCAGTGTATGGGGGTGAGTCCGTTCCTCCTCGTGGTGCCCCTGGAAAATGCCTGATGCTGCTGCAGGCTAAACTGAACGCGGACAAATACTGTTGTAATTAAAATCTTTCGTGACAGCAAGAACGGAAGGATGAAAATTCAGAGTTTTACAGATTACAAGTACAGGAATGTCTGTCACAAATAAGAATATGATGAAAAGGATGAATAGGAAGAAGATGAAGAAGTAGAATATGAAGAATAATAACTGTTTAATAAGAACAATATAAGTAATGTTAACAAAAAGATGAATAGCAAGAAGTTTTAGAAGATTAAGAAGGTGAAGATGAAGAATAATTTGATGAGAAAGATGATGCTGCTGAAGATTATGAAGGAGAAAGTGTGTGAAAAGTTAAAAAGGTGAAGAGCATGGAAGTTGTGAAACAGACATATTTGACAAAATAGAAAAAAGGTTAACAACATTGTCAATTTCTTCGTCAATCCAAACGTATTTCAAAAAAAGAAATATTAATGCTATTCCATTGCATTGTGTTAAACATCTATGCCTTTAATGTCTCCTCAACCTCCCCCAATAAATTCTACATTACTCTTTGTTGTTTTCCTTCATGTACAATTAACCAACAAGGCAAGAATGGGTTTTTTTTAATTCCGATATTTTGTTCCCATAGACTTACATTGTATTTCCGGTATCGGTATCGGGTATCGCCGATATTTTTTGGGTATCGGCGATACCATTCCGATTCCGATACTTTTGGATATCGGAAAGTATCGCTCAACTCTACTGGTGGGGGCTAAGCAAAAAGCTGTTGAAATTCCCACTACAAATTATGTTTTGGACAGGATCTCAGAACACAACATGTTTGAACAAGTTTCAGCATTTAAAAATACTCCCTTCTAATATATGAAACTAAAGGGTCCGTATGGAACTCATCCTTTTCTTCCATTGTGGAGTCTCTTAAACATGTTAAAATGTGAATGTTAACCAGTATAGCCATATAAATATATGTTTAAACTAGCTGTAGTACCCGGCTTCGCCCGGGTTAATTAATAACTGCTGTTAGCTGTAACAAAATAGACTATGTTAACAAAAATTTATTCTGCACATAAAAATCACACACCAAAACGTGCGGGGGTTAAAATTTCCATTCAACACATAGCCTATGATGCTCCTGGGGTTGAGATGTGCGGGCATGCAAAATTTCATGCCCGTAAGTACAACGGTGCAGATTCCTATCCCGGGCCAAAATTATTTGCCAATTTGGAATGCGCGGGGTTAAAATTTCGACTCAAAACCTAGCCTATGACGTTCCCGGGGTCGAGACGTGCGGGTGTGCAAAATTTCATGCCCGTAAATGCAGATTCCTATGCCGGACATACACACAAGCATTCAGCTTTCTCCCCATTATGTAGATAGGGCCAAAATTGTTTGGCGATTTGGAAGTTGCGGGGGTTAAAATTTCCATTCAACACATAGCCTATGATGCTCCTGGGGTTGAGATGTGCGGGCATTCAAAATTTCATGCCCGTAAGTACAACGGTGCAGATTCCTATCCCGGGCCAAAATTATTTGCCGATTTGGAATGCGCGGGGTTAAAATTTCGACTCAAAACCTAGCCTATGACGCTCCTGGGGTCGAGACGTGCGGGTGTGCAAAATTTCATGCCCGTAAGTGCAGATTCCTATGCCGGACATACACACAAGCATTCAGCTTTCTCCCCATTATGTAGATAGGGCCAAAATTGTGTGGCGATTTGGAACGTGCGGGGGTTAAAATTTCCATTCATCACATAGCCTATGATGCTCCTGGGGTTGAGATGTGCGGGCATGCAAAATTTCATGCCCGTAAGTACAACGGTGCAGATTCCTATCCCGGGCCAAAATTATTTGCCAATTTTTGAATGCGCGGGGTTAAAATTTCGACTCAAAACCTAGCCTATGACGCTCCCGGGGTCGAGACATGTGGGTGTGCAAAATTTCATGCCCGTAAATGCAGATTCCTATGCCGGACATACACACAAGCATTCAGCTTTCTCCCCATTATGTAGATAGGGCCAAAATTGTTTGGCGATTTGGAACGTGCGGGGGTTAAAATTTCCATTCATCACATAGCCTATGATGCTCCTGGGGTTGAGATGTGCGGGCATGCAAAATTTCATGCCCGTAAGTACAACGGTGCAGATTCCTATCCCGGGCCAAAATTATTTGCCAATTTGGAATGCGCGGGGTTAAAATTTCGACTCAAAACCTAGCCTATGACGCTCCCGGGGTCGAGACGTGCGGGTGTGCAAAATTTCATGCCCGTAAATGCAGATTCCTATGCCGGACATACACACAAGCATTCAGCTTTCTCCCCATTATGTAGATAGGGCCAAAATTGTTTGGCGATTTGGAACGCGCGGGGTTAAAATTTCCATTCAACACATAGCCTAGGACGCTTTCGGGGTCGAGACGTGCGGGCGTGCAAAATTTCATGCCCGTAAGTGCGACGGTGCGGATTCCAATCCCGGACAAACATACCCACATACATACACACATACATACATTCAGCTTTATATATTAGATTATAGTCTATTAGTTTTTTTCTTTCCTTAAATTAATTTCAGATGACTATTTTCTTCTCCCCTTTCTCCCATTTCCCTCCTTTTCCTTGTTTTCCCATTCCTTTATTACCCTTATTCCCATCTCCTTCCTCCCTTATTTTCCTTGTTTTCCTATATCTTTCCTTTTCCATTCTCTCCTACATATTATTCCTTTCCTTTACTATAACATTCATTCCTTGTTTTATCTTTCCTTTCCATCCGATTAGTTCGTTTTCCCTTTTCCTCTCCCTTTACCTCTCTTTCCTACATCCCCTTCAGACATTTCCATTTCTTAATCTGGTTATGATATCTGTAATTATCTTTTATACACTATAATGATATATTTTATATTATGTTATGTTTATTTTATATTATGTTTATTGTACTATATTTTATATATTATGGGTTACCCTCCCTCATCTTTCCTACCCAATTTATATAAAAAAAAACCCTTAGTAAAAACTATTGAAACAGAAAAAGATTCATACTTTTGAACCGAAATGTTGGATTATCTATCTATCTATCTATCTATCTATATCTATCTATCTATCTATCTATCTATCTATCTATCTATTCTATCTATCTATCTATCTATCTATCTATCTATCTATATCTATTGTATTGCGACAGAGAGGAGCCAGAAAATTATTTTGCCAGTACAGGGTTAATCAGCCATGTTAGGAGCTCTGGGAGTCTGGGCTTAGCTGAGCACGGTTAGCCACTCTTATCCCCTATATAATCTGGGTCCTGACTGACACACATCCCAGAGCTAGTTTATGATGCATGACTGGGGGGATAGCTGTTTGGTGGTTATATGAGAAGGCGTTTGGTGGATTTATCTGTGACTGTTGTCTTTTCTTCTCCTACTTTGGTTTTTCCCCATCCTCCACTCCCCGGAGCATTCCACTGCTATATGTGAGTGAATATTTGTATGCCTGGTATTTTTCCATCTTTGCACATCTTTAACACCTAAAAATCTGTAATTTCTATTCTGTATTCTATTCCGGTACGTGTCACATGCAGGGCTGCCACTAGGAATTTTGGGGCCCCATACTGGCAAAATTTTCGGGGCCCCCTTGAGACTTCGCCCAGGCTCCACCCAAGCCCCGCCTCCACGCCTCGTACCTTCCACAGTCCCACCGCTCTCTCTTGGAAAAACTCCACTTCTCACCAATCACACATTAACAGTTCAGATCATACATATCGCCAGCAGTTCTTGTTTTGGCCAAAGATTTTTTTAAGCCGCCACCATTACACGGTAGACTCTTTTGGCCGGGCCCTACTCTACTGTAACCTATTAAATATTTGTTAAAATATCCAATACAATTTAGGTATATTTTTATTTATTTTTCAATTTTTAAAATGACCAAGAATATCACATACAAGAAACAAATACCACCAGACCACATATTGCCACCACAAAGTGACCAAATAATATCACATACAAGGGACAAATACCGCAACGCCATGTCCAGACCACATATTACCACCACAGTGACTGAATAATATCACATACAAGGAACAAATACTACCAGACCACATATTACCACCACAAAGTGACCAAATAATATCACATACAAGTGACAAATACCGCAACACCATGCCCAGACCACATATTACCACCACATAGTGACTGAATACTACAATACTGATCAGTAATAAAAAAAAACCCACAATACTATCACCATAAGTGCCATTATACACAGGAGATCTGTACTTAGTATGCAGTGTCTGTGTACAGGTAATACAGTGATCACTGGTGACATTGTAAACAGGACTTCTGTATATAGTATACAGTGTATAGTGTCAGTGTACAGGTAACACTGACTCACCAGTGACGTCTCTAGGTGAAGTCCTTCATCTTTGCTTTTCATCTGTCATCCAGCACAGACCGCCATCACTTGTTCCAGCCAGGGCTCGTCTCTGCAGGAAATTACACAGTTATCTAGAGCTCTGCTTGCAGAACACATTACTTATTTTTTTCCCAACTTCTAATCTACACCAGATGAAGAAAAAAGGCGACAGTGTCGCTCTGCACAGTAACAGGACCTCCCCGCATTTAACCCCTTCCCGACCCATGACGCCGACGTCGGCGTCATGAAAACCTGTGCCATCCCGACCCATGACGCCGACGTAGGCGTCATGCTATAAATCATGCTACTGCGGGTCGGGGGGTCCGGGGTCACTGAAAGGTCACCCGACCCGCAGTAACAGGACCCTTACTGCATCACCACAGGGGGGTTGGCTTAACCCCCACGTGGCCACGATCGCTCTGATTGGCTGTTAAAAGTGAAACTGCCAATCAGAGCGATTTGTAATATTTCACCAATGAAACTGGTGAAATATTACAATCCAGCCATGGCCGATGCTGCAATAGCATCTGCCATGGCTGGAGACTGAGAACCGACCCCCCCACACCATGTCACGGCGGTGATCGGCCGCCGCCATCGAAAGATGGCAGCGATCGGTCACCGCCGTCGCTGTCTGCTCCCCTGCTCCTGCGATCACCCCCCCTCACCTTCCGATCCCCCCCCTCACCTTCCGACGTCCCCTACTCACCTCTCCCGGTCCACCGATGTCCCTGGAACCGTCCCGGCGGCTGCCCGGGATTCTTCATGGGCGCTGCCATCTTGGAAAATGGCGGCGCATGCGCAGTGCGCCTCGGCCGCCATGCGCAGTGCGCCCTCCATTGTACAAAAATTTATTTTGATCACTGTGATAAACTGTCACAGTGATCAAAATAAAAAAAAGTAAATGAACCCCCCCCCGTCATAGGTAGGGACAAATAATAAAAAAAAAGAATTTATTTTTTTTTCCTAGCGGATTTTGCTCTGATCCGCGGCTGATTGATCGCGTGATTTCCTGCTGATCCGCGGATTCCTGCTGATCCGTCGGATTTCCTGCGCGGATCCGCGGCGCGATTTTGTTCGCTGATCCGCGGCGGATTTTGCTGCTGATCCGTGACTGATTTTGCTGCTGATTCGCTGCGGATCCGCGGCGGATTTAGCTGCTGATTCGCGACTGATTTCGCTGCGGATCCGCGACTGATTTCGCTGCGGATCCACGGCTGATTTCGCTGCTGATCCGCGGCGGATTTCGCTGCTGATCCGCAACTGATTTTGCTGCTGATTCGCGGCGGATCCGCGGCGGATTTCGCTGCTGATCCGCGGCGGATTTCGCTGCTGATCCGGCGGGATTTCACTGCTGATCCGCGGCGGATTTCGCTGCGGATCCGCTACTGATTTCGCTGCGGATCCGCGACTGATTTCGCTGCGGATCCGCGACTGATTTCGCTGCGGATCCGCGGCGGATTTCGTTGCTGATCCGCGGCGGATTTTGCTGCTGATCCGCGACTGATTTTGCTGCTGATTCGCGGCGGATTTCGCTGCTGATTCGCGGCTGATTTCGCTGCTGATCCGCGGCTGATTTCGCTGCTGATCCGCGGCTGATTTCGCTGCTGATCCGCGGCGGATTTTGCTGCTGTTCCGCGGCGGATTTTGCTGCTGATTTGCTGCGGATCCGCGGCGGATTTCGCTGCTGATTCGCGGCGGATTTCGCTGCTGATTCGCGGCTGATTTCGCTGCTGTTCCGCGGCTGATTTCGCTGCTGATCCGCGGCTGATTTCGCTGCTGATCCGCGGCTGATTTCGCTGCTGATCCGCGGCTGATTATCTGCTGATTCATCTGCGCTAGCGGGTATAGCATAACGTGATCGCGTTATGCTATACCGTTACCAGCCGGTCAACGCTACGTGTTGAACGGGCTGGTAAAACGCAATATGAACCCAGCCTTAGGGTTAGAACTAGGGTTAGGGTTAGTATTAGGGTTAAGGTTAGAATTACGGTTAGGGTTGGAATTTGAGTTAGGGTTGGAATTAGGTGTGTGTTGGGGTTAGTGTTGGAGTTAGAATTGAGGGGTTTCCACTATTTAGGCACATCAGGGGGTCTCCATACGCGACATGGCGCCACCATTGATTCCTGCAAATTTTGCGTTCAAAAAGTCAAACAGTGCTCCCTTTATTCCAAGCCCTGACGTATGCCCAAACAGTGGTTTATCCCCACATATGAGGTATCAGCGTACTCTGGAAAAATTGCACAACAACTTTGGGGGTTCTAATTTCTCCTGTTAACATTGGGAAAAAAAATTGGGGACTAAAAATTATTTTTGTGGAAAAAAAATGATTTTATATTTTCACGGCTCTGCGTTATAAACTTCTGTGAAGGACTTGGAGATTCAAAGTGCTTATCACACATCTATAGGAGTTCCTTGGGGGATCTAGTTTCCAAAATGGGGTCACTTGTGGGGAGTTTCTACTGTTTAGGCACATCAGGGACTCTGCAAACGTAACATGACGCCCGAAGACCATTCCATCAAGTGGGCATTTCAAAACGTCACTACTTCCCATCCGAGCCCCGACGTGTGCCCATACAGTAGTTTTCTCCCACATATGGGATATCAGCATACTCAGGACAAATTGGACAACAACTTTTGGGGTCTAATTTCTCATGTTACCATTGGGAAAATAAAAAAATTGGGGACTAAAAGATCCTGATTGTGGAAAAAATATGATTTTTTTATTTTCATGCCCGGGCGTTATAAACTTCTGTGTAGCCCTTGGGGTTCAAAGTGCTCACCACACATCTAGATAAGTTCTTTGCGGGGTCTAGTTTCCTAAATGGGGTCACTTGTGGGGAGTTTCTACTGTTTAGGCACATCAGGGGCTCTGCAAACGTAACAAGATGCCCGCAGACCATTCCATCAAGTCGGCATTTCAAAGCGTCACCACATCCCTTCCGAGCCCTGACGTGTGCCCAAACAGTGGTTCCCCCCCACATATGGGGTACTAGCGTACTCAGGACAAACTGGACAACAACTTTTGGGGTGCAATTTCTCCTGTAACCATTGTGAAAATAAAAAATAGTGGGCTAAAAAATCATTTTTTGAGAAAAAAAATGATTTTTTATTTTCACGGCTCTGCGTTATAAACTTCTGTGAAGCACCTGGGGTTCAAAGTTCTCACTATGCAACGAGATAAGTTCCTTAGGGCGTCTAGTTTCCAAAATGGGGTCACTTGTGGGGAACTCCAATGTTTAGGCACACAGGGACTCTCCAAATGCGACATGGCAATCGCTAAATATTCCAGCATATTTTCCATTCAAAAAGTCAAATGGCGCTCCTTCCCTTCTGAGCCCTGCCGTGCGCCCAAACAGTGGGTTATGACCACATATGAGGTATCTATGTACTCAGGAGAAATTGCCCAACAAATTTTAGGATCCAATTTATACTGTTGCCCATGTGAAAATGAAAAAAACTGAGGCTAAAAGAAAATTTTTGTGAAAAAAAAGTACTTTCTTTTTTTTACGGATCAATTTGTGAAGCACCTGGAGGTTCAAAGTGCTCACTATGCATCTAGATAAGTTCCTTAGGGGGTCTAGTTTCCAAAATGGGGTCACTTGTGGGGAGCTCCAATGTTTAGGCACACAGGGACTCTCCAAATGTGACATGGCAACCGCTAAATATTCCAGCATATTTTCCATTCAAAAAGTCAAATGGCGCTCCTTCCCTTCTGAGCCCTGCCGTGCGCCCAAACAGTGGTTTATGACCACATATGAGGTATCTGTGTACTCAGGAGAAATTGCCCAACAAATTTTAGGATCCAATTTTATACTGTGCCCATGTGAAAATGAAAAAAATGAGGCTAAAAGAAAATTTTTGTGAAAAAAAAGTACTTTCTTTTTTTTCCAGATCAATTTGTGAAGCACCTTGGGGTTCAAAGTGCTCACTATGCATTAGATAAGTTCCTTAGGGGGTCTAGTTTCCAAAATGGGGTCACTTGTGGGGGAGCTCCAATGTTTAGGCACACAGGGACTCTTCAAATGCGACATGGCAACCGCTAAATATTCCAGCATATTTTCCATTCAAAAAGTCAAATGGCGCTCCTTCCATTCTGAGCCCTGCCGTGCGCCCAAACAGTGGTTTATGACCACATATGAGGTATCTGTGTACTCAGGAGAAATTGCCCAACAAATTTTAGGATCCATTTTATCCTGATGCCCATGTAAAAATGAAAAAATTGATGCTAAAAGAAAATTTTTGTTGGAAAAATTAAAATGTCCATTTTTTCCTTCCACGTTGCTTTAGTTCCTGTGAAGCACCTGAAGGGTTAATAATCTTCTTGAATGTAGTTTTGAGTAGCTTGAGGGGTGCAGTTTTTATAAAGGTGTCACTTTTGGGTATTTCTGCCATATAGACCCCTCAAAGTGACTTCAAATGTGAGGTGGTCCCTAAAAAAAATGGTTTTGTAAATTTTGATGTAAAAAGGAGAAATCGCTGGTCAACTTTTAACCCTTATAACTTCCTAACAAAAAAAAATGTTGTTCCCAAAATTGTGCTGATGTAAAGTAGACATGTAGGAAATGTTATTTATTAACTATTTTGTGCCACATAACTCTCTGGTTTAACAGAATAAAAATTAAAAATTTGAAAATTACAAAATTTTCAGAATTTTTGCCAAATTTCCATTTTTTTCACAAATAAACGCAAAAATTATCGACCTTAATTTACCACTAACATGAAGCCCAATATGTCACGAAAAAACAATCTCAGAATCGCTAGGATCCGTTGAAGCGTTCCTGAGTTATTACCTCATAAAGGGACACTGGTCAGAATTGCAAAAAATGGCAAGGTCTTTAAGGTCAAAATAGGCTGGGTCATGAAGGGGTTAAAACAGTATTCTCAAAAAAATAAAATAAATACATCACTGCAGTAATAATATCCCTTAATTAGCCCCTATGGTAATAATATCCCCCATCCTGGCCCCGTGTGTCTCATTCCTTTCTTCAGCCATATATTCTCCCATCCCACCCTCATGAGTATCCATTCTGCCCCATATGATCTCCCCATCCTGCCCCATGATCCTGCCCATCTGTCTCCAACCCTGCCCCATGCCTTTTATCCTGCCCCGTGTCTCCAATCAAGCCCGTGTCTCCAATCATGCCCCCGTATCTCCAATCCTGCCCCCAGTGTCTCCAATCCTGCCCCAGTGTCTCCAATCCTGCCACCAGTGTCTCCAATCCTGCCCCCAGTGTCTCCCATCCTGCCCCAAGTGTCTCCCATCCTGCCCCCTGTGTCTCCAATCGTGCCCCCTGTGTCTCCAATCGTGCCCCGTGTCTCCAATCGTGCCCCCTGTCTCCAATCCTGCCCCCTGTGTCTCCAATCCTGCCCCCTGTATCTCCAATCATGCCCCATATCTTCAATCATGCCCCCATGTCTTTCATCCTCCAACATGTCTCCATTCTGCCCAGTGTCTCCAATCCTGCCCCCAGTGTTTCCAATCCTGACCCCAGTGTCTCCAATCTTGCCCCCCGTGTCTCCAATCCTGCTCCCGTGTCTCCAATCATGCCCCCAGTGCCTCCAGTCATGCCCCTAGTGCCTCCAATCATGCGCCCAGTGTCTCCATTCTGCCCCCATGTCTTGCATTCTGCCCCCTGTGTCTCCAATCCTGCCCCCTGTGTCTCCATCCTGCCCCATCTCCAATCATACCCCCAGTGCCTCAAATCCTGCCCCAGTGCCTCCAATCCTGCCCCCTGTGCCTCCAATCCTGTGCCCAGTGTCTCCATTCTGCCCCCAGTGTCTCCAATCCTGCCCCCAGTGTCTCCAATCCTGCCCCCAGTGACTCCAATCATGTCCCCAGTGTTAGGGCTGGCGGAACGCACAAAATAACTATAAATAATAAGTGTGTTCGCAGCCCGGGGTCCACCGTGCAGGCAGAGCCTGCTGCTAGTAGAAAGGCTGTATGGCGAACTCTGTTACTTCACAGAGTCGCAACTATAGACACTGTGGCCCTATATGGCGGTATAAGCGAACTCTGTTACACCACAGAGTTGCTAAGGTAGAAACGCAGAAATATGGACTGTGTCCTGTTAACTCCACAGGTATGCACAGACAACTGCTGTGCGGACAGCAGTCCGTAGTAACGCAATCAGCAACGCAATCAGACAATCTCCTCACCGGAGAAGCCGGTATTCTAGGGGCTTATTTCAGCCGAGCCCTAACACATGCGTGCATACAAGCTCCTCACCGGAGAAGCCGGTATTCTAGGGGCTTATTTCAGCCGAGCCCTAACACATGCGTGCAAGATCACCCTGGCGCAAAGCACATAATGTGATTGATACTAGCGCATGGCGGCATGACCATGCCACCCTTTTATAGTAGCAGCTACAGGACCTGCCAGATAAGGACCAATAGGAAACTGCTCCAGAACACAAGTGGTTTCAGGACCTTCCTGGTGGACCAATAGGAGCTGCTGCAGTACCTGAGCATGTGACCCCTGATCTCCAATGAGAGATCTTACTCTGGCATGCTCAGAAGGGGAAAGCAAGGACTTTGTCCTAAACATGTCTGCTCGCCGCTAACCAGTACTGGCTACAATAGCAGAGCCTGGAGGTGCAGCAGTAATCCTCTGCACAATGTTAGACTGGGCGAGACGCTGGGACCGACGTCTAAGCTGAGCAGAGTCCACTGCGGCTGGAGATGGATGGGAGATCACAGCAGGGATGGCTCGAGATTCCCCTTGTGCAGAAGCGGGAACTCGACCCCTAACACCCAGTGCATCCAATCATGCACCCAGTGTCTCCATTCTGCCCCCTTGTCTTTCATTCTGCCCCCAGTGTCTCCAATCCTGCCCCGTCTCCAATCATGCCCCCAGTGTCTCCATTCTGCCCCCAGTGTCTCCAATCCTGCCCCCAGTGTCTCCAATCCTGCCACCAGTGTCTCCAATCCTGCCCCCAGTGTCTGCGAGTGATCAATACCACAGAGAAAACGCGCACTCGCCGGCGACTGACAATGACGTCAGACGCCGGCGACGTGAGTGCTGATGTCAGCTGCCAGCCTCCGATTGTCTGGCAGCGTTAACTATTGCCGTGCGGGCCCGCACAGCAATGGAATAACTGAACCTGCGTCCTGGACAAAGGTTCAGTTACTTGATCGGCAGAATCCTGCCGCTGGGGGCGGGGCAGTGGGGCCCGATGTGTAGAGGTGACGGGGCCCGATACGGGCCCCCTCTGCTGATCGGGCCCCATACGCCAGTCAGGACTGTAATTCCCTTATGGTGGCCCTGGTCACATGGATAACACACGGATGTCACACGGATGGTACACATATACACATGGATGGCTAACCGATGACACAAGGATGGTCCACACGTACACATGGACATCCAACAGAAAATCACAAGGATAGTAAAAATAGACCGTCTCATGCATACTTTTTTTTTAAAGTGGACGTGTGAAGGGGGCCTTTGGAGATGGTGGGCTTTTATGGGTTGGCTGTTGAATTGTTGAATAAAAACACTTTTATATTTTTCAACTGGTTGATGCTGGCAAACATCTTTTTTATATTCTGGATCAATTAACTGGAAATTTTTCCCAATCAATAGTTACTAGTGCTGTCATTTTTCATTATTCTCAGGGATGAATGCTTTTTACTTATATAAGAGGGACAGATTCAAAGTACTAAAAATGTAAACTAAATTGTGGATATTGTAAATTAGCTTTATTGACCCACATGTTGTTGGGCCTTTCTCAGGTTTACTCCAGGTACTACACAGACTAAAGGCACTGTCACACTTAGCGATCGCACTAGCGATCACGACAACGACTCGACCTGGCGAGATCGCTAGTGCGATCGCTATGTGATCGCTAGTTAGATTCCAAACACAACTCATCAGCGATCTGTATAACGACCTTTGCGGTCATTGGGAAAACCTAGTCCCGCCTGCGACGCTGGTAAAGGTGTTCATAAAGGGTGTCACACTCAGTGATTCAGGCTCACCAGCGGGACACCAACGACCAAAAAACGGCTCAGAACGTTCATAAGCGATCAACGACATCTCAGCAGGGGCCACATCGCCGCTACATGTCACACACAGCTGCGTCGCTAACGAGATTGCTACTGCGTCATAAAATCGGTGACGCAGTAGCGATCTCGTTAGCGATCTCGCTTAGTGTGACAGTACCTTAAGTATTGCCAACAACACATAAACCCACATATTAGGGATCTGTAGCTAGACACCAATAGTCAACGTCCCTTGTGGTAACTCAATCAAAGAGGACACATCAAATCATCATGAAAAAAACATTCCAAAGGAAAAAGATGTACTAGTCCAATGTTCAAAAAATTACAAAAATCTTTCTATATTAGATCATAATATACATGCAGCTACTTAACAATATACATAAAGTCCAATTGAGCACACTTTATATATTGGATATTTCTATCAAGGTGCAAAGTGCATAGCTACACATATGTATACTAATAATATTTCACAGCCAAGGCCACAAGCTCTGAAATATTATTAGTATACATATGTGTAGCTATGCACTTTGCACCTTGATAGAAATATCCAATATATAAAGTGTGTTCAATTGGACTTTATGTATATTGTTAAGTAGCTGCATGTCTATTATGATCTAACATAGCGGTGTGGTATATGGGGGATTGCTGTGCCTTTCACGACAGCATTTTTATGGTTGTAAAATATACTATAATGCATGTGTCAATCGCATTATATGGTGTTTAATAAAGATTTTTGTAATTTTTTGAATATTGGACTGGTACATCTTTTTCCTTTGGAATGTTTTTTTCACTACACAGACTAAGTACAGGAAATTCAATATGGCTTTCACTTCCAGATTGCTGGCATGATAAAGTCATTTATTTTTGAGAAATTTAACGTTGCATAAAAATGTTGTGTGTTTTCCATCTCTACACCAGTATCCCCACTTTTCTAAAAGATGTAAGGGCCTTCGCCACCATGACCCACTATGTAATTAATGCCACAACAGGAATGTAAATTATTGCAGAAATGTACTCCAGCTCATAGAGAAAGACACAATTCTGCATTCAATTCTGTGCTTCATCCTAATTGCTCTGGCTAATGCTTACACACTGAATGCTACAACAGTGCTTGTCCAGAAAACCATTGGGGTAGGCAAACAAGAAAATGTCTATGCTAGTAGAGAATATTTCATCTGCCTGATGAGTAACTAGAAACAGTTTGTAGATAATAGCCCCCAGTGTGAATTTGTATAAAGCTGTACAAGGTGTTTACGTTACATGGCATCTTTTATACCCAAGAGATGTTGATCAATATGAACTCATATAAATGTCCAAAAGTAGGATAAATAGACTAAAATAAAATAGACTAAAAATACTTTTATCTCTTCAGGCACGCCACAGAAGTGACAAAGCTATAAACAACAGACAATGTGAAATCCTTAAAGAAAAACGGTTAGTGTTTTTTAACTTTAAATTTTATTTAGTAATAAATAAAATAATAAAGTTTGAAATTATACGAGTTTGTACACATTAACATACAATTGGTTCACAAATGCATGTGTAATGCAGTAATTAAAAGGTGTGGTTACTACTTGATAAATCCCTTTCATGTGAACTAACTGCCATAGACAAGCGCCTTGGTAAATACTTTGCTTTCCAAATCCTTTTGTAACCTTAAGGTACTGCCACACTAAACAATCCCGCTAGCGATCACGATAACGACGCATACTAATGCGATCGCTAGCGGGATTGTTTCTATATCGCTAAGTGCGGCCACATTTAGCGATGTCGTTAAGGACGCTATCGCGGTTAGCGATCTTCTTAACGACTTTAGCGGTACAAAAGTACCGCTAAATCGCTAAGAAAAGGTGCCACACTAGCGATATATACTTACCCAGCGGGAGCGTCGACGAGAAAATAGGGTCCGGAACGATTCCAGCGACGAGCGAGATCACAGCAGGAAGCTCGTCGCTGGAAGCTGCCGCACTGAACAACATCGCTAACGGGATCGCTAAATAGTGACGTTTTTTTAGCGATCCCGTTAGCGATATTGTTCAGTGTGGCATACCCTTTAGATTCTCATGTAACTTTCATGCTGTGTGGGTGGGCAGAGCTCTATTCAGCAGAGCTCACTCACTGCTTCTGTGCTGCTTACAATAACTCTCCCATCTTACTGTACAGCTCTCTCTGTAAATGTTTTTTTTTACAAATTCAGGAGTAGGAGAGGCTTGAATTTTTTTTTACACAAGAAAAATGAATGCCAGACTGTTGGTGAAAATGGATACACAATGGATACATCAGAAAAAATAAACCCCTCAGAAACATAATAAACATAATGATAATAATGATCATATAATCACATATATATTTCCTAGATATAAATAGATAACAGCATGGTGGCTCAGTGGTTACCACTGTTGCTTTGCAACACTGAGGTCCTGTGTTCAAATCTCAGAAAAGACAACATCTGCAAGGAGTCTGTATATTCTCCATGCGTTTTTGTGGGTTTCATCTGGGTTCTCCAGTTTCTTACCACTCGCCAAAGTCATACTGAAGGGGAATTTAGATTGTAAGCCAAAATGGAGAGAGTGATAAAAATGTCTGTAAAGCACTGGGCAATATGATGGTGTTATATAAGAAACATGTAATAAAAAAAAACTTCATAGCTAATATAGTGGTGAACAAGTGTAAGAAGGTGGCGAGGAACCTCACATGCCTCCTCTCCCTTGGACGCTGTTTGCACGATTACATGTGGCACTTCATTGCTGGTTATTGTGAAATGAAATATTTATGTACTGTAATGCCATGTATTATGTTTAGGATTGGGGATAGAAGTTAGCATAGAGTAAGAGCAGGCTTAGAATAGAGGGAGGGCACATTAAAGAATAGATAGAAGTATTAGTTAGATGCAGGCAGCATAGGGGTTAACCAAATGGAGGGGCCACAGAGCAGAGCAGCATGGAGCAGTGAGATATAGGACAGGCACTTCCTGATTAGAGCAGAAGCCCGGGCAGCCTGCCTAGGGCAGGTTTTGTTACTCACAGTGGAGCAGATAGGAACTGGCTGTGGGGATAAGTCTGATATGGCAGTAAGGGGCCCCAAGCATAGAATAGTGCAGTCAGGCACCAGCTCAACAGGACCATCCCCAAGAAGGATCGAGGGTCTAAGACCGGGGCGGGAGTAGCTAAGATGGCGTTCCCGGCACCTTTCCCAATTGGAACCAGACAAGGGGCTGTGTCAGGATTCGAGCCTAGCAGCTCCTGTGCACCAGTCGGCAGCTCTTCCTTCTGAGCTATTCAGCTCACTGGACAGTTCCGTGCATATCCAAATACTTTAACCTATGTTATTGCTGAAGTTTCCTCCCTGAGTTTCCTGTTGGTTACCATCCTGAGTTCCTGATTGACTCATTCTAATTCCACATCCTATTTAATCCTAGCCTTGCTCTCAATTCCTTGCATGATTATTGAGCTACTTGCTTATAGTCAAGCTTCCTTCCATCTGCTATTCCTTCAAACAATACTGCTGCTCCTGGTAAATGATTCCTGGCTTCCTTGACTACGATTTTTGCTATTCCTTCAAACGATACTGCTGCTCCTGGTAAACGACCCCAGACTTCCTTGGCTACGATTTTTGCTATTCCTTCAAATGATACTGCTGCTGCTGGTAAACGACCCCTGGCTTCCTTGACTATGATTCCTACTTATTCCTTCAAACTACATTGCTGTTCCCGTGTATCGACTCCTTGGCTATTCCAGACTACGCTTCCTGCTCGGTGCTGCCCCTAGTGGTTGCAATACCACTACTCCAACCTGGTCAGTCCGTAACAGGCTGACAGGGAGCTGGTGACGTGGAAGGCACAGATGGGACACGGACTGTCCAAAGAGACTGCCCGGATGGCAGGGAAGAGGAAGGCATGGACAGAACAGAGTTTGACTACAGGTACGGCAGCAAATGCCGGGAGGAAACAGATTACAGAAAGAATAGAGTCTGCCCGTGAGTCAGGAAAAGTGCAGAATACGTGGCTCTGTGTGAATTGTGCTGCCTGTGTGATGCATATACTGCTGTCTAGTAAAGTTAAGCTATTGGAAAAATACCTTGTTACTGAAGTGATTTGTGGAGCTCATGGATGCGGATCCGACATGACAGCAACTGAGGGAAATCTGACAGAGCCTGTAAGTGTACTGTCCCACATGCTGCACATGCAGCAGAAAGGACTTTGCATTTCATCTTTGGGGTGCCAGGGTGTGGGAACAGTACAGCCCATTGCCACGACTACCACCCTGGCCTCTTTACACATGGAAAAAAAATACATTAAGTTTAGAATAATATTTCCCCCTTCAAGAGGGAGAATGAAGGAGAGCATACACATAGGTAGAATAACAAGTCTGTTTTAGTTGGTAACGTAGTTTAGTTTTCCAGCCATGGGTTTTCAAAATATAAAGCCCATTCTAAACGTGAAGGAGCAACATGGAGGACTTTTTACCCAACCCCTGTGAAGGGATATTAAGTAACTAAATTGCTGGGTCCAATGGAACCTCAGTAAATAAATAAAATTAAATAAATATACAAAATCGAGCCTATCATGGTCCTAACTTATACATTGAGTAGTAAATTTCTTCATAGTCATTTCAATAGCAATACTTCTAAAAATACATAAATCCAGTTGCGTATTTCTCCTCCTCTGTAGTACTCTGCTGTGATGACTTCAGACTGGTGAGGAGATCTCATTGTGCTAAAACTATGTCTGCAGCATTAGAATGTTGCTGCATGTCAGAGCAATGAGCTAATTGGCGCATGAGGTGAATCAGCTCATTGTCTTGGCGATTCATTTATATTCACGTCTTAAACATGTGAAAACAAATGAATGATGGTGTGCCATCCTCCTCGTGAAGAACATTATTCAAATTCCTAGCTGTATTAGTGGTACGGTCAACCCTTATTGTAGGGCTCTAGCAGTAGCAGCTAAAGTTTTAGTAGCACTCTGAGTCAGGACAAATCTAGAGGAGAAAATTGATTCTCACACTGAGAAATCTGTCACCCAAGTCAGGGATAATAATTATGATTGGTGATTGTGTGGTGGACAGAACTTGGGAACTACAGTACAGACCAAAAGTTTTGACACACCTTCTCATTCAAAGATTTTTCTGTATTTTCATGGCTATGAAAATTGTAGAATCACACTGAAGGCATCAAAACTATGAGTTAACACATGTGGAATTATACATTACACTTTACAAGAAAGTGTGAAACAACTGAAAATATGTCTTATATTCTAGGTTCTTCAAAGTAGCCACCTTTTGCTTTGATTACTACTTTGCACGCAGAAAAGGTGAACGGCTGGACTCTACATGCCTAATTCCCACCGTGAAGCATGGAGGAGGTGGTGTGATGGTGTGGGGGTGCTTTGCTGGTGACAATGTTGGGGATTTATTCAAAATTGAAGCGGTGAGCGGTCCAGCTCACCCCAAACCATCTCGATTGGGTTCAGGTCTGGTGACTGTGGAGGCCAGGTCATCTGGCGTAGCACCCCAACACTCTCCTTCTTGGTCAAATAGCCCTTACACAGTCTGGAGGTGTGTTTGGGGTCATTGTCCTGTTGAAAAATAAATGATGGTCCAACTAAACGCAAACCGGATGGAATAGCATGCTGCTGCAAGATGCTGTAGTAGCCATTCTAGTTCACTATGCCTTCAATTTTGAATAAATCCCCAACAGTGTCACCAGCAAAGTACCCCCACACCATCACACCACCTCCTCCATGCTTCACGGTGGGAACCAGGCATGTAGAGTCCATCCGTTCACCTTTTCTGCGTGCAAAGCAGTAATCAAAGCAAAAGGTGGCTACTTTGAAGAACCTAGAATATAAGACATATTTTCAGTTGTTTCACACTTTTTGTAAAGTGTAATGTATAATTCCACATGTGTTAATTCATAGTTTTGATGCCTTCAGTGTGATTCTACAATTTTCATAGCCATGAAAATACAGAAAAATCTTTGAATAAGAAGGTGTGTCCAAACTTTTGGTCTGTACTGTAGATCGTTGATGATAAAGAGCAGAGCTGATGTATTTATGTATAAAAGATTTTTGAGGGGCAGATCTACTTGTGTGGTCAAATCTGGAGTAGGTGATGCTTAACTTCTTTGAGTGGAGGAAGCTCAACAGCGCCTGAAACATTTGATGGTGACGTGGATGAATCCTACGACTGTGCATCTCTGGTGTGCATCTCTTCCTTTACACATTACCGGAACCATTATTTTACAGTTTGCAGGCTCATAAGTACAAAATAAGCCATCAATATCCAGCACAAATCGAATAGGAACTATGGTCACCATTAGCACATGAAGCAGCATCATCTGCTCATATGGAAGAAGAAAACTACTTTGCTTGGAGCCCTGATACCACATGCAACACCTCTACCTGCTTTCATGCTGAGCCACACTCAGATGGCACAAAGTTCTCTAGACTACCACTGTCAGAAAAAATTAAGGATAGTAACACGGGTAGTTGAGTACAACGAAGTGAAGGCCTGACGGTCTCGAAGGCTTACTACTGCTACAGGCAACAAGCATGAAGGAGACCTAACCAAGAGTATTCACATTTCCCAAAATTATTGGCAGACACCACCAAAGTGTCATGAATTTCACCACATTAGAAATAGTATAATAGGGACCGACAGGTCTTTCACTACACCCAATCCAGCAGATGAACACCCTACAAGGACTGTTCACATTTAAAGAAATGAGGAACTTATGTAAGGGGGTGATGCTGTTATGGACAGTAAGAAACACGCTGCAACTTTAAGAGACAGCACCCCCTTGTCTGGTGTGATGGAATGATATGCTCCCCCTGTAATGGACTGTGTTAATGAACTGCCTGAGGCTGAGGAGAGGAGCAGTTGAGACCGTTGAGAGCGTGTGAGCTGGGATCTGTTGCTGAGAGCTGCTGTGCATGGAGCTGTGTAAAAAGGTCGCACAGCCTGAGACTTAGTGGACTTGTGAGATTGAACAGACTCTTCGGGTGTAGCAAAGGTGGCTGTACTGTGCTATTTTGAGAAGCCACGAAGAGACCGAGAAAGATATTTACAGTTTCCAGGAGCACTTCCAGGACCCTGAAGCAAGAAGACCATGTTTCACGGATCTGCCAGACAGACGTGTGCACCACCGTTCAAGACTGTTGGGGGCCCCCGGGACTGGACCTGAATCACCAATATCACCGTGAGTTTGTTCCCGTTTGTTCTCATGTCAGGGCATAGTGTAGGCTTCAATAGACAGATCACGGTAGCTGTGTGGCCTGTTTAGTAGAGGCCAGGGAGGTCATTCTTTGTTTATTGTTTGGTTTTGCCTGTGTGATATATATTGATCCTGTAATAGTTGGAGCACCGTGCTATTTGACGGCCCAGCTAAAGAATACAAACTCTTGTAAACTATCTTTTGCCATTGCATACCCCTGTTTGCACCTTCCTTATCCACTTCATTCCTTGGCTTCCAATAAATTTACCCTTTGTTGTTTGCACCTCATCTTGTGTACCGTAGTCTCCCTGCATCATGGTGGTTCCCCGGCCATTGCTTCACTTACACCACAGAAGTGGCATAAATTTCACCACAATAGAAATAGTCTAATAGGGACCAACAGGTCTTTCTCTACACCCAATCCAGCAGATGGACACTCAACCATGAGTGTTCACATTTCCAAAAATTATTTGCAGATACCACCAAAGTGGTATCAATTTCACCACAGTAGAAATAGTAGAATAGGGACGGACCATAAGGTCTTTCTTCACACCCAATCCAGCAGATGGACACTCAACCATGAGTGTTCACATTTCCAAAAATTATTAGCAGACACCACCAAAGTGGCATCAATTTTAACACAGTAGAAATAGTAAAGGGTGGGTCATTTATATGGATACACCTAAATAAAATGGGAATGGTTGGTGATATCAACTTCCAGGGGAAAACTATTCAAGATGGGCGGAGACCATGGTGGCCATTTTGGATCCAACTTTATTTTTTCCAATGGGAAGAGGGTTATGTGACACATCAAACTTATTGAGAATTTCACAAGCAAAACAATGGTATTAATGTAACTTTATTCTTTCATGAGTTATTTACTAGTTTATGACCACTTATAAAATGTGTTCAAAGTGCTGCCCATTGTGTTGGATTGTCAATGCAACCCTCTTCTCCCACTCTTGACACACTGATAGCAACACCACAGAAGAAATGCTAGCACAGGCTTCCAGTGTCCGTTGTTTCAGATGCTGCACATCTCGTATCTTTACAGCATAGACAATTGATTTCAGATACGAAGAAAAAATAAAGTTGGATCCAAAATGGCCAACTTCAAAATGGCTGCCATTGTCGCCACCCATCTTGAAAAGTTTTCCCCCTCCCATTTACTAATGTGCCATAAACAGGAAGTTGATATCACCAACCATTCACATTTTATTTAGGTGTAGAATAGGGATTGACAGGTCTTCCGCTACACCCAATCCAGCAGATGGGCACTCAGCTTGAAGTGTTCAGGTTTTAAAAAATGAGGGCCAGACACCTCCGCAGTGAAATAACTTTCACGAGAATAGAAATAGAATAATTGGGACCGACACGTCTTCCACTACAGCTAACACAGCAGATGTAGACCAACCATGACTGTTCACATTTCAACAAATTTGTGTCAACATCAGCAGCAGCCACAGAAGTGACACTAAAGATATCACAGAGTGCAGTTATGTGACATTAATGCATCACACTAAAAAATGCAATATCACCTAGTCTGTACAGCCTGCGATTGGTGTGCAAAAGTCCTTGGAGATCCATGACTTGTACATCTTAATGAAAGTTAGGCGGTCCACACTTTCAGGGGACTATCCATCAGGACACCACCGGCAGTGGTGAAGACACGTTCTGAGAGAACGCTGACTGCCGGGCACGATAAAACCTCCAAGGCATGTGAGGCGAGCTCAGGCCACTCATCCATTTTAGAAGACCAAAATGTGAAACGGTCCAAACCCTCCCTGATGGTGTTGATTTTTAGTTCTAGATACTCCTGCACCATCCTCTCCATTCCTTCGCCACGTGTAAGACTTGGACTCTGTTGTGCTGGTGCATGAGTTGGTCTAAAAAAAAGTGTCAAAGGTGTCACAGAAATTGCTTCTTCCACTTCCACTGCTGCTGCTGCTAATGTTTTGGCGTTGACGAATTGACGAGCCAGAGGTTGGAAGTCTACAGCTGCAATGTTTACTGTGTGCATCACAGCTGTCTTGGGGAAACGCTCTCTTAGGCTAAGTTCATACGTTGCGGAATTGCCGCGGAAATTTCCGCGGCAATCCCGCACTTCTCCCGCGGGAAATACGCATTTTTTTTGTATGCGTATTCCCGCCAGAAACTAGCGTTTTGCAAGCGTAATTATCTTGCAGAATGCTAGCGTTTTCCTAGCGATCTGTAGCATCGCTTGGAAAATTGATTGACAGGTTGGTCACACGAGTCAAACATAGTGTTTGACACGTGTGACCAACTTTTTACTATTGATGCCGCCTATGCCGCATCAATAGTAAAAAGATCTAATGTAAAAATAAAAAAAAAAATAATAAATAATGATATTCTCACCTTCCGGCGGCCCCCGCAGCTTTCCCGCCTTCAGCGACGCTCCCGGCAACTCCCGTTCCCAGGAGTCCTTTGCGACAAATCACCCCGATGACGTAGCATCACGCGAGACCGCTATGCCATCTGGGTGATTCTCGCAAAGGACTCCTGAGACCGGGAGCGTCGCTGAAGGCGGGAAGGCTGCGGGGGCCGCCGGAAGGTGAGAATATCATTATTTTTTATTTTAATTATTGTTTTACCAGGGATATGGTACCCAGGGCCTGGAGGAGAGTCTCCTCTCCTCCAGACCCTGGGTACCATCGCAAATGAACCGCTTACATTCCGCAAAATTAATGAACATGTTGCTATTTTTTCCGCGAAGCGTTTTTTTCGCGGAAAAAAACGCAACATGTGGCCAAAACATGCGGAATCAATTAACATGTATAGGATGCTTAATGCGAAAAAAACGCAAATATTCCTGAACGTGTGCACTTAGCCTTAAGGTTGTATAAAAGCATGTTTCGATACTCCAGTATTCACGGGTCTCTTTCTAGGGCAGGAATCATCTGGCAAAATTTTGTTTTATAACATGGATCTAATAAAGTAGTAGCATTATTTCTAATCATGACTATGCAGGGATCATATTGCAGATACAGCAAAGCAAAAAGACACGTCACTCCGTAATCCACAGGAGGGGTGCACAGAAAAGGATACCAGTCCTAATAGTATGTAGAAAAAAATATGGCACTTACGTTTCAGCAAAAATTGATTCTTTATTCACAATGAAGTAATCCAAACGGTTTAAATTAAATTGTAACGTTTCGGTCACTACCTGGACCTTCTTCAGACAATATAAACCCTCGGAGCGACCCCGTGAGTCCAGAGGACAAGTGAAACTGCCTAAAACGGCATTGCATGTGTCTCTTATTACCGGGGTTCCTATGTTAGGAGTGCTGTAGAAGTGCAAAAGTCTGCTGTAGAGAAGAGCGCTTTTTTTTGGGTGTGTTTTTTTGGGTGTGTTTTTTTTCCTTTTCTCCTTTGGTAAGAATCCAGAAGCAGGGCTGAGAGAGCAGCTACAACTGCAGCGACAGCGACTGCAGGTCGCTGATGTTGTGGTCTCTGCAGGTAGGCCGGTCCAACTTGAACCCAAGGTTGCGTTCCCAGACTGGTTTTCTAGAGGAAGAGACAAGGTTTTTGTGTTTAAGAAAGCTTGCAAAATTTATTTAAAACTTCGTCCTCACTCCTCTGGAAATGAAGAGCAATGAGTCGGTATTGTAATCTTTCTACTACAGGGAGATCCGCAGTCCTGGGTTTTCTCTTTATTGCAGGATACGGTTTGTCTCCAGTCTGTGGAAGGATTTTCTTGAGCTCTAGCCCTTATCTATGATGACCCTGACCAAGTCGTTTTGGCTGAGTCCAGGTTGCGTCAACTTCAGCCGGGGAATCGGTCAGTGGAGACGTATAGCTCTGAATTCCGCAGGTGGGCAACTGATACTAAGTGGAATTGTGGCGCCCCTGAGGGTTCAGTCGCCACAGAGGTGTTGCATCTCACCCAGAGGTGTAACACCTGACTCTCAGGTAAGGAGGGAGCACCCCTAGGACTCCACACCTGCATCCAACACACCATGCCAGCTGAGCATAGGGACGGACCCTTAGGGAGGATGGTCTCACTCAGCTTGGTTAGCAAAGGGTGTAGACATGGGTGGGTGGAGTTAGCTGCAGCACTTAGACTGCATGTTAGATTAGAGAGCAGCCAGTCTCTGACTGTGGCTTCACACGAGTACATCTCTGGAAGCAATTGCTGAAGTGAGCGAACGGGTCCGAAAAGGCACGGACATAGGTTTATCCGTCCGTGGCCCCCATCCTGAAGAAGGAAGGACCAAGCCATCAGGGTTCAGCCCCTAGACTAGCGGGAAAGCTTCAAGCTCTGTTAGTAAGCCGACCGCGGTGGTCACTTATGGGCCATTGCCATCAACCACCTGCATCTCTACCGGAAGGCAGCATTACGGGGTCAAGTACGTGCAGACATAGAATTGATCTGTTTACCGAAAGGGCTCACAGCTCCCTTCGTCTGAGAGCTCTGACTGGGTGAAGGTACAAGGAAGGAAAGGAGTTATAAGCACAGAGAGAGCAAAGGCAGAAAGAAACATACTGAACGGGAGTCCTGGGAAGTGCGACCAATCTACCTGGGGGTTGCTGGAACACTCACCTGGAGGACACAGTGCCAGGCGGGCATCTGTACTGCGCATATCAGAACTGTGAGTAAAAACCCTGAACTGCACTTGGACTGTCTCCTAGAATCATTCCAGCGTCGCACACTCCTCTCTGCTACATCGCAAGCACCAGTCCTGCACTACCACATCTACCTGCCCTGGAATGACACAGCCTCACCTGTAGGAGGCTTATCATCTAGCTGCACGACACCATCCCTTCCAGAGGACCTGCACAGTAGCGCTGGTCACCCTGATCAGATGCTACAGGTGGCATCACGATTCACTGACATTACCCCTGTAAATATCCCCTTTTTGAGGGTGAGCGCCCAGGGCCACGGACTGAGTCGTGGCTGCCGTGACATCCCCCATAGAGATCAACGGGCTCGGGTCCGAGTACCCCACAGCCCTGGCTGGGCGGCTCAGAATGATCCGGCTCTCAGAAGCCAATTTCTTCAGGGTCTCATTGAAAGGTTGAAAGATGCCTTGGTGGTATATGAAACCCTTGAGTCCTTGGAGGCCACTATGTTGTTGGCTATACGTGTTGATAGACGCCTTTGGGATAGGTGGGTAAGACCACATTATCCGGAGCCTCTTTTTGGGTATTGTCCCTTTGCCAGGGGAGCAGTCTAGAGGTGAACCCATTTGGGAGAGTATGGAGAAACCCATGCAGTTAGGGGGTCCCTCTGCATCGTACATTTCCCAGGATGCTCACAAAAAAAGGGATGTGTTTTTTTGTGGAAAAAAGGGACATTTTATTGGTGCCTGTCCTTTGATGCCTAAACAAAAGGAGACTCGTTTAACCCTTGGTAGTCTAGAGTGGAATAAGCAAGGGGTGCAACTATCGTCAACCTGCAGTTCCTGGTTTGTCCTGACAGCAGATTTTGTGCTGGAGAGCAAAATCAAGGAGATTTCTGTGTTTGTTGACAGTGGAGCTGGAGTCAGCATGGTTGATGCTGAGTTTACCAGAACTCACGGCTGGTTTGCTGTGCTTTAGCTTAGCCCATTCCCATCTTCGCCATCGACTCTTGCACAGAAAGCTCTCACGCAAATTGTACAGAATATAAAACTGAGGATGAGGTCGGTTCATTTTTAAATAATTCCTTGCTATGTCCTGGACAGTCTTCCCACCCCAATTGTATAGGGTCTTCCCTGGTTGGTGAAACATAATCCATTGGTGGAATGGCAAGCCAGGGAGATCATTGAGTGGGGGGATTACTTCCATGAGAACTGTTTAAATCAGGGTCTCAAACTCAATTTACCCGGGGACCGCTGGAGGTAGAATCTGGGTGAGGCTGGGCCGCATCAGGTTTTCCACAAGAAATGCTCTTACAAAACAGGTGGAAATAGGCTATCACGACTAAATGAATTATTCTTAATATTATGTTACAATACCAGGATCTGAGGATTTTCTGTTTCGAGGTCAAGAGCTCTCTGATGCGAGGTTGCTGCCTGTCTCGCTGTCTTCCTCTTTTGACACTGCAGTGTGGTGGACAAGAAAACATTAACTGGTTAACAGCAAGAAGTCATTCCCCTCCGCGCTCATTCTCCCCCCAGCGCTCATTCTCCCCCATTGCTTTTTCCCCATCACCCCATCGTTTGATTTTCCCCATCACTCCCATCATTGCTTTTTCCCCAGTATTGCTTTTCCCCCCATCACTCCCATCATTGCTTTTTCCGCATCATTGCTTTTCCCCATCACTCCCATTATTGCTTTTCCCCCATCACTCCCATCATTGCTTTTCCCATCACTGCTTTTCCCCATCATTGTTTTTCCCCATCATTGTTTTTCCCCATCACTCCCATCATTGCTTTTCCCCATCATTGTTTTTCCCCCATCACTCCCATCATTGCTTTTCCCCATCACTGTCTTTCCACATTGCTTTTCCCCATTACTCCCATCATTGCTTTTCCCATCACTGTTTTTCCACATTGCTTTTCCCCATTACACCCATCATTGCTTTTCCCCATTACTCCCACATTGCTTTTCCCCATCACTGTTTTTTCACATTGCTTTTCCCCATTACTCCCATCATTGCTTTTCCCCATTACTCCCACATTGCTTTTCCCATCACTGTTTTTCCACATTGCTTTTCCCCATTACTCCCACATTGCTTTTCCCCATCACTGTTTTTCCACATTGCTTTTCCCCATTACTCCCATCAATGCTTTTCCCCATTGCTTTTCCCCATTACTCCCACATTGCTTTTCCCCATCACTGTTTTTCCACATTGCTTTTCCCCATTACTCCCATCATTGCTTTTCCCCATCACTGTTTTTCCACATTGCTTTTCCCCATCACTCTCCTGCACACACACACACACCACCTCTCTCTCACCTGTACACACACACACACACACACACACACACCACCTCTCACCTGTACATACACACACACCTCTCACCTGTCCTCAGCATTACCGGTGCCCGCGCTTCCTCGCTCTGATAGAGCAGGCCGCTGAATGATGACGTCATCCAGCGGTGCTGCTCTTTGTGTCAGAAACAGGAAGCGCGGGCGGCGGCAGCAGGAGATGAGGTGAGTATGCCCGGTGCCGGCATCTTTCTGTGGTACCCCTCTTTAAGCTTATGAATATGGGCGCCACGCCTATGAGAGGAGTGGCGTCCATATTCATGACCTTAAAGAGCGGTACTACGAGTGACTGGGATTTCACATGCGGTGTTTCTCGCATGTGTGATCCCAGCCAAGGGCCGCAAAGTATGTACCGAGGGCCCATGAGGTGAGGGCCGCAAACTAGTGTCCCGAGGGCCGCAGTTGGCCCGCGGGGCGCGAGTTTGAGACCCCTAGTTTAAATATTTCCCTTTATACAGTCTCTACAGAAACCTTACCAGCGTTTTTGTCGGGATTTGAGGTGGGGGTTGGGGCTGTGTTGTCTCAGGGTCCATCCCCTAGTAAATGGCGTCCTTGCGCTTTCTTTTCTAAAAATATTTTCTTCTGCTGAGAGAAATTATGGTTTATCTTGGCTGGTTATCAAAAAATTTTTTGATAACCAGTCAAGCTAAAGCAGAGAGCTGAGGGCTAATATTCTCTGACTGGGAAGGCCCATTGATATTTAGCCCTCCTCAGTCTTAAAAAAGCAGCCCACAGCCACCTTAGAAAAGGCACATCCATTAGATGTTCCAATTCTGGTGCTTTTCCAAGCTCTTCCCTCTAATATTTTGGGGTTAATGTCCACTGACAGCAAGCCCAGAGGTTAGTAATGGGGCAGCGTCTATCAGACACCCTCGTTGCTAACCCAGTAAGTAAAAAAATAAAAAAACACACAAAAAAAACTTTATTTGAAAAAAAACCAACAGTTTCCCATCTTCCCCCATTTATTTAAAAACAAATAAATAAATAAAATGCACACCAGTCTGCCAAAGTGTCTGCACTCAGTATCACACTCGTGTTGCCCCAGTGAGAACCAGCCGCTGTGAACTGATATAGCCTAACTGAGGTCACCTCAGTTCACAGCAACTGGGTCCTCTCGGAGCACAGCACAATACCATCAGTACCTGTACCATAGCCTGGATGAAGAAGACTGGGATCGTTGTGAGAACTGCATTTGGACTACGGCAGACTGGTGTGTATTTTATTTATTTTTTATATATTTTTTTAAATGGGGAAAGTGGGAAATTGTCGGTGAGTTTTTTTTTCAAATAAAGATTTTTTCTGTGTGCTTTTTTTCTCTTTTTACTTGCTAGCTTAGTAATGGGGGTGTCTGACGCCACCCCATTACCAATCCCTGGGCTTGATGTCAGTGGACATTACAAAGCTGACATCAAGCCCAAAATATTACCCCACTTGCCAACGCACCAAGGCAAGCGGGAGGAGCTGAAGCTATGCGCCAAAATTGGCACATCGAATGGAAGCGCCATTTCTGGGGCGGTTGCATGCTGGTACTATTAGTGTCACGACTCAGCTGTCAGGTGACCCATGACCAAGGGCTCCTTTCCTGTCCCTAACACTAGAGGGCGCCCTAGCTTGACCTATTGCCAGGAATTCTTCTGAAGATGAAGATGCTGGGGCCGCCACTTTTGCCTTATCTCCTGAATCAGTCCTCTGTCTGTTTCCTTCCCCCATCCAGGAAAGAGGGGAGCTGCCGTGCACCGCAGTACACCAACACAATGAACAAGGCAACACGAACAATGGGGAACTGAAAATACCAGTCATACAAATATTCACTCACATGTAACAGAAGAATGCATCGGGAGTGGAGGATGGGGAAAAAACAAAATAAGATGAGGGAAGGGAATTATCACACTAACAAACCCATGCAACAGTGACAGATAACTCCTCCAAACTCCTTCTCATAATAAGCACCAAAACACCTCTCCTCCAAACCATAAGCTAGCTCTGATGATGTGTTTGAATCAGGACCCATATAGGGGATAGGAGTGATTAACCGAACTCAGATGAGACCTTAAACTCCCAGAGCTTCCAACACAGCTGATTAACCACTGTTCTGCCAAAAGAAATAAACACCATTTAAAAAAAGGTGAAGTGCTTCTTTTCAGCTCAGGAGTAGAAGCAATCAGATGCTGCGGTCTCCTGGCTCCTGTCTGTTGCGGTAACCCCTTGACAATTAGGCTGGGAAGGTGCAACATCACTTCTCTTAATGTTCTATGCACTTAAAATACACAAAAAGTGCACCCAATTTACCAGTGAGGAGAGAAGAGCATGTTTGTCCCAGACATACCCTTCCATCTTGTCGAGGCTGGTGGGCTCTCATGAATAGAGATGAGCGAACTTGTTAGGAAAAAGTTTGCCAATCTCAAATTCGGCAAAAAACTTGCACATTTGGAATCTTATTCTGATTCCCAAACATTTTCCTCAAATTCAGCAAAATTCGGCCAAAGTTCAGTAAATGATCAAGTTTCCACTAATGCTTTTGTTAGAACTTAGGACTTTGGCTAGGATAGGGGAATGTGTTTGCTGAGGGGACAGGGTGGGGAGAAGTCAGAGTAGCGTCGGACTGTTATTCTTTTTTTTTAATTAACTTAATGTGTGGAGATTCCGGCAGCCAATCATGGCGCAGAACCATCCACAACGTCCAGACACAAGGACTTTGGCTGCCAAAGTCACATGTCCCTCTCCATGTAAAAAGCGGACATGTGGCTTTGGCACCACTTTGTGAGTGTAACAGCATAGTGAGGCTGCTGTTGCAAGTAGTGAGATAGTTAGCTAGGCGGTTTTTTCTCAGCTAGCTCAGATAAATAGGACAAATTGACCTTCCATCATATAAATCTGGATTGCTAATTCTGTGGTACAGTCACAAGTTGCCAATTCAGCATATAAATTCACAGCGCTGCTAATTCTGTGCTACAGCTATCAGTCGCCACTCGCCACTTTAACTTATAAATCCATACTACTGCTGATTATGTGCTACAGCGACCAGTCATCACTTCAGCATATAAATCCATAGTTCTGCTGATTCTGTGGTACAGCGACGAGTTGCCACTTCAGCATACAAATCCTTTGTGCTATTTGTGTGGTCCAGCCACCAGTCCATATTTCAGCATATAAATCCTTTGTGCTAATTGCGTGGTCCTCCTAGGATTTTGGCGTACTCGGAGATTTAGTTTTTGTTGATGCAGCTGCATGATTTATGGCTGCTGGACAGCCTGAATACATGCCTGAATACATGTGAGGAATGCCTGTTAGGTAATCCCCACATGTATTCAGGCTGTATAGCAGCTGCAAATTATGCAGCTGCGTTGACAGAAACTAAATCTTCGCGCACGCCAAAATACTCGGAGGACACCCGAGCATGCTCATGAAAACCCGATGTTGTGAATACCTTGGAGGCGACTTCTGAGCTGGGGCTCCCTCCGGTGGTTGCTGAGGGTAATGAACTGATTACTGAATGGCCTTCAGCTGGCTCTGAATGGTATGATATAAGTGACCTGAGTTCCCAGCAGCCTTGCCAGTAATCAATTGTTCCTCCTGCTCTTGCTTGGAGCACATCTTGCTTTCCTGCTCTCATTCAGATAAGTGATTTGCTTTTTTTTCCTCTGTTGGATTTTCACTGCTGGTTTGCTGCTTGCAGTGGACTGCAGCCTGGTCCCCTTTTGGGGTCTTGCGCTGCAATTGTGCTCATTGTGTGTTTGCATTTTTGCTTTGTTCCTTTGTCACTTTTTATTTGCTGTGTTGCTGTGTGTTACACCAGAGATCTGATTTAGGTGGTAGAGATCGTGTGATCTCAGGTATTTGTTGATCAGAAGTGTTGGTATTTTTGTCAGGGTTTTTTTTGGGTTGCAGTCAGAATTCTTTCCTATACTTTTCTATCTAGACAGATTGGGCCCCAGCGTTTGCTCATTCTATTTTCTGTCTGTGTATGTGTTTTCTTCTTGTCTAACCGCCATTACATGTTCGGGGGCTTCCTATTTCTTTGGGGATTCTGCTCCGGGGCAGATAGCATTCATCTTTCTGCCTTTAGGTGTAGCTATCTCTCCAGCTGTGACGAGGCGTCTAGGATCACCGTAGGTACGCTCCACGGCTACTTCTAGTGTGGCGGTTAGTTTAGGTTACTGCAATCCAATAGTTTCCAGCCTCTCTGGTGTATTGCTACTTTGGCTATTTTTTGCAGTTTCTCCTCAGCTACCGAAACATAACAGTATTACCGGCCCGACTGAAAATTATATGGTACTCACAGAAGGGAAAAATAGTAAAGAGGAAAAAGTTAGTTACATTTTTTTTCCCCTCTATTTCTCTGGGTGCTGAGGAGGAATTTTTTTTCTCCTCTCAATGGAGTTTGCACAGTTGTCTGGTCGTGTGGAGCAGCTTGCCACTGAGGTTCAGAGTATTGCTACCTATCTTGCTAGGTTGCCAGTCATGGAACCTAGGATCCCCATGCCAGATTTATTTTTGGGGATCGGTCTAAATTTCTGAATTTCAAAAATAACTGTAAGTTGTTTTTTGCCTTAAAGTCTAAGTCCTCAGGGAACGCAGCACAGCAGGTTCAAATTGTCATCTCTCTGCTGCGCAGCAACCCTCAGGATTGGGCTTTTTCCCTGACACCTGGGGATCCTGTTTTGAATGATGTTGATGTATTTTTTCAGGCTCTGGGGTTATTGTACAATTAACCTAATGTCACTGATCAAGCTGAAAAGACCTTGTTGGCATTAAATGGGCAGTCCTGACCAAATGGAATGATGATGCTTTGGCAGCCCTTTTTCGGAAGGGTCTGTCAGAAAATGTAAAGGACGTTATGGTGGGATTCCCTGTTCCTTCTGGTCTCAATGATTCTATGTCTTTGGCTATTCAAATTGACAGACGTTTGCGGGAGCGCAGAGGTAGGCGTGAGATGGTGTTGCCTTGTGAGCCAGCTCCTGAGCCCATGCAGTGTGATGGAGTGACTTCTGGGGCACAGCGTCATGAGTTTCGTAAGCGCAATGGGTTATGTTTCTACTGTGGTGATGCCTCTCCTGCTATTTCAGTCTGCCCTAAGCGGGGAAGACGTTTTGCACGCTCAGTTGTCTTGGGTAGTGTTCAGACTAAATTTCTGTTGACTGTTACCCTGATTTGCTCCCTGTCCACATTTTCGGCTCAGGCTTTTGTTGATTCAGGAGCAGCTATTAACCTGATGGATTCTGACTTTGCCAAACTTTGTGGGTTTCCCATGATACCCCTGCGGAAGTCTATTGCTTTACTGGGCATTGATTCTACCCCTTTGGCGGAGAATAAACCCCAGTTTTCTACTCGGGTGATAATGATGGTTGAACCAGATCATCAGGAGAGTTGCAAATTTCTGGTGTTGCATAATCTGCATGACATTATTGTACTGGGTTTCCCTTGGTTACAGACTCATAATCCTGTTTTGGATTGGAAATCTGTGTCTGTGACCAGTTGGGGCTGCCAATGTGTTAATACTGACACTTCTGTTTTTTCTGCCTCTCCCCAGTCTCAGGATGTCCCTGACTTTTTGACTGATTTATCTGATGTGTTTAGTGAAAGTAAATCTGCATCCTTACCTCCTCACAGGAGCTATGATTGCGCTATTGAGTTAGTGCCTGGTGGTAAATTTCCTAAAGGTCGCCTTTTTAATTTATCTGTACCTGAACACGAGGCTATGCGATCTTATATCAAGGAGTCATTGGAGAAGGGTCATATAAGACTATCCTCCTCACCCTTGGGAGCCAGTTTTTTCTTTGTGGCCAGAAAGGATGGTTCATTGAGGCTGTGTATTGATTATCGCCTCCTGAATAATTCACTGTTAAATATCAATATCCGTTACCTTTGATTTCTGACATATTTTCCAGAGTGAAAAGTGCTAGTTGGTTTACAAAGCTTGACCTCAGGGGGCGTATAACCTTATTCGCATTAAGCACGGGGATGAATGGAAGACGGCGTTTAATACCCCAGAGGGACATTTTGAGTGCCTAGTGATGCCTTTTGGGCTTACTAATGCCCCTTCCGTCTTCCAATCCTTCATGAATGATATTTTTAGGGATTTTGTGGATAAATTTATGATTGTTTATTTGGATGATATCTTGATTTTTTCCAACGACTAGGACTCTCATGTGAAACATGTTCGGACTATGTTCCAGATTTTGAGAGAGAATGCACTGTATGTGAAGGGATCAAAGTGTCTTTTTGGCGTACAGAAGGTCTCATTTCTGGGATTCATTTTGTCTACGTCTCTTATTGATATGGACCCGGTCAAGGTTCAGGCCATCTGTGATTGGGTTCAACCTACTTCATTGAAGGCTCATCAGAGATTTTTGGGTTTTGCCAATTTTTATCACAAATTTATTGGTAATTTCTCCGGTATTATTAAACGATTGACTGATTTGACCAAAAAGGGTTCCGATGTGGTGAATTGGCCTCCTGAGGCAGTTTCTGCGTTTCAGGAACTTAAGAAGAGATTCATTTCTGCTCCTGTTCTATGGCAGCCTGATGTTTCTCTGCCGTTTCAGGTGGAGGTTGATGCCTCTGAGATTGGGGCAGGTGCCATTTTGTCCCAAAGGGATCCAGAGACCTCTAAGAGTAACCCTTGTGCCTTTTTCTCTCGAAAATGTTCTCCAACTGAACGTAATTATGACATGGGTAATCGTGAGTTATTGGCCATGAAGTGGGCCTTTGAAGAGTGGAGACATTAGCTGGAAGGAGCCAAACATCAGGTGGTGGTCCTCACGGACCATAAGAAACTGGATTATCTCGAGTCGGCCAAGCGACTTAATCCTAGACAGGCCAGGTGGGCCTTGTTTTTCACACGTTTTAATTTTGTGGTTTCTTTTCTTCCGGGCAATAAGAATGTTAAGGCGGATGCCCTCTTGAGGAGTTTCTTTGCGGAGTCTCCTGAGTTATCTGATCGTGCTGTTATTTTGAAAGAGGGTGTAGTTCTTTCCGCCATCTCGCCCAATTTGAGACTGGCTCTGGAGGGGTGTCAGGAGGATAAACCTGAGCGCTGCCCTGTTGGGAAATTGTTTGTCCCAGACCAGTGGAAAAAGAGTGTGATGTCTGAGATTCATTGTTCCGCGTTGGCTGGTCATTAGTGTTGAGCGATATTGCTCGATATCTAAAAATATCGTATCGAAATTGTATCGCCGATAGCACTAAATATCGTCGATATCCGATTTCGATACCGGAAGTCCCATGTAAGTCTATGGGAACAAAATATCGCAACAAAAAAAACCCTTTCTTTCGTTGTAAACACAAAATATACACACATAGAATACATATATATATATATATACATGTCATTGTGACATATATATATACACTTCTACATAGTAAAATCGACTCTAATTCAATTGCCGGGTAAAGACGTGACATACCCCATAGAAGTCAACGGGCTCGGTGCCGAGTACCCCGAAAACCTCTGGCTCTGTGCGACTCAACTTGGGCGTCACGAACAGGATTCTGTAGCTCGCTATAAGCGAGTCCTGTGTGCCTGAATTGCACTGGTTTTGTGCTTGAGAATTGCTAAAATCATCAGAGAATGTATTTGCCATTTTTCCGCCATATCTGCGTCACGACGAGGCACTGGTGAAGAAGAAGGGCGTGCTCTTCGTGGGTGTCACTCACTCAGTGGCGTGAAAACGATGGCCGCCCACTGTAAATGGTACTGCAATGTAACATCGTGCCCCACAGCTCTGGAGTTCCGCCTCCTCATCCTCCTCAGTGTGAGGAGGTCCCGCCTCCCTACAAAAGAGGGGCCCTCTCCAGATATGACACATGTGACTTGGCAGAGATGGCTAATGGACACGACGAGCAGAAGTGGGAAGGGATGGAGCAGTCAGAGCTCTCCCCCCACGGAAGCGACCCGATCGCCACGGAATCACCGTTGGGCACCCGGCCTGTAAACCCTCCTACGCTGCAAGAAGCGGAGGATACCCTGAGAGGCCTGGCCCGGCACCGGGAGGAGGTCGCCAGGATGGAAGCCAGCTGGCGTGCCCTAAAAATAAACTTGGAGCGGCGCCAATCCCTCTTACCTGAAGTGTCTGTACCGGAAGGTGAGGCACCCGTTATAGTAGAGGAGCCCTTGCAATGTGATCCGGTTGACGTTGTCGCAGTGGAGGCACCCGTTCCTGCAAAAGCCGCAGCACCGTCAGCAGCACCCCAGATCCCGCTGTCTGCCCCGGTCGCTGAGACAGAAGAAGCGACACCCGTCCTCATGGAGGAGGCCGCGCAGGCACCAGAGCACTACCTGCCTGTACCGGAGCCCCGACTGTCATCTGATTTAGAGCCGTCTGCTTCCTCCGCAGGGGAGCGCCACCAGGACTGGGGGGCGACAGGAGAGCTGCCGCAAACCGGACACTGTAAGCTGCAGTGGAGTGGTGGAGACATGGAGCAACTGGTGGAGGAGAATTACAATCGGCGTCAGGAGGAAGAGTGGAGACGTTGGGAGCGGGAAGCAGAGCGACAAAGGGAGCAGCGAGAAACCCTAAAACTTCGCCAACGTCACCTGGAGAAGGACCGGGCAGATAAGGACCGGATGAGAAAGGATAAAGGAACCCTGAGTGAGCCGCGGCGTAAGGGTGCAGTACGGAGCTTTAAATTGAAAGGTGGGTGGGGCGGCTTCATCAAGGAGCCTGGACTTTATTTAGAAGTCTTTGTGACCCGGCGGGACGTGGAGGCTCACCTCCCAGAAGGACACCCGGGGAGGGACCTGTTGCCAGGAGACTTGGTGACTTACACCCGACACTGGGGTTGCAATGGATGGTACGCCCTAAATGTTACCAGGTGCGACCCCTACTCCCCAGTGTGTCAGGAACCTGTGAGACCCTCGAAGCCTTCAGCCTCCCACATCCAGGCCTCTGCAAAAGTGCCCACCCCACGCCGTAAATCTCCCCAGCCTCCCTCAGTGGTCTCCTCAGCAGCCCCAGCTATGGACATGATAAGTATAGCTGGCCCGTACCCGGCGCTTGTTAGGCCCCCTGGGGTTCGTACAGTCCGTGACATAGGGCTCCAGACCCGGAGAGAGATGAAAGAGGTGGCCACACAGACCCAGATAGCGGGTCACGACTTGACTGTACAGGCCACACGACGTCATCAGGTCCTGGTGGTCCTTGGTGTCTCGGATGTTTGGCAAGCACCAGAAGAGTACCAGCTGGTACCTGTAACACCCCTGCCAAAGAAGTCTAAATAACCCGGACAGGGTCCCTGTATGTAAATAAATAGTTAAATTGTTTATGTACCCGGACGGGTGAATGTTCCAAAAAAATTTTTTTAATTTAATAAAAAATAAAAAAACACAGTTTTCATTTCTTTTATTACTGTCTCATCCTGCTGCGACGCCATCGATCTCCTGTAAAAAAATGAAAAAAAAAAAAAAAAAAAAAGTATACCACCTGACCGACGCAGTCCATAGTAACGAGTGTCCCACGACGATCCAGCTCTGCTACATCAGAATGACAGGCAGAGCCTGTCATCCCGGCGCAGCACAGCTGATTACCTGCTTCCCCGCGGTGACGTCATCGGACTGACTGCTTTACGGCTGGGATTACCCTGCAGTCACTGCAGTTATCGCGAAAAACTGCATGTGACCGCCAGGGAGAAGATAATGGCGGCCATCAAGCAGTCCAGGACGTGACCGCCGGAGATCTTCTGCCAGGTAAGTGCCGCTGACTCCTGACAGACCCGACCGACGGACACTCACAGTGACAGTGACAAATCCGATTCCGGTATTCGATAAGACGAAAATATCGAAACGAATTATCGAAAGGCCGATAGAGCTAATATCGGCCGATAGCCGATATTTGCATTATCGTATCGCTCAACACTACTGGTCATCCCGGGATTTTTGGTACCAGAGACTTGGTGAGTCGGTCCTTTTGGTGGCCTACTTTGTCTCGTGACCTCAGGGACTTTGCGCAGTCCTGTGGTACTTGCTCTTGTTCCAAGCCTTGCTCTTGTTCTAGTGGTTTGCTAATGCCATTACCTGCACCCAAGAGGCCATGGACCCATATTTCTATGGATTTTATTTCCGACCTTCCTGTCTCTCAGAGAATGACCGTTATCTGGGTAATCTGTGATAGGTTTTCCAAGATAATACATCTTGTGCCATTACCTAAGTTACCTTCCTCCTCCGAATTGGTGCCTTTGTTCTTTCAGCACGTGATTCGGTTACATGGCATTCCTGAGAATATTGTGTCTGACAGAGGAGTCCTGTTTGTTTCCAGATTTTGGAGGCCATTTTGTTCTAAACTTGGTGTTCAGTTATCTTTCTTCTCTGCATTTCACCCTCAGACCAATGGACAAACCGAGAGAACAAACCAGACCTTGGAGACTTATTTGAGATGTTTTGTGTCTGCTGATCAAGATGACTGGGTCTTTTTTTTTTACTTTGGCTGAGTTTGCTCTTAATAATAGGGCTAGCTCTGCCACCTTGATGTCTCCATTTTTCTGCATTTCTGGGTTTCACCCTCAATTTTCTTCAGGACAGGCGGAGGCTTCTGTCTGTCCGGGGGTTGACTCTATTGTGCAGCGTGTGCAGCAGATTTGGGACCAGGTAGTGGAGAGGATGTCTCTCTCTCAAGAGAAGGCCCAGCGGTTTGCCAACCGGTATAGGACTGATGGTCTTCGTTTTAAAGTGGGGGACTTGGTTTGGTTGTCCTCAAGAAATATCCCTATGAAGGTTGCATTTCCAAAATTTAAGCCAAGTTTCATTGGACCTTTTAAGATCATGGAAATTATTAATCCTGTTTCCTTCCGTTTGCTTCTTCCAGGGACATTTAAGATCCATAACGTGTTCCACAAGTCCTTATTTAAAAGGTTTATCGAGCCAGTGGTTCCTACGGCTGCGCCTCCTGATCCTGTTTTGGTTGAGGGCAATTTGGAGTATGTGGTTGAGAAAATATTGGATTCTCGTTTTGCTAGATGGAAACTCCAGCATTTGATTAAGTGGAGAGGTTATGGTCAGGAGGACAATTCTTGGGTGTTTGCTTCGGACATCCATGCTGGGAGACTTATCCGTGCCTATCATCGAGCTCATCCTGATCGGCCTGGTTGCACAGGTGAGGGTTTGGTGACCCCTCCTCAAGGGGGGGTACTGTTGTGAATACCTTGGAGGCGGCTTCTGAGCTGAGGCTCCCTCCGGTGGTTGCTGAGGGTAATGAACTGATTACTGAATGGCCTTCAACTGGCTCTGAATAGTATGATATAAGTGACCTGAGTTCCCAGCAGCCTTGTCGGTAATCAATTGTTCCTCCTGCTCTTGCTTGGAGCACATCTTGCTTTCCTGCTCTCATTCAGATAAGTGATTTGCTTTTTTTCCTCTGTTGGATTTACACTGCTAGTTTGCTTCTTGCAGTGGACTGCAGCCTGGTCCCCTTTCGGGGTCTTGCACTGCAATTGTGCTCATTGTGTGTTTGCATTTTTGCTTTGTTCCTTTGTCACTTTTTATTTGCTGTGTTGCTGTGTGTTACACCAGAGATCTGATTTAGGTGGTAGAGATCGTGCGATCTCAGGTTTTTGTTAATCAGAAGTGTTTGTATTTTTGTCAGGGTTTTTTTTGGGTTGCAGTCAGAATTCTTTCCTATACTTTTCTATCTAGAAAGATTGGGCCCCAGCGTTAGCTCATTCTATTTTCTGTCTGTGTTCGTGTTTTCTTCTTGTCTAACCGCCATTACATGTTTGGGGGCTTCCTATTTCTTTGGGGATTCTGCTCCGGGGCAGATAGCATTCATCTTTCTGCCTTTAGGTGTAGCTATCTCTCCGGCTGTGACAAGGCATCTAGGATCACCGTAGGTACGCTCCACGGCTACTTCTACTGTGGCGGTTAGTTTAGGTTACTGCAATCCAACAGTTTCCAGCCTCTCTGGTGTATTGCTACTTTGGCTATTTTTTGCAGTTTCTCCTCAGCTACCGAAACATA
The DNA here is from genome assembly GCA_033576555.1 of Oophaga sylvatica. Lineage (NCBI taxonomy): Eukaryota > Metazoa > Chordata > Amphibia > Anura > Dendrobatidae > Oophaga > Oophaga sylvatica. The sequence continues at coordinate 343,992,691 of JARQOD010000001.1, forward strand.
ACACCCGAGCAACGAGTATACTTGCTAATCACTACTCTGTATCTAACACTTCCTCCATTGCTTCTGCCTCCCCCTCCTCTTCTAGGGCCTCCACCTTCACCCTCAACCTCTCTCTTAATGAGACACATGTTCCAACAGTGCACCCACCACCTCCATACTACGCAGCCAGGTTTACTGCAGTCAATTTGTTTTAAAATCAATATGCTTTGGAGATTGCAGTCAGATAGCTAAAGAGTTGTGGATATCAAGGCCGAGTTTGAGCAAAGGCTGTATTCACTGAACCTGGAGAAAGGGAAGTCCGTATGCAATAATGGTGCGAATCAGATGGCGGCTGTTATGATTTGGTAACTGAGGAGGACAGGAGCAAAACAGCAAGGCAGCCGAACACCTGAGAGGTTGGAAACTAATGGGTTGCAGATCCCTAAACTAACCGCACAACTAGAAGAAGCCGTGGAGCGTACCTACGGTGGTCCTAGAAGCCTCGGCACAGCCGGAGAGCTAGCTACACCTAAAGACAGAAACAGGAAAGCAAACTGCCCCGGAGTAGAGCCCCAAAGGAATAGGCAGCCCCCAAACATATAATGGCAGTTAGACAAGACGAAAAACAAACGCAGGCAGAAAATAGAGTGAGCAAACGCTGGGGCCAAACACTGCCTAAATAGGACAGGACAGGACAGAATACTATCTGCAACCCAGCAAAACCCTAGCAAAACTTCCAACACTTCTGATTTAAAAAATGCTGAGATCACACTATCTCGCCACCCACTAAATCAGATCTCAGTGTGAACAAGGCTAACCCGCAGCCACTCAAAAAGCAGGGAAAGAGCAATTGAACAAATAACAGTGGCTACTGAAAAACAGAGAGTAGCACAGGCCCCAGGAGGGGACCCGGCTAACCTCCACAAAGGTGCAGACAAAAATGGAAATGGCAAACACAAAACAAACAAGCAGAAAATATCTTATCTGAAGGTAGCAGACGAAGGCAGGACATCAGCAGACTTCCAAATAAACCAGGAAACAACAATTGATCAGCGGCGAGGATCATGGGAAGGCAGCTCCCTTATATCAGCCCAGTCAGTGACTCCTGATTGCCAGTCGACGCTGCAGGTGAGGAGGCCCTGTCATTCGATACAGCCTCAGTACCGTCAGCAACCACCAGAATGAGCCTCAGCTCAGAAATTGTCTCCAACACGTTCACAACAGTACCCCCCCTTGAGGAGGTGTCACCGAACCCTCACCTGCGCCACCATGCCAATCAGGATGAGCTCGGTGATAGGCACGAACCAGTCTCTCCGCATGAATGTCAGAAGCAAACACCCAAGAACTGTCCTCCTGACTGTAACCTCTCCACTTAACCAAGTACTGGAGTCTCCGTCTAGCGAAACGAGAATCCAATATCTTCTCCACTTCATACTCCAGATTGCCCTCAACCAAAACAGGCTCAGGAGGCGCAGCAATAGGAACCACTGGCTCGACAAACCTTTTCAATAAAGATTTGTGGAAGACGTTATGAATCTTAAACGTCCCTGGAAGAGCCAAGCGAAAAGAAACTGGATTAAGGACTTTCAAGATCCTATAAGGTCCAATGAACCTTGGCTTAAACTTTGAAGACGCAACCTTCATAGGCATATTCTTTGAGGATAACCAAACCAAGTCACCAACTTTAAACCGAGGATCATCAGTCCTATGCCGGTTGGCAAACCGTTGGGCCTTCTCCTGAGAGAGAAATAACTTATCCACTACTTGATCCCAAATCTGCTGCATTCTCTCTACCACAGAGTTAACACCAGGACAGACAGAAGCCTCCACCTGCCCCGAAGAAAATCGAGGATGAAACCTGAAATTGCAGAAGAAAGGGGACATCAGAGTGGCAGAACTGACCCTATTATTAAGAGCGAATTCAGCCCGTGGCAAAAAAGAGACCCAGTCAACCTGATCCGCAGACATAAAACATCTCAAATAAGTCTCCAAGGTCTGGTTTGTTGTGTCATATCAAAAACTGACCGGCACATCCAAACATAGATCTAGTCTGAACAGGTGGTAAAACCTAGAGTCACCAACTCACATACATTCAAGAATAAAAGGTAGCACACTGTAGCGCCATAGCTTGCGGACACAAAAATATGAAAAATGAATTGCATCACTGCCTTAGAAATATGAAAAATTGAGAAGTATTAATGCATAAAAAGGCCAATTTATGTGTACCTGGTAGCCACGTTAAGGCTCTTCTCGTATACCAGGTCATAACTATGCCAATCCTCACTTAGAAAAGTCTGTCTACATGGGAACATATGAATCCTCACTCCAGACTAAAATCTACATCTCTGTGGAGGGGTAATGAACCTGCTATAATTAAAATGCCTGTGACCACCAGGTGGAGTGCTCAGGTAGAAGGTAAATGAATACATATCAAAAACTGACCGGCACATCCAAACATAGATGTAGTCTGAACAGGTGCTAAAACCTAGAGTCACCAACTCATATACATTCAAGAATAAAAGGAGCACAATGTAGCGCTATAGCTTGCGGACACAAAAATATGAAAAATGAATTGCATCACTGCCTTAGAAATATGAAAAATTGAGAAATTTTAGCGCATAAAAAGGCCAATTTATGTGTACCTGGTAGCCACGTTAAGGCTCTTCTCGTATACCAGGTCCTAACTATGCCAATCCTCACTTAGAAAAGTCTGTCTGCATGGGAACATATAAATCCTCACTACAGACTAAAATCTACATCTTTGTGGAGGGGTAATGAACCTGCTATAATTAAAACGCCTGTGACCGCCAGGTGGAGTGCTCAGGTAGAAGGTAAATTAATACATATCAAAAACTGACCGGCACATCCAAACATAGATGTAGTCTGAACAGGTGCTAAAACCTAGAGTCACCAACTCATATACATTCAAGAATAAAAGGTAGCTCACTGTAGCGCTATAGCTTGCGGACACAAAAATATGAAAAATTAATTGCATCACTGCCTTAGAAATATGAAAAATTGAGAAGTCTTAGCACATAAAAAGGCCAATTTATGTGTACCTGGTAGCCACGTTAAGGCTCTTCTATGCCAATCCTCTAAGTGAGGATTGGCATAGTTAGGACCTGGTATACGAGAAGAGCCTTAACGTGGCTACCAGGTACACATAAATTGGCCTTTTTATGCGCTAAGACTTCTCAATTTTTCATATTTCTAAGGCAGTGATGCAATTCATTTTTCATATTTTTGTGTCCGCAAGCTATAGCGCTACAGTGTGCTACCTTTTATTCTTGAATGTATATGAGTTGGTGACTCTAGTTTTAGCACCTGTTCAGACTACATCTATGTTTGGATGTGCCAGTCAGTTTTTGATATGTATTCATTTACCTTCTACCTGAGCACTCCACCTGGTGGTCACAGGCGTTTTAATTATAGCAGGTTCATTACCCTTCCACAGAGATGTAGATTTTAGTCTGGAGTGAGGATTCATATGTTCCCATGCAGACAGACTTTTCTAAGTGAGGATTGGCATAGTTAGGACCTGGTATATGAGAAGAGCCTTAACGGGGCTACCAGGTACACATAAATTGGCCTTTTTATGCGCTAAGACTTCTCAATTTTTCATATTTCTAAGGCAGTGATTCAATTCATTTTTCATATTTTTGTGTCCGCAAGCTATAGTGCTACAGTGTGCTACCTTTTATTCTTGAATGGTTTGTTCTCTCAGTCTGCCCATTGGTCTGAGGATGAAACGCAGAGGAGAAAGACAGCTGAACTCCCAGTTTAGAACAGAATGTCCTCCAAAATCTGGAAACAAACTGGACTCCCCTGTCAGACACAATGTTCTCCGGAATGCCGTGCAAACGAACCACATACTGAAAAAACAAGGGTACCAACTTGGAAGAGGATGGCAACTTAGGCAGTGGCACAAGATGGATCATCTTGGAGAATCTATCACAGATCACCCAAATGACAGTCATTCTCTGAGAGACAGGGAGGTCGGAGATAAAATCCATAGAGATATGGGTCCATGACCTCCTGGGCACTGGCAGAGGCATCAACAATCCACTAGAGCGAGAACAGGGCTTGGAAAAAGAACAAGTCCCACAGGACTGCACAAAATTCCTGACATCGCGAGATAAAGTGGGCCACCAAAAGGACTGACTCACCAAATCTCTAGTACCAAAAATACCAGGATGACCAGCCAACGCAGAGCAATGAACTTCAGACATAACTTTTTCTCTCCATTGGTCTGGGACATACAATTTCCCCGCAGGGCAACGCTCAGGTTTTTTCCCCTGAAATTGCTCCAGGGCCAGTCTTAAATCGGGTGAGATAGCTGAAAGAACGACACCCTCCTTCAGAATGGCAGTAGGCTCAGCCACATCAATAGAATCCGCAAGGAGACTCCTAGAGAGGGCATCCGCTTTAACATTCTTAGTACCCGGGAGGAAGGAGACCACAAAGTTTGAACGTGTGAAAAACAAGCCCACCTGGCCTGTCTGGGATTCAATCGTTTGGCTGATTCGAGATAGATCAAGTTTTCGTGATCAGTGAGGACCACAACTTGATGTTTGGCTCCCTCTAACCAATGTCTCCACTCCTCAAACGCCCACTTCATAGCCAATAATTCCCAATTCCCCACATCATAATTACGTTCAGCTGGGGAAAACTTTCGGGAGAAGGCACAAGGGTTAATCTTAGAGGTTACAGGATCTCTTTGGGACAAAACGACTCCTGCACCAATCTCAGACGCATCTATCTCCACCTGAAATGGTAGAGAAACATCAGGTTGCCGTAGAACAGGAGCAGAAGTGAATCTGCGCTTAAGCTCCTGAAACGCAGAAACTGCCTCAGGAGACCAATTTACAACATCAGAACCCTTTTTGGTTAAATCAGTCAGTGGTTTCACAATACCAGAGAAATTACTTATAAATTTACGGTAGAAATTAGCAAAACCCAAAAATCTCAGAAGAGCCTTCAATGAAGTGGGCTGAACCCAATCACAAATGGCCTGAACCTTGACCGGGTCCATTTCAATAGCAGACGGGGACAAAATGAATCCCAAAAATGAAACCTTCTGTACTCCAAAGAGACATTTCAATCCCTTAACATACAAAGCATTCTCTCTCAAAATCCAGAATACCCTCCGAACATGTTCCACATGAGAATCCCAGTCGTTGGAAAATATCAAAATATCGTCCAAATAAACGATCAGAAACTTATCCACCAAGTCCCAGAAAATATCGTTCATGAAAGACTGGAAGACGGAAGGGGCATTAGTGAGCCAAAAAGGCATCACTAGGTACTGAAAATGCCCCTCAGGGTATTAAACGCCGTCTTCCATTCATCTCCGTTCTTGATGCGAATAAGATTATATGCCCCCCGAAGATCAAGCTTGGTAAACCAACTGGCACCTTTCACTCTGGAAAACAAATCAGAAATCAGGGGTAACGGATATTGATATTTAACCGTGATCTTATTAAGGAGACGATAGTCAATACATAGCCTCAATGAACCATCCTTCTTGGCCACACAGAAAAAGCCGGCGCCCAAGGGTGAAGAGGATGGTCTGATATGACCCTTTTCCAAAGACTCTTTGATATATGATCGCATAGCCTCATGCTCGGGTACAGATAAATTGAAGAGCCGACCCTTGAGAAATTTACAACCGGGTACCTACTCAATCGCACAATCATAACTCCTATGCGGAGGCAAGGACGCAGATTTACTCTCACTAAATACATCAGAAAAATCAGCCAAATAGTCGGGGACATCTTCCGACTGGAGAGAGGTAGAAAAAATAGGAGTGTCACTACGAACACATTGACAACCCCAACTGGTCACAGACACAGACTTCCAATCCAAAATAGGATTATGAGTCTGTAACCAAGGAAAACCCAGTACAATAATGTCATGTAAATTATGTAACACCAAAAATTTGCAATTCTCTTGGTGGTCCGGGTCAACCCGCATTATCACCTGGGTCGAAAACTGGGGTTTATTCTCCGCCAAAGGGGTAGAATCAATACCCAGCAAAGGAATAGACTTCCACAGGCGTATCATGGGAAAACCACAACGTTTGGCAAAATCAAAATCCATCAGGTTTATAGCTGCTCCTGAATCAACAAAAGTCTGAGCCGAAAATGTGGACACGGAGCAAATCAAGGTAACAGTCAACAGAAATTTAGTCTGAACACTACCCAAAACAACTGAGCGCGCAAAACGTCTTCCCCGCTTGGGGCAGACGGAAATAGCATGAGGAGCGTCTCCACAGTAGAAGCACAACTTATTACGCTTACGAAACTCATGACGCTGAGCTCCAGAAGCCACTCCATCACACTGCATGGGCTTAGGGGCTGGCTTGCAAGGTGTCACCACCTCTCGCATATTTCTATGCTCACGTAGACGTCTATCAATTTGAATGGCCAATGCCATAGAGTCATCGAGTCCAGAGGGAACAGGAAATCTCACCATAATGTCCTTTACAGTCTCTGCCAGACCCTTCCGAAAAAGAGCTGCCAGGGCATCGTCATTCCATTTAGTAAGGGCTGCCCACTTTCAGAATTTATGACAGTATAGCTCTGCAGCTTCCTGACCCTGTTTCAATGCCAACAAGGTTTTCTCAGCTTGATCAATAACATTAGGTTCATCATACAACAACCCCAGAGCATGACCCATGGCTGACTACTTCTGTGCAATTATAAAAGGTTCTACTGTGGGTCAATTGATCAGTAAACTACCTGAGTTACTTTCCTTACATTTTTATACCAATAGTACTCAAAACTTGTGTTTGTGCCATTTGTGTGTGGCTGAGAAAAAAAAATTGGAACTGTTGCATGTGGTATCTGGGCTCCCAGCAAAGAAGGGTTACATCGCTCAATTAACCACCAGGTCCTCATAGAAACTTCAATTCAAAGCTGTAAATGCTGGTTCAGACCCTGATACTTCATACATGGCTCATTACTGACTGCTTCTGTGCCATTATAAAAGGTTCTACTGTGGGTAAATTGATCAGTCAACTACCTGTGTTGCTTTCCTTACATTTTATACCAATAATTACTCTATGAAACTGATGTTTGTGCCATCTAAGTGTGGCTAGAAAAAAAATTGGAACTGTTGCATGAGGTATAAGGCTCACAGCAAAGAAGGCTTACACCACTCCCTTAACCACCAGATCTTCATTGACTCTTCAATTCAAAGCTGTAAATGCTTTCCCAGACTTTGATACCCCTTGCATGGCCCATGGCTGACTGCTTCTGTGCCATTTGCAAATTTCTACTGTGGGTAGATTGATGCCACTTTTCATGGTGTCCGCCCCTAGTTTTAGCTGTTTGGAAGCTTTTTGTCACCCCTTAAGGTGTTGTGTATATGTCTGGTTTGGCCTCCCATTGAATGTAATGGGTTTCGAGTACGTTCATCAAACTGTTTGACGAATGTCTAAACGTTCGGCGAATCAAGCTGAATCGAACGTCAAAAGTTTTGCTCACTTCAAGTTACTAGTTAGTGGTCTACCAAGCTGATATTTGTGCCACCTGAGTGTGGCTGAGCAGAAACGCAGTTTGAGCAATTGCATGAAGTATTAGGGCTCTCGGCACAGCAGGCCTACACACTTCAATCACCCACCTCTTAATTTCAACTTAATTTCAAAGCTGTAAATGCTGGCCCCGCACCCTGTCCCATGCATGGCCCATGGCTGACTGCTGTGCCATTATAAAATTTCTACTGTGGGTCAATTGATGCAACTTTTCCTGGTGTCTGCCGCTAATTTTTGGAATGTTTTTGACTCCAAGTTGGGTCTCTTTCATGTATGTTGCCTGAATTTGGCATGGTACCCAGCACAGCAGGCTTACACAGGTCCCTCACCCAACTCTTAATTTTAACTTAAATTCAAAGTTGTAATTCCTGGCCCAGAACCTGTCTCATGAAATGCCCATGACTGACAGCTGCTCCATTATAACATTTCTACTGTGGGTCACTTGATGCCCTTCTCCTGGTGTCTGCCACTAATTTTTGGAAATGTTTTGACTCCAAGATGGGTCTTCGTCATTTGTGTTGTCAGAATTTGGCAGGGCTCCCAGAACAACAGGCCTACACCAGTCCCTCACCCACCTCTTATTAATATCAAAGCTGTATATGCTGGCTCAGACCCTGTCTCATGCATGGCCAAGGCCGTACTGGGACAAAAATGCAGCCCTGCCACACAAACCCCACAAACAAAACACTCATCAGCCACGATCAGTGAATTTTTGCAATACTTTGTCGTGCCCGCTCTCTTAAAGGAGTTATTTGAAGAGCCACATATGAATGGCACCACAGTGTGTATGATCGACCACAGCTCCATTTACATGGTGCTCTTCAAAGCTACATTTCCCGGGATCATGGTGGTCCCAGCGGTCAGATCCACAACAAAGAGAAAGTCATCCCCTAGCCAGAGGATAATTTCTGAATTACAATTTAGGATAACCCTTCATACAGTATTATGGCCACCACATAGTTCTCTATACAGTGTTATGGATACCACATAATCCTCCATACAGTGTTATGGGCACCACATAGTCCTCCATACATTGTTATGGGTACCATATAATCCTCCATACAGTATTATGGGCACCACAGTCCTCCATACAATATTATGGACACCACAGTCCTCAATACAGTATTATGGGCACCGCATAGTCTTCCATACAGTGTTACGGCATCAAATAGTCCTCCATACAGTATTATGGGCTCCACATAGTCCTCCATACCGTATTATGGGCACCACATAGTCCTCCATACAGTATTATGGACACCACATAGAACTCCATACAGTATTATGGGCGCCACATAGTTCTCCATTTAGTATTATGATCATTATATAGTCCTCTATACAGTATTATGGGCACCATATAGTCCTGCACACAGTATTATGGGCAACACAGTCCTCCACACAATATTATGGGCACCACATAGTCATCTATACAATATTATGGTCACCGCAAAGTCCTCCATATACAGTGCCTTGCGAAAGTATTCGGCCCCCTGGAACTTTTCAACCTTTTTCCACATATCATGCTTCAAACATAAAGATACCATTTTTGGTGAAGAATCAACAAGTGGGACACAATTGTGAAGTTGAACGAAATTTATTTATTTTAAATTTTTGTGGAAATACAAAAACTGAAAAGTGGGGCGTGCGCAAGGCACTGTAGTATTATGGGCATTATATAGTCCTCCATATAGTATTATGGGCACCATATAGTCCTCTATACAGTATTATGGGCACCATATAGTCCTCCATACAGTAATATGGGCAACACAGTCCTCCACACAATATTATGGGCACCACATAGTCATCTTTACAATATTATGGGCATCGCAAAGTCATCCATAAAGTATTATGGGCACCTCATAGTGCTACATACAGTATTATGGGCACCACATAATGCTCCATACAGTATAATGGCCCCATATATTGCTCCATACAGTATAATGGACCTCACATATTCTTCCATACAGTATAATGGGCTCACATAATGCTTCATACAGTATTATGGGCCCCATATATTACTGCATACAGTATAATGGGCCCCATATATTGCTCCATACAGTATAATGGGCCCCATATTATGCTTCATACAGTATAATGGGCCCTATATATAACTCCATACAGTAAAAGGGCCCCATATATTACTACATACAGTATAATGGGCCCCAAATATTACTTAATACAGTGTAATGGGCCCTATATAATATCTTTCCCCATTCCCTGCTGCTCTGGTCTCCTCATCATCACAACCTCTGCACTAAGACATCACAGAGCTCAGACACAGATGAGGAATGATGGGAGAGGGAGCGTCAGCGGATGGCTCCTTCACTTATCATTGTTTTCAACTGTGTCGGCGCTGTCATGGGGCCCCACTACTTATGAGCTCCATAGCATGCCATGTTCCCGACGGCTTCTGGACTCCAGCACTAGCCTGCTTGTGCCCAGTGGTGATGTCGACTTTGATATATGTGTCATAACTGAGCACCACCAAATATATAAACAGTGGGTGAAATGCTTTTAGGACACACACCCTTAAATCAAAGGAATTTATAAAAAGAAAATAATCCACACACCAATTAAATAAGAGAAAAGTGGAGGACTCTTAATTAGCCCATGTGGTAACATTTCAGCTCCATAGCAGAGAAATGTTCTGTTACGGATCCGAAACGTTGTCACATGGGCTAATAAAGAGTCCTCCACATTCCACAATTAATCATGTGTAAGGTTCTATGTATATATTCCTGAAACTCAGTTTGTTCGTCAGCCATTTTACTTTCTGTCTTGCTGCAGCTATCTTGCCCTCAGTCAAAATGGAGTTTCCAGCTTGCATGTTCCCGCCCTGATTCTCTCCTTTGCTTCTTAAGCAGCCACAGCTGAGCAATCAGTGCTTCAGAACCTAGCCTGCAGTGAACCTGTGACTTGACTCCTGTAAGCCTTGGACCTTGTACTCCAGCTATTCCTACTGAGGAACTCTGAAGCACTTGTGGACTCTGAACCCTGCTCTTTGAAAGACCCACGTTTGCATGGACTTACGGTAACAGAGAAGAAGATCCTGAATCTGTATTGGAGAGTGATTGCTGAGCTTGGATTACTCTGGCCTGCTGTGTCTCCTGTTTCTGTGTCTGCAAACTGTGTGACTATTTCTGCCAACTTGTATGAAGTAATACAGGACTTTTCTATATCAAACCTGTGACTCCTGTGTTTTCATCGCACCCAAGCACAAGACGCTATATGAACTGTACTACATACATTACAAGATTCTGAAGCCAAAACGTTAGTGTCTGCTGGGTCTGGAAGGCTGTGTCTGCTGTACTGTGGATATCAGACGTCCGGTTGTACTTTCTGTGATGACAGTGGTTGTGACTTCTCACAACCATTCCAGGTGAGCAATTCCCTTAAGTTTTTTCTTTTTGCAGTGTTACCACAGGTAAACACTATTGTTTTTTTTTTTCCTTTCTTTTCTCTTTTTTGTCTGCTGTAACTCTGGATATCAGATGTCTGGTTGAAACTGTCTGTGATGATAGTGGTTGTGACTTCTCACAACCATTCCAGGTGAGCAGTTCCCTTAATTTTTTTTTCTCTCTGCAGTGTTGCCACAGGTGAACACTATTGTTTTTTTTTCTCCCTCTTCTTCCAGTAATCCTGTCTTAAAAGATCTGGAAAATGGAGGCCCGCATAAAGGAACTTTGCGGAGTGACTGATAATATCCTTGCAGATTTGCAGAATATAAAGACCCGTTTTACAAATCTACAGGACCTCAATAATCACAATTTGCAAGTGGTTGGACAGACTACCCAGGATTTGCGAGCCAGGATTGAGGTTCTAGAGGGGCGAGTCCAGGCTCCTGCCGTAGCCCCGAGTGCTGGGATTCCCAAGTTGCCCCCTTTTCGTTTTGGCGGTGAACGTGAGAAATTCAGGGGATTTATTAATCAATGCAATCTTTTTTTTCTGCACATGCTTCACAATTTCCCACTGAACGATCTAAGGTGCTTACTATAATTATGTTGCTTACCAACAAGGCTTTAATGTGGGCAAACCCTCTGATTGAGACTGAGGATGATTGTTTGAATCACCTTGATGATTTTATTTCAGCCATGGGGCAGGTGTTTGATGACCCCAATCGAGGTGCAACAGCTGAAGCAGCCATGTTAGCTTTGCGCCAAGGTAAGCACTCGGTAGCTGAATATGCCTTGGATTTCAGGAGATGGGCCCTTGATACCACCTGGGACAGTTCCGCCAAAAAATCTATTTTTCGAAAGGGGTTATCTCCACTGATTAAGGATGAACTTGCTCGTGCCGACCCTCCCACTGCGTTAGGTGACTTTATTAACTACTGCATCCGTATTGATACTCGTCTGACTGAACGCAGGCAAGAGAGATGGTTCGAAAGCAATCGTACTAACCTTTTCCTACCTTCCTCTCCAGCTAAGGAACCTTTGAGTAGGATTACACGGGAACCTGAACCTGAACCCATGCAGGTAGACTCTTTACAACGACGGGTTAGTGATGCACGCAAGGAACATCGTTTTAAGGAGAATCTATGTTTCTATTGTGGTAAGTCAGGGCACTTCATTATAAACTGCCCCAGCCGTTCTCGTAAGACTACTGCAGCACTCATTCATTGTGAGTGTTGCGAGAGGGGATCTGTCAGGTCCGAGCCTCAGGCTCCAGAGAGATCTGCAGCAACAGATCTTGATTTCTCGGACTTAAACTCCGTTACCTCTGAGGACGTTGACTGTGTAAACGCTGCCATTTTTCAAGTTTCCTCAGCGGTGTCCCAGCTGAGTTGTAAGAAAAACAATTCTCATTGCTTTCTTTCCATCAAACTCTGGGTTGACTCAGCTTGGGTGTCTAGCTCTGCTATGATCGACTCAGGGGCAAGTGGAAATTTTATGGATGTCTCCTTTGCTCTGAAAAAGGGAATACGTTCAGTGAAGAAGGCTACTCCAGTACAGATGGAAACTGTGGATGGCTCCCTGCTGACCTCTGGACCAGTGGATCAGGAAACAGAGCCTTTGAGGGTTCTTATGGGTAAAGATCATCAAGAGAAACTGTCCTTTATGCTTATCTCTTCTCCCCACTTTCCCATTATTCTAGGACTACCATGGCTGCAGGCTCAGAATCCTACCATTAACTGGGAGACCAAGGAATTACACTTTCCAGAGAAACAGATGAGTCCAAAAGTTTCAGCTTGCTCTGTTCCTAAAGGAATCATGTCAGTCCCTGAACTACCAGCTGTATACCAGGACTATGTGGATTTATGTGACAAGAAGAACGCTGACCAGCTTCCTCCTCACCGTCCATATGATTGTCCAATTGAATTATTGCCTGGAGCAGAGATACCTTTTGGTAAGATCTACCCCCTGGCGGGGCCCGAGCTAAAGGCTTTAAAGGATTACATAGATGAAAATCTAGCCAAGGGCTTCATACGCCCCTCTTCATCTCCTGCAGGTGCACCCATCTTCTTTGTAAAGAAGAAAGATGGATCTCTGAGACCATGCGTAGACTATAGGGAACTCAATAAGGTTACTATTAGAAACCGTTATCCATTGCCTTTAATCCCTGAGTTATTGGAGAGAGTGCGACATGCCAAAATTTTTTCTAAACTAGATCTTCGTGGGGCCTATAACTTAGTCCGTATTAGACCTGGGGATGAATGGAAGACTGCATTCAGGTCACGCTATGGACACTTTGAATATCTAGTTATGCCTTTTGGTCTGAGTACCGCCCCAGCCACTTTCCAACACTTGGTGAATGACATCTTCAGGGATCTCCTAGATACATTCGTGGTAATTTATTTGGATGATATTCTAATTTTTTCTAACTCCACAGAGGAACATCATGGACATGTGAGAATGGTCTTGGAACGTCTAAGACAAAATCATCTTTACATCAAACTTGAAAAGTGTGAATTCCATAGGACCGAAATTCAATTTCTGGGGTATGTACTGTCTACACAAGGAATTAGTATGGATGGAAGCAAAACCCAAGCCATCAAGGATTGGCCAAGTCCTAGAAATGTGAAGGAGGTACAGCGCTTCATCGGGTTTGCCAACTTCTATAGACGTTTCATTAGAAATTTCTCTGAGGTAGTGTCACCTATCACTCAACTTACCCGGAAAGAGTCTAGGTTTTCCTGGACTCCCCAAGCCCAGGAAGCATTTTCCCGTCTAAAAGATAAATTTACCACTGCACCTATCCTAGTACATCCCAACCCCGAGCTTGCCTTCATAATAGAGGTGGATGCTTCAGACTGTGCCGTTGGAGCTATACTCTCTCAGAGAACAGGTGAGAAGAATGTCTTGCATCCCTGTGCCTTCTTTTCCCAGCAGTTGTCTTCGGCTGAGAGGAACTACGATGTGGGCAATAGAGAGTTGTTGGCCATTATTGCCGCCTTCAAAGAATGGAGACACCTTCTTCAGGGAGCTGCACAGCAAATAGTCGTCCTGACAGACCATCGTAACCTTGAGTTTATCAGGTCGGCTAAGTGCCTGACTCCTCGCCAGGCTTGCTGGAATCTTTTCTTAAACCAATTTAATTTTATCATCTCTTATAGACCAGGATCGCGCAATGGAAAGGCTGATGCACTCTCTAGGATTTACTCAGCAGAGACACGTCCAATTACTCCTCCTAAGACTATTCTTCCTGACTCTAGATTCCTAGGAGTAATTCATAATCAAGACCTACTTAAGGACATCAAGGAAGCATACCATGCGGATTCCTTTTTGGCACAACCCCCAAGGGACGTAAGTCTTGTCTTTAAGAATGGTGTGTGGATTCAGGGACAACGTCTGTATATTCCTGAAACAGTCAGATTAAGAGTATTGCAACTCATTCACGATTCCAAGATAGCTGGGCATAGAGGAATTCTAAAGACACAGGAATTTCTTTCTCGTTTCTTTTGGTGGCCCACTTGCAGGAAGGATGTTTTGAATTATGTCACTTCATGTGAGGTCTGTGCAAGATGCAAAACACCTCGCTCCTCACCAACTGGTCTGTTACAGCCTCTTCCCACCCCGTCCCGCCCGTGGGGATCCATTTCTATGGACTTCATTGTGGAGTTACCAACCTCTCAGGGGAAGAACACCATTCTAGTGGTGGTTGACCGTCTAACAAAGGCAGCTCATTTTATCCCTTGCGTCGGCTTACCCACTGCAAAACAGACATCAGATTTGATGATTAAAGATGTGTTTCGCTTACATGGAGTACCGGATGAGGTTATTTCGGATCGAGGGGTGCAATTCACTTCTAGGTTTTGGCAAAATTTCTGTGCAGCATTGGACATTAAAGTAAACCTTTCTTCTGCTTTTCATCCCCAGACTAATGGACAGACCGAACGAACCAATCAAACCCTGGAGCAGTATCTCCGCTGCTTTATCTGCCACCTACAGGATGATTGGGTGGATCTACTTCCATTAGCTGAGTTCTCGTATAACAACTCTCAGAGTGCCTCCACTAAACAGTCTCCTTTTTACTCTAATCTAGGTTATCATCCTAACATTCTACCACGATTTCCCATAGAAACGCCTTTACCAGCAGTGGCTGAAAGAATCACGTCTTTACAGAAGAATATGGATCTTCTAAAGGAAAATCTGGAATCGGCTCAAGAAAGGTACAAGAAAGCAGCAGATAAATTTTGTAAACCTGCACCAGCTTTCAAGGTAGGAGACTTGGTCTGGCTGTCAACCAGAAATCTTAAGTTAAGGATTCCATCGTCTAAGTTGGGACATAAGTACATTGGACCCTATAAAATCAGTAAAATTATAAGTGCCGTTGCTTGTCGTCTTCAACTGCCCAGAACTATGAGAATCCACCCTGTCTTTCATGTATCCCTACTAAAGGCTGCGACACCCAATACGTTTCCTGGACGTTCCTCTCCTTTCCCTGACCCAGTGCTAGTCGATGGTCAGGAAGAATTTGTGGTGGAAAGGATTTTAGATTCCAGGTTGTATAGAAATCAGTTACAATATCTGATTAAATGGCAGGGCTACCCAGTGGAGGACAACTCATGGGAACCGGTCAATAACGTTAATGCTCCTCGCTTGCTCCGTCAGTTTCATCAGAGGTACCCACACAAGCCTGGTCTGAGGTCATCCGGAGGTTGTCCTTAAGGGGGGAGTAATGTAAGGTTCTATGTATATATTCCTGAAACTCAGTTTGTTCGTCAGCCATTTTACTTTCTGTCTTGCTGCAGCTATCTTGCCCTCAGTCAAAATGGAGTTTCCAGCTTGCATGTTCCCGCCCTGATTCTCTCCTTTGCTTCTTAAGCAGCCACAGCTGAGCAATCAGTGCTTCAGAACCTAGCCTGCAGTGAACCTGTGACTTGACTCCTGTAAGCCTTGGACCTTGTACTCCAGCTATTCCTACTGAGGAACTCTGAAGCACTTGTGGACTCTGAACCCTGCTCTTTGAAAGACCCACGTTTGCATGGACTTACGGTAACAGAAAAGAAGATCCTGAATCTGTATTGGAGAGTGATTGCTGAGCTTGGATTACTCTGGCCTGCTGTGTCTCCTGTTTCTGTGTCTGCAAACTGTGTGACTATTTCTGCCAACTTGTATGAAGTAATACAGGACTTTTCTATATCAAACCTGTGACTCCTGTGTTTTCATCGCACCCAAGCACAAGACGCTATATGAACTGTACTACATACATTACATCATGTGTGTAGCCTGAGTTTGGCAAGGCTCTCAGAGTACCAGGTCTACACCTGTCACTCATCCACTTCTTACTGATCAATGTTTAAGCTAGCATTGCTAGTCCATGCCCTGTCAGGCTCTGTCCCATTGCATCCATGCTGCACAATTATACTATTTGTACTCTGGGTCAATAGATGCCAATTTTCCTTGTGTCTTCCCCTAATTTGAACTGTTTGGCAGATTTTGGGCCCCCTGATGGTGTTGTCTATGCGTTTGGTTTTGCCTTACATTGAATTCAATGGGATTCGGATAAGTTCGTCGAACTGTTCAGTGAACATAGGGAAGTTTGCCGATCCGACTTGCAAGTGTGACACCGGCCTAAAAGGTTCGCTCATCTCTACTCATAAAATGGCAATTTTTGCACTAAGTACCTTCATTTTATATATAAGTTGTGAGACAGTGAAGGGGTGCGTACTGGACGGGGTGTACATCTCGCCCAGGTTTCTTAGCTGGGTGGTATGAGGAATGTAGGAGTGAAGGTAGGTTGTCAGTGCGACGTTCACTCCACTCACCATCCAGTACAGGCTTGCAGCCCAACCCTGAGTGCACTCAGCTGTCTAATCAAGCAGCCAGAAGTAGGTGGTTGAGCTAGACAGACAGAGCTCTCAATCTGAATCCGGCTTCAGACGCTGCTGGAAGTCTCCTGGAAGTCAAGCGCTGGTAACTACATATCATGTGTTGTTTGGCCAGGCTGCTAGAGCGTAGACCACAGTAGTGAGGGAACTAACTGTGTTTAGCTAGCAGCCTGCCAGGCTTAGGATTTTCTTTTATGGTTTGATTTATGTTTATTGCTGTGGACTTTCAATAAAACTGGTTGCGGCCAGTTGATACCAGTACTGCTGTCTGTGATTGAACTTTTCTATGCCACTCCGTCTACCCGAGACGGCGATCCCGGAGCTAAACCCCCTGAACTGTCTACAATTGGTGCTCGAATGCGGGCAGCACAGTGGCTAAAACAGCAGCAAAGAAAAAAAAGTCTGTCAAAGCAGCCTTAAAGAGACAGTAGCCCTAATAGTGTCTGCACAGAAAAAAGCTGAACTTGCTGTGGTAAAGACTTTGGAGTGTGCATGTCCTGGGTAAAAGCTGCCGGGACAGACAAGTCTGACAGCATGGAGGAGCTGCTTAGACATATGGCGCAAGCTAGTGTGCAACAGCAGGAGACTAACTGATTATTGATGGAGCAGATTGCAGCACTACGTCAGGCTCTCAGCACCTCGTCCCAGAGTGATGACGCAAGGTCACCTGCGTTGTCCGCGGTAAAGAAGGCGGTAAAACAGACTCTGCAAAAGATGACGCCTCATGATGATGTGGAGGCTTATTTAGCCATATTTGAAAGACTGGCAGAGAAGGAGAATCTGCCACCATCTCAATGGGCCATGGTGGTCGCACCCTATCTGACTGGGGAACCTCAAAAGGCCTATTTTGACCTTAGCGAGCAGGACAGCAGAGACTATGCCAAGTTGAAAGCGGAGATTCTTGCCCGCCTGGGGGTTACGGTTGCAGTCCGTGCCAGGAGAGTCCATAACTGGAGATACAGTTGGGACAAGCCTGCTCGCTCACAAATGTATGACCTGATTTCTCTAGTAAAGAAGTGGCTGGAGCCTGACGTCAGCACCCCTGCCCAAATGATCGAGAAGGTAGTGGTGGACCGGTACATCTGGGCACTTCCTCCTGAGGTGCAGCTCTGGGTCGGACAGGGAGACCCCAAAGACGCAATCAACTGGTCAGCCTGATTGAGAGGTACTCTGCCACCAAAGATTACCTCCGTGACCAGCCGTCCGAGCGGTCGTCACTTCGGAGTTCCCGGCCTCCAACATCTCCCGGTAAGAGGGTTCCAGCTGAGGGGGCCAGGGGGACTGCTGATAGACGGGGTAAGCCCCGAGGGGACATGTGTGAGGCAAGGGCCGATGCTTCCCTGTTGGGAATTCCCAGGCCTAGAAAGGTCTCCACGTCTGAACCCCCAGACCTGAGACAGTGTTGGAGATGCCGTCAAAGGGGTCATATTTCAGCCAACTGTCCACTAGTGGGGGAGCCTATGGACTGTGATGCTGGAAGGACTCTCTCTTTCTTTGCGGAACCTGTGTGCGTGGCCACCCCAACCGAGGAGAATGGCCCACAGGTGTACCAGGTGGTTATAAATGACTGCCCCGTACCAGCCCTCCTAGACTCAGGGAGTTGAGTGACTCTGGTACATGCCAGCCTGGCTGATAGGGTCTTCATCCCCAATAAACACCTGAGCGTGGTGTGCATCCATGGAGATACCAAAGTCTACCCGGTGACTTCCGTGGACTTCGTCACCAAGCTTGGGGAGATCTCGTATGAAGTGGGGGTAGTGAAGAACCTGATGCACCCAGTCATATTGGGTCATGACTTTCCCCTGTTTTGGGATCTTTGGGGAAAAAACTGTTCTACCGGACAGTGTGATGAAGCTCCTACTGAGGTTGCGCAGTCCATAGGGGCGGAACACAATGCTAATGTGTTGTTGAATTTAAGTGATGATAATGATAATGATGAATTTCCATTTCAGGTGATGTTGGGGGAGGAGGATAATGATTCTCTGGAACAGAATGACCCTGACCTACCTGTGTCCCGTGACAATTTTGGAGTGAGCAGTTGCGAGACCCCACTCTTAAAAATGCCAGGGAAAATATAACTGTTCTGAATGAGATCCCACAAGAGCCCGGCTCTGATAAACAATTTCCCCATTTTGCCATGAACAATGATCTGCTATATAGGGTCACTAAGATCAATGGAGAGGTAGTGAGTCAGCTCCTGGTACCTAAACCCTATAGAAGTATGGTGCTAAGTTTGTCACATAACCACGTGCTTGGTGGGCACCTGGGGATGGACAAGACCCAGGAAAGAATCCTCCAGAGGTTTTACTGGCTAGCGGTTTATCGAGATGTGGGGGATTATTGCAAATCCTGCCCCACGTGTCAGATAAATGCCCCGGTTTCCCACTTCCGCAGTCCATTAGTCCCGCTTCCGGTTATAGAGATACCATTTGAAAGAGTAGCGATGGACTTGGTAGGTCCTATTGTGAAATCAGCCAGGGGGCACCAATACATACTAGTGGTACTTGATTATGCAACCCGGTACCCCGAGGCTGTCCCTTTAAGAAATATGGCATCCAAAAATATTGCACGGGAACTCTTTCATATGTTTTCCAGGACAGGAATCCCTAAAGAGATCCTCACGGACCAAGGCACACCTTTTATGTCCAAGGTGATGAAGGAGCTGTGTAAGTTGCTTAAAATCTCGCACATTCGAACATCCGTGTATCACCCCCAGACAGATGGGCTGGTTGAACGTTTTAATAAAATGTTAAAACATATCTTAAAGAAAGCAGTGGAGAAAGATGGTCGGGATTGGGACTACCTGTTACCCTACCTAATGTTTTCGATCAGAGAGGTGCCCCAAGCCTCTACTGGGTTTTCTCCCTTTGAGTTGGTGTATGGTCGGCACCCGCGGGGCTTGCTAGATATAGCCAAGGAAGTATGGGAGACCGAGGCAACCCCATACAAGAGTGTTATAGAGCATATTGCCCAGATGCAGGATAGAATTGCTAAGGTTATGCCATTGGTTAAGGATCACCTGCAGAAAGACCAAGAAGCTCAAAGCAAAATATATAATCGGTCAGCAAAAGTTAGGACATTCAACCCCGGGGATCGGGTCCTGATCCTAATTCCCACGGTGGAAAGTACGTTTTTGGCCAAGTGGCATGGACCCTACGAGATAGTACAGAAAGTGAGCGAGGTCACCTACAAGGTACACCAGCCAGGGAGACGGAAGCCCTACCAGGTCTATCATATCAACCTGATCAAGCCCTGGAGGGACAGAGAGTCATTGTTGGCCTCGGGTGAATTAGAGAAAGGGTTAAAACCACCTATACCTCCTGTGATAGTTGGTGAAACGTTGTCAGTACACCAAAAACAGGAAGTACGGGAGTTTCTGCAGAAAAATCGGCAGAGGTTTTCAGACTTGCCCGGCAGGACTTCTCTCGTGAAGCACCATATCGAGACCGAACCCGGAACTACGGTCAAGCTGAAGCCGTACAGGATTCCGGAAGCCTGTAGAGAGATAGTCTCCACTGAGATCAAACTGATGCTAGACCTCGAGGTCATTGAGGAGGCCCAAAGCGAGTGGTGTAGCCCGATTGTCCTGATCCCAAAACCTAATGGAACATGGAGGTTTTTTAATGATTTTAGAAAGTTGAACGACGTGTCAAAGTTTGACGCATACCCGATGCCACAGGTAGACGAGCTAATCGAGAGGTTAGGGTGTGACCGTTATATTACAACCCTCGATTTGACAAAAGGGTACTGGCAGATACCCCTGTCTGATGAGGCAAAAGAAAAAACGGCCTTTGCAACCCCTGACGGCTTGTTTCAGTATCTTGTGATGCCATTCGGGTTGCATGGAGCCCCGGCTACCTTTCAGAGGCTTATGGACCTGATCCTGTGCCCGCATCAAGCCTATGCAGCTGCCTACCTGGATGATGTGGTAATTTTCAGTTCCGATTGGGAGAGCCACCTCGCTAAGGTACAAGCCGTCTTAGACTTGATAGGCGGAGCTGGGCTGAACATAAACCCAGAGAAATGTGCAATTGGCCTAGAAGAGGCCAAGTACCTGGGCTACGTCATTGGCAGGGGGCTGATTAAGCCACAAATCGATAAGGTAGAGGCGATTCAGAACTGGTCTACACCCCTCACAAAATGACAGGTCAAAGCGTTTCTGGGCATCACTGGGTACTATCACAGATTTGTACAAAATTATGCTTCCATTGCTGCCCCGTTGACCGACCTGACAAAGGGTGGGAAGTCAAAAATGGTAGAATGGAATCCAGAGGCAGAAAAAGCATTTCAGTCTTTGAAAATGGCTTTATGTCAAAGACCAGTTCTGGTCACCCCTAATTTCAGGGACAAGTTTCTTGTTCAAACTGATGCCTCTAATGTGGGGTTAGGGGCGGTTGTGTCGCAGGTCGTGAAGGGAGAGGAGCACCCGGTCATGTATCTGAGTCGAAAACTGACACCGGCTGAACAAAATTATGCCATTCTGGAGCGAGAGTGCCTCACAATCAAATGGGCGCTGGACTCACTACGTTATTACCTCTTGGGCAGGAAATTTAAATTACAGTCAGACCATGCTCCTCTGGCATGGATGAAGCAGAACAAGGAAAGGAATGCCAGGGTGACAAGGTGGTTCCTTTTGCTTCAAGAATTAAATTTTTCGGTAGAGCATAGGCCTGGGAAGTTACAGGGTAATGCCGATGCCTTGTCCAGAGTCCACTGTTTCTTTGGGGTTGTTAACCAGCCCTCCGGTCTGGAGAAGAGGGGGGGATATGTGAGACAGTGAAGGGGTGCGTACTGGACGGGGTGTACATCTCGCCCAGGTTTCTTAGCTGGGTGGTATGAGGAATGTAGGAGTGAAGGTAGGTTGTCAGTGCGACGTTCACTCCACTCACCATCCAGTATAGGCTTGCAGCCCAACCCTGAGTGCACTCAGCTGTCTAATCAAGCAGCCAGAAGTAGGTGGTTGAGCTAGACAGACAGAGCTCTCAGTCTGAAT
Organism: Oophaga sylvatica; assembly: GCA_033576555.1. Lineage (NCBI taxonomy): Eukaryota > Metazoa > Chordata > Amphibia > Anura > Dendrobatidae > Oophaga > Oophaga sylvatica. The sequence goes on from JARQOD010000001.1 coordinate 344,014,465, forward strand.
CCGGCTTCAGACGCTGCTGGAAGTCTCCTGGAAGTCAAGCGCTGGTAACTACATAACATGTGCTGTTTGGCCAGGCTGCTAGAGCCTAGACCACGGTAGTGAGGGAACTAACTGTGTTTAGCTAGCAGCCTGCCAGGCTTAGGATTTTCTTTTATGGTTTGATTTATGTTTATTGCTGTGGACTTTCAATAAAACTGGTTGCGGCCAGTTGATACCAGTACTGCTGTCTGTGATTGAACTTTTCTATGCCACTCCGTCTACCCGAGACGGCGATCCCGGAGCTAAACCCCCTGAACTGTCTACAAAGTATATAAGGTCTATAAAAATCTATAATAATAATAATAATAATAATAAGGTACATTTTATGCATAAGTATAATGTAGATAGCAGTAATGCAGTTAAAATTCCATGTATTCAATGTTTGCTTACATCTCAGTGCTTTCAGAGTGCTGCTGTATTCTTTTGTTTGTATAAAATGCAGTCAAAGCTGCTTGCATCTGTTCACACTTGCTTTATTCTGTTTGGGGGTGCTGGTTATTTTTTTTCCTTGTAGTTTACGTTTTCTTAACATATACATAGACATGTTTTTTTTTCTTTCAATCTTTAGCATCCTATTGGAGAAATGGAAGGACATCCAGGTTGGAGACATTATTCGCCTACAAAAGGATGACTTTGTTCCTGTAAGTGACTCCACTAGGCACCTGTCCCTGTTTGTGTGGATATGTAAATATGCATTATATATCAAACTTAGGGTCATTTCTTTTTAGTCTGCTACCCACGAGAAGGGATATGTCCATAATCATGTTGATTTCATAGACCTCAGAAACATTTACAAGCCATTTTTTATGAATAGCCGTTCCCACTGCCCCAGGATTTGTAAACTACTTGCGGACAAAACCATTCTTGCCTCCTTGACAGATTTCTGCTCTAGGGTGACCCATTTCTGTAGCTCTGGATCAGACTGCTGCAGCTGCACCCACTGGTTCCTAGGGCAGCCCAGGATCTTAGTAGGTTTGGGCTCTTTTCCTGATTCTTGGTCAGCTTCCATGATTGCTCCAAAATGCTTTGAGTTTCATCACCTTCTATCTCTTCGTCTGCATCTCTCTTTGGGCACACCTGTGTAAAGACCAGAGGTCCGAAAGACATCCAGTGAGCCACAAACTGAGACAAAGACAGAAATACCAAAACTCCCTTTACTGGAATAGAAATTGAAATGAAATTCAAGATTATCTGAAACAGCCTGAGATTCCCCAATTATTTACACTCAATCAGCCAGGGCTGAAATCAAGGTGCCAATCTCCAAATCTCCAAATTATGTGTATTACACTGAAGTGACAGAAGAAAATTTACCTTACCACTAAGTTAAACAAAGTCTTTTAGTGAACTACCTGAAAAGCAGGTGTAAATCTGATGGAGAGGTGTTATGGGAGACTCTGGGATGGCACACTGACTATAACTTATCAAATACCAACAATATGAATATATATGTAAATATAACAACTGGTTTTATATAGTTAATCTAGGGATACCTGGGTATCTATTTCTATGGTACCGTTAACCTGAGGTGACTCTCTACTCAGGTATATATCTTGCATCGGCTGCAGCCAGTCCCAAATTCTTTGGCGCCAAACAGTTACAGCAAAACAAAGCTCTGCGTCTTGTCGGCCGTTGCCGAGCCCACACGCCGGGGACTTACAGTTCTGAAGCCTCAAGATACAACCCAGGATAGCACTTCAATGGGGCTTGTGGGGATCCCTCTCAATATGGATGATACAGGATATCGTCTCTCCTCTAACAGTCACTAACAGTTTCCCCTGGGAGCAGACTGCCTGAATCTGCACAGGAAGGATGTCTTCAGTCCTTTTTCAGCTCAGCAGAGCAGGGATTCCACAGAGCTCCACAGTCACACAGTTCCCAGAAATGCTCTGTCCTTGTTTCACAGCAGAACCACAGGTTCACAAGCGAAAGGGGTTAACACCCTCACAAACAAGCTGGAAGCAAACAGTCTTTACGGAGTCCAGACTTCTCACTTCTGATCAGCTGCCTCATGCTGCATGTCACATGGCAGTCTCTCTGCTTCTCCAGCATCACATCTCAGCATTCTATACAGCAGAGACTAGACCCCACCCCCCAGCACAAACAGTTTCCCAGGCATTCACACACAACCCAGACATGTAGCAGTAGGGTCACAGTTCACCCTCCTACACATGTATTACCCAGGACAGCGAGTCTGAATGCGTGTTCTCGGACTTCAACAGATAAGAGATCTTGTACTTGTACTTGGACATTCTTGCAATCCATCTCTGTACCAGCGCACCCAACTTTGCCTTCTCCAGGTGGATGAGGATATTGTTGTCAGTTCGTACATGTATTTCTGACCCCGACAGGTATTCCACAAACTTTTTAGTCATGGCCCACACCAATGCCAGCAGTTCCAATTTGAATGAACTATAATTATTGGGGTTCTTTTCAGAGTTCCTCAATGACCGATTAGCGTAAACGATTCCCCTCTCACTTCCTTCTTGTACTTGAGCCAGAACCGCCCCCAACACTTACAGACTTCCATCAATGTACAGCACGAAGGGCTGAGAAAAGTCAGTGTAGGCCAATATGGGGCATCCGTCAGCATCATCTTCAGAGCCTGAAAAGCCTCCTCTTGTCTGGAGCCCCACTGGATTGGCTAGCGGTTGGTTCCTCCTGCTGTTCCTCTTGATAGCTCTTGTAGCGGTGCTGCTGTCTTAGCGAAGTTCTTGATAAACCTCCGGTAGTGCCCAGCCAGCCCCAGGAGAACTCTCTGTTTTCTCAAAGTAATAGGTATGGGTCATTTTTTTATGGTGGCCACTTTTTTGGTTGTGGGATAGACGCCTGCACTGGAAACTGTGTGCCCCAGATACTCAATCTCTGAAACAAGTGGCACTTCTGGGGTGTGAGCTTCAGCCCATGCCTTTGGAGCCATTCTAACAGCGGCCCAATCTGGTGAGATGTTCTTCAAAGGAGGGGGAATAGATAATGTTATTGTCAAGATATATTATGGTTGCTTCAAATTTCAGGTCCCCAAGGCATCTTTTCATAAAACGCTGAATTGTCCTCAGCGCATTTGTCAACCAAAAAAGTGTTGAACTCGAACAGTGCCACAGGAAGAATGAAGGCAGCCTTCAGTTGGTTCTTCGCAGCTACAGGAACCTGCCAATAGCTGCTGTCCAGATCAAGGGATGAGAAGTACTTAGCTTTGCCCAAGTCAGAGAGGGATTCTTCAATTCTTGGGAGAGGGTATGAGTTTTGCACAGTGCAGGCACTCAGACGTCGATAGTCCACACAGAACCTCAACGTACCGTCCTTCTTACGTACTAGTACAATGGATGCAGCCCATGGGCTATTGCTCTCTTGTATTACCCCGTTCCACAGCATATGTGCCAGCAAATCCTTTACTTCTTGGTACATCTGAAGTGGGATCTGTAGATACCTTTCTCTGATGAGGACTGTAGTTTCAGTAGGGATCTTGTGCTGAATGGCCTTAGTGCACCCAAAGTTGTCATCGTGCTGAGCGAACACCCTTTGATACGGTTGTAGTAGATTTTCTACCTTCCCCACTTGTCCAGGAATTAATTCTTTGAGGTTTGTTAACATTTGTTCTAGGAGATCTCAGCCAGCCCAGGCTCCACCCCTATTTTCTTTGTGTTGAGAGACACTGACAGAGTCCATGGGTTCTCTTTCCAAGGGGTCATTTCAATGGCATTGGACCCAGTGAGATTTTCCAGAGTCATGTACCCTTGAGCTACTTCCTTCTGGGGGGGTTAACTGTAAACTTCCTCTACTCAGGTTAATACAGTGCACAGGGATGTGTCATTGACCGACGATGGCTAGGAGTGCAGGCAACCAACAATCCTGGAGTAGTTTCTCTGTCTGTGGACTCAATTTGTATTTCCATTCCATCAAATGACACACGGGCCCATACCAGCATGATGAGTACGGTTAGTTCTGCGGGTAGGATCACTGTAGCTTCTGGGACTACCACCACTTTGCAGAGGCACTTGGAGGCGGTTGGTAAGCTCTGAATCTGGGAAACCAATACAAGCTGCTGGAACACTCTTTTACTTGCATGATGTCAGGTTACATGGGCCCAATTGTTCCTCCATCTTCCGTCAGCCAGGAATTGCTCCACCGCTTTCAAAACATTCATACTGAGGATCACGATGGGTTTCCCCTTCAGAATCTTTCATTAGTATGATCCCTTTTCTGCCCAGATCTTTCCTGCACAAACTCATATGGATATCCACACTATTACAGTTACCGGGATGGGAAGCTGGTTGGCAGCCCCCAGTCAAATTGTCGGTTCCCTTCTGGACCAAACGTTTGAGAAGTGGGCTTGAAAGTATTCTTTTGGCATAGTGGTCACCTGGGACCCAGTGTCCATCAAACAGCAGATATATTGTCCATTAAACTTAGCCCAAGTGATAGGTCATTCAGAAACAATATCTTCAGAACTTTCATCCCCTCTTTCTGGGGTGCGAAGTTCCACGGTGTTCTTCTCGGCTGTGGCGCGTTAGTTCAACTGACACCCATTTCTGCTTCTTTCCCGATTTTCACAGTCCTGAGGATGTGTCCTCTCCCTCCACAAGTCCAGCATTCCACATCATGTTCATTTGATGGACGACAGGTTCGAGGTGGCTGGACATGGGTAGGAAGGTGTTCTACCTCTGACCTCTCCTCATACTGAGCCAGAGGGCCAGACGTCGTGGTGCTAACGGGGACTCCTCTAATTCCACTTAATTCTTCTGTGCTATCCTAGATCTCTTGTCATAACTCTAGAGCTCAGTCAAGCACCACATTTGTTGATTCACTTGCGGTCAGTTCATGGCTTCAGACCATCCCAGTTAGGATAGGGGCCTCATGTTCTTGAATCCTTGCCTCTGCCCCGACCTCCAGGAAACTCATATTAGGGTTAGAGCAAGCACTCTTTCAGGGTCTGTCTCAAGTAGGGGTCTCCAACCACTAGCTGATCTCGCAGCACCTCATCTAATGGTCCCAGCCTTCGGTATTCTTCCTTTGTCTTCTTGGTGATATGGGCCATTACTTCCTGCAGAGCGTTTACATACTGAGCCACAGTCTCGCCCTCCACTTGGACCTGACCCAATACTCGCATATGTAGGTTACCTAGGTCTGTGGTGTCAACATGCGTGTCCTCTAAAATTCTTATTAGTTTATGTAAACCTGTGAAGAAATTGGAGATATAATTTCATGTCAATTATTTGTACTGTATGTGGCATGGTATATTGGTATTATAAAAACCTATTTAGTGGGCAGCAGTAATAAAACACCTAGCAGCATCAGGGGGTGTCAATTGTCAAAAGGCTGTGACAGATCTCAACCTTGAGTCAGCTCAGAGCAGGACAAAAGCTTCTTGCAATATTGAGTTATGCTGCAACTGCTAAAGAACATTCTAGAAACATTATTCCTTAAGCAGTCATGGAGATACTGTACAACCTAGCCGCACATTGTGTATATTTCTGAGATCTCCAGAACATAGCAAATGCCTGCGTTTCAACCCATTCTAGCACTTAAGGGTATGGAAATACATAGAACAGCTAATAGCAGCCAAATATCCAAGATGTGTTTAGTTTCAACATGTAGCAGGGACCCCGCCAGATCTGATGGCACCAAAACAGCCTTCCTAGGACTATCTATTAAGAAATTATGACCCATCTTAGGTTTTGGAGTTTTCAGCTGCCAGGGGAAAGAGGAGGGGATTTAGGTTCAGTCCAGAGGGCAGGAAAGGAGTGACCTAAAGGGGATAAAGGCTAATGTTAGGCCATGTGGTCTCCCTCTCTGGTATGCTTGCTGGTCACTTTGGTAGTGGCGGCCGCATCGAGTAATGTGCTGAGAAGGGACCAAGGAAAAAGCTGGCAGCCCATGCCCCCTGCGGCCCAACACACACGGTCGAACATCAACCCAGTAATTGACAAATATTCTGCTTATATCTTTTGTTCTACCACTATCTGTAATTGCATATCTGACCATTGTATATGTATAACCATCATGTATATAGTGTATTGTCTATTGTGCCCTTAAGGTGATTAAATATATAATTTAACCTTGGGCTAAGGCTGGGTTCACATTTCGTTTAGGCAGTCCGTTAGACGGACTGCGTTACACCGTGGTGTAACGCAGTCCGTTAACGCTGCCATTGACGCCCATTGTCGGGCGCATTGCGACGTATGCCGTAAAGCGGCATGCGTTCGCGACGTGCCGTCATTCAGTGACGGAGCCTCGGACGCGGGCTGCAACGTCAGGGCTACGTCACCGCTAGCATCTGTGCTAGCACACTGCGCTAGCGGGTATAGCATAATGCAATCGCGTTATGCTATAACGTTACCAGCCCGTCAACGCTATGTGTTGAACGGGCTAGTAAAACGCAGTGTGAACCTAGCCTTATCTTTTATCTCGATTGACGAATCTCGATTTTAACTTTCCATGCTACTGGGGCTGGTTTATGGCCTGATATAATCCCATAACAGACAGGGCTTATATTTAACTAGGAACTGGTAGCAGACCTACCGGGCTAGCAGCGCTCTGTTTCACTTTCACACGTCACGTTGGAGAAAATGGGGAGATCACATTACGTGATCCGTCTGATGTAACAGTGCCGTCAGGCGGGGTAGCGAGTTACGAGTTCCTCACATGTGGTGGCAGCATTTGGGATTCTGTGTGATCTCTCAGGTGCCTTCCTTCACGATACGATACGATACACTTTATTGATCCCGAGGGAAATTATGGTATCACAGCAGCGTTACAACAGCATTACAAATAAACCATTACGAACAGCATTACATAGAGTAATTACTAGACACAGATTTGCACATGACTAACCACAATACGTAACAAACAAAGGTACACAAATCTCTAATCATTTCCATTAGTGCGCCAGTCCTAGGTCGTAGTCATCTTTCACCCTTAGTGAATTGTTATACATCCCCATAGCGGTAGGCACAAACGATTTTCTGAATTTCTCCTTCTTGCACCTTGGAAGGATTAGACGGCTGCTGAATGTGCTCTTCTGCTTCAAGAACAGCTCGAATAGTGGGTGTGTATTATTGTTCATTATAGCCCTGCACTTCTTTTGAATCCTATCCTCCGCTACTTCCTCAAAAGAGTCAAGATGGAGGCCAACAGCCGCGCTTGCCTTCTTGATAAGTTTGTTGAGTTTATTAGCGTCAGCTACTCGCACTCTACTGCCCCAGCAAATGATAGCAAAAAAGATGGCGCTTGCTACAATGGACTGGTAGAATATTTCCAGCATTTTGCTGCACACATTGAATGACCTGAGCTTCCGAAGAAAGTACAGTCTGCTCATTCCCTTCTTGTGAACCTTCTCTGTATGACACCTTCAATCAAGTTTGCTGTCAAGGTGAACCCCCAAATATTTGTAGCTCTCAACCATCTCCACCTCCAGGCCAGCAATAGTGATCGGTAAGTAATCATCCTTTTTCCTTCTATAATTCACCACCATCTCCTTGGTTTTCTTCACATTTAGTTCTAGACAGTTAGTCTGACACCAATCCACAATGTCAGAAACCACCCTTCTATATTCCTCCTCCCCCCGGCCCCCCACAATGCCCCTACAATCACTGAGTCATCTGAGAATTTTTGCAGGTGACAGAAGTCGGATTTATACTGAAAGTCAGCTGTATGCAATGTGAAGAGGAAGGGCGACAGCACTGTACCCTGAGGGGCTCCAACACTGCTCCGTACACTGCCAGATACCACCTCCCCCATCCTTAGAAACTGCGGCCTGTCTGTCAGGTAGTCACTTATCCAGTTCACCATCCCCTCATCTACCGCCATAGCAGTAAACTTATTACGTAGTAAGGGTGGCTGTAAGGTATTGAAAGCACAAGAGATAAGTGTGTGTAAGTGTAGGACCCATACTCCCAGGCATTAAAGACTACCAGAAGTAGCTTTTGCCACCGGGGTCTTAAGATCAGCTCAGCACTAGACAGTCCATGTGCAAATATTGTAAAGCGTGTGGATGCATCAGGTTGCAACTCTGTGTCAGTGACCAAAGATTTCAAGAATGACCAGTGCACCAGGGGCAGAGCCAAGTAGATTGCCAATGCTATGGATGGTGAGGAGGATGTGGAAGACGATCTTGCTCAAGCAGAGGGGAAGTCCAGCCCAAACACCCCAAGGAACCAATCGCCAGCAGTCAGTCCCGCAGTGGGCCGCTCACCACCTGCCTGTCCCCCCAGCTAGGCATGCTCAGATACACTCCTGTAAGCTGCCCTGGCTAAACTCAAGGAAAGAGACAAGGCCTCCTACGAGACTCTTCTAGCAGCAGCAGAATACTGCGAGGCAGCAGAAGCAGCATATAGTCGCGAGGCAGCAGCTAAATGCAGTGTCGAAACTGCAGAAAATCACTGGTAGCACGAGCTCCAGCAACAAATACTTTAGCTCCAACTCAAGCTCCAGCTGCAGACGACAGCCAGTTGTGAGTCCCCTGAGATCCGGGTCCCGAAGCTATGGGCGGAGCACTTCCCTCCGTCTGGACAAAGGATGGTACTTGGACACTTTCTTGTTGGCATTTGGAAAAACTTGCCATTAGTACCATCTGTCTGAGAACCAATGGGTCTGGTTCTTAACCCCTCACCTCAGGGGTAAGGTCCTGGAAATCTTTGGGTACCTGCACAGTGAGACCACCCTGAGCTATGATGACATCAATCAGGCTCTGGCCCCTGAGACACATCGGAAGAAGCTCCGGAGTATGCAGCGGTGTTCTGCAGACAGCTGAGCCGATCACATGTGGACACTACTGAGAGCAGTTGACGAATGCACCACAGGATTGGAATTTACCACCATAAAGCAGCTGAAAGAGCTCATCGTAACTGAGCAATTTTTGTGGAACTGACTGGAGAACCTCCAGCAGTATCTTGATGACCGGAAGCCAAAGAGGGCCTTTGCAACAGCGACACTTGCCGATGAGTTCTTCAACAACAGGACTCTGAGGCCAAGAAACCTGCCTGCTGGAGAGGTAGTACCTGCTGTCCCTGCCTCCAAGCCCAAAGGGGTATCTGCCCATGTTTCCCTCTCCATGCTCAGGCTGACCAGAAGCTATGGTATGACCAGAATGCTTGTGAGAGGACCTACCAGGTAGGTGAAAACCTGTGAGTACTGGTCCCCATACAGCAGGACAAGCTTCAGGTGGCCTGGGAGGAACTATATCTCGTGCACCAGCAGCTCAACACCGCAACATACCTGATCATCCTGGATGCCGGAAGGCATTCCAAGTGAACATGATGAAGGCACATCATGAGCTGTGGGCCTGCGCACTCCCTGTATGCAACCTGCCAAAAGAGGAAGAGGCAGAAACCCTCCCGGATATGCTCGCCCAGGCTAGGGCGAATGGTCCGACAAGAGCTGGTGACAAACCTCCACATCCTCGATAGTCTCAAAGGTCCCGGCTGTGGGCAACCCTACACCCCTTCGGGAATTTGTTCAACAGCAAGCTCAGAAGGACAGAGTCAGCCGTCCATCAGGTGGACACCGGGAATCACCCCCCAATCCAGCATTCAGCATATCGGGTCTCCCTGGAGGTTTAGCAGCACATGCACCAGAAGATTGGTAAGATGCTAAAGATAGGGTCATCCAAACATCCAGCAGTGCTTTGGCCTTGCCTGTAGTCCTCGTCCCAAAGGATGACCAAACAACCCGGATCTTCGTGGACTGAAGGGGGCTCAACGCTGTAATGGTCACCAAGGCGTACCCAATGCCACTCATCATTGACCTGCTCAATCAGTTGGCTGGGGCCAAGAGCCTGACCATCATGGATGTGAGCCAGAGATATTGGCAGATTCCTCTGACACACGAGGCACAGAAACGCTCCACCGTTATCACCCCATTTGGACTGTACGAGTCTACAGTGATGCCATTCGGCATGAAGAATGCCCCTGCCACTTGTCAGCTGATGGTTAACAGGCTGCTCAAGGGACTTAAAGGGTACGCGGCTGCATACCTGGACGACATTGCCATTTTCAGTCCCACCTGGTATGATCACCTAACCTAGAGCATCTGGCGCAGGTGCTCGGGTGTATCTGCCAGGCAGGCTTGACTATTAAGCTGGAAAAGTGCCAGCTTGATATGAGTGTGGTCCAGTACCTGGGACACCGAGTAGGCGGGGGAGCTCTAAAGCCCGGGAAGGTGGATGCCATCACATCCTGGCCCACCACCAGGACCAAAAAAAAATACAGGTGATGCCTTTTCTGGTCACGCTGGGTACTATAGGAGGTTTGTCCCTCATTATAGTAGCCTGGTAAAGCCCCTTATGGACCTCACCAAGAAGAACCTGCCTTCCTTAGTCAATTGGACGAAGTACTGTGAGACTGCCTTCCAAACACTGAAGACCACCCTTTCCAGTTTCTCGGTGCAACAAGCAGCTGACTTTACACAACCGTTTGTAGAGCAGACCGAAGGCAGTGACTTTGGCCTTGATGCTGTGCTCAGCAATGTCAACTCTACGGGTCAAGAACACCCGGTTTTGTACCTGAACTGGAAGCTCCTGCCAAAGGAGGTGGCCTACTCCACCGTGGAGAAGGAATGTCTGGCATGTCTGGCAATTGTGAGAGCCATGTGTGTCTGCAGGTATACTTGTACGGGCACCAATTAACCGTGCAAACGGAACACAACCCTGTTATGATTTGGTAGCTGAGGAGAGCAGGCAAAAAGGAAATACACCAGAGCAGTTGGAAACTATGAGATTGCAGTACCCTGACTAACCACCACAACTAGAGGCAGCCGTGGAGCGTTCCTACGTTGGTCCTAGACACCTCGTCACAGCCTGAGAAACTAGCTACACCTAAAAATAGAAAGAGGAAAGCTATCTTCCCCGGAGCAGATCCCCAAAGAACATAGAAAGCCCCCAAACATGTAATGGCGGTTAGACAAGATGAAATACTGACACAGACAGAAAATAGTATGAGCAAACGTTGGGGCCCAAACTTACTAAATAGAAAAGGATAGGAAGGGCACTTACTGCAATCCCAAAAAACCCTGAAAAGCACCAACTCTACTAATTTCAAAAACACCTGAGATCACACGACCTCTACCACCTAAATTAGTTCTCTGGTGTAACCAAAAACAAAACAGCAGCCACTGAAAAAACTGGAAAGAGCAAAAGTACAAACATCAGTGGCTGAACTGAACTGAGAGGGCAAAAGCCCCCAGAGGGGACCCTGAAGGCCCCACAGAAGTGCAGGACAAAATGCAAAAATCAAGCACAAAAACAAAAAGAAGAAAATGTCTTATCTGTTAGCAGGAGATTCAGACACGACACAACAGGCTACCAAGGAAACAGGAATCAAGGATTGAGACCAGAACAATTGATCACCGGCAACCCTGATGGGAAGGCGACTCCCTTATATAAGACCAGTCAGTAACACCTGATTCCCAATCCTCACAATCTTCACTGGACAGTCCAGTACCGTTTGTAACCACCAGAGGGAGCTTCTGCTCAGAACTCATTTCCAGCCTATTCACAACACAACCCCTTCAGCTGGTTTCACACGATGTCCGGAACAAATGGGAGTTTGCTACTGCAGCCTTGCGCTCCAACAGTACCACTTCATCATTCGCCACAAGAAGGGCTGTGTCCATGGTAATGCCTCCAGGTTATCCTGACGAGGGGAGGTTGCCGACGGGCGCGTGGAGGAACACCGGAAAATGCATGCCCCTAGCGCTCTCTAAAGAGAGGAGGTGTGAAGAATATGGAGATAAAATTTTATGTCAATCATTTGCATTCTTTGTGGCATGGGATTACAAAAACCTTGAGTAACGTGCTTAGAAGGGACCAAGGAGACAGCTGGCAACCCATGCCCCCTGTGGCCCAGGACACATACCCACGGTAGAACATCAACCTGGTAATTGAAATATATTCTGCTTATATCTTTTGTCCTACCACTATGTGTCTGTCACATGGCCCCTTGAGGAAGATGCGCATTGAGGAAAGGTGCGTGGCTTCACTTGCATCTGATCATGGGTAAGAGCCTTCACAGACATGATGGGATGGGTTCATATGAGATTCAATACTAAGAAAATGCTTATAATATAGCAGCATTGCTCTCCCCCACCATTCTATCTTTGGTATCTGTAGATTGATATTAGCACTATGCACTTTTTCATTGATCTGAATCCCTTCAGATGTAGTTAGTGCTGTAGATGTTGTTGTCTACCTGATTATTTTTGTCTAAATAACTCTGCAACAGTTCTACTTGATGTTTATATGTATGTGATTGTTTCTCTGAGATTTCAATAAAATTGTATTTTTATTTACAATATTTTTTGGACATTTGCTCCGGTTCTTCAGTGTATAATATATTTTAGAGTGTCCTCTTGTTGCCTTGCACTGGGTCCACCTACATACAGTGCCTTACGAAAGTATTTGGCCCCCTGGAACTTTTCAACCTTTTCCCACATATCATGCTTCAAACATAAAGATACCAAATGTAAATTTTTGGTGAAGAATCAACAACAAGTGGGACACAATTGTGAAGTTGCATGAAATTTATTGGTTATTTTAAATTTTTGTGGAAATACAAAAACTGAAAAGTGGGGTGTGCAATATTATTCGGCCCCTTTACTTTTAGTGCAGCAAACTCACTCCAGAAGTTCATTGTGGATCTCTGAATGATCCAATGTTGTCCTAACTGACTAATGATGATAAATATAATCCCCCTGTGTGTAACCAAGTCTCTGTATAAATGCACCTGTTCTGTGATAGTCTCAGGGTTCTGTTTGAAGCACAGAGAGCATCATGAAGACCAAGGAACACAACAGGCAGGTACGTGATACTGTTGTGGAGAACTTTAAAGCCAGAATTGGGTACAAAATTATTTAAAAAACTTTAAACATTCCAAGGAGCACTGTGCAAGCGATCATATTGAAATGGAAGGAGTATCATACCACTGCAAATCTACCAAGATCCGGCTGTCCCTCTAAACTTTCATCTCAAACAAGGAGAAGTGTTATGATTTGGTAGCCGAGGAGGACAGCAGCAAAAATAGGCTAAGCAACCAGACACCCAGAGAGGTTGGTAACTAGCAGTTTGCAGACCCCTAAACTGCCAGCACAACTAGAAATAGCCACCAGAGGGAGCCCAAACTCAGAAGTCAGATCCAGAGCGTTCACAACAGTACCCCCCCTTGAGGAGGGGTCACTGAACCCTCACCTGCGCCACCAGGCCGATCAGGATGAGCCCGGTGAAAGGCGCGAACCAATCTCTCAGCATGAATGTCAGAAGCAAACACCCAAGAATTGTCCTCCTAACCATAACCTTTCCATCTGACCAAGTACTGGAGTCTCCGTCTAGCCAGACGAGAATCCAATATCTTCTCCACTTCATACTCCAGATTGCTCTCAACCAAAACAGGCTCAGGGGGCATAGCCATAGGAACTACTGGCTCAACAAACCTTTTCAATAAAGATTTATGGAAGACGTTGTGAATCTTAAATGTCCCTGGAAGAGCCAAACGGAAAGAAACGGGATAAAGAATTTCCAAGATCTTATTATGTCCAATGAACCTTGGCTTACATTTTGGAGACGCAACCTTCATAGGGATATTTTTGGAGGACAACCAAACCATGTCACCTACTTTAAACCGGGGACCATCAGTCCTATGCCGGTTGGCAAACCATTGGGCCCTCTCCGGAGAGAGAGACCCAAATCTGCTGCATTCTCTCTACCATACAGTCAACACCCGGACAGACAGAAGCCTCCACCTGCCCCGAAGAAAGCCGAGGATGAAACCCGAAATTGCAGAAAAAAGGGGACATCAAAGTGGCAGAACTAGTCCTATTATTTAGAGTGAATTCATCCAAGGGCAAAAAAGAGACCCAGTCATCTTGATCAGCAGACACAAAACATCTCAAATAAGTTTCCATAATCTGGTTTGTTCTCTCAGTCTGCCTGTTGTGAATATGTTGGAGGCGACTTCGGAGCTGGGGCTCCCTACGGTGGTTGCTGAGGGTAATGAACCAATTGCTGAATGGCTTTCAGCTGGGTCCGAATGGTCTGATATAAGTGACCTGAACTCCCATCAGCCTTGCCGGTAATCAATTGTTCTTCCAGGTCTTGGTTGGAGCTCAGCTTGCATTCCTGCTTTCATTCAGATAACTGACTTGCTGGTTTTTCTTCCTCTGTTGGATTTTCCTTTCTGGTTTGCTGCATTGCAGTGGACTTCAGCCTGGTCCCCTTTTGGGGCCTGGCGCTGCATTTGTGCTCAGTTTGTGTTTGCACTTTTGCTCTATTCCTGTGTCACTTTTTATTTGCTGAATTGCTGTGTGTTACACCAGAGATCTGATTTAGGTGGTAGAGATCGTGTGATCTCAGGTTTTTTTGTTAATCAGAAGTGTTGGTATTTTGTCAGGGTTTTTTGGGTTGCAGTCAGAATTCTTTCCTATACTTTTCTCTCTAGACAGTATTGGGCCCCAGCGTTTGCTCATTCTATTTTCTGTCTGTGTTCGTATTTTCTTCTTGTCTAACCGCCATTACATGTTTGGGGGCTTCCTATTTCTTTGGGGGTTCTGCTACAGGGCAGTTAGCTTTCATCTGTCTGTCTTTAGGTGTAGCTATCTCTCCGGCTATGACGAGGCGTCTAGGATCACCGTAGGTACGCTCCACGGCTACTTCTAGTGTTGCGGTTAGTTTAGGGTCCTGCAACCCAGTAATTTCCAGTCTCTCTGGTGTATTGCTACTTCGGCTATTTTTGCTATTTCTCCTCAGCTACCGAAACATAACATCTGCCCATTGGTCTGAAGGTGAAATGCAGAGGAGAAAGACAACTGAATTCCAGTTTAGAACAAAAGGCTCTCCAAAATCTGGAAACAAATTGGACTCCTCTGTCAGACACAATGTTCTCCGGAATGCCGTGCAAACGAACCACATGCTGAAAAAACAAGGGCACCAACTCGGAAGAGAATGGCAACTTCGGCAGTGGCACAAGATGGACCATTTTGGGAAATCTTTCACAGATCACCCAGATAACAGTCGTTCTCTGAGAGACAGAGAGGTCGGAAATAAAATCCGTAGAGATATGGGTCCATGGCCTCCTGGGCACAGGCAATGGCATTAACAATCCACTAGAGCGAGAGCAGGGTTTGGACCGAGAACAAGTCCCACAAGAATGCACAAAATTCCTGACATCACGAGATAAAGTAGGCCACCAAAAGGACCGACTCACCAAATCTCTGGTACCAAAAATACCGGGATGACCAGCCAACGCAGAGGAATGAATTTCAGACATTACTTTCTTCCTCCTCGTGCCTGTACAGTGATACTAATATGGGTGAGTTGACATTATAACCACTAAGGAACAACTTTGCTATTTCTTGCCCTCTCATTGCCTGATCAGGGATCCGGACCTTGATTATGGTGCACTGTTACTCTTTACATTCTGTGTCGCCAATGGGAGCGCAATTCATGTCATTATATGGTGAAAAGTGATTCATACCTATGTCACTATTAATTGGATTAATCATGGGACATGATAATACACAGTGCTTTTTATAAAAAAATTCCCCTTCTCACCCCTATTGGATCACTGTGCAGTTATATTTTACATCTAGCAGCATTTCCAATGCCACTTTGACTGCTTTGAGTTTTGTGTGAACTTCTACATGATTCTTGTATCTTAACATTAATATTTATATCACTGTTTATTAATAATAAAAAAAACTATTTATACATTCTCTGATATTGTCTAATTGTGTGATGGTGCTTTGCTCCGGTTCTTTTTGGTGTTGTGAGTTAATATTAGAGGTTACAGGATCCCTTTGGGACAAAATGGCTCCTGCACCAATCTCAGAAGCATCTATTTCCACCTAAAATGGGAGAGAAACATCAGGTTGCCGCAGAACCGGAGCAGAAGTGAATCTCCGCTTAAGCTCCTGAAAAGCCTAAACTGCCTCTGGAAACCAATTTACCACTTCCGAGCCCTTTTTGGTCAAATCAGTCAGTGGTTTCACAATACCAGAAAAATTACTTATAAATTTACGGTAAAAATTAGCAAAACCCAAAAATCTCTGAAGAACCTTCAATGAAGTGGGCTGAACCCAATCAGAAATGGCCTGAACCTTGACTGGGTCCATTACAATAGCGGACGGAGATAGAATGAATCCCAAAAACGAAACCTTCTGTATGTTAAAGAGACATTTTGATCCCTTGACATACAAAGCATTTTCTCTCAAAATACGGAACACCGTCCGAACAAGCTCCACATAAGAATCCCAGTCATTAGAAAAAAATCAAAATATTGTCCAAATAGACGATCAGAAACTTATCCATAAAATCCCGGAAAATATCGTTCATGAAAGATTGGAAGACGGAAGGGGCATTAGTGAGCCCAAAAGGCATCACTAGGCACTCAAAATGCCCTCAGGGGTATTAAACGCAGTCTTCCATTCATCCCCGTGCTTAATGCGAATAAGATTATACGCCCCCCTAAGGTCAAGCTTGGTAAACCAACTAGCAACTTTCAGTCGGGAGAATAAATCGGAAATCAGGGGTAACGGATACTGATATTTAACAGTGATCTTATTAAGGAGACGATAGTCAATACATGGTCTCAATGAACCATCCTTTTTGGCCACAAAGAAAAAGCCGGCACCGAAGGGTGAAGAGGACGGTCTAATATGACCCCTCTCCAATGACTCTTTGATATAAGATCGCATAGCATTATGCTCAGGTACAGAAAAATTGAAGAGTCGACCCTTGGGAAATTTACATCCGGGCACCAACTCAATCGCGCAATCATAACTCCTATGAGGAGACAAGGACGCAGACTTACTTTCACTAAACACATCAGAATAATCAGCCAAATAGCCGGGAATCTCCTGAGGCTGGGGAGAGGTAGAAAACACAGGAGTGTCACCATGAACACATTGACAACCCCAACTGGCCACAGACACAGACTTCCAATCCAAAACAGGATTATGGGTCTGCAACCAAGGAAATCCCAGCACAATAATGTCATGCAGATTATGCAACACTAAAAATTTACAATTCTCTTGGTGGTCCGGGGCTACATGCATTATCACCTGGGTCCAAAACTGGGGTTTATTCTCCGCCAAAGGGGTTGAATCAATGCCCAGCAAAGGAATAGGAGTCCGCAGGGGCACCATGGGAAACCCACAACGTTTAGCAAAGTCGAAATCCATCAGGTTCAGGGCTGCCCTGAATCAACAAAAGCCTGAGCGGAAAATGTGGACAAGGAGCAGATCAAGGTAACAGTCAAGAGAAATTTGGACTGTACATTGCACAAAACAAATGAGTGCGAAAAAAGTCTTCCCAGTTTAGAGCAGACGGAAATAGTATGAGAAGCATCCCTACAATAAAAACACAACTTATTACGCTTCCGAAATTCTCGACGCTGAGCCCCAGAAACAACCCCATCACACTTCATGGGCTCAGGGGCCCGTTCGAAATTCAACACCACCTCTCGCATAGTTTTACATTCACGCAGGCGTCTGTCAATTTGAATAGCTAATGACATAGAATCGTTGAGCCCCAAGAGGACAGGAAATCCCACCATAACATCGTTTATGGTCTCTGCCAGCCCTTTCCGAAAAAGAGCCGCAAGGGCATCATTGTTCCATTTAGTAAGGACTGCCCATTTTCAGAATTTCTGACAATACAGCTCTGCTGTTTCCTGACCCTGGTTCAATGCCAACAAGGTTTTCTCAGCTTGATCAATAACATTAGGTTCGTCATACATTAATCCCAGAGCTTGAAAAGACACATCAACATTAGCCAACGCAGGATCCCCAGGTGTCAGAGAAAATGCTCAATCCTGAGGGTCACCGCGCAACAGGGAGATGACAATTTGAACCTGCTGCGCTGCGTTCCCCGAGGACTAGGAATTGTTCCTAAAGGCCAAAAATCTAGACTGATCCCCAGAAAATAAATCAGGCAGAGGAACCCTAGGTTCCATATCAAAAAAAATGAGTGAGATAGGCAGAAATTCCCCGAACTTCTGTAGCGAGCTGCTCAACACGACCAGAGAACTGCATAATTTCCATTGAAGAAGAAAGAAAATCCTCCTACGGCCCCCAGAGAAAAAGAGGAAAAAAAAAAAACTCAGAAACTTCCTTTTTTCTCTATTCTTTCCTTCTTTAGAGTACCCTAGGATTACGGTTAGGCCGGTGATTCTGTTATGATATGGTAGCCGAGGAGGACAGTAACAAAAATAACCAAGGCAGCAGTCACCCAGAGAGGTTGGTAACTAATGGATTGCAGACCTCTAAACTAACCGCACAACTAGAAGCAGCCGTGGGACTTACCTACGATGACCTAGACGCCTCTACACAGCCGGAAAGTTAGCTAAGCCTAAAGACAGAAAGGGGAAAGCTAACTGCCACGGAGTAGCGCCCCAAAGGAGAAGGTAGCCCCCACACATATATTGGCGGTTAGACAAGATGAAATACAATTGCATGCAGAAAATAGAGTAAGCAAATGCTGGGGCCCAGAACTGTCTAGATAGGACAGGACAGAAAAGAATACTTTCTGCAATCCAGCAAAACCCTATGAAAAATTCCAACACTTCTGATTCCAAAAAATACTGAGACCACACGATCTCCCTCCGCTAGATCAGAACTCTGGCGTGAACAGGTAGCTAGCCAGCAGCCACTGAAATAACAGGGACTGAACAAATAAACCGAAGTAAATGAGAAACAGAGACCAGCGCAGGCCCCAGCAGGGGGACCCGGCTGACCTCACACAGAAGGCAGAAGAACAAAAGAAAACAAAACCACAGAAATGAGCAGGAAATAGCTTATCTGAAAGTTGCAGGATCCGCAGCAAGCTGACTTCTAAACTGGACCAGGAAGAGAAATCTAATCACATGCGAGGATCATGGGAAACTTACTCACGTAAATCTCCCAGTCATCACTCCCAGATTGCCAATCGTCCGCAGCTGGATCCTCAGCTGAAGGGCCTCTGTCAGTCAAGGCGGCTTCATTAATATCAAAAGCCTCTAGAGGGAGCCCCAACTCAGAATCCAGAACATTCACAACAGCTGGCTGAAGCTAATATGCTTAGGTGACAAACCACACAATGCTGAAGAGTTGTGGACAGCTCTGAAAGAGCAGGCAGATCTGTGGCTAACACTGCTGAACTTACAGCCAGGCATGGTTGTGTGTGACAATGGCCAGATCCTGGTGGCAGCTCTGAGGTGAGGCGAGCTCACACACGTACCATGCCTGGCCCACGTGCTTAACCTCATTGTTCAACGGTTTCTCAAAAGCTACCCGGAGCTGCCGGATCTGCTTGTGAAAGTACGCCGCCCTTGCCATACTTAAGCAGCGTTTTCATCTTCCAGCTCACCGAGTGATGTCCCCACGCGTTGGAACTCTACACTGCAGATGTTGGAAAGGATTTGTGAGCAGAAGAGGGAAGTTGTTGACTACCAGCATCAACAAGGTTGTCGGTATTCAGTTCAGATTCCACACATAAGACCTCAGGAGTGGACATGGCTGTCAGACATATGTACCATCTTCCAAAACTTTGAGGACTCCACCAAGAGGGTGAGCGGCAATGACACCTTAATTTGCATCACCATCCCGCTTCTCTGTGTTCTGAAATGCTCTTTGCTCACAATTAAAGAGGATGTATTGCAGGCAGAGCACGTTGAGGAACTATACAGGATGATTACACACAGCCCAGCCTCCTCTCATCCCAACGTGGATTGGGTGGCAATGAGGAAGAACAGGAGCTAGTTTCATGCGCGAAAGACGGTACTACCTGCACAACTATCATACCGTCTGTTCAGCGTGGATGGCCTGAGGACAGGAAGGAAGAGGAGGAGGAGAGCATGGTCAGTCATCCTCTTGGTGAGGACACAGAATTCTTGTCTGTTAGCAGTCTGGCACGCATGGCTGAGTTTGTTACGCTGCCTTTTCCATGACCATCGCGTTCTCCAAATTATGGGTGACAGTCATCACTGGTTGGTGACACTTCTAGACCCACACTACAAGGAGTACTTTTTATCTCTTATTCCCGAGGCGGACAGGTCTGCTAAAATGGGCAATACCAGAAGGTCCTTGTTGCGTAATTATTAAAAAAATTCCCATCTGAAAATGCTGGCGGCAGAGGTCACTGTTCATTGCGCAACCAAGGAGTACAGGCGAGAGAGTGTAATGTATGGTGTACAGTTCATATAGCGTCTTGTGCTTGGGTGCGAGGAAAACACATGAGACACAGGTTTGATATAGAAGGACTTGTATTACTTCATACAAGTGGCAAAAATAGTCACACAGTTTGCAGGTACAGAAGCAGGAGACACAGCAGGCCAGAGTAACTTAAGCTCAGCAATAACTCTCCACAACAGGTTCAGGATCTCTTCTCTGTTACCGTAATTCCATGCAAACGTGGATTTATCAAATAGCAGGTTTCCAGAGTCCACAAGTGTTCCAAAGTTCCTCAGTAGGAAATAGCTGGAGTACAAAGTCCAAGATTTTCCAGGAGTCAGGTCACAGGCTCACTGCAGGCTTGATTCTGAAGCACTGATTGCTCAGCTGAGGCTGCTTAAGAAGCAAGAGGGAGAGAATCAGGGCGGGAACATGAAAGCTGGAAACTCCATATTGACTGAGGGCAAGATAGCTGCAGCAAGACAGAAAGCAAAATGGCTGACGGAAAAACTGAGTTTCAAGAAACATGTACAAAGAACCTTACATTACTCCCCCCTTAGGGACAACCTCCGGATGACCTCAGACCAGGCTTGTCTGGGTACCTCTGATGAAACTGGCGGAGCAAGCGAGGAGCATTAACGTTATTGACTGGTTCCCATGAGTTGTCCTCCACTGGGTAGCCCTGCCATTTAATCAAATATTGTAACTGATTTCTGTACAACCTGGAATCTAGAATCCTTTCCACCACAAATTCTTCCTGACCATCGACTAGCACTGGGTCAGGGCAAGGAGAAGAACGTCCAGGAAACGTATTGGGTGTTGCAGCCTTTAGTAGGGATACATGAATGTCCCAACTTAGACGATGGAATCCTTAACTTAAGATTTCTGGTTAACAGCCAGACCAAGTCTCCTACCTTGAAAGCTGGTGCAGGTTTACGAAATTTATCTGCTGCTTTCTTGTACCTTTCCTGAGCCAATTCCAGATTTTCCTTTAGAAGATCCATATTCTTTTGTAAAGACGTGATTCTTTCAGCCACTGCTGGCAAGGGCGTTTCTATGGGAAATCGAGGAAGAATGTTAGGATGATAACCTAGATTGGAGTAAAAAGGAGACTGCTTAGTGGAGGCGCTCTGAGAGTTGTTATAAGAGAACTCAGCCAGTGGAAGTAGATCCACCCAATCATCCTGTAGGTGGCAGATAAAGCAGCGGAGATACTGCTCCAGGGTCTGATTGGTTCGTTCTGTCTGTCCATTAGTCTGGGGATGAAAAGCAGAAGAAAGGTTTACTTTAATGTCCAATGCGGCACAGAAATTTTGCCAAAACCTTGAAGTGAATTGCACCCCTCAATCCGAAATAACCTCATCCGGTACTCCATGTAAGCGAAACACATTCTTAATCATCAAATCTGATGTCTGTTTTGCAGTGGGTAAGCCGACACAAGGGACAGAATGAGCTGCCTTTGTTAAACGATCAACCACCACTAGAATGGTGTTCTTCCCTTGAGAGGTTGGTAACTCCACAATGAAGTCCATAGAAATGGATCCCCACGGGCGGGACGGGGTGGGAAGGGGTTGCAACAGACCAGTTGGTGAGGAGCGAGGTGTTTTTCATCTTGCACAGACTTCACATGAAGTGACATAGTTTAAAACATCTTTCCTGTAAGTGGGCCACCAAAAGAAACGAGAAAGAAATTCCTGTGTCTTTAGAATTCCTCTATGCCCAGCTATCTTGGAATCGTGGATGAGTTGCAATACTCTCAATCTGACTGTTTCAGGTATATACAGACGTTGTCCCTGAATCCACACACCATTCTTAAAGACAAGACTTACGTCCCTTGGGGGTTGTGCCAACAAGGAATCCGCATGGTATGCTTCCTTGATGTCCTTAAGTAGGTCTTGATTATGAATCACTCCCAGGAATCTAGAGTCAGGAAGAATAGTCTTAGGAGAGATAATTGGACGTGTCTCTGCTGAGTAAATCCTAGAGAGTGCATCAGCCTTTCCATTGCGCGATCCTGGTCTATAAGAAATGACAAAATTAAATTGGTTTAAGAAAAGATTCCAGCGAGCCTGGCGAGGAGTCAGGCACTTAGCCGACCTGATAAATTCAAGGTTACTATGGTCTGTCAGGACGACTATTTGCTGTGCAGCTCCCTGAAGAAGGTGTCTCCATTCTTTGAAGGCGGCAATAATGGCCAACAACTCTCTATTGCCCACATCGTAGTTCCTCTCAGCCGAAGACAACTGCTGGGAAAAGAAGGCACAGGGATGCAAGACATTCTTCTCACCTGTTCTCTGAGAGAGTATAGCTCCAACGGCACAGTCTGAAGCATCCACCTCTATTATGAAGGCAAGTTCGGGGTTGGGATGTACTAAGATAGGTGCGGTGGTAAATTTATCCTTTAGACGGGAAAATGCTTCCTGGGCTTGGGGGGTCCAGGAGAACCTAGACTCTTTCCGGGTAAGTTGGGTGATAGGTGACACTACCTCAGAGAAATTCCTACTGAAACGTCTATAGAAGTTGGCAAACCCGATGAAGCGCTGTACCTCCTTCACATTTCTAGGAATTGGCCAATCCTTGATGGCTTGGGTCTTGCTTCCATCCATACTAATTCCTTGTGTAGACAGTACATACCCCAGAAATTGAATTTCGGTCCTATGGAATTCACACTTTTCAAGTTTGATGCAAAGATGGTTTTGTCTTAGACGTTCTAAGACCATTCTCATATGTCCATGATGTTCCTCTGTGGAGTTAGAAAAAATTAGAATATCATCCAAATAAATCACCACAAATGTATCTAGGAGATCCCTGAAGATGTCATTCACCAAGTGTTGGAAAGTGGCTGGGGCGGTACTCAGACCAAAAGGCATAACTAGATATTCAAAGTGTCCATAGCGTGACCTGAATGCAGTCTTCCATTCATCCCCAGGTCTAATACGGACCAAGTTATAGGCCCACGGAGATCCAGTTTAGAGAAAATTTTGGCATGCCGCACTCTCTCCAATAACTCAGGGATTAAAGGCAATGGATAACGGTTTCTAATAGTAACCTTATTGAGTTCCCTATAGTCTACGCAGGGTCTCAGAGATCCATCTTTTTTTCACAAAGAAGATGGGTGCACCTGCAGGAGATGAAGAGGGGCGTATGAAGCCCTTGGCTAGATTTTCGTCTATGTAATCCTTTAAAGCCTTTAGCTCGGGCCCCGCCAGGGGGTAGATCTTACCAAAAGGTATCTCTGCTCCAGGCAATAATTCAATTGGACAATCATATGGACGGTGAGGGGGAAGCTGGTCAGCGTTCTTCTTGTCACATAATTCCACATAGTCCTGGTATACAGCTGGTAGTTCAGGGACTGACATGGTTCCTTTAGGAACAGAGCAAGCTGAAACTTCTGGACTCATCTGTTTCTCTGGAAAGTGTAATTCCTTGGTCTCCCAGTTAATGGTAGGGTTCTGAGCCTGCAGCCATGGTAGCCCTAGAATAATGGGAAAGTGGGGAGAAGAGATAAGCATAAAGGAAAGTTTCTCTTGATGATCTTTACCCATAAGGACCCTCAAAGGCTCCGTTTCCTGATCCACTGGTCCAGAGGTCAGCAGGGAGCCATCCACAGTCTCCATCTGTACTGGAGTAGCCTTCTTCACTGAACGTATCCCCTGTTTCAGAGCAAAGGAGATATCCATAAAATTTCCACTTGCCCCTGAGTCGATCATAGCAGAGCTAGACACCCAGACTGAGTCAACCCAGAGTTTGATGGAAAGGAAGCAATGAGAATTGTTTTTCTTACAACTCAGCTGGGACACCGCTGAGGAAACTTGAAAAATTGCAGCGTTTACACAGTCATCGTCCTCAGAAGTGACGGAGTTTAAGTCCGAGAAATCAATATCTGTTGCTGCAGATCTCTCTGGAGCCTGAGGCTCGGACCTGACAGATCTCCTCTCGCAACACTCACAGTGAATGACTGCTGCAGTAGTCTTACGAGAACGGCTGGGGCAGTTTATAATGAAATGCCCTGACTTACCACAGTAGAAACATAGATTTGTCTTTAAACGATGTTCTTTGCGTGCATCACTAACCCGTCTTTGTAAAGAGTCCACCTGCATGGGTTCAGGTTCAGGTTCCCGTGTGATCCTACTCAAAGGTTCCTTAGCTGGGGAGGAAGGTAGGAAAAGGTTAGTGCGATTGCTTTCGAACCATCTCTCTTGCCTGCGTTCAGTCAGACGAGCATCAATACGGATGCAGTAGTTAATAAAGTCACCTAACGCAGTGGGAGGGTCGGCACGAGCAAGTTCATCCTTAATCAGTGGAGACAACCCTTTTCGAAAAATAGATTTTTTGGCGGAACTGTCCCAAGTGGTATCGAGGGCCCATCTCCTGAAATCCAAGGCATGTTCGGCTACTGAGCGCTTACCTTGGCGCAAAGTTAACATGGCTGCTTCAGCTGTTGCACCTCGATTGGGGTCATCAAACACCTGCCCCATGGCTGAAATGAAAGCATCAAGATGATCCAAACATTCATCCTCAGTCTCAATCAGAGGGTTTGCCCACATCAAAGCCTTGTTGGTAAGCAACATGATTATAGTAAGCACTTTAGATCGTTCAGTGGGAAATTGTGAAGCATGTGCAGAAAAAAAAAGATTGCATTGGTTAATAAATCCCCTGAATTTCTCACGTTCACCGCCAAAATGAAAAGGGGGTAACTTGGGAATCCCAGAACTCGGGGTTATGGCAGGAGCCTGGACTCGTTCCTCTAGAACCTTAATCCTGGCTCGTAAATCCTGGGTAGTTTGTCCAAACACTTGCAAATTGTGATTAGTGAGGTCCTGTAGGTTTGCAAAACGGGTCTTTATAGTCTGTATATCTGCAAGGATTGTATCAGTCACTCCGCAAAGCTCCTTTATGCGAGCCTCCATCTTCCAGATCTTTTAAGACAGGAGTACTGGAAGGAGAAGAGAAAAAAAAAAAAAAATAGTGTTTACCTGTGGTAACACTGCAGAGTAAAATTAAGGGAATTGCTCACCTGGAATGGTTGTGAGAAGTCACAACCACTGTCATCACAGAAAGTATAACCGGACATCTGATATCCACAGTCACAGCAGACACAGCCTTCCCAGACCCAGCAGACACTAACGTTTGGCTTCAGAATCTTGTAATGTATGGTGTACAGTTCATATAGCGTCTTGTGCTTGGGTGCGAGGAAAACACATGAGACACAGGTTTGATATAGAAGGACTTGTATTACTTCATACTAGTGGCAAAAATAGTCACACAGTTTGCAGGTACAGAAGCAGGAGACACAGCAGGCCAGAGTAACTTAAGCTCAGCAATAACTCTCCACAACAGGTTCAGGATCTCTTCTCTGTTATCGTAATTCCATGCAAACGTGGATTTATCAAATAGCAGGTTTCCAGAGTCCACAAGTGTTCCAAAGTTCCTCAGTAGAAAATAGCTGGAGTACAAAGTCCAAGGTTTTCCAGGAGTCAGGTCACAGGCTCACTGCAGGCTTGATTCTGAAGCACTGATTGCTCAGCTGAGGCTGCTTAAGAAGCAAGAGGGAGAGAATCAGGGCGGGAACATGAAAGCTGGAAACTCCATATTGACTGAGGGCAAGATAGCTGCAGCAAGACAGAAAGCAAAATGGCTGACGGAAAAACTGAGTTTCAAGAAACATGTACAAAGAACCTTACAGAGAGACACAACTCCAATCCAGCAGAGGCAGGGGAACACTGGCAAAGATCTGGGAGAGTTTTCTCAGACCCTCCCATTGCACAGTTCCTGAGGAGAGAGGGGTACTCTCACAAGGAGTGCAAAGTTTGGGAAGATGCTGAGTTAGTACCTTGCTGATCAATATCCTCCCTGATTCCTCTGTGCCTTATAATTATTGGGTATCCAAGCTGGACATTGGCATGAACTGGCTCTCTACGCTTTGGAGGTCCTGTCCTGAGCTGCCGCTAGCGATTTGTCAGAGCAGGTTTTTAGTGCCGCTGGTGGAATTATAACTGATAAGCACATCCGCCTGTCAACTGAAAATGCTAACAGGCTGACTCTTATAAAATGAACAAGGGATGGAATGGGCCAGACTTCTCAACACCACCGAATGATAGCAGTGTAACATAAACTCAAATCCAGTGTCTTTTTTTTGAGGAGGTCTATTCCCATGCACCTCTGCACACCTGTCATGATCCAGGCCGAGGTTTGGTTTCTTGTTATTCTCTCCCTAGTCTGGCCAGGTGGGGGTTAACCTTCTCTGCCTCGTTTTGGGTTCTGTGTGGTTATTTCAGTCTGCTGTGACCTGCAAACCAATGTCAGTGATAGTTCATGCTCCCAGGCTAGAGCAGCTGACCCCTTGATACCATTTTTTGTCCTCTGCCCATTTACTCTGTTCCAGTGACTTCCCTTTCCTGCCACCCCGCTTGTATTAGTGTTCGCTCCCTGTGCTTGGACCTTTTGGTATGTGACCCGGCTTGTCTTCTGACCTGTTTTACTGTCTCACATCTCGGTTATCTCTGCTCCCGTCTGGCTCTGACTTCTGGCTAGTTTTTGACCATGTGACTTCTGATACTTCTGTTCCCGACCGTTGCTGACTTGGCTCGTCTGACTACTCTTTTGCCACCTGGTGGCGCCTTGTGCTGCTGCCCAGTGGTGCTACACTGTGTGTGCATCCTCTCTTCCCTCACCAGCATCCCCAGGTGGAGGTTGCAGTATATTGCACTGCAGCAGCATTACAACACCCACACATGGGTATACGCTTCCTGATTTTGGCTATTTGCTATTGTCCTCCTCCTTCTCCTCATCCTCATCCTTCACCACCATATCACCAGGGTGACTGTGGTCCGTGATGCAACAGCCACATAATTTATGATGCCCATAAAAAAAATTGTTAAACAGTATGTTCATGTATACCCACCAGTGGTAAATGTTTGTCAGCCCATACACTTAGTGCATGGGCATTACAGGTATAGGTGACCCGATCCTTTATAATGGGAACATTTTTTTATGAGGCCTTCCTCCACATCTCTTCG
Source organism: Oophaga sylvatica (assembly GCA_033576555.1). Taxonomy (NCBI): domain Eukaryota; kingdom Metazoa; phylum Chordata; class Amphibia; order Anura; family Dendrobatidae; genus Oophaga; species Oophaga sylvatica. The sequence continues at coordinate 344,041,650 of JARQOD010000001.1, forward strand.
AAGTGGCATTAGAGTGCCTCCAAATTTTTGGCAGACCTTGCATTCACTGCATAGGCAAACAGTATGGGAGACCCACTTCCTAATAATGAGAACATTGTTTTCAGGAGGCCCTTCTGTACGTTTCTTCAAAGGGGTATTGGGTTGTGTCTAAATTTGGGGCAGGCCTGCCACTCACTGCATACGCAACAACAGTATAGGAGACCCACTGTTTAATAATGGGAACAACAAAGCATAGCCAGCTGATGGCTCTCTAAGAATAGTGAGGTCTGACTGCTGGCCCTTTCATAATAGTAAAGGCTGCCTGATGGCCCTATAAAAATAGGCTTTGTGACTTTCAGAGTCCCTCCTTCATAAATGAAACAGGATATGTTTGATGATGTGTCACACACCACATGGCCAAAATGCATTTGTCTTAGATGAAATCAAATCTAAAGTTAAAAAAACGCATCAAAAACGCTACGTGTGAACATAGCCCAAGGTGTGGAGGAGCATTTTTGTTTATGGTGTTTTATTTTGCTATATATAGAAGTCATTACCCTGGAAAGGATTTTCCTTAACATATTTCACAGGAAAATCCATTTTGGTTTAGTTTTTGTATGTTTATTGTGCACCTGTAAAAGTGGCTTAAGACTCTGACAACATTGTTCACAACAGTGACCTGGGAGTCAGAAATGCTTCCAGGGGTCTTCCCATTCTGTTTCCTTGTAATTTGATCACTATTCCCATCGATTTCCGCAATTTCTAGTCCCTGTTCAGACCGCCGGGGGTGGCCGCCAGAAAAATGCTCAAGTTTCCCATAGACTTACATTGGGCCCATTGCTTGGGTCGAGCACCCGAGCATTCCAAATTGCTCGACCCGAGCAACAAGCACCAGAGCATTTTAGTGCTCGCCCATCACTAGTGATAAGTATTGAGGAATACATTGCTCTAAAGTTAGGTGGGCCAAAGATATTTGATGCTTAAGAAACCTGGAAGAAGATAATATTGATGTATGGAACATATACCAAACAAACACTCCTCAACATTGAAATTGCAGCACCAAGAAAGGTGAGTCATGGAGTAGGGAGAATCATAAAATTGGTAGACATGTTAATAATATGCAAATGATTAAAAAATCGAAACATAATTTTCAAAACACGCTTACACACCTTGAAATAAGGTTGCATAAGTATTTTGCCTCCATATTGGATGGCTGTAAATTATATCAAGTTAAATTGTTCTATCATTTGGTTTCTTGACGAGGAGACAGCGAATGCTTACAACATACTACAGTGGCCACAACGACACGCAGTCTTTAACTCATTACGTTATAATGTATTAACGCCAAAACAGTTCAAAGTGGATATATATGGCAAGATGTTATGTTTCGGTAGCTGAGGAGTGCAGGTAAAAAAGGCAATACACCAGAGAAGTTGGAATCTATGAGATTGCAGTACCCTGACTAACCACCACAACTAGAGGCAGCCGTGGAGCGTTCCTACGTTGGTCCTAGACGCCTCGTCACAGCCTGAGAAACTAACTACACCTAAAGATAGAAAGAGGAAAGCTATCTGCCCCGGAGCAGATCCCCAAAGAACATAGAAAGCCCCCAAACATGTAATGGCGGTTAGACAAGATGAAATACTGACACAGACAGAAAATAGTATGAGCAAACGTTGGGGCCCAAACTACCTAAATAGAAAAGGATAGGAAGGGCACTTACTGCAATCCCAAAAAACCCTGAAAAGCACCAACTCTACTAATTTCAAAATCACCTGAGATCACACGACCTCTACCACCTAAATTAGTTCTCTGGTGTAACAAAATCAAAACAGCAGCCACTGAAAAAACTGGAAAAAGCAAAAGTACAAACATCAGTGGCTGAACTAAACTGAGAGGGCAAAAGCCCCCGGAGGGGACCCTGAAGGCCCCCACAGAAGTGCAGGACAAAATGCAAAAATCAAGCACAAAAACAAAAAGAAGAAAATGTCTTATCTGTTAGCAGGAGATGCAGACACGACACAGCAGGCTACAAAGGAAACAGGACTCAAGGATTGAGACCAGAACAATTGATCACCGGCAACCCTGATGGGAAGGCGACTCCCTTATATAAGACCAGTCAGTAACACCTGATTCCCACTCCTCACAATCTTCACTGGACAGTCCAGTACCGCTTGTAACCACCAGAGGGAGCCTCTGCTCAGAACTCATTTCAAGTCCATTCACAACAGTACCCCCCTTGAGGAGGGGTCACCGAACCCTCACTTGAGCAACCAGGTCGGTCAGGATGAGTTCTATGATACGCACGGATGAGTCTCCTAGCATGGATGTCCGAAGCAAACACCCAAGAATTGTCTTCCTGACCATACCCTCTCCACTTAACCAAATACTGGAGTTTCCGTCTAGAAAAACGATAATTCAATATTTTCTCAACCACAAACTCCATATTGCCCTCAACCAGAACAGGGTCAGGAGGCAAAGCAGTAGGAACCACTGGCTCAACAAACCTCTTCAACAAGGACTTGTGGAACACGTTATGGATCTTAAATGTCCCTGGAAGAAGCAAACGAAAAGAAACAGGATTAAGAATCTCCATGATCTTATAAGGTCCAATGAACCTAGGCTTAAATTTAGGAGATGCCACTCTCATAGGAATATTTCTTGAGGACAACCAGACCAAGTCCCCCACTTTAAACCGAGGACCATCAGTCCTATGCCGGTTAGCAAACCGCTGGGCCCTCTCCTGAGAGAGGGACAACCTCTCCACTACCTGGTCCCAAATCTGTTGCATACGCTCCACAACAGAGTCAACACCTGGACAGACAGAAGCCTCCGTCTGTCCTGAAGAAAATCGAGGGTGAAACCCAGAATTACAGAAAAATGGAGACATCAAAGTGGCAGAGCTAGCCCTATTATTAAGAGCAAACTCAGCCAAAGGCAAAAAAGAGACCCAGTCATCCTGATCAGCAGACACAAAGCATCTTAGATAAGTCTCCAATGTCTGGTTTGTTCTCTCAGTTTGACCATTGATCTGAGGATGAAATGCCGAGGAGAAAGACAATTGAACACCCAGTTTAGAACAAAAAGTCCTCCAAAATCTGGAAACAAACTGGACTCCTCTGTCAGACACAATGTTCTCAGGAATGCCGTGTAAACGAACCACGTGCTGAAGGAACAAAGGCACCAATTCAGAGGAGGAAGGCAACTTAGGTAATGGCACAAGATGTATCATCTTGGAAAACCTATCACAAATCACCCAGATGACGGTCATTCTCTGAGAAACAGGGAGGTCGGAAATGAAATCCATAGAGATATGGGTCCATGGTCTCTTGGGCACAGGCAATGGCATCAACAAACCACTAGAGCGAGAGCAAGGCTTGAAGCGAGAGCAAGTCCCGCAGGAATGCACAAATTCCCTGACATCACGAGACAAGGTAGGCCACCAAAAGGACTGACTAACCAAGTCTCTGGTACCAAAAATTCCGGGATGCCCAGCCAATGCGGAACAATGAATCTCAGACATCACACTCTTTTTCCACTGGTCCGGGACAAACAATTTTCCAACAGGGCAGCGCTCGGGCCTATCCTCCTGACACCCCTCGAGAGCAAGTCTCAAATTGGGTGAGATGGCGGAAAGAACTACACCCTCTATCAAAATAACAGAAGGATCAGATAACTCAGGAGAGTCCGCAAGGAAACTCCTCGAGAGGGCATCCGCCTTAACATTCTTAGTGCCAGGAAGAAAGGAAACCACAAAATTAAAACGTGTGAAAAACAAGGCCCACCTGGCCTGTCTAGGATTGAGTCGCTTGGCAGATTCCAGATAAACCAGATTCTTATGGTCCGTAAGGACCACCACCTGATGTTTGGCTCCCTCCAGCCAATGTCTCCACTCTTCAAAAGCCCACTTCATGGCCAGTAACTCCCGATTACCCACGTCATAATTACGTTCAGTAGGAGAAAATTTTCGAGAGAAAAAGGCACAAGGGTTACTTTTAGAGGTCTCTGGATCTTTTTGGGACAAAACGGCACCTGCCCCAATTTCAGAGGCATCAATCTCCACCTGAAATGGCAGAGAAACATCAGGCTGCCGTAGAACAGGAGCAGAAGTGAATCTCTGCTTAAGTTCCTGAAATGCAGAGACTGCCTCAGGAGGCCAATTCACCACATCAGAACCCTTTCTGGTCAAATCAGTCAATGGTTTAACAATAACCGAGAAATTACCAATAAATTTACGATAAAAATTGGCAAAACCCAAAAATCTTTGAAGAGCCTTTAATGAAGTAGGTTGGACCCAATCACAGATGGCCTGAACCTTGACCGGGTCCATTTCAATAACAGATGGGGACAAAATGAATCCCAGAAATGAGATCCTCTGTACGCCAAAAAGACACTTTGATCCCTTCACATACAGAGCATTCTCTCTCAAAATCTGGAATACAGTTCGAACATGTTTCACATGAGAGTCCCAGTCATTAGAAAAAATCAAGATATCATCCAAATAAACAATCAGAAATTTATCCACAAAATCCTGAAAATGTCATTCATGAAGGACTGGAAGACAGAAGGAGCATTAGTGAGCCCAAAGGGCATCACAAGGTACTCAAAATGCCCCTCAGGGGTATTGAATGCCGTCTTCTATTCATCCCCGTGCTTAATTCGAATAAGGTTATATGCCCCCTGAGGTCAAGCTTGGTAAACCAAGTAGCGTTTTTCACCCTGGAAAACAGGTCAGAAATCAAAGGTAACGGGTATTGATATTTTACAGTAATATTGTTCAAAAGACGATAATCAATACACGGCCTTAATGAACCATCCTTTTTGGCCACAAAGAAAAAACCGGCACCTAAGGGTGAAGAGGATGGTCTGATATGACCCTTCTCCAATGATTCCTTGATATAAGACCGCATAGCGTCATGTTCAGGTACAGACAAGTTAAAAAGGCGACCTTTAGGGAATTTACTACCAGGCACTAATTCAATAGCGCAGTCATAGCTCCTATGGGGAGGCAAGGATGCAGATTTACTTTCGCTAAACACATCAGAAAAATCAATCAAAAAGTCAGGAACATCCTGAGCCTGGGGGGAGGCAGAAAAAAACAGGAGTGTTGGTATTAACACATTGGCAGCCCCAACTGGTTACAGACACAGATTTCCAATCCAAAACAGGATTATGAGACTGCAACCAAGGGAAGCCCAGTACGATAATATCATGCAGATTATACAGAACCAAAAATTTACAGCACTCCTGATGATCAGGTTCAACCTCATTATCACCTGAGTAGAGAACTGAGGTTTATTCTCAGCCAAAGGGGTAGAATCGATACCCAGTAGGGGAATAGACTTCTGTAGGGGTATCAAGGGAAACCACAACGTTTAGCAAAATCATAATCCATCAGGTTAATAGCTGCTCCAGAATCAACGAAAGCTGATCAGAAAATGAGGACAGAGAGCATATCAGAGTGACAGTTAATAAAAACTTAGTCTGAACACTACCCAAGACAACTGAGCGTGCAAAACGTCTTCCCGCTTAGGGCAGACTGAAATAGCATGAGAGGCATCACCACAGTAGAAACATAACCCATTGCGCTTTCGAAACTCATGACGCTGTGCCCCAGACACCACTCTATCACACTGCATGGGTTCAGAAGCAGGTTCACAAGGCAACACCATTCCACGCATACTTCTCTGCTCACGCAAACGTCTGTCAATTTGAATCGCTAATGACATAGAATCATTGAGACCAGAGGGGACAGAGAATCCCACCATAACATCCTTTACATTATCTGACAGACCCTTCCGAAAAAGGGCCGCCAAAGCGTCGTCATTCCACTTGGTCAGGACTGCCCACCTACGGAATCTCTGACAGTATAACTCAGCATCATCAAGACCCTGATTTAATGCCAACAAGGCTTTTCAGCTTGATCAGTGACATTAGGCTTATCGTACAATAACCCCAAAGCCTGAAAAAATGCATCAACATCACTCAAAACAGGATCCCCAGGTGTCAGGGAAAAAGCCCAATCCTGAGGATCGCCGCGCAGGAGAGAGATGACAATTTGAACCTGCTGCGCTGCGTTCCTGAGGACTTAGATTTTAAGGCAAAAAACAATTTACAATTATTTTTGAAATTCTGAAACTTAGCTCGATCCCCTAAAAACAAATCTGGCATGGGATCCTAGGTTCCACAACAGGCAACCTAGCAAGATAGGCAGCAATACTCCGAACCTCAGTGGCAAGCTGATCCCACACGGCCAGACAACTGTGCAAACTCCATTGAGAGAAAAAAAAAATCCTCCCCCAGCACCCGAGAAAAGAGGGAAAAAAAAAATGAAAAACAAAAAAATTTTTGACAACTCTGCCTAGGGTTGAGCATTCCGTACTGCAAATAGGGTTTCGGCCGATTGGCTGTATGGAATTCGATTGAGTACCGATATTTTTCTTTCGGATACCGGAAACGGATTGTCCTGTCATGTCGTGTCGTCGGTCGGGTTCTTCGGAGTCAGCGGCCTTACTGGCAAGAAGATCTCCGGCGGTCCGTCTGGACTGTTCATGGCCGCAATCTTCTTTCCCCGGCGGACTGCAGTTTCTGCAAATGCGTGGTGGGTAATCCCGGCCGGTTAAAGCGTCGTCGTGACTCACCGCGGGGAGAGGTAAAAGCTGTGCTGCGTGCGGATGACGGCTTGCCTGTATTGCGATGTAGCAAGTTGGATCGTCGTGGGGGTGTCGTTATGGACGCGTGGACAGGTGGTTACTGTTGTTTTTTTTTTTTTTTTTTTTCAGGGATCCATGGGTGCAGGAAAGGAGTACAATAAAAAAAATGAAAACGTGTTGTCTCTTTTATTTCATTAAAAGACTTTTTCTTGCTTTGTCTTTTTTTTTCTTTTAATAACTTTGGGTTTAATAATGGATCGGTGTTTATTGACACCCTCCCATTATTAACCGGGCTTATTGTCACCGTGCAATCAACGGTGACATTACCCCTTATTACCCCGTTGCCACCGCTACGGGCAGTGGGAAAGAGCGGGTAAAGTGCCCTTTTGGCACATCTTTTGGATGGCCTGTGGGGTGCTTAGCTGGTTTATCAGGCTGTTGGGGGCCCCAAAATCCTGGGCCTTGACAGTTTTTAATACCAGGCCGCAGCGTCTGCATTTTACTTGGCTGGTTAACAAAAAATGGGGGGATCCCCACGCCGTTTTTTTTTTGGGGGTCCCCTATTTTTGTTAACCGCCAAGCTAAGCAGACTGCTGTGGCCGGTATTATCGGCTGGAGGTCCATGGATATTGGTCCTTACCAGCCTGAAAAACCGGCCCAGGGTTTCTGCTTCATTGGCTGGTTACAAAAATAGGGGGGACCCCCGCAAATTTTTTTCGGGGATCCCCTATTTTTGTTAATCAGCCAAGATATGAGACTGCTGTGGCCTGGTTTATCGGTGGCAAGGGTCCATGGATTTGGCTCCTTAACGCCTAAAAATCCAGGCCCAGCGGTCTGCTTCATCTGGTGGTTAACAAAAATAGGGGGGACCCACGCCAATTTTTTTCGAGGGGATCCCCTTTATTTTTGTTATCAGCCAAGTAGCGATGCTGTGGCCAGTATTTATGGTGGCAGGTCCTGGTCTTGGCTCCTTAACAGCCTGAAAATCCGGCCTCGGGTCTGCTTCATCTGGCGGTTAACAAAAATAGGGGGGGACCCCACGCCTTTTTTTTTTCGAAGGGAACCCCTTTTTTTGTTAATCAGTTCCCTCTGCTCATGATTGTGTCCGGGGCCTGAAGTGAAAGTGGAAAGCAATCAATTAAGCTTTCCACTTAAGGGCCCGCTCCAATAGGATATCGCTACCGAGATCGCTGCTGGCATATTTTTGTGAGCAGCGCGAGCTCACCAGCGATATCGCTGTGTTGATTCGCGACGATCGCCCCCCTGCGGGTCGTGATCGTCGCTGAAATGTCAGGACCTTTTTTTGATCGTGGTTTCCCGCTGACAGGCAACATCGCTGCGTGTGCAGGCGGGGACCGCGATCCGCTGGTAACCAAGGTACCGGGGTTTCCAGGGGGGGCGTGCCTAGAAACCGCTGTGTACCTTGGATACCAGGCCCTGATGAGCGAGTGGTATCCAAGGTACACGGGGTTTCCAGCGTGCGCGGGCCTGGAAACCCCTGTGTACCTTGGTTACCAGGGGACGTGGTCTCCCGCCTGTCACCGCAGCGTGCGTGCCGTCAGAGGGAAAACCGCGATCAAAAAAAGGTCCTGACATTTCTCGACTCAGCAAACCCCCGGCAGGGGGGTGATCGTGTGTTTCACACCAGCGATACGTGGGTGAGTCGTGCTGCGTCACAAAACTACTGACTCAGCAGCGATCTCGGTAGCGATATCGCTATGGAGCGGGCCCTTAAGCGATTTCCCGAGTGTCGCTGTCCCGATCGCTGCCTGAGCTGCCTGTTTGGCAGTCAACGATCATGTAGCATACCCGCGATTGACAAGTGCTATTTGTGGGATCGTGGTTGTATCGTTTGTGACCCCAGCCTTTCCTCCCGTAGGCAGGAGAGGAATATTTTTGGGGTTTACTGTGAGGTTGCGCATTAGCGCGGTCCCGCAGTAAAATTAACCCTTTCTGAAGGATTACCCTGGGACCTGCTTGCTGGGATGGTAAGAATAATTTTGCTTTTTTATTTTATTTTTATTACAGGAAATGGTTTTGCAGTAAAATAAAAGATGGTCAAAAATTGTCTTTATTTCTTAAAATGATTTTTAATTAAAGTGTGGTGTTTTATTTTTATTTCTGCAATTGGATTTAATTGATAGTTGTTAATTGACAGCCCTTTAATTATTAACTGGCTTAGGTCCCTTTCAATAGAAGGTGGCTTTAACCCATATTAACCCTTCGCCACGTACAGGGCAATGGGAATAGAGGGCAAAGTGCCAGAAAGGGCGAATCTAATTATAGATTGTCTTTCTGGGGTTGTCTGGGGGCAGATGTTAGTAGCCGGGGGGGGGCAAAAATAATGGTCCCTTCTGGGCTATTTTATCTGCCCCACTCACGGCTTTGTCTGTTGGTTGCGAAAATAGGGGGGGACCCACGCATTTTTTTTCAGCAATTTTACAATATTATATATATAATGTCATTGATTTGTGACACTATATTATATATTTTATTTGTAGTTCAACCTTCTACATAGTATAATATGCGCTAATTAATTGCCGGCTTTTGTGAAAATGCAGGGAAACCCGACGAAATGCACTTGGTGACATGGGTTTAACCATGTTTTTCATGTCCTTTGCTACTAATTTGCCAAACAATTAAATCGATTGTGTGCAAAATTTCACACCTGTAGGGGTTAATTAAAGTGTAAATTCGTAGCAAAAAAGTCCGTTTTTTTTACAACGAATTTAACCTTTAATTAACCCTCAGGTGTGAAATTTTGCCAATGTCTGATTTAATTGTTTGTGCAAATTAGATAGCAAAGGAATGAAAGAATGGTTAACCCTATGTCCAAGTGTCATTTCTGTCGGGTGTTCTGTTTTTCACTGAAGGGCTTTTCCCGGCATTGATCGAGGATTTTTACTAGTAGAAGTGTATAATATACATTATGTATATATATTATGAACAATGACTTAATATTTATGATTCTATGTGGGTATATTTAGTGTTTACAAGGAAGAATGGGGTTTTTTTTTTTTGCGATATTTTGTTCCCATTGACTTACATGGGCTTCCGGTTCGGTATGGGTATCGCGTTATTTTAGTGTATCGGCGATACCATTCGATTCCGATCTTTGGATATCGGAAAGTATCGTCAACTTATGACAACCTTTTTTTTTCACAATATTTTTCCCTTCTGTGAGTACCATACAATTTTCAATTTTTAGGCGGGATAGTTATGTTTCGGTAGTAGGAGTGCAGGTTAAAAAAGGCAAACACCAGGAAGGGAATCTAGAGATTGCAGTACCTGAAACCACCACAACTAGAGGCAGCTTGGGCGTTCCTGTTGGTCTTGCGCTTGTCACAGCCTGGAAATAACTACCCTAAAGATAGAAAGGGAAAGCTATCTGCCCAGACAGATCCCAAAAAAAATAGAAAAGCCCCCAAACATGTAATGGCGGTTAGACAAGATGAAATACTGACCAGACGAAAATAGTAGAGCAAACGTTGGGGCCCAAACTCTAAATAGTAAAGGATAGGAAGGGCACTTATGCAATCCAAAAAACCCTGGAAAAGCTGTACGCGTTTAAAAGATATATTCTATATAGAACATATATCTAATGTGACAAACATTCTATATTTCATATAATAGAAAATATAACATGTTTACATGTATCTGCCCGCAATGTCTTACTGACTAATATCCTAGTTTGTGGGTCTATCTGGTACGGTCACGCTGTTCAGGATAGGGTGGATCGGGGTTATGCTGACCCTGAATGGGGTCCTGACTTGTCCCTTACCTGGAGGTACTGTTAATGGTACAGGGCCAGGCCGCCAGGTAACCGTCTCCTGTAGATCCCTGACACTGTAATTTGTCCTGAGAAGGACCTGATTACCACCACAGGGAAGGGCAGGTCAAGTTAAACAGTCTTAGACAAAACGAGACAGAAAGGGGTAAGAAAAAACACTGCCTTGCATACAAATTCCACTACGAGGAACACAAAAGGTTAAGGAGTAAAAATAAAGCGGGAGAGGAAAAACCACAAAAGGCACTCTTAGCTTAAGTCTTTCAGAAACGATCCCTTGGGTCTGAGAATGCTTTCACCGACAACTTCCCCAGACCAGGGTATATGAAGGAGCTAATTAACAAAACATAAAACGAGCTGGGCGAGGTGGTCAGCCCAGCACCGAAGAGAAAGAATTAAAACTCCATCGTGCCGAAAAAACCCAGCACCAGAAATCAGCTGTGCGAAGTCGGGTGTGCAATCGCACGATCTTTGCCGCGACACACCCGTGACAGTACCCCCCCCCCTTCTCGAGGGGCCTTGGACCTCGGGGTGGTCTTTGGGGGTAGTGGGAAGGCCCGAACCACAGTCTGCGTTAATATCCGAGCGAAACCCAATCTCCTCGGCCATCCCCCTCCAATGAAACAAGGATGAAGGGGCCGCGATTCAGGTGGTCAATGATCTTCGATACCTGAACTCCAAATTACATTGACCACCACGGAGGAGGAGGTAGAGGTGACGGTATAAGGTGCCACGTCCTCTTAAGCAACGATTTTGGGAACACTGTGGATTTTAAAACGTGGAGGGAGGGCAGACGGAAAGCCACCGGATTAATTATTAATGTCTGTATGGCCCGATGAATCTGGGACCGAGTTTCCGGGGGAACCCTTAAGTTTTATATTCTTGGTGAAACATACCAGATCGTTCAACTTAGGTCCGGACCAGACCTCTCCTTATGATCGTTGTACGGTTCCCCTAGTGTCAGATTATTAAGCATCCTTCCACACGAAGCAAGTGCGAGAAAAACGTTCCTCCTCAGGAACCCAGAAGAGCCCCCCCCATTGAAGTACAAAACTGGGGGTGAAAAAATATGCCTCAAAAAACGGGGACTTACCAGGGACTCGCTCCGCCTATTGTTAAAGAGGAAACTTGCCAGAGGCAAGAAAGAAGCCAGTCCTCTTGGTTCTTGGGACAAAACAACGGGATATGTCTCTAAGCTTGATTCAGCGCTCGTTGCATTAGTCTGCGGTGAAAAGGAAGAAAATGACAATGCATCCCCGCGAGAAACAAAAAGCTTCCAGAATTTTGGACACAAACTGGACCCCCGTCCGACACCACATGGAAGGCAACCCGTGAAGTTCACAATCTCCCCAATGAACACCGGGGCCCGAGTTTTTGCATTGGGGAAAAGCAGGAAGAGGCAATTAAAATGTGCCATTTTGGAACCTGTCAACTACAATGTATGACAGTTTTACCGAAGACGGAGGGGGTCCGTAATGAAGTCCATAGGACGTGGGGTCATGGCGCTCGGGATTTTCAACGGTTTAAAAGGGCCCAGACGGACGGGTATGGGGGTCTTAGGCGTGCACATACCCACAGGACGCACAAAAGTTACCACCTCTTTATTTAAGTTAGGCCACCAAAACCCGAGAAAGGAGTCTACAGTTGCTTTACTCCTGGGGTCCTCCAAAGCAGAATTATGATGTGCCCGTTAACTTTTGTCTTAAAATGATCTGAAACAGTTCCGGAGGTTAAGGGGGTCCCCCTGAGCCTCCAATACCTCCTCCTCAAGCTCAGAGCATCAGTCGACCCAAAATCCCCCTGAAGAATGGAACGGGTCTCCGTTTCCCGGCCCGGGAAATCGAGATAAGGATCGCCTTTACATTTTTTGACCAGGGATATGTGACGACAAAATTAAACCTGGTAAAAAAAACGACCATCTAGCTTGTCTGGAATTCGACGTTTTGCAGATCTAAATACAGCAGGTTCTTGTGATCAGTAAGGAACGGTGAGGGGGGATGCCCCCTCCAAAAGTGACGCCAAACCTTCAAAAGCCAACTTAAGGGCCCCAAGAGTTCCCTATTGCCGTCAAATTCCTCTCGGCGGACGACTTTTTTAGAGAAGAAGGCCGGATGCCATTTCGGGGCGGATTGAGTAATAGCACCCCCTCGTAGATGCGTTACCTCCACTTTGAACGGTTGTGTGCATCGGTTGGATGGTATGGGTTGGAAGCAAAACATTTTTTCAAGGGGAAAAGCTTGCAAGCTTTGTCAGACCACCTAGAAAAATCCGTCCCTTTTTTTGTCAGTCAGTGAGGGTTGACAACGGTTAGAAATTACGAATAAATTTCGGTAGTTAGTTGCAAACCCCGGAAACGTTGCAGTGCTTTAAATCCTCTGGGCCGATCCCATTCAAGCACACCTTCACTTTCCAGGGTTTTCCCTACGGAAAAGGAAGCTGACACCAGGAATCCTAAAAAACTGAAGTTCTTGTACGGCGAATACCCCCTTTCCCATTTGGGAATTTATTGTCTCGCAAGATCGCAAAAACCGTCTCAAGCTCTGTTTAGACACAAGTCCGGCGAGTAAATTGAGTGTCATTAGATAAAGACAACAAACTGTCCCACTGGTGGCGAAAGTGTCTTAACAAAATGTTGAAACACCGCCCGGGGGATAGTCAGACGAAAGGTGACAAGGTTCTAATGTCCTCCGGAGGGTTAAACGCCGTTTCCATTATCCCCCTCCTTTATTTCCCAATCAATTTACGCCCCCTGAGATCCAACTTAGAGAACCTTTGGGCCCACAATCGATGGAAGGATCAGGAATAAGTGGGAGCGGTAGGATCTCGGACCGTAATCCGATTAAGCCACGGAAATCAGGCAAGGGGTAGGCCCCCTCTTTTTTCTTCACAAAGAAGAACCCGCGGCCCTGGGGAAGAGAAGGTCTAATATGCCCCTTGGCCAGCTTTTCGAAATAAATCCTTCATGCTTGCCTCTCAGGACCAGAAAAGGTTATTTAACCTGATTTTGGTATTTGCATCAGGAAGCAATTTTAAGCACGTATACGCGGGAGGAGGTAATTCTTGACACCCTTCCTTGAAAAACTCCTCAAAGTCCTCCAGAAAAGGAGGTAAGGTTTAGGCAGCCGCACCGATGCCGTGTTCTGCAGTTACTAGCAAAATTACCCACTGGCTTATCTTTGGTTTGCCAATTAATAAAAGGGTTAGTTTAGTTAACCAAGGAAGTCCAAACAATAGGGTGGGAAGGCCCTCCAAAATAACAAGCAAAAAATTCTTTTGTATTGCCCCCCTCGAAGGTCTATGTTATGCCGGTTGCACAAAGCTACCTTGCCGAGAGGCCTGGCGCAATAGAGAATATAGGGATAGGTTTGGCCAATACACTCAGTGCTTCCTTGCACTGGGCAAAAACCCAGCGTTCCACCCGATTAGCGGGCCCCACTACAGAAGAACAGAAATCCTCTCGTTCT
>JARQOD010000001.1:344055632-344363274 GCA_033576555.1 Oophaga sylvatica
TCTGGTTTGTTCTCTCAGTTTGACATTGATCTGAGGATGAAAGCCGAGGAGAATGGTAAATTGAACACCCAGTTTAGAACAAAAAGTCCTCCATATCTGGAAACATCTGGACTACTCTGTCAGTTCACAATGTTATCAGGAGAATGCCATTGTAAACGACCACGTGCTGATGGAACAAAAGCACCATTTCAGAGGGAGGAAGGCAACTTAGGTATATGGAACAAGATGTATATCTTGGAATACCTATAACGAATGCAACCAGAATGGACGGTCATTTCTCTGTGAACAGGGAGGGGTCGGAAATGAAATCCATAGAGATATGGGTCCATGGTCTCTTGGCACAGGCAATGGCATCAACAAACCACTAGAGCGAGAGCAAGGCTTGAAGCGAGAGCAAGTCCCGCAGGAATGCACAAATTCCCTGACATCACGAGACAAGGTAGGCCACCAAAAGGACTGACTAACCAAGTCTCTGGTACCAAAAATTCCGGGATGCCCAGCCAATGCGGAACAATGAATCTCAGACATCACACTCTTTTTCCACTGGTCCGGGACAAACAATTTTCCAACAGGGCAGCGCTCGGGCCTATCCTCCTGACACCCCTCGAGAGCAAGTCTCAAATTGGGTGAGATGGCGGAAAGAACTACACCCTCTATCAAAATAACAGAAGGATCAGATAACTCAGGAGAGTCCGCAAGGAAACTCCTCGAGAGGGCATCCGCCTTAACATTCTTAGTGCCAGGAAGAAAGGAAACCACAAAATTAAAACGTGTGAAAAACAAGGCCCACCTGGCCTGTCTAGGATTGAGTCGCTTGGCAGATTCCAGATAAACCAGATTCTTATGGTCCGTAAGGACCACCACCTGATGTTTGGCTCCCTCCAGCCAATGTCTCCACTCTTCAAAAGCCCACTTCATGGCCAGTAACTCCCGATTACCCACGTCATAATTACGTTCAGTAGGAGAAAATTTTCGAGAGAAAAAGGCACAAGGGTTACTTTTAGAGGTCTCTGGATCTTTTTGGGACAAAACGGCACCTGCCCCAATTTCAGAGGCATCAATCTCCACCTGAAATGGCAGAGAAACATCAGGCTGCCGTAGAACAGGAGCAGAAGTGAATCTCTGCTTAAGTTCCTGAAATGCAGAGACTGCCTCAGGAGGCCAATTCACCACATCAGAACCCTTTCTGGTCAAATCAGTCAATGGTTTAACAATAACCGAGAAATTACCAATAAATTTACGATAAAAATTGGCAAAACCCAAAAATCTTTGAAGAGCCTTTAATGAAGTAGGTTGGACCCAATCACAGATGGCCTGAACCTTGACCGGGTCCATTTCAATAACAGATGGGGACAAAATGAATCCCAGAAATGAGATCCTCTGTACGCCAAAAAGACACTTTGATCCCTTCACATACAGAGCATTCTCTCTCAAAATCTGGAATACAGTTCGAACATGTTTCACATGAGAGTCCCAGTCATTAGAAAAAATCAAGATATCATCCAAATAAACAATCAGAAATTTATCCACAAAATCCCTGAAAATGTCATTCATGAAGGACTGGAAGACAGAAGGAGCATTAGTGAGCCCAAAGGGCATCACAAGGTACTCAAAATGCCCCTCAGGGGTATTGAATGCCGTCTTCTATTCATCCCCGTGCTTAATTCGAATAAGGTTATATGCCCCCCTGAGGTCAAGCTTGGTAAACCAAGTAGCGTTTTTCACCCTGGAAAACAGGTCAGAAATCAAAGGTAACGGGTATTGATATTTTACAGTAATATTGTTCAAAAGACGATAATCAATACACGGCCTTAATGAACCATCCTTTTTGGCCACAAAGAAAAAACCGGCACCTAAGGGTGAAGAGGATGGTCTGATATGACCCTTCTCCAATGATTCCTTGATATAAGACCGCATAGCGTCATGTTCAGGTACAGACAAGTTAAAAAGGCGACCTTTAGGGAATTTACTACCAGGCACTAATTCAATAGCGCAGTCATAGCTCCTATGGGGAGGCAAGGATGCAGATTTACTTTCGCTAAACACATCAGAAAAATCAATCAAAAAGTCAGGAACATCCTGAGCCTGGGGGAGGCAGAAAAAACAGGAGTGTTGGTATTAACACATTGGCAGCCCCAACTGGTTACAGACACAGATTTCCAATCCAAAACAGGATTATGAGACTGCAACCAAGGGAAGCCCAGTACG
Organism: Oophaga sylvatica; assembly: GCA_033576555.1. Lineage (NCBI taxonomy): Eukaryota > Metazoa > Chordata > Amphibia > Anura > Dendrobatidae > Oophaga > Oophaga sylvatica. Next base: position 344,057,841 of record JARQOD010000001.1, read on the forward strand.
ATAATATCATGCAGATTATACAGAACCAAAAATTTACAGCACTCCTGATGATCAGGTTCAACCCTCATTATCACCTGAGTAGAGAACTGAGGTTTATTCTCAGCCAAAGGGGTAGAATCGATACCCAGTAGGGGAATAGACTTCTGTAGGGGTATCAAGGGAAACCCACAACGTTTAGCAAAATCATAATCCATCAGGTTAATAGCTGCTCCAGAATCAACGAAAGCCTGATCAGAAAATGAGGACAGAGAGCATATCAGAGTGACAGTTAATAAAAACTTAGTCTGAACACTACCCAAGACAACTGAGCGTGCAAAACGTCTTCCCCGCTTAGGGCAGACTGAAATAGCATGAGAGGCATCACCACAGTAGAAACATAACCCATTGCGCTTTCGAAACTCATGACGCTGTGCCCCAGACACCACTCTATCACACTGCATGGGTTCAGAAGCAGGTTCACAAGGCAACACCATTCCACGCATACTTCTCTGCTCACGCAAACGTCTGTCAATTTGAATCGCTAATGACATAGAATCATTGAGACCAGAGGGGACAGAGAATCCCACCATAACATCCTTTACATTATCTGACAGACCCTTCCGAAAAAGGGCCGCCAAAGCGTCGTCATTCCACTTGGTCAGGACTGCCCACCTACGGAATCTCTGACAGTATAACTCAGCATCATCAAGACCCTGATTTAATGCCAACAAGGCTTTTTCAGCTTGATCAGTGACATTAGGCTTATCGTACAATAACCCCAAAGCCTGAAAAAATGCATCAACATCACTCAAAACAGGATCCCCAGGTGTCAGGGAAAAAGCCCAATCCTGAGGATCGCCGCGCAGGAGAGAGATGACAATTTGAACCTGCTGCGCTGCGTTCCCTGAGGACTTAGATTTTAAGGCAAAAAACAATTTACAATTATTTTTGAAATTCTGAAACTTAGCTCGATCCCCTAAAAACAAATCTGGCATGGGAATCCTAGGTTCCACAACAGGCAACCTAGCAAGATAGGCAGCAATACTCCGAACCTCAGTGGCAAGCTGATCCACACGGCCAGACAACTGTGCAAACTCCATTGAGAGAAAAAAAAAAATCCTCCCCAGCACCCAGAGATACAGAGGGAAAAAAAAATGCAACAAACAGAAAAATATCTCTGACAACTCTGACAACTAGGGTTGAGCATTCCGATACTGCAAATATCGGGTATCGGCCGATATTGGCTGTATCGGAATTCCGATTCCGAGTACCGATATTTTCGTCTTATCGGATACCGGAAACGGGATTGTCACTGTCACTGTCAGTGTCCGTCGGTCGGGTCTGTCAGGAGTCAGCGGCACTTACCTGGCAGAAGATCTCCGGCGGTCACGTCCTGGACTGCTTCATGGCCGCAATCTTCTTTCCCCGGCGGTCACATGCAGTTTCTCGCGATAACTGCAGTGACTGCTGGGTAATCCCGGCCGTAAAGCAGTCAGTCCGATGACGTCACCGCCGGGGAAGCAGGTAATCAGCTGTGCTGCGTCGCGATGACAGGCTCTGCCTGTCATTGCGATGTAGCAGAGTTGGATCGTCGTGGGACTGTCGTTATGGACTGCGTCGGACAGGTGGTATACTGTTGGTTTGTTTTTTTTCTTTTTTTACAGGAGATCCATGGCGTCGCAGGAATGAGAGTACAATAAAAAAAATGAAAACTGTGTTGTCTCTTTTATTTCATTAAAAGACTTTTTTCTTGCTTTGTCTTTTTTTTATACATTTAATAACTTTGGGATTAATAATGGATCGGTGTCTTATTGACACCTCTCCATTATTAACCGGGCTTATTGTCACCGTGCAATCAACGGTGACATTAACCCCTTATTACCCCGCTTGCCACCGCTACAGGGCAAGTGGGAAGAGCCGGGTAAAGTGCCACAATTGGCACATCTTTTGATGCGCCAAATGTGGGGCTGCTGTAGCCTGGTATTATCAGGCTGTTGAGGGCCAAAATCCATGGGCCTTGACAGTCTTTTAATACCAGGCCGCAGCAGTCTGCATTTTACTTGGCTGGTTAACAAAAATAGGGGGGATCCCCACGCCGTTTTTTTTTCGAGGGGATCCCCTATTTTTGTTAACCAGCCAAGCTAAGCAGACTGCTGTGGCCTGGTATTATCAGGCTGGCAAGGTCCATGGATATTGGATCCTTACCAGCCTGAAAAACCAGGCCTCAGCGGTCTGCTTCATCTGGCTGGTTAACAAAAATAGGGGGGACCCCACGCCAATTTTTTTCGAGGGGATCCCCTATTTTTGTTAATCAGCCAAGATATGCAGACTGCTGTGGCCTGGTATTATCAGGCTGGCAAGGTCCATGGATCTTGGCTCCTTAACAGCCTGAAAATCCAGGCCTCAGCGGTCTGCTTCATCTGGCTGGTTAACAAAAATAGGGGGACCCCACGCCAATTTTTTTCGAGGGGATCCCCTATTTTTGTTAATCAGCCAAGATATGCAGACTGCTGTGGCCTAGTATTATCAGGCTGGCAAGGTCCATGGATCTTGGCTCCTTAACAGCCTGAAAATCCAGGCCTCAGCGGTCTGCTTCATCTGGCTGGTTAACAAAAATAGGGGGGACCCCACGCCATTTTTTTTTCGAAGGGAACCCCTATTTTTGTTAATCAGTTCCCTCTGACGTCACTGATTGTGTCCCTGGCTGACCTGAAGTGAAAGTGGAAAGCAATCAATTAAGCTTTCCACTTAAGGGCCCGTCTCACATAGCGATATCGCTACCGAGATCGCTGCTGAGTCACTAGTTTTGTGACGCAGCAGCGAGCTCACCAGCGATATCGCTGTGTGTGACATTCAGCGACGATCAGCCCCCCTGCCGGGTATCGCTGATCGTCGCTGAAATGTCAGGACCTTTTTTTGATCGCTGGTTTCCCGCTGACAGGCACACATCGCTGCGTGTGACAGGCGGGAGACCAGCGATCCGCTGGTAACCAAGGTACACAGCGGGTTTCCAGGCGCGGGGCTGTGCCTAGAAACCCGCTGTGTACCTTGGATACCAGCGCCCTGATGCAGCGAGCTGGTATCCAAGGTACACAGCGGGTTTCCAAGCGCTGCGCGGTGCCTGGAAACCCGCTGTGTACCTTGGTTACCAGCGGATCGCTGGTCTCCCGCCTGTCACACGCAGCGATGCGTGCCTGTCAGAGGGAAACCAGCGATCAAAAAAAGGTCCTGACATTTCTGCGACGATCAGCGATACCCGGCAGGGGGGCTGATCGTCGCTGAATGTCACACACAGCGATATCGCTGGTGAGCTCGCTGCTGCGTCACAAAACTACTGACTCAGCAGCGATCTCGGTAGCGATATCGCTATGTGAGACGGGCCCTTAAGCGATGTTACCCGCAGTGTCGCTGTCCCAGATCGCTGCCTGAGCTGCCTGTTTGGCAGCTCAGCAGCGATCATGTAGCGATACACCAGCGATCCTGACAAGTGCATATCGTTGTCGGGATCGCTGGTGTATCGTTATGTGACACCCAGCCTTTACTCTCCTGTCAGGCAGGAGAGGAACTCATTCATTTGGGGTTTACTGTGAGGCTGCAGCATTAGCTGCGGTCCCTGCAGTAAACATTAACCCTTTCTGAAGGATTACACCGTGGGACCTGACTGTGCATGGGATAGGTAAGAATAATTTTGCTTTTTTATTTTATTTTTATTACAGGAAATGGTTTTTGCAGTAAAATAAAAGATGGTCAAAAACATGTGTCTTTATTTCATTAAAATGATTTTTAATTAAAGTGTGTGTGTTTTATTTTTATTTCATGCAATAGGATTAATAATTGATAGTTGTCTAATTGACAGCTCTCAATTATTAACCTGGCTTAAGGTCACCTTTCAATAGCAAGGTGGCTTTAACCCCATATTAACCCATTCGCCACCGCTACAGGGCAATGGGAATAGACGGGCAAAGTGCCAGAAAGGGCGAATCTAATTATAGATTTGTCTTTCCTGGGGTGTCTGGGGGCAGATGTTAGTAGCCGGGGGGGGGGCAAAAATAATGGTCCCTCTCTGGGCTATTATTATCTGCCCCCACTCACTGGCTTTGTCTGTCTGGTTGCGAAAATAGGGCGGGAGCCCACGCATTTTTTTTCAGCAATTTTACACCTCATATATATATATACATGTCATTGAATTTGTGACACATATATATATATATTTATATTTGTAGTTCATACACTTCTACATAGTATAATAGCCGCTAATTCAATTGCCGGCTTTTGTGAAAATGCAGAACCCGACATGAAATGACACTTGGTGTACATAGGGTTAACCATGTCTTTTCATGTCCTTTGCTATCTAATTTGCACAAACAATTAAATCAGACTATGTGTGCAAAATTTCACACCTGTAGGGTTAATTAAAGGTGTAAATTCGTAGCAAAAAAGTCCGTTTTTTTTACAACGAATTTACACCTTTAATTAACCCCTACAGGTGTGAAATTTTGCACACATAGTCTGATTTAATTGTTTGTGCAAATTAGATAGCAAAGGACATGAAAAGACATGGTTAACCCTATGTACACCAAGTGTCATTTCATGTCGGGTGCTTCTGTCTTTTCACTGAAGCCGGCTTTACCCGGCAATTGAATCAGAGGATATTTTACTATGTAGAAGTGTATAAACTATACATATATGTATATATATATATGTAACAATGACATGTATATATATATATGTATTCTATGTGTGTATATTTAGTGTTTACAAGGAAAGAATGGGGTTTTTTTAGTTGCGATATTTTGTTCCCATAGACTTACATGGGACTTCCGGTATCGGTATCGGGTATCGCCGATATTTTAGTGATATCGGCGATACCATTCCGATTCCGATACTTTAGGATATCGGAAAGTATCGCTCAACTCTACTGACAACCTTTTTTCTTTCACAATATTTTTTCCCTTCTGTGAGTACCATACAATTTTCAATTTTTAGGCCGGTGATACTGTTATGTTTCGGTAGCTGAGGAGTGCAGGTAAAAAAGGCAATACACCAGAGAAGTTGGAATCTATGAGATTGCAGTACCCTGACTAACCACCACAACTAGAGGCAGCCGTGGAGCGTTCCTACGTTGGTCTTAGACGCCTCGTCACAGCCTGAGAAACTAACTACACCTAAAGATAGAAAGAGGAAAGCTATCTGCCCCAGAGCAGATCCCCAAAGAACATAGAAAGCCCCCAAACATGTAATGGCGGTTAGACAAGATGAAATACTGACACAGACAGAAAATAGTATGAGCAAACGTTGGGGCCCAAACTACCTAAATAGTAAAGGATAGGAAGGGCACTTACTGCAATCCCAAAAAACCCTGAAAAGCTGTCACGACGTATAACAGATATATTCTATGATAGTAACATATATCTAATGTGACAACATTCTATATTTCATATAATAGAAAATATCAACATGTATACATAGTATCTGCCAGCAATGTCTTACCTGACATAATATCCTATGTATTGTGGGTCTATACTGTGTACGTGTCACGCTGTCTCAGGATAGAGGTGGATCGGGGTCTATGCTGACCCTGAACTGGGGTCCTGACTAGTCCCTCTACCTGGAGGTACTGTTAATGGTACAGAGGTCCAGGCCGCCAGCGTAACCCTGTCTCCTGTAGATCCCTGACCACTGTAATCTAGTCCTGAGAAGGACCCTGATTACCACCACAGGGAATGGGCAGGTCACAGCTTACACACAGTCTAAGACAAACGAGACAGACAAGGGGTAAAGAAAACACTGCCTTGCATACAAAACTTCCACTACAGAGGAACACAAAAGGTTAAGGAGATAAACAATAAGCGAGGAGAGGAAAAACCACAACAGGCACTCTTAGCTTAAGTCTTCTCAGAAACGATCCGCTCTGCTGGTCTGAATGAATGCTTTCACCGACAACTTCCCCAGCAGACCAGCAGGTATATGAAGGAAGCTAATTAACAAAACATCAATCGCAGCTGGGCGAGGCTGGTCAGTCCAGCACCGAGAGAGAAAGAATTAACTCCATCAGTGCCGAAAAACACCCAGCACCAGAAACTCAGCTGTGCGAAGTCAGGGTGTGCAATCGCGACGATCTTTGCCGCGACCACACCGTGACAGTACCCCCCCCCCTTCTACGAGGGGCCTCTGGACCCTCAGGGCCTGGTCTATCTGGGTGAGTAGTGTGGAAGGCCCGAACCAATCAGTCTGCGTTAATATCCGACGCAGAAACCCACATCCTCTCCTCAGGACCATACCCCCTCCAATGAACAAGGTACTGAAGGGACCAGCGATTCAGACGTGAGTCAATGATCTTCGATACCTGAAACTCCAAATTACCATTGACCACCACAGGAGGAGGAGGTAGAGGTGACGGTATAACTGGTGCCACGTACCTCTTAAGCAACGATTTGTGGAACACATTGTGGATTTTAAACGTAGGAGGGAGGTCAAGACGGAAAGCCACCGGATTAATTATTGAACTGATCCTGTATGGCCCGATGAATCTGGGACCGAGTTTCCAGGAGGGAACCTTAAGTTTTATATTCTTGGTAGACAACCATACCAGATCGTTCACACTTAGGTCCGGACCAGACACTCTCCTCCTATCAGCCATACGTTTGTATCGGTTCCCCATAGTGCTCAGATTATTAAGCACTCCTCTCCACACTGAAGCAAGTGACGACGAAAATCGTTCCTCCTCAGGAACCCCAGAAGAGCCCCCCCCATTGAAAGTACAAAACTGGGGGTGAAAACCATATGCCTCAAAAAACGGGGACTTACCAGTGGACTCGCTCCGCCTATTGTTAAGAGCGAACTCTGCCAGAGGCAAGAAAGAAGACCAGTCCTCTTGGTTCTCTGAGACAAAACAACGGAGATATGTCTCTAAGCTCTGATTCAGACGCTCTGTCTGACCATTAGTCTGCGGATGAAAAGCCGAAGAAAATGACAACTGCATCCCCCGACGAGAACAAAATGCCTTCCAGAATTTGGACACAAACTGAGACCCCCGATCCGACACCACATCGGAAGGCAACCCGTGAAGTCTCACAATCTCCCCAATGAACACCTGCGCCAGAGTTTTAGCATTAGGAAGAGCAGGAAGAGCAATAAAATGTGCCATTTTGCTGAACCTGTCAACTACAACTAGTATGACAGTTTTACCTGAAGACGGAGGGAGGTCCGTAATGAAGTCCATAGACAGATGGGTTCATGGACGCTCCGGGATTTTCAACGGTAAAAGGGCCCCAGACGGACGGGTATGTGGGGTCTTAGAGCGTGCACATACCCCACAGGACGCGACAAAAGTTACCACCTCTTTATTTAAGTTAGGCCACCAAAACCGGCGAGAAAGGAGATCTACAGTTGCTTTACTCCCTGGGTGTCCTGCCAAAGCAGAATTATGATGTGCCTCGATAACCTTTTGTCTTAACTGATCTGAAACAGTTTCCCTGGAGGTCCTACAGGGGCGTCCCCCTGAGCCTCCAATACCTCCTCCTCAAGCTCAGAGCATACAGTCGACACCACAACTCCCTCCTGAAGAATAGGAACCGGGTCATCCGTCTTCCCGGCCCCCGGGAAACTACGAGATAAGGCATCAGCCTTTACATTTTTTGACCCAGGACGATATGTGACGACAAAATTAAACCTGGTAAAAAACAACGACCATCTAGCTTGTCTGGAATTCAGACGTTTTGCAGACTCTAAATACAGCAGGTTCTTGTGATCAGTAATGACGGTGACCGGGTGGACTGCCCCCTCCAAAAAGTGACGCCACTCTTCAAAAGCCAACTTAATGGCCAAGAGTTCCCTATTGCCGACATCATAATTCCTCTCGGCGGACGACAATTTTTTAGAGAAGAAAGCGCACGGATGCCATTTACCAGGGGACGGACCTTGAGATAATACCGCACCCACTCCTACGTCAGATGCGTCTACCTCCACAATGAACGGTTGTGATGCATCAGGTTGGATGAGTATGGGTGCTGAAGCAAAACATTTTTTCAAGGAGGAAAATGCTTGACAAGCTTTGTCAGACCACCTAGAAAAATCCGTCCCTTTTTTTGTCATGTCAGTGAGAGGTTTGACAACGGATGAGAAATTACGAATAAATTTCCGGTAGTAGTTAGCAAACCCCAGGAAACGCTGCAGTGCTTTAAGATCCTCTGGCCGATCCCATTCAAGCACAGCCTTCACTTTCCCAGGGTCCATACGGAAACCGGAAGCTGACACCAGGAATCCTAAAAACTGAAGTTCTTGTACGGCGAATACACACTTCTCCCATTTGGCGTACAGTTTATTGTCTCGCAAGATCTGCAACACCTGTCTCACATGCTCCTGATGAGACACAAGATCCGGCGAGTAAATTGAGATGTCATCTAGATAAATGACAACAAACTGTCCCACTAGGTGGCGAAAGATGTCATTAACAAAATGTTGAAACACCGCCGGGGCAGTAGTCAGACCGAAAGGCATGACAAGGTTCTCATAATGTCCCTCCGGAGTGTTAAACGCCGTCTTCCACTTATCCCCCTCCTTTATCCTAATCAGATTATACGCCCCCCTGAGATCCAACTTAGAGAACCATTTGGCGCCCACAATCTGATTGAAGAGATCAGGAATAAGTGGGAGCGGATACGGATCTCGGACCGTAATCCGATTAAGCTCACGGAAATCCAGGCAAGGGCGTAGGCCTCCATCTTTTTTCTTCACAAAGAAGAACCCCGCGGCCACTGGGGAAGATGAAGGTCTAATATGCCCCTTGGCCAGACTTTCCGAAATATATCCTTCATAGCTTGCCTCTCAGGACCAGAAAGGTTATATAACCTAGATTTTGGTAACTTAGCATCAGGAAGCAATTTTATAGCACAGTCATACGCGCGATGAGGAGGTAATTCTTGACACCCTTCCTCTGAAAACACATCCTCAAAGTCCTCCAGAAAAGGAGGTAAGGTTCTAGGCACGACCGCACCGATGACCGTGTTCATGCAGTTACTATTGCAAAATTCACCCCACTGGCTTATCTCTCTGGATTGCCAATTAATAACTGGGTTATGTTTAGTTAACCAAGGAAGTCCCAACACAATAGGAGTGGGAAGGCCCTCCAACACATAACAAGACAATAGTTCTTTATGTATTGCCCCCACTCGAAGGTCTATGTTATGCACGGCTTGCACAAAGCTACCTTGACCGAGAGGCCTGGCGTCAATAGAGAATATAGGGATAGGTTTGGCCAATACACTCAGTTGCATACCTTGCACCTGGGCAAACCGAGCGTCCACCAGATTAGCCGCGGCCCCACTATCCAGAAGAACAGAAATCCTCTCAGTTCTCGTACCTACCACCACCTCCGCTGGTACGAGAAACTGAGACGGACTTGGGGACGAAATACATACTCCCAGATTGTCGTCCACCACACAACCTGGGATCAACAGTTTTCCGGCGACTCCTTGCTCAGCAAAGTACGGGATGGACACCCCCCAACAAAATGTCCCTTTCTCCCGCAGAAGTAACACTTTCCTGTCTTGCGGCGCACCGCCGATCCCCTCCCTCGAAACGATGTCCCTCCTAACTGCATAGGCTCCTCAGAACAAACCAGGGGAACCTCAATATAAGGGACTATAGTAGAAGGTGGAGTCATCACAGGGGCGGAGTTACCTCGCACCTCTCCCGAAGCCGTCTATCAATGCGAATAGCAAGGGCCATAGCGGCCTCCAGTGACGGGGGAGAATCATACTGAGCCAACACATCTTTTAATTTGTCAGATAATCCTTGACAAAACTGGCTCCTAAGAGCTGGGTCATTCCACTGAGTATCTGTGGCCCATCTACGGAACTCAGAAGAAAATTCCTCCGCCGGACGATCTCCCTGCTGTATCTTACGTAACTTCATTTCAGCAAGGGAGACCCGATCCGGGTCATCATATACCAGACCCAGGGCTGTAAAAAATCGATCTACTGACTGGAGAGCCGGGGAGTCCGGAGGAAGAGAGAACGCCCAGGATTGAGGGTCCCCTTGTAAGAGCGAGATGACAATTCCCACCCTTTGATCTTCACTCCCCGAAGACCGAGGCCGTAGCCGAAAATATAATTTACATGCCTCCCGGAAGGTAAAAAATTTGTCCCGCCCACCAGTGAACCTGTCCGGGAGAGCTACTTTAGGTTCAGATCTGGTTTGCTCCCGGGGTACAAAACCTTGGACTTAACGTCCGTCAGCTCCATGGACAAACTCTGCAACTGCTGAGCTAACTGGGCTACTGGATCCATGGTAGCTGGGGAGAATCTTTTAGTTTGTTCGGTGAAAATGTCACGACGTATAACAGATATATTCTATGATAGTAACATATATCTAATGTGACAACATTCTATATTTCATATAATAGAAAATATCAACATGTATACATAGTATCTGCCAGCAATGTCTTACCTGACATAATATCCTATGTATTGTGGGTCTATACTGTGTACGTGTCACGCTGTCTCAGGATAGAGGTGGACCGGGGTCTATGCTGACCCTGAACTGGGGTCCTGACTAGTCCCTCTACCTGGAGGTACTGTTAATGGTACAGAGGTCCAGGCCGCCAGCGTAACCCTGTCTCCTGTAGATCCCTGACCACTGTAATCTAGTCCTGAGAAGGACCCTGATTACCACCACAGGGAATGGGCAGGTCACAGCTTACACACAGTCTAAGACAAACGAGACAGACAAGGGGTAAAGAAAACACTGCCTTGCATACAAAACTTCCACTACAGAGGAACACAAAAGGTTAAGGAGATAAACAATAAGCGAGGAGAGGAAAAACCACAACAGGCACTCTTAGCTTAAGTCTTCTCAGAAACGATCCGCTCTGCTGGTCTGAATGAATGCTTTCACCGACAACTTCCCCAGCAGACCAGCAGGTATATGAAGGAAGCTAATTAACAAAACATCAATCGCAGCTGGGCGAGGCTGGTCAGTCCAGCACCGAGAGAGAAAGAATTAACTCCCTCAGTGCCGAAAAACACCCAGCACCAGAAACTCAGCTGTGCGAAGTCAGGGTGTGCAATCGCAACGATCTTCGCCGCGACACACCCGTGACAAAAGCACCAACTCTACTAATTTCAAAATCACCTGAGATCACATGACCTCTACCACCTAAATTAGTTCTCTGGTGTAACAAAATCAAAACAGCAGCCACTGAAAAAACTGGAAAAAGCAAAAGTACAAACATCAGTGGCTGAACTAAACTGAGAGGGCAAAAGCCCCCGGAGGGGACCCTGAAGGCCCCCACAGAAGTGCAGGACAAAATGCAAAAATCAAGCACAAAAACAAAAAGAAGAAAATGTCTTATCTGTTAGCAGGAGATGCAGACACGACACAGCAGGCTACAAAGGAAACAGGACTCAAGGATTGAGACCAGAACAATTGATCACCGGCAACCCTGATGGGAAGGCGACTCCCTTATATAAGACCAGTCAGTAACACCTGATTCCCACTCCTCACAATCTTCACTGGACAGTCCAGTACCGCTTGTAACCACCAGAGGGAGCCTCTGCTCAGAACTCATTTCAAGTCCATTCACAACAGCAAGATGTCCAGGGAATGTGCCCCTGACTTTGTCCCTCCACTGGTAAGTTGAATGAGTTTTTGCTATGTGAAGGCCCAGGAAAAACCATTAAGTTGACAAAATTGTAAACAGTAATTATCATATATGTTTCATTTATGAATCTTTGCTGTATTTTAGTCTATAATCTATATATTATTCTTATAATAAATTAGAGTTTTTTTATGTATCCAACTAAGCTATTTAATATTTTATTTTGTAGGCAGATATATTTTTGCTGTACACCTCTGAACCAAACAGCCTATGTTATGTGGAGACAGCAGATATAGATGGGTAAGAATTTCTTAAATTTAATTAACTAGCATAAAGGAGGCTATATTCATTTTGTTATTTTCTTTGAGATATCAGTTGTGCAATAATACAATTTTTTCCTATGCATTCAGCAAGAAAGTGATTGTAGATCAGCTTAAAATTTTTGAGACTGACACAAAAGTTTGCTGCTTCAGTTTTTATAGTGGCAATTGCATTCACTTTAGGAGATTATGAAGCTTAATCAGATGAATTGAAAAAAATTGCAGTCATTCTTTGCATGAAAATTAGCTTAATCACAAAGAAAACATTACCACAAAATTTCTGCCCTATTCCAAAATCACCTGATTATATAATTTCAGTGATATTTTCATTAGCTCAGAAAAAACGCATTAATGAGGAATAGGCAGCTGATATCACAATGTAATGCTGATTGAATTTTAAGAGCAGACTGGTTGAATTGAAAGAGTACTGGTGCTTGAAAATGTTGTCTTATTCTGTTAACCATACCAACAAAAGAAAAAATGGGCAAATATATTCAAAATATTTTTATTAAGTCAAAAGATTAAAAACAGGAGAAGAAACAAGAAGTGAAAAACTCTAGGTACACAACATAAGTGTGAACAACCAAGGCTAAACAGGCATTATACAAAAAATATAAATCCAAGTGGCACTGGATCCTTATAAAATTAAGTCTTTCTGCACATATACAATAACAGTCATATGACTCAAGTTACCTCAATAGAAATATTAACGGAGGAAAAAATATGTATATCCTGCCAGACAGTAACTGTATAAATGTGCAATAATAAATCCTGGGAAAAGCATATCAGACATGTGCAATGAAGTAAAAAATACGCACAGTAGCTTAAATGGAGGGGAGCCTAAATATTAATATAATCACGCCACATATGTATACATTGGGGGGTCATATAATGGGATATAACAAGGTGGCGGTGCTGCTGCATCATGAGACTCAGCCAAAGTACATAAGGATAAGGTCTAGTGACCAGATGTTACAGACACCAGCCATAATGGTATCCCACTAAGCCGCCCAAACGTGCGCATAAGCGTGTCCCCATACACAGCTAAAGTAGCTACAAAATCCAAAAAAATAAAGCGTACATAGTCCCTATAAGGCTGTAGCCCTAGTAAGGAAAGAGTTATAGGCACATAGTCCACAAATGTTATTGCACATATGCCCTAGGATACAATATAAGCCATACCACAATGGGTGAAAGTTGTAAACACTAGACCAGAAATACCAGCAAAGTGCTGTGTGCATTACCTGGCGTTTAAGGAGAACCCCGACGCACGTTTCACATCAGCTTCCTCGGGGGGTTGTGTAGAGCAGAGCAAAGGCAACCCTATTTATACAAGACAGTGTAGGTTGCGGTGAATCAGCGGTAAAGCGGCGCTCCAGGTGCCGGCACTGAAGGCAGGAAGCCACGCATCAGGCGTCCGACGTCACAAGGAACCGCCCACCAGCGACGCGTCAGCTGGAGGGCGGGCCACGCGACGCTGCAAGGACGCGTGTCCATGGCAACCAGCCAGCAGCAGGCACTACAGGAGCGCACACCGCCGAGACATCCAAAATATACGTGAGACGGATGGATAGATATAATAGAGTCAAATGCATATCGATAATCATAGCTATACAGTATCCATGTGGAAATACATAAGGGCAAGGCGCACAATGTTGGAACGCTAGAAATGTATATCTCTGACATGAGCATAGGTTTATTTGGGGAAACCATACACATATAGGTAAATTTAACCCCATAAGTTCCCACATGGAAATGTATACTAATGTTGAGATATATGAGCAAAGCCAAATATTACAGAGATAAAACACTCCCATAGTAGAATAAATAATTCATAAACAGGCTTCATTGCTCTTATAGTACCACATAGGGATACATATAACTATCCTAAAGGAGGAATGAAATCAGCACCACAAATTGCAGGTGCTGAGATCCAACATTAGGCAAGTATACTCAACCCTAATATACTGTAATCAACCCACCATGCAAAAACATGCATGAAAGAACCCAATCCCATTATCTCTGTAATATTTGGCTTTGCTCATATCTTTTTTTTTCACTAGCTAAATGTGAAACAGTAGGGACTTGACTTTCAAATTGTTTGTAGCATCTAGTGTGTTATAGGTTCCAGAGGCCCCTCAAAAATTATTCTCTTACTAACGTCATACAGTAGGGGACACCTCACTTTCAAATTGTTTGTACCATCTAGTGTGTTATAGAGGCCTGATCCAGAGGCCACAAAAAATTCTTCTGTTACGAACATCATACAGTAGGGGACATCTCACTTTCAGATTGTTTGTAGCATATGTTATTTGTCATACAGGCCTCATCTACACTCAAACAGTTATTTCTTCTGTGACTAATATGATTCAGCACGCCATATTTACCTTGTAATTTACTGCCGCTGAAATTCAGCTGTTTGCAGAGCTGTTAAAAATCTAATTTTTTGTTGCTAATACTGTGCTACTACCACACTATCCAAGCAACATGACTGGAAAAAAGCAAGGCCGTAGTCGAAGGGGAATTAGGCTTGGTGTTCAAAGTGTACAGTATAGTCCACAGAGGTGGCACACAAATTACCCTTGCTTCCCCCCACGTCCCAACTCTCCAACTGTACAACTAACTATGGAAAGTCAGTTCACTGAAAGCACCAATTATATCTATTAATAAAACTTAACTTTTAATGGATTCATAAAATATGTATAATAACATAAAAAAACACAAAAAACCCTATTATGCACCTATTGTCTCCCTTCCTACCAGTGGAGGTTGGCACCCTTAGTCCTGTACAGTGGCGCCTCCTCTCATCGGTGGCTATCCTTCCCTCTCCCTAGACAACCCTATAGGATACACAGGGTGTAAAAAGCTGTCTGTAAGGTACCATTTGTGATCAGGTCAGCAAGTACCCTAATTCTGATATACCATATGGTACGTGAGCGAAGCCACAGGGGAACGCGAGAACGGGACCTAGGTAAACGGGCGGTAATTCACTATCAAACTCCACCGCACCCAAAAGCACTACAAATATTGGCTGGTGACTACCTCAGGCAGCCTTTATCTACCCCCTATTTACTAAAGATGGCTGGACAATCTTTGCCAAAAACCACCTGTACTTTGTGTCAACCCCACCTCAATGTAGATTGTTAGCTCTTACGAGTAGGTTCGTCAATATGTTTGCTTTAATTATTGGACTATAGTTAACTTTGTAACTTATGACTGTTTTATATGAACTGCTGACTTGTAAAGCGCTGCAGAATATGTTTGTGCTATGTAAATAAAGATTATTAGATGTAGTAGATTGGAGATGGCTAAATTCAAGCTCTTAGCTTTGCAATGTGTAGGATGAAACAATTAGTGATGATCGAATAGTGAAATATTCGGATTCGGGAAAATCGGCACAAATAATTTCCAATATCCGTGTATTCATACCGAATAACGAATTCAATGCAAGTCAATGGGAAAGCCGAATATTTTTCTGCTGACCCCAACAAATATGTCTGGGGGCATAGCAAAAAAATCAGGGTATAACGGGTCAGTCGCTCAAGCCAGAGGGAGAACTATAACTGACGAGGGCAGTCAGCAGCAGCAACGAGAAATAGCCGACCATGCACCAAAGAGAGGCAGAGAAAGGTTAACCCATAAATGACAAGGACGGGGAAGAGATGGAAGAAAGCAAACCCCGACCTGGATCATGACAAGAGGCCATGAGAAGTGGTCAGAGATAGGAGCTGGAATTGGGGAGGTGAGACTGTTTATGGAAATGTTGAAGTCTCCCGGGATAACGGTTGGCAATTCCGAGAACATGAAGTGCAGTATCCAGGCAGAAAAGTAGTCAAGGAAGTGGGTGAGTGAGCCTGGGAGACAGCATATGATGGCTACTCTGAGAGAGAGGGGATGTAAGAGCCTGATGGTGTGGACCTCAAAAGAAGAATGGTATCCAATCAGCCTGCATTTTTTTTTAAATAAAAAAGGATTGGTGGTAGCAGCGAGTAGTGTGGCATTATTGTGGAGTTAGCAGTGATCGTACAGTGATTGAGGGGGTACACAATACACATATTCCATGCGTTGTAATTAGAGATCAGCGAACCTTTCAAGGTGCGGTTCGATTCCCATTTTTGTAGAATAGGTGCCGGTTGACAATTATTTCGCTCAGGATAACAGCAAGATTAAGCATCTGCTCTAATATTTTTGTGCCCCGTCCTATGTGTGACAAAAAAAATTAAACCTAGTGAAGAACAATGCTCATCTTGCCTGTCGAGGCGTCAGACGTTTCGCAGATTCCAAATATACAAGATTCTCATAAACCGTGATCACCATAACCGAATGAACCGCTCCCTCCAAAAAACGCCACTCTTCAAAAGCCCACTTGATTGCCAAGAGTTCCCTGTTACCAATGTCATCATTTTTCTCTGCATACGACAGTTTTTTTCAAAAAATATGCATATGGACGCCATTTACCAGGAGACTCACCCTGGGACAACACAGCCCTCACTCCTACCTCAGACGCGTCAACCTCAACAATAAAAGGCTGGGAGATATCAGGCTGTATGAGGATCCGCACAGATGACAAAAACATCTCTCCAAAGTAGCAAATGCCATCCTGGCCAGACTGGACAACTTGGAAAAGTCTATCCCCTTCCTAGTCATATCCGTCAGAGGTTTAGCTACAGTCATGGACAAAAGTTTTGAGAATGACACAAATATTAATTTTTACAAAGTATACTGCTTCACTTTTTCTAATGGCAATTTGCATATACTCCAGAATGTTATAAAGAGTGATCAGCTTAACAGCAATTACTTGCAAAGTCAATATTTGGCTAGAAAATGAACTTTATCCCCCAAAACACATTTCAACATCATTGCAGCCCTGCCTTAAAAGGACCAGCTAACCTCTTTTCAGTGATTGCTCCATTAACACAGGTGTGGGTGTTGATGAGGACATGGCTGGAGATCAATCTGTCATGATTAAGTAAGAATGACACCACTGGACACTTTAAAAGGAGGCTTGGCATCATTGTTTCTCTTCTGTTAACCATGGTTATCTCTAAAGAAACACGTGCAGTCGTTATTATTATTATTATTATACATTTATATAGCGCCATTTATTCCATGACGCTTTACATATGAAAAGGGAAAAATATAGACAGGTACAATAAACATGTGCTGGACAAGGGACACACAAGTACAGAAGGAGAGAGGACCCTGCCCGCGAGGGCTCACAGTCTGCGGGGATGGGTGAGAATACACTAGGAAAGGGTAGAGCTGGTCGTGCGATGGTTCAGTACACTGAGGATCATTGCAGGTTGTAGGCTTGTCGGAACAGGTGGGTCTTCAGGTTTTTCTTGAAGATCTCCGTTGTTGGTGAAAGTCTGATGTTTTGCGGCAGGGAGTTCCAGAGTATGGGGGAAGCCCGGGAGAAGTCTTGTATGCGGTTGTGGGAAGAAGAGATGAGGGGGGAGTCGAGAAGGAGATCTTGAGAGGATCGAAGGTTGCGTGTAGGTAGGTAGCGGGAGACCATGTCACAGATGTATGGAGGAGAAAGGTTGTGGATGACTTTGTATGTCATGGTTAAGGTTTTGAACTGGAGCCTCTGGGCAATAGGAAGCCAGTGAAGGGCCTGGCATAAGGGAGAGGCTGGGGAATAGCGGGGAGACAGGTGGATTAATTGTGCAGCAGAGTGTAGGATGGACTGGAGTGGTGCCAGAGTGCTAGAGGGGAGGCCAGACAGTAGGAGGTTGCAGTAGTCGAGGCGGGAGATAAGTGCGTGCACTAGTGTTTTTGTGGTTTCATGGTTGAGGAATGAGCGGATCCGGGAAATATTTTTGAGTTTGAGGCGGCAGGAGGTGGCGAGGGCTTGGATATGTGGTTTGAAAGAGAGGGCAGAGTTGATGACCACCCCAAGGCACCGAGCATGTGGGACTGGGGAAAGCGAGCAGCCATTGACATTGATGGATAGGTCTGGTGGAGGGGTAGAATGAGGTGGGGGAAAGATGATGAATTCTGTTTTGTCCATGTTCAGTTTGAGAAAGCGAGCAGAAAAGAAGGCTGAGATAGCAGACAGACACTGTGGGATTTTGGTCAGTAGGGAGGTGAGGTCAGGTCCAGATAGGTAGATTTGCGTGTCATCGGCGTAGAGGTGATACTGCAAGCCGTGGGATTCTATGAGCTGTCCCAGGCCGAAAGTGTAGATGGAGAAGAGTAGGGGTCCTAGGACTGAGCCTTGA
Organism: Oophaga sylvatica; assembly: GCA_033576555.1. Taxonomy (NCBI): domain Eukaryota; kingdom Metazoa; phylum Chordata; class Amphibia; order Anura; family Dendrobatidae; genus Oophaga; species Oophaga sylvatica. The sequence continues at coordinate 344,075,963 of JARQOD010000001.1, forward strand.
GGAACACCGACAGACAGGGGGCGAGGTGAGGAGGTCGTGTGTGAGAGGGAGACACTAAATGTTCGGTCTGTTAGGTATGATGAGATCCAGGATAGGGCCAAGTCTGTGATGCCAAGAGATGAGAGAATCTGTAGCAGGAGGGAATGGTCCACGATGTCAAAGGCAGAAGACAGGTCCAGGAGAAAGAGGACAGAGTAGTGTCGCTTGCTCTTGGCGGTTAGCAGGTCGTTAGTGACTTTAGTTAGGGCAGTTTCAGTTGAGTGATGCGGTCGAAAGCCTGATTGTAACCGGTCAAAGAGGGAACAGGAGGAAAGGTGGGAGGACAGTTCAAGATATACATGCTGTTCCAGTAGTTTTGAGGCGTAGGGGAGAAGAGATATCGGGCGATAGCTAGACGCAGAGGATGGGTTGAGGGAGGGCTTTTTGAGGATCGGTGTGATTAAAGCATGTTTGAAGGGTGAAGGAAAGACACCATTTGTAAGTGAAAGGTTGAAGAGGTGTGTGAGAGTAGGGATGAAGACTGTGGCAAAGTTAGGGATGAGGTGGGACGGGAGTGGGTCAAGCGCGCAAGTGGTGAGGTGTGATATTGACAGGAGAGTGGAGAGCTGATCTTCTGTCATGGTGGTGAAGCTGGTTTTGGAAGAACAGGGCTGAGTGGCTAAGAGGGGCATTGGGGGCTGCAGGCCAAAGCCTTCTCTGATAGTATCAATCTTTTGCTTAAAGAAGGAGGCAAAGTCTTCGGCAGAAATGAGAGGAGAGGGAGGAGGTGCTGTGGGATGGAGTAGAGAATTGAAACTGTTGAAGAGCTGTTTAGGGTTGTGAGACAGGGAGGATATGAGAGATGCGAAGTAAGTTTGTTTTGCGGCAGAGAGCGTCGACTTGAAGCTGGCAAGGGACTGCTTGTATGCGTTGAAGTGCTCGGTAGAATGGGTTCTCTTCCATCTCCGCTCGGTAGCCCTGGAAGCCCGTCTCAATTCTTTGGTCAGGCCGGTCAGCCAGGGCTGCCTGTTGATTGTACGAGTTTTGCTCTGCGTGAGGGGGGCGGCCGAATCAAGTGTGGCTTTTATTGTGGTGTTATAAAATGTGGCAGCAGCATCTGTGTCATGAAGTGAGGCTATGTCTGTGAGAGGGAGGAGGGACTCAGAGAGCGATTGTAAATTGAGGTGTTTGAGATTTCTGCGAGGGTGGGTGAGTTTGTGGAGTGGGGGATGCGTACTAAGAGAGGAGAGGGAAGAGAATGTCAGTAAGTTGTGGTCAGACAGGGGGAGTGGGGAGTTAGTGAGATTAGTGAGGGAACAGAGACGGGTGAAGATAAGGTCCAGCGTGTGACCGCCTTTGTGAGTGGCCGCAGAGGACCATTGAGTGAGGCCGAGGGAAGCTGTGAGCGAAAGAAGTTTAGAGGTAGCCGGGGTGGAAGTGTCAATGGGGATGTTGAAATCGCCTATGATGATGGTGGGGATGTCAGCAGAGAGGAAATGGAGTAGCCAGGTGGTGAAGTGGTCGAGAAAGGTGGAGATGGCTAGTTCCGGGGGGCGGTAGATGACAGCCAGTTGGAGGTTGGAGGGGGAATAGATGCGAACGGAGTGCACTTCGAACGAGGAAATAGCAGCGGAGGGTGGAATTTGAATAGGGGTAAAGGAGCAGGTATCAGACAGGAGTAAGTCAACTCCTCCACCACGTTTGTTGCTGGGGCGAGGGGTGTGAGAAAGATGAAATCCGCCATAGGAAAGCGCAGCTGGAGAGGCTGTGTCAGAGGGAGTGAGCCAGGTTTCAGTGATGGCAAGGAAGGAGAGTTTGTTGGTGATAAAGAGGTCGTGGATAAATGACAGTTTATTGCAGACGGAGCGTGCGTTCCATAGTACTCCGGGTAGGGGGACCGGGGAGGGGGGTGTGGATGGATAGGTATGAGGTTGACATGGTTGCAAAAACGTGTGGAAGATCGTGGCAGGGTGTTAGAAATGATTGTGGGGATGTGTTGAGGAGGGCCAGGATTTGGGGATACATCGCCAGCGATGAGGAGTAGCAGACAGAGCGTTAGAAGGTGAGAGCAGGATAAGCCATGGTGTGGCCGTGTGTGTCTTGGTAAAAAGGATTGTATGTGGAGGAACAGTTCTGAGGGAAAGGTGAGATGGCTGGGGAGAATGGAGGGGGAAATTACTAATTCCTTACTAGGTGGGGGGATTACAGGGATAGGAAGAAAGATGGGGGGATTACAGGGGATAGGAAGAAAGAAAGGAGGATGGGAGTGAAAGTGAAAAGAAACTGAAACATAGTGGTTTTAAATTATGTTACCTTGCAGTCAAATTCCAGTCAAATTCTAGTCTAATTCACAGTAGTGTAATTAGAAATCTGTAATTTGAAATATGGGATTTGAAATATGTGGAGCAGACACGGGTCTGGAGCAGACCCATTGCACTGAATATATCTGCAACTAATGGCAATCAGGTGTGATTGGAAAGTGGGCTGAGACTGCTCAGGCCAAATACACAGAGTTAAGGAAAGGTCATAAAAGGGGGAGGGGTTACACAGACCACTCAGATGTGTGGTGAAGATAAGAATGGAGTACAATTATGTACACAGGAAGATGGGTGAGCAAATCATACCATTAAACAAAGCAATACACATGGTGCATTCAGGAACATTGAAAAGCTGGGGAAGGTTTTCATACCATTAAACAAAGCAATACACATGGTGCATTCAGGAACATTGAAAAGCTGGGGAAGGTTTTCATACCATTAACCAAAGGAATACACATGGTGCATTCAGGAACATTGAAAAGCTGGGGAAGGTTTTCATACCATTAAACAAAGCAATACACATGGTGCATTCAGGAACATTGAAAAGCTGGGGAAGGTTTTCATACCATTAAACAAAGCAATACACATGGTGCATTCAGGAACATTGAAAAGCTGGGGAAGGTTTTCATACCATTAAACAAAGCAATACACATGGTGCATTCAGGAACATTGAAAAGCTGGGGAAGGTTTTCATACCATTAAACAAAGCAATACACATGGTGCATTCAGGAACATTGAAAAGCTGGGGAAGGTTTTCATACCATTAAACACAGCAATACACATGGTGCATTCAGGAACATTGAAAAGCTGGGGAAGGTTTTCATACCATTAAACAAAGCAATACACATGGTGCATTCAGGAACATTGAAAAGCTGGGGAAGGTTTTCATACCTGTGGGAATAGAAGAACATCTCAGTCACAAGGTGATGATGACAATGCTGTAGGATTCATGTGTGGCCAAATGCATACTAGAATTCTAGTCTAATTCACAGTAGTGTAATTAGAAATCTGTAATTTGAAATATGGGATTTGAAATATTTGGAGCAGACACGGGTCTGGAGCAGACCCATTGCACTGAATATATCTGCAGCTAATGGCAATCAGGTGTGATTGGAAAAAAGAGTCATCATTGCAATGCACAAAAATGGCCTAACAGGGAAGAGTATCGCAGCTAGAAAGATTGCACCTGTTGTGAATGGGTTTGAGATGAGTTCTGAGCAGAGGCTCCCTCTGGTGGTTACAAGCGGTGCTAGTGAGGATTGGGAATCAGGTGTTACTGATTGGTCTTATTTAAGGGAATCGTTTTCCCATCAGGGTTGCCGGTGATCAATTGTTCTGGTCTGAATCCTTCTTTCCAGTTTCCCTTGTAGCCTGCTGTGTCGTGTCTGCATCTCCTGCTATCAGATAAGACAATTTCTTATTTTGTGTTTTTGCTATATTTTTGCATTTTGTCCTGCACTTCTGTGGGGGCCTTCTGGGTCCCCTCCGGGGGCTTTTTGCCCTCTCAGTTTAGTCCAGCCACTGTGTTTTGTACTTTTGCTTTTTGCAGTTTTTTCAGTGGCTGCTGTTTTTGTTACACCAGAGAACTAATTTAGGTGGTAGAGGTCGTGTGATCTCAGGTGATTTTGAAATTAGTATGTTGGTGTTTTTCAGGGTTTTCTGGGATTGCAGTAAGTACCCTTCCTGTCCTTTTCTATTTAGATAGTTTGGGCCCCAGCGTTTGCTCATACTATTTTCTTTCTGTGTCAGTATTTCCTCTTGTCTAACCGCCATTATATGTTTGGGGGCTTTCTATTATCTTTGGGGTTCTGCTCCGGGGCAGATAGCTTTCCTATTTCTATCTTTAGGTGTAGTTAGTTTCTCAGGCTGTGACGAGGCGTCTAGGACCATCGTAGGAACGCTCCACGGCTGCCTCTAGTTGTGGTGGTTAGTCAGGGTACTGCAATCTCATAGATTCCAACTGCTCTGGTGTATTGCCTTTTTTACCTGCACTCCTCAGCTACCGTAACATAACAGTATCACCGGCCCAAAAAAATTGTATGGTACTCACAGAAGGGAAAAAAAAAAATATTTTGAAGGAAGAAAAGTTGTCAGAGATATTTTTCTGTTTGTTGCATTTTTTTTTTTTTTTTTTTTTTTTTTTTCCCTCTGTATCTCTGGGTGCTGGGGAGGATCTTTTCTCCCAATGGAGTTTGCACAGTTGTCTGGCCGTGTGGATCAGCTTGCCACTGAGGTTCAGAGTATTGCTGCATATCTTGCTAGGTTGCCTGTTGTGGAACCTAGGATCCCCATGCCAGATTTGTTTTCAGGGGATCGAGCTAAGTTTCAGAATTTCAAAAATAATTGTAAATTGTTTCTTGCCTTAAAATCTAAGTCCTCAGGAAACGCAGCGCAGCAGGTTCAAATTGTCATCTCTCTCCTGCGCGGCGATCCTCAGGATTGGGCTTTTTCCCTGACACCTGGGGATCCTGTTTTGAGTGATGTTGATGTATTTTTTCAGGCTTTGGGGTTATTGTACGATGAGCCTAATATCACTGATCAAGCTGAAAAAGCCTTGTTGGCATTAAATCAGGGGCTTGATGACGCTGAGTTATACTGTCAGAGATTCCGTAGGTGGGCAGTCCTGACCAAATGGAATGACGACGCTTTGGCGGCCCTTTTCCGGAAGGGTCTGTCGGATAATGTAAAGGATGTTATGGTGGGATTCCCTGTCCCCTCTGGTCTCAATGATTCTATGTCATTAGCGATTCAAATTGACAGACGTTTGCGTGAGCGGAGAAGTATGCGTGGAGTGGTGTTGCCTTGTGAGCCAGCTGCTGAGCCCATGCAGTGTGATGGAGTGGTGTCTGGGGCACAGCGTCATGAGTTTCGAAAGCGCAATGGGTTATGTTTCTACTGTGGTGATGCCTCTCATGCTATTTCAGTCTGCCCTAAGCGGGGAAGACGTTTTGCACGCTCAGTTGTCTTGGGTAGTGTTCAGACTAAGTTTTTATTAACTGTCACTCTGATATGCTCTCTGTCCTCATTTTCTGCTCAGGCTTTCGTTGATTCTGGAGCAGCTATTAACCTGATGGATTATGATTTTGCTAAACGTTGTGGATTTCCCTTGATACCCCTACAGAAGTCTATTCCCCTACTGGGGATCGATTCTACCCCTTTGGCTGAGAATAAACCCCAGTTTTCTACTCAGGTGATAATGAGGGTTGAACCTGATCACCAGGAGTGCTGCAAATTTTTGGTTCTATATAATCTGCATGACATTATCGTGCTGGGTTTCCCTTGGTTACAGTCTCATAATCCTGTTTTGGATTGGAAATCTGTGTCTGTAACCAGTTGGGGCTGCCAATGTGTTAATACCAACACTCCTGTTTTTTCTGCCTCCCCCCAGGCTGAGGATGTTCCTGACTTTTTGTTTGATTTTTCTGATGTGTTTAGCGAAAGTAAATCTGCATCCTTACCTCCCCATAGGAGCTATGACTGCGCTATTGAATTAGTGCCAGGTAGTAAATTCCCTAAGGGTCGCCTCTTTAACTTGTCTATACCTGAACATGACGCTATGCGGTCTTATATCAAGGAATCATTGGAGAAGGGTCATATCAGACCATCCTCTTCACCCTTAGGTGCCGGTTTTTTCTTTGTGGCCAAAAAAGATGGTTCATTAAGGCCGTGTATTGATTATCGTCTCTTGAACAATATTACTGTGAAATATCAATACCCGTTACCCTTGATTTCTGACCTGTTTTCCAGGGTGAAAAACGCTACTTGGTTTACCAAGCTTGACCTCAGGGGGGCGTATAACCTTATTCGCATTAAGCACGGGGATGAATGGAAGACGGCATTTAACACCCCTGAAGGGCATTTTGAGTACCTTGTGATGCCCTTTGGGCTCACTAATGCTCCTTCCGTCTTCCAGTCCTTCATGAATGACATTTTCAGGGATTTTGTGGACAAGTTTCTGATTGTTTATTTGGATGATATCTTGATTTTTTCTAATGACTGGGACTCTCATGTGAAACATGTTCGAACTGTATTCCAGATTTTGAGACAGAATGCTCTGTATGTGAAGGGATCAAAGTGTCTTTTTGGCGTACAGAAGATCTCATTTCTGGGATTCATTTTGTCCCCATCTGTTATTGAAATGGACCCGGTCAAGGTTCAGGCCATCTGTGATTGGGTCCAACCTACTTCATTAAAGGCTCTTCAGAGATTTTTGGGTTTTGCCAATTTTTATCGTAAATTTATTGGTAATTTCTCTGTTATTGTTAAACCATTAACTGATTTGACCAGAAAGGGTTCTGATGTGGTGAATTGGCCTCCTGAGGCAGTCTCTGCGTTTCAGGAACTTAAGCAGAGATTCACTTCTGCTCCTGTTCTACGGCAGCCTGATGTTTCTCTGCCATTTCAGGTGGAGGTTGATGCCTCTGAAATTGGGGCAGGTGCCGTTTTGTCCCAAAAAGATCCAGAGACCTCTAAAAGTAACCCTTGTGCCTTTTCTCTCTCGAAAATTTTCTCCTACTGAACGTAATTATGACGTGGGTAATCGGGAGTTATTGGCCATGAAGTGGGCTTTTGAAGAGTGGAGACATTGGCTGGAGGGAGCCAAACATCAGGTGGTGGTCCTTACGGACCATAAGAATCTGGTCTATCTGGAATCTGCCAAGCGACTCAATCCTAGACAGGCCAGGTGGGCCTTGTTTTTCACACGTTTTAATTTTGTGGTTTCCTTTCTTCCTGGCACTAAGAATGTTAAGGCGGATGCCCTCTCGAGGAGTTTCCTTGCGGACTCTCCTGAGCTATCTGATCCCTCTGTTATTTTGAAGGAGGGTGTAGTTCTTTCCGCCATCTCGCCTAATTTGAGACTTGCTCTGGAGGGGTGTCAGGAGGATAGGCCCGAGCGCTGCCCTGTTGGAAAATTGTTTGTCCCGGACCAATGGAAAAAGAGTGTGATGTCTGAGATTCATTGTTCCGCATTGGCTGGGCATCCCGGAATTTTTGGTACCAGAGACTTGGTTAGTCGGTCCTTTTGGTGGCCTACCTTGTCTCGCGATGTCAGGGAATTTGTGCAGTCCTGCGGGACTTGCTCTCGCTCCAAGCCTTGCTCTCGCTCTAGTGGTTTGTTGATGCCATTGCCTGTGCCCAAGAGACCATGGACCCATATCTCTATGGATTTCATTTCCGATCTTCCTGTTTCTCAGAGAATGACCACCATCTGGGTAATTTGTGATAGGTTTTCCAAAATGATACATCTTGTGCCATTACCTAAGTTGCCTTCCTCCTCTGAATTGGTGCCGTTGTTCCTTCAGCACGTGGTTCGTTTACACGGCATTCCTGAGAACATTGTGTCTGACAGAGGAGTCCAGTTTGTTTCCAGATTTTGGAGGACTTTTTGTTCTAAACTGGGTGTTCAATTGTCTTTCTCCTCGGCATTTCATCCTCAGACCAATGGTCAAACTGAGAGAACAAACCAGACATTGGAGACTTATCTAAGATGCTTTGTGTCTGCTGATCAGGATGACTGGGTCTCTTTTTTGCCTTTGGCTGAGTTTGCTCTTAATAATAGGGCTAGCTCTGCCACTTTGATGTCTCCGTTTTTCTGTAATTCTGGGTTTCACCCTCGATTTTCTTCAGGACAGACGGAGGCTTCTGTCTGTCCAGGTGTTGACTCTGTTGTTGAGCGTATGCAGCAGATTTGGGACCAGGTAGTGGAGAGGTTGTCCCTCTCTCAGGAGAAGGCCCAGCGGTTTGCTAACCGGCATAGGACTGATGGTCCTCGGTTTAAAGTGGGGGACTTGGTCTGGTTGTCCTCAAAGAATATTCCTATGAGAGTAGCATCTCCTAAATTTAAGCCTAGGTTCATTGGACCTTATAAGATCATGGAGATTATTAATCCTGTTTCTTTTCGTTTGCTTCTTCCAGGGACATTTAAGATCCATAGCGTGTTCCACAAGTCCTTGTTGAAGAGGTTTGTTGAGCCAGTGGTTCCTGCTGCTGTGCCTCCTGACCCTGTTTTGGTTGAGGGCAATCTGGAGTATGTGGTTGAGAAAATATTGGATTCTCGTTTTTCTAGACGAAGGCTCCAGTATTTGGTTAAATGGAGAGGTTATGGTCAGGAAGATAATTCTTGGGTGTTTGCTTCGGACATCCATGCTAGGAGACTTATCCGTGCGTATCATAAAACTCATCCTGACCGACCTGGTTGCTCAAATGAGGGTTCGGTGACCCCTCCTCAAGGGGGGGGTACTGTTGTGAATGGGTTTGAGATGAGTTCTGAGCAGAGGCTCCCTCTGGTGGTTACAAGCGGTGCTAGTGAGGATTGGGAATCAGGTGTTACTGATTGGTCTTATTTAAGGGAATCATTTTCCCATCAGGGTTGCCGGTGATCAATTGTTCTGGTCTGAATCCTTCTTTCCAGTTTCCCTTGTAGCCTGCTGTGTCGTGTCTGCATCTCCTGCTATCAGATAAGACAATTTCTTATTTTGTGTTTTTGCTATATTTTTGCATTTTGTCCTGCACTTCTGTGGGGGCCTTCTGGGTCCCCTCCGGGGGCTTTTTGCCCTCTCAGTTTAGTCCAGCCACTGTGTTTTGTACTTTTGCTTTTTGCAGTTTTTTCAGTGGCTGCTGTTTTTGTTACACCAGAGAACTAATTTAGGTGGTAGAGGTCGTGTGATCTCAGGTGATTTTGAAATTAGTATGTTGGTGTTTTTCAGGGTTTTCTGGGATTGCAGTAAGTACCCTTCCTGTCCTTTTCTATTTAGATAGTTTGGGCCCCAGCGTTTGCTCATACTATTTTCTTTCTGTGTCAGTATTTCCTCTTGTCTAACCGCCATTATATGTTTGGGGGCTTTCTATTATCTTTGGGGTTCTGCTCCGGGGCAGATAGCTTTCCTATTTCTATCTTTAGGTGTAGTTAGTTTCTCAGGCTGTGACGAGGCGTCTAGGACCATCGTAGGAACGCTCCACGGCTGCCTCTAGTTGTGGTGGTTAGTCAGGGTACTGCAATCTCATAGATTCCAACTGCTCTGGTGTATTGCCTTTTTTACCTGCACTCCTCAGCTACCGTAACATAACAGCACCTCAGTCAACAATCTATCGCATCATCAAGAACTTCAAGGAGAGAGGTTCCATTGTTGCCAAAAAGGCTCCAGGGCGCCCAAGAAAGACCAGCAAGTGCCAGGACCGTCTCTTAAAAGTGTTTCAGCTGCGGGATCGGGCTACCAGCAGTGCAGAGCTTGCTCAGGAATGGCAGCAGGCAGGTGTGAGTGCATCTGCACGCACTGTGATACGGAGACTCTTGGAGCAAGGCCTGGTCTCAAGGAGGGCAGCAAAGAAGCCACTTCTCTCCAGAAAAAACATCATGGACAGACTGATATTCTGCAAAAGGTACAGGCAGTGGACTGCTGAGGACTGGGGTAAAGTTATTTTCTCTGATGAATCCCCTTTTCGATTGTTTGGGACATCAGGAAAACGCCTCATTCGGAGAAGACAAGGTGAGCGCTACCACCAGTCTTGTCTCATGCCAACTGTTAAGCATCCTGAAACCATTCATGTGTGGGGTTGCTTCTCAGCCAAGGGAATCGTCTCTCTGACAGTCTTGCCTAAAAACACAGCCATGAATAAAGAATGGTACCAGAATGTCCTCCAAAAGCAACTTCTCCCAACCCTCCAAGAGCAGTTTGGCGATCAACAATGCCTTTTCCAGCATGATGGAGCACCTTGCCATAAACAAAGGTGATAACTAAATGGCTCAGGGAACAAAACATAGAGATTTTGGGTCCATGGCCTGGAAACTTCCCAGATCTTAATCCCATTGAGAACTTGTGGTCAATCATCAAGAGATGGGTGGACAAACAAAAACCTAAAAATTCTGACAAAATGAAAGCATTGATTGTGCAAGAATTGACTGCTATCAGTCAGGATTTGGTCCAGAAGTTGATTGAGAGCATGCCAGGGAGAATTGCAGAGGTCCTGAAGAAGAAGGGTCAACACTAGTGTTGAGCGATATTGCTCGATATCTAAAAATATCGTATCGAAATTGTATCGCCGATAGCACTAATTATCGTCGATATCCGATTCCGATTGCGGAAGTACAATGTAAGTCTATGGGAACAAAATATCACAACTAAAAAAAACCTTTATTTCCTTGTAAACACTAAATATACACACATAGAATACATATATATATATACATGTCATTGTGACATATATATATATACATATATGTATAGTTTATACACTTCTACATAGTAAAATATCCTCTGATTCAATTGCCGGGTAAAGCCGGCTTCTGTGAAAAGACAGAAGCACCCGACATGAAATGACACTTGGTGTACATAGGGTTAACCATGTCTTTTCATGTCGTTTGCAATCTGATTTGCACAAACAATTACATCAGTCTATGTGTGCAAAATTTCACACCTGTAGGGGTTAATTAAAGGTGTAAATTCGTTGTAAAAAAAACGGACTTTTTTGCTACGAATTTACACCTTTAATTAACCCCTACAGGTGTGAAATTTTGCACACTTACACTCATGTAATTGTTTGTGCAAATCAGATATCAAACTACATGAAAAGACATGGTTAACTCTATGTAAACCAAGTGTCATTTCATGTCGGGTTCTGCATTTTCACAAAAGCCGGCAATTGAATTAGCGGCTATTATACTATGTAGAAGTGTATGAACTATAAATATAAATATATATGTGTCACAAATTTAATGACATGTATATATATATATGAGGTGTAAAATTGCTGAAAAAAAATGCGTGGGCTCCCGCCCTATTTTCGCAACCAGACAGACAAAGCCAGTGAGTGGGGGCAGATAATAATAGCCCAGAGAGGGACCATTATTTTTGGCCCCCCCCAGCTACTAACATCTGCCCCCAGACACCCCAGAAAGGGCAAATCTCTAATTAGATTTGCCCTTTCTGGCACTTTGCCCGTCTATTCCCATTGCCCTGTAGCGGTGGCGAATGGGTTAATAAGGGGTTAAAATGACCTTGCAATTGAAAGGTCACTTTTTAAGCCAGGTTAATAATTGAGAGCTGTCAATTAGACAACTATCAATTATTAATCCTATTGTATGAAAGAAAAATCAAACACACACACTTTAATAAAAAAGAAGTTTAATGAAATAATCACACAGTTTTTGACCATATTTTATTTTCCTGCTAAAACCATTTCCTGTAATAAAAATAAAATAATAAAGCAAAATTATTCTTACCAATCCGATGTACAGTCAGGTCCCACGGTGTAATCCTTCAGAAAGGGTTAATGTTTACTGCAGGGACCGCAGCTAATGCTGCAGCCTCACAGTAAACCCCCAAATGAATGAGTTCCTCTCCTGGCTGACAGGAGAGGAAGTGGAAAGCTTAATTGATTGCTTTCCACTTTCACTTCAGGTCAGCCAGGGACACAATCAGTGACGTCAGAGGGAACTGGTTAACAAACATAGGGGATCCCCTCGAAAAAAATTGGCGTGGGGTCCCCCTTATTTTTGTTAACCAGCCAGATGAAGCAGACCGCTGAGGCCTGGATTTTCAGGCTGTTAAGGAGCCAAGATCCATGGACCTTGCCAGCCTGAGAATACCAGGCCACAGCAGTCTGCATATCTTGGCTGATTAACAAAAATAGGGGATCCCCTCGAAAAAAATTGGCGTGGGGTCCCCCCTATTTTTGTTAACCAGCCAGATGAAGCAGACTGCTGAGGCCTGGTTTTTCAGGCTGGTAAGGATCCAATATCCATGGACCTTGCAAACCTGATAATACCAGGCCACAGTAGTCTGCTTAGCTTGGCTGGTTAACAAAAATAGGGGATCCCCTCGAAAAAAAAATGGCGTAGGGGTCCCCCTATTTTTGTTAACCAGCCAAGTAAAATGCAGACTGCTGCGGCCTGGTATTAAAAGACTGTCAAGGCCCATGGATTTTGGCCCTCAACAGCCTGATAATACCAGGCTACAGCAGCCCCACATTTGGCGCTTTACCCGGCTCTTCCCACTTGCCCTGTAGCGGTGGCAAGCGGGGTAATAAGGGGTTAATGTCACCGTTGATTGCACGGTGACAATAAGCCCGGTTAATAATGGAGAGGTGTCAATAAGACACCGATCCATTATTAATCCCAAAGTTATTAAATGCATAAAAAAAAGACAAAGCAAGAAAAAAGTATTTTAATGAAATAAAAGAGACAACACACTTTTCATTTCTTTTATTACTCTCTCATTCCTGCGACGCCATCGATCTCCTGTAAAAAAAGAAAGAAAAAAAACCAACAGTATACCACCTGTCCGACGCAGTCCATAGTAACGACAGTCCCACGACGATCCAGCTCTGCTACATCGCAATGACAGGCAGAGCCTGTCATCGCGACGCAGCACAGCTGATTACCTGCGTCATCGGACTGACTGCTTTACGGCCGGGATTACCCAGCAGTCACTGCAGTTATCGCGAGAAACTGCATGTGACCGCCGGGGAGAAGAGGATGGCGGCCATGAAGCAGTCCAGGCCGTGACCGCCGGAGATCTTCTGCCAGGTAAGTGCCGCTGACTCCTGACAGACCCGACCGACGGACACTGACAGTGACAGACCCGACCGACGGACACAGTGTTGTGAATGGGTTTGAGATGAGTTCTGAGCAGAGGCTCCCTCTGGTGGTTACAAGCGGTACTAGTGAAGATTGTGAGGACTGGGAATCAGGTGTTACTGACTGGTCTTATATAAGGGAGTCATTTTCCCATCAGGGTTGCCGGTGATCAATTGTTCTGGTCTGAATCCTTCATTCCAGTTTCCCTTGTAGCCTGCTGTGTCATGTCTGCATCTCCTGCTACCAGATAAGAATTTTTCTTCTTTTGTGTTGTTGCTATATTTTTGCATTTTGTCCTGCACTTCTTTGGGGGCCTTCTGGGTCCCCTCCGGGGGCTTCTGCCTTCTCAGTTTAGTTCAGCCACTGAGTTTTGTTCTTTTGCTTTTTCCAGTTTTTTCAGTGGCTGCTGTTTTGATTTTGTTACACCAGAGAGCTAATTTAGGTGGTAGAGGTCGTGTGATCTCAGGTGATTTTGAAATTAGTAGAGTTGGTGTTTTTCAGGGTTTTCTGGGATTGCAGTAAGTACCCTTCCTGTCCTTTTCTATTTAGATAGTTTGGGCCCCAGCGTTTGCTCATTCTATTTTCTTTCTGTGTCAGTATTTCCTCTTGTCTAACCGCCATTACATGTTTGGGGGCTTTCTATTATCTTTGGGGTTCTGCTCCGGGGCAGATAGCTTTCCTATTTCTATCTTAGGTGTAGTTAGTTTCTCAGGCTGTGACGAGGCGTCTAGGACCAACGTAGGAACGCTCCACGGCTGCCTCTAGTTGTGGTGGTTAGTCAGGGTACTGCAATCCCATAGATTCCAACTGCTCTGGTGTATTGCCTTTTTTACCTGCACTCCTCAGCTACCGAAACATAACAGTATCACCGGCCACCCTGATGGGAAAATGACTCCCTTATATAAGACCAGTCAGTAACACCTGATTCCCAGTCCTCACAATCTTCACTAGTACCGCTTGTAACCACCAGAGGGAGCCTCTGCTCAGAACTCATCTCAAACCCATTCACAACAGTAATTCTTATCTGGTAGCAGGAGATGCAGACACGACACAGCAGGCTACAAGGGAAACTGGAATGAAGGATTCAGACCAGAACAATTGATCACCGGCAACCCTGATGGGAAAATGACTCCCTTATATAAGACCAGTCAGTAACACCTGATTCCCAGTCCTCACAATCTTCACTAGTACCGCTTGTAACCACCAGAGGGAGCCTCTGCTCAGAACTCATCTCAAACCCATTCACAACACACAGACAGTGACAGTGACAAATCCGATTCCGGTATTCGATAAGACGAAAATATCGAAACGAATTATCGAAAGGCCGATAGAGCTAATATCGGCCGATAGCCGATATTTGCATTATCGTATCGCTCAACACTAGTCAACACTGCAAATATTGACTTGCTGCATTAACTCATTCTGTCAATATAAGCTTCTGTTACTCATATGTTTGCAATTATATTTCTGTCTGTGATAAAAACATCTGTCAAACACACATAAAAACCAGAGGGCAGCAGATCATGTGAAAATATAATATTTGTGTCAATCTCAAAACTTTTGGCCATGACTGTACTACCAAAAAGTTTTTGATGAACTTACGGTAATAGTTGGCGAAATCTAAAAACTTTTGTAACGCTTTCAAATCCTCAGGACGATCTCAATCCAATACCGCCCGGACTTTCGCCAAATCTATGCGAAAATTGGTGGATGACATCACATATCCTAGGAAAGAGATCTCCTCAATCGAGTACATACATTTCTCCTGTTTGACAAATAATTTATTGTCTCTGAGTATCTGTAAGACCTGCCTGACATGTACCTGATGTGATTCAAGTTCAGGTGAATAAATTAATATGTCATCCAGATAGATAACAATAAATCTTCCTACCAGGTGACTAAAGATGTCATTTACAAAGTGCTACAAGACAGTGGGTACGTTTGTCAACCAAATGGCATCACCAGGTTCTCATAATGTCCCTCAGGCATATTGAATGCTGTTTTCCACTCTTCCCCCTCTTTAATGCGAATGAGATTATATACCCACTGAGGTCCAGTTTTGAAAACCATTTTGCTCCTACAATTTGATTAAAGAGGTCCAGGATAAGAGGAAGCGGATATGGATCCTGGACCATGATCACATTAGTTAGTTAGTGCATATCTAGGCATGGGCATAACCCCCTTTTTTCTTTACAAAAAAGAACTCCACGGCAATGAGGAATGAGGATGGTCTGATATGACCCTTTGCCAAACTTTCCGCAATATAGTCCTTCATGGTTTGCCTTTCTACACCAGAGATAGTCTGCTCTTAGGCAGCTTGGCCCCAGGATCAAATTAATGGCACAGTCATAAGGATGATGGGGAGGAAGTTGTTGGCACCCTTGCTCCAAGAACACAACCCCAAAGTCAGACAGGCATTTTAGCACAGACTGGGTATCCACCCAAGCAAACCGGGTACCAAAGCCGTGTACTTGACAATACACACTCCACTTTACTACTTCTTGAGTCTGCCAATCTACCACAGGATTGTGCAGAGTGAGCCAAGGAAGTCCAAGAATCACAGGCGAGGGCACACCGTCTAGCACATAGCAGTCTATTACCTCAGAGTGTATGCCCCTCACCTGAAGATATAAACCTCAGACGACTTGAGTAAAATACCCCTGTCTCAAAGGGGCGGAGTCAATGATGATTATGGGTATGGGTCTGGACAGAGTATGTGGATTGAGGCCTCGGATCTGGACAAACCTAGCGTTGATCAAGTTAAACCCCGTCCCAAATCTACCTTAATTTCACCCAGATGAATTTCAGCTGGCAGAAAAATTGTGTCCTACATACAGAGGTGATGACTACATCCGGGTTGCTAACCTCCCCGTAACCCGGGCCTCTTAGTTTTCCAGCGGCTGTTTTACTGTGAGGGAAATTACACGTGCCCACAAAATGGCCTTTTTTACCAAACTAAAAACACTCTCCACCTTGGCGCCGAACAACAGACAGTTTTCCAGAGTGAGTTGCCACACCCAACTGCATGGGTTCCACAGATGACTCAGTCCCGATTTCCCTTGGCCCCGGAACTCCCGCATACAGGGGTGTCTCCCTTTGTCTTTGGTGAAGGCGGTGATCAACCTGGATCGCCAGAGACATGGCCGCCTCAAGGGAGACTGGAGTCTCATGCAGGGCTAAGGCATCCTTCACCCTTACTGTAAGCTTTTCACTGAACTAGCTACAGAGTGCAGGGTAATTTCACTTAGTGTCCGTGGCCTACTTCCAAAATTCAGAGCAATACTCCTCCGCCGGCCGGTCTCCTTGCTGAAGTTGGCGCAGTGTGGACTTGTAAAAGTTCGTCGGATGCAGTAGACAGTAGGAGACGTAGAAGGGGTTAGCAGTAGTGTTGAGCGATATTGCTCAATATCTAAAAATATCGTATCGAAATTGTATCGCCGATAGCACTAAATATCGTCGATATCCGATTTCGATAGCGGAAGTCCCATGTAAGTCTATGGGAACAAAATATCGAAATTAAAAAAACCATTCTTGCCTTGTTGGTTAATTGTACATGAAGGAAAACAACAAAGACTAATGTAGAATGTATTGGGGGAGGTTGAGGAGGCAATAAAGGCATACATGTTTAACCCAATGCATTGGAATAGCATTAATATATTTTTTTTTGGAAATACGTTTGGATTGACTAACAAATTGACAATGTTGTTAACCTTTTTTCTATTTTGGCAAATATGTATGTTTCACAACTTCCATGCTCTTCACCTTTTTAACTTTTGCCAGTGCCACACTTTCTCCTTCATAATCTTCAGCAGCAGCATCATCTTTCTCATCAAATTATTCTTCATCTTCACCTTCTTAATCTTCTTCTTAAACTTCTTGCTATTCATGTTTTTGTTTACATTACTCATATTGTTATTATTAAACTAATTAATCTTCTTCATATTCAAATTCTTCATCTTCTTCATCATATTCTTATTTGTGACAGAGATTCCTGTACTTGTAATCTGTAAAAGTATGAATTGTTCATCCTTCCGTTCTTGCTGTCACAAAAGATTTAAATTACAACAGTATTTGTCCATGTTCAGTTTAGCCTGCAGCAGCAGGCATTTTCCAGGGGCACCACGAGGAGGAACGGACTCACCCCCATACACTGCTTAGTCTTCTTCTGCTTAGAATTTAGAGCATATATTTTGCTCTTCATTTTGGTCTTATACTTCATGTTCTTCTGCTTTTGATCTTTTGCTTATTGTTCTTCTGTCTCTTGTTCTGTATCTTGTAGTTTGTCTTAACCTTCTTTGTCCTGTTGGTGATCTTCTTCTGGGTAATCTTTTATTTTTTCTTTGTGATGGTGTTCAGGCTGGTTGGCTTCATGCTCGTCGTCCTTGTTGTCGTCATCTTCTTCTGGGTGGTCTTTAATGTCGTCTAATTTCCGAGAAACAGCTGACGTTACTGGAACCCTGACGGGTATCAGATGGAGCAAGAGACAATGGAAGTAACGAGGACCAGCTGACTGTGCTGGACCCCGGACGGGTAGCAGAAGGAAAAGAGGCAATGTCACAACCGAGTACCAGCTGACGTTACTGTGACACGGTTACTAAGCAGGAGGTACCTGTGCTCCAAAGCACTACCAAGGACCAGCAGACGTTGCTGGAACTCGGATACGGAGATGGAGGCACCTAGGCCAAAGGCACTGGGGAGAACCACTTGACGGTACTGGACCCCGGTGTAAGGTTCTATGTATATATTCCTGAAACTCAGTTTGTTCGTCAGCCATTTTACTTTCTGTCTTGCTGCAGCTATCTTGCCCTCAGTCAAAATGGAGTTTCCAGCTTGCATGTTCCCGCCCTGATTCTCTCCTTTGCTTCTTAAGCAGCCACAGCTGAGCAATCAGTGCTTCAGAATCTAGCCTGCAGTGAACCTGTGACTTGACTCCTGTAAGCCTTGGACCTTGTACTCCAGCTATTCCTACTGAGGAACTCTGAAGCACTTGTGGACTCTGAACCCTGCTCTTTGAAAGACCCACGTTTGCATGGACTTACGGTAACAGAGAAGAAGATCCTGAATCTGTATTCGGTTGTACTTTCTGTGATGACAGTGGTTGTGACTTCTCACAACCATTCCAGGTGAGCAATTCCCTTAAGTTTTTTCTTTTTGCAGTGTTACCACAGGTAAACACTATTGTTTTTTTTTTTTCCTTTCTTTTCTCTTTTTTGTCTGCTGTAACTCTGGATATCAGATGTCTGGTTGAAACTTTCTGTGATGATAGTGGTTGTGACTTCTCACAACCATTCCAGGTGAGCAGTTCCCTTAATTTTTTTTTTCTCTCTGCAGTGTTGCCACAGGTGAACACTATTGTTTTTTTTTCTCTCCTCTTCTTCCAGTAATCCTGTCTTAAAAGATCTGGAAAATGGAGGCCCGCATAAAGGAACTTTGCGGAGTGACTGATAATATCCTTGCAGATTTGCAGAATATAAAGACCCGTTTTACAAATCTACAGGACCTCAATAATCACAATTTGCAAGTGGTTGGACAGACTACCCAGGATTTGTGAGCCAGGATTGAGGTTCTAGAGGGGCGAGTCCAGGCTCCTGCCGTAGCCCCGAGTGCTGGGATTCCCAAGTTGCCCCCTTTTCGTTTTGGCGGTGAACGTGAGAAATTCAGGGGATTTATTAATCAATGCAATCTTTTTTTTTCTGCACATGCTTCACAATTTCCCACTGAACGATCTAAGGTGCTTACTATAATTATGTTGCTTACCAACAAGGCTTTAATGTGGGCAAACCCTCTGATTGAGACTGAGGATGATTGTTTGAATCACCTTGATGATTTTATTTCAGCCATGGGGCAGGTGTTTGATGACCCCAATCGAGGTGCAACAGCTGAAGCAGCCATGTTAGCTTTGCGCCAAGGTAAGCACTCGGTAGCTGAATATGCCTTGGATTTCAGGAGATGGGCCCTTGATACCACCTGGGACAGTTCCGCCAAAAAATCTATTTTTCGAAAGGGGTTATCTCCACTGATTAAGGATGAACTTGCTCGTGCCGACCCTCCCACTGCGTTAGGTGACTTTATTAACTACTGCATCCGTATTGATACTCGTCTGACTGAACGCAGGCAAGAGAGATGGTTCGAAAGCAATCGTACTAACCTTTTCCTACCTTCCTCTCCAGCTAAGGAACCTTTGAGTAGGATTACACGGGAACCTGAACCTGAACCCATGCAGGTAGACTCTTTACAACGACGGGTTAGTGATGCACGCAAGGAACATCGTTTTAAGGAGAATCTATGTTTCTATTGTGGTAAGTCAGGGCACTTCATTATAAACTGCCCCAGCCGTTCTCGTAAGACTACTGCAGCACTCATTCATTGTGAGTGTTGCGAGAGGGGATCTGTCAGGTCCGAGCCTCAGGCTCCAGAGAGATCTGCAGCAACAGATCTTGATTTCTCGGACTTAAACTCTGTTACCTCTGAGGACGTTGACTGTGTAAACGCTGCCATTTTTCAAGTTTCCTCAGCGGTGTCCCAGCTGAGTTGTAAGAAAAACAATTCTCATTGCTTTCTTTCCATCAAACTCTGGGTTGACTCAGCTTGGGTGTCTAGCTCTGCTATGATCGACTCAGGGGCAAGTGGAAATTTTATGGATGTCTCCTTTGCTCTGAAACAGGGAATACGTTCAGTGAAGAAGGCTACTCCAGTACAGATGGAAACTGTGGATGGCTCCCTGCTGACCTCTGGACCAGTGGATCAGGAAACAGAGCCTTTGAGGGTTCTTATGGGTAAAGATCATCAAGAGAAACTGTCCTTTATGCTTATCTCTTCTCCCCACTTTCCCATTATTCTAGGGCTACCATGGCTGCAGGCTCAGAATCCTACCATTAACTGGGAGACCAAGGAATTACACTTTCCAGAGAAACAGATGAGTCCAAAAGTTTCAGCTTGCTCTGTTCCTAAAGGAATCATGTCAGTCCCTGAACTACCAGCTGTATACCAGGACTATGTGGATTTATGTGACAAGAAGAACGCTGACCAGCTTCCTCCTCACCGTCCATATGATTGTCCAATTGAATTATTGCCTGGAGCAGAGATACCTTTTGGTAAGATCTACCCCTGGCGGGGCCCGAGCTAAAGGCTTTAAAGGATTACATAGATGAAAATCTAGCCAAGGGCTTCATACGCCCCTCTTCATCTCCTGCAGGTGCACCCATCTTCTTTGTAAAGAAGAAAGATGGATCTCTGAGACCATGCGTAGACTATAGGGAACTCAATAAGGTTACTATTAGAAACCGTTATCCATTGCCTTTAATCCCTGAGTTATTGGAGAGAGTGCGACATGCCAAAATTTTTTCTAAACTAGATCTTCGTGGGGCCTATAACTTAGTCCGTATTAGACCTGGGGATGAATGGAAGACTGCATTCAGGTCACGCTATGGACACTTTGAATATCTAGTTATGCCTTTTGGTCTGAGTACCGCCACAGCCACTTTCCAACACTTGGTGAATGACATCTTCAGGGATCTCCTAGATACATTCGTGGTAATTTATTTGGATGATATTCTAATTTTTTCTAACTCCACAGAGGAACATCATGGACATGTGAGAATGGTCTTGGAACGTCTAAGACAAAATCATCTTTACATCAAACTTGAAAAGTGTGAATTCCATAGGACCGAAATTCAATTTCTGGGGTATGTACTGTCTACACAAGGAATTAGTATGGATGGAAGCAAAACCCAAGCCATCAAGGATTGGCCAAGTCCTAGAAATGTGAAGGAGGTACAGCGCTTCATCGGGTTTGCCAACTTCTATAGACGTTTCATTAGAAATTTCTCTGAGGTAGTGTCACCTATCACTCAACTTACCCGGAAAGAGTCTAGGTTTTCCTGGACTCCCCAAGCCCAGGAAGCATTTTCCCGTCTAAAAGATAAATTTACCACTGCACCTATCCTAGTACATCCCAACCCCGAGCTTGCCTTCATAATAGAGGTGGATGCTTCAGACTGTGCCGTTGGAGCTATACTCTCTCAGAGAACAGGTGAGAAGAATGTCTTGCATCCCTGTGCCTTCTTTTCCCAGCAGTTGTCTTCGGCTGAGAGGAACTACGATGTGGGCAATAGAGAGTTGTTGGCCATTATTGCCGCCTTCAAAGAATGGAGACACCTTCTTCAGGGAGCTGCACAGCAAATAGTCGTCCTGACAGACCATCGTAACCTTGAGTTTATCAGGTCGGCTAAGTGCCTGACTCCTCGCCAGGCTCGCTGGAATCTTTTCTTAAACCAATTTAATTTTATCATCTCTTATAGACCAGGATCGCGCAATGGAAAGGCTGATGCACTCTCTAGGATTTACTCAGCAGAGACACGTCCAATTACTCCTCCTAAGACTATTCTTCCTGACTCTAGATTCCTAGGAGTAATTCATAATCAAGACCTACTTAAGGACATCAAGGAAGCATACCATGCGGATTCCTTTTTGGCACAACCCCCAAGGGACGTAAGTCTTGTCTTTAAGAATGGTGTGTGGATTCAGGGACAACGTCTGTATATTCCTGAGACAGTCAGATTGAGAGTATTGCAACTCATTCACGATTCCAAGATAGCTGGGCATAGAGGAATTCTAAAGACACAGGAATTTCTTTCTCGTTTCTTTTGGTGGCCCACTTGCAGGAAGGATGTTTTGAATTATGTCACTTCATGTGAGGTCTGTGCAAGATGCAAAACACCTCGCTCCTCACCAACTGGTCTGTTACAGCCTCTTCCCACCCCGTCCCGCCCGTGGGGATCCATTTCTATGGACTTCATTGTGGAGTTACCAACCTCTCAGGGGAAGAACACCATTCTAGTGGTGGTTGACCGTCTAACAAAGGCAGCTCATTTTATCCCTTGTGTCGGCTTACCCACTGCAAAACAGACATCAGATTTGATGATTAAAGATGTGTTTCGCTTACATGGAGTACCGGATGAGGTTATTTCGGATCGAGGGGTGCAATTCACTTCTAGGTTTTGGCAAAATTTCTGTGCAGCATTGGACATTAAAGTAAACCTTTCTTCTGCTTTTCATCCCCAGACTAATGGACAGACCGAACGAACCAATCAAACCCTGGAGCAGTATCTCCGCTGCTTTATCTGCCACCTACAGGATGATTGGGTGGATCTACTTCCATTAGCTGAGTTCTCGTATAACAACTCTCAGAGTGCCTCCACTAAACAGTCTCCTTTTTACTCTAATCTAGGTTATCATCCTAACATTCTACCACGATTTCCCATAGAAACGCCTTTACCAGCAGTGGCTGAAAGAATCACGTCTTTACAGAAGAATATGGATCTTCTAAAGGAAAATCTGGAATCGGCTCAAGAAAGGTACAAGAAAGCAGCAGATAAATTTCGTAAACCTGCACCAGCTTTCAAGGTAGGAGACTTGGTCTGGCTGTCAACCAGAAATCTTAAGTTAAGGATTCCATCATCTAAGTTGGGACATAAGTACATTGGACCCTATAAAATCAGTAAAATTATAAGTGCCGTTGCTTGTCGTCTTCAACTGCCCAGAACTATGAGAATCCACCCTGTCTTTCATGTATCCCTACTAAAGGCTGCGACACCCAATATGTTTCCTGGACGTTCCTCTCCTTGCCCTGACCCAGTGCTGGTCGATGGTCAGGAAGAATTTGTGGTGGAAAGGATTTTAGATTCCAGGTTGTATAGAAATCAGTTACAATATCTGATTAAATGGCAGGGCTACCCAGTGGAGGACAACTCATGGGAACCGGTCAATAACGTTAATGCTCCTCGCTTGCTCCGTCAGTTTCATCAGAGGTACCCACACAAGCCTGGTCTGAGGTCATCCGGAGGTTGTCCTTAAGGGGGGAGTAATGTAAGGTTCTATGTATATATTCCTGAAACTCAGTTTGTTCGTCAGCCATTTTACTTTCTGTCTTGCTGCAGCTATCTTGCCCTCAGTCAAAATGGAGTTTCCAGCTTGCATGTTCCCGCCCTGATTCTCTCCTTTGCTTCTTAAGCAGCCACAGCTGAGCAATCAGTGCTTCAGAATCTAGCCTGCAGTGAACCTGTGACTTGACTCCTGTAAGCCTTGGACCTTGTACTCCAGCTATTCCTACTGAGGAACTCTGAAGCACTTGTGGACTCTGAACCCTGCTCTTTGAAAGACCCACGTTTGCATGGACTTACGGTAACAGAGAAGAAGATCCTGAATCTGTATTGGAGAGTGATTGCTGAGCTTGGATTACTCTGGCCTGCTGTGTCTCCTGTTTCTGTGGCTGCAAACTGTGTGACTATTTCTGCCAACTTGTATGAAGTAATACAGGACTTTTCTATATCAAACCTGTGACTCCTGTGTTTTCATCGCACCCAAGCACAAGACGCTATATGAACTGTACTACATACATTACACCCGGACAGGTAGCAGAAGGAAAAGAGGCAATGTCACAACCGAGTACCAGCTGACGTTACTGTGACACGGTTACTAAGCAGGAGGTACCTGTGCTCCAAAGCACTACCAAGGACCAGCAGACGTTGCTGGAACTCGGATACGGAGATGGAGGCACCTAGGCCAAAGGCACTGGGGAGAACCACTTGGCGGTACTGGACCCCGGACGGGTAGCAAAAGGAAAAGAGATGAAAATGTAAGTTGACAGGACGCAAGCCGTCCGCAGTTACCGAATCACACAGTCCTACAGTGGGTGCTTATCCTATTGTCACAATGGAAACCGCCTTTATTTACATATCCCACAGCACACATAGGAATCACCTAAACTGCAGGCACCATAGAGTCGGCTAACCCGAATGCAACACGACAGCACAACTTATTGGAGGATAATTGACGTTCACACTGCCAGGAAACAGCTGTCGTGCTGTAACCAGGCTGGCCAGGAGTCAGTACCCCTGCCAATTACTTACGAGCAACAAATGGCGGTGTTGTAGCCCAGGGAGTAGAGTTCAGGTGGTAGAAAGATGAACATAACAGGAGACATGGAAAACGTTGCCAAACAGTTATTTAATCTGAAAACGGACAGGCAAATTCAGGTGAGATCCATGCCTTGTTCATTTTCAGAAAAGTAAGCCGGTCTACATTCTCTGAGGATAGTCGCATGCGACGGTCTGTTACTACACCACCTGCAGCACTAAAGACACGCTCAGATAATACACTGGCAGCAGGGCAAGCCAGCACCTCCAATGCATACTGGCTAAGCTCTGGCCATGTATCCAACTTAGAGACCCAAAATTTGAAAGGGGAAGAGGCATCTGGGAGTACACTTAGAGGGAAAGCCAAGTAGTCTGTCACCATCTTACGGAAACGTTTCTTCCTGGTGACTGGAGCCGTCTCGGATGGTGTAGACCTTGCTGGCGCTGTCACAAAACTTTGCCACATTTGTAACATACAGTTCTTGCCCTGTGCAGAGGCGCTGCTTCTGATCCCTCTTGTTGTAGAGGTGTCTACACTGCCTCGACGCACAGAGCTGCTTTGTAAAGCAGTAGCAGCAGCAGCAGCACCTCTCTCGGCTGGAATGTACAACAGTATGGATTGCACCAGTGTGTCTTGGTACTCCTGCATTTTACGGTCCCGGTTCACCGGTGTGATGAGGGTTTGTAAGTTGTCCCGGTAGCGAGGGTCTAGGAGGGTGTACACCCAATAATCTGACGTGCTGAGAATGTGGGCGATGCGGCGGTCGTTTCTCAGGCACTGAAGCATGAAATCAACCATGTGCTGCAGACTCCCAACTGGCCAACAAAGGCTGTCCTCTGGAAGAGGCGTCATCTCTGTCTCCTCTGCATCACCCCACCCTCGCTCTACATACTGACTACAGCGTTGTGTACCTCCCTCTGTAGGGATTTCTTCCTCCTCCATTGACTCCTCCTCCTCCTCATCCTCCTCACAAAGTGAGCCCTGCCCAGCCCTTTGTGAGGAACCACGTTGCGCTGACTGTCCTGAAGGTAATTGAATTTGTGACTCCTCATCCTCCACCTCTTTCAAAACCTCTTCCTTTAGTGCTTTCAGTGATTTCTGGAGCAGGCAGATAAGGGGGACAGTCATGCTGACTAGTGCATCATCTGCACTCGCCATCCGCGTTGAGACATCAAACGCACGCAAAACGTCGCAGATGTCCTTCATAGAGGCCCACTCAGTAGTGGTGAAGTGTGAACGGCGCAAATTGCGAGTTGATTGCGCCTGTTGCAGCTGATACTCCATTACTGCTGGCTGCTGCTCACACAACCGCTCCAACATATGTAACGTGGAATTCCACCTGGTGGGTACGTCACATATGATGCGATGTTCAGGAAGGCGAAATCTGCGTTGCAGAGCTGCAATGCGCGATCTGGCCATGCTGGAACGTCGCAAGTGAGCGCCCTCTAGGCGGACCTTGTGCAGCAGTGCATCAAGATCCGGATAGTCCCTCAAAAAACTCTGCACGACCAAGTTGAGCACATGTGCCAGACATGGTATGTGAGTGAGGTTGCCAAGGCCCAGAGCTGCCACCAGATTTCGGCCATTGTCACACACTACCAAGCCTGGCTGGAGATTAGCTGACAAAAACCACACATCGCTCTCCTGCTTGATGGCATCCCAGAGCTCCTGCGCTGTGTGGCTTCGATTCCCCATGGGAATTAATTTCAGTACGGCCTGTTGACGTTTGGCCACGGCTGTGCTCATATCGGTCGCAACAGGTAAGCGTTCACGGGTCCATGTGGAGGTATACCGTGACGGCTCGTGCAGCGATGATTCTGAGGAACTGGAGTAGGAGGAGGAATCAATGTGCACAGACTGGATTCCTGCAATCCTTGGAGTTGGCAGAACACGTACAGCGCCACTGGCAAGATCTGTACCCGGCTCCACAACATTGACCCAATGGGCAGTGAGGGAAAGGTATCGTCCTGGCCATGGGTACTGGTCCACGCATCGGTGGTCAGGTGGACCCTGCTACTGACGGCGTTTAGTAGCGCATGTTTAATGTTTCCCTCGACATGTTTTTGCAGAGCAGGGACAGCTTGCCTGCTGAAATAAAATCGGCTTGGCACATTATATTGTGGGACTGCCAATGCCATAAAGTTCCTGAAACTGTCAGTCTCCACCAGCCTGAATGACAGCATTTCAAGGGACAGGAGTTTTGCAAGGCCAGCATTCAGAGCCTGTGCTCGTGGATGGTTTGCCGAGTATGGCCGTCTTTTATCCCATGCCTGTGTTACCGATGGCTGTTTTTTGTACTGGGAGTGTGACGATGACTGTGAACTTGCTGCAGTGGGTGGAATAACAGTTTCTCTATGGACAACAGTGACCGAGGTTCTTCCATGGAGATCCTGTGAGGAAGCCGAAACAGGTGTGTGAGAGCTGGAGGTAGAGGCTCGAACATGACCTAAAGATGTAGGTGCTGCTGTAGGTTGGCCTACATCTCCAGTGTGTCTTTGGAACTCAGCTACGTGCTTTGTCCGTACATGTGTCCACATATTTGTGGTATTCAGGTTCCTGATATTTTTACCTCTTTTAACTTTTTGCTTACACAGCTTGCATTGAACATAGCAAATATCATGTACAAGTCTGTCAAAAAAGGACCACGCAGTGCAAGTCATGGGAGCGCCAATTTTGACAGTTCTTAGAGAACTGCTCCCAACAGGTGCCAAACTGGAGGCTACAGGCAAGCGAGTCTGCAGCCTACCTCTCCCTCCTCTTTGTACCGTTGGGACAATCTCTTCCTCAGAGCTGCTCCCACCACCTTCCTGTTGCTCACGCCATGTTGGGTCTCGGACTTCATCATCTCCACTACCCTCTTCCAACACCTGCTGCTGTTGGATGGTCTGGGCAGCACCATGCTCCACAAAACCTGGCACCTGAGTCTCATCATCATCATAAGATGCGTTCTGCGGTGTGCTGTCCATCGGCACTGGCTCACCCGCCTCTTCAGATTGAGAGAGACACAGCTGTTGCGCATCACTGCATACTCCCTCTTCTTCAAATTGCAGAATGCTGCTTGCCTGTGCCCGTGTTTGCGAGCCAACAGATTCTGAGAACAGAAGCAGAGACTCAGCTGGCTCCTGTACAGAACTCTCTGACTGCCTTGGCAATTTGACAGGCGGTGAACAGACAGATGGTTGCTCAACAGTGTTGTGTTCCTGAGAGGAGGTGGAAGGAATTGAAGTCGATGCATTGGCTGCCATCCAACCAACAACGGCTTCAATTTGTTCTTCCCGCAGCAGGGGGGCACGCCGAGCTCCTACCAAAGTGCGCATAAAGGAACGCTCACGGGGATAAATGGTGGATGCTGTGTCACTGAGGGCGGCAGCAGACACAGAATCCCCACGTCCTCTCCCTGCTGAAACTCCACGGCCACGACCACGTGCCTTACTCACTGACTTCTTCATCTTGGTAGATTAATAAAGAAAGTCAGAAAAGTTATAAGGCCTAAGTGTGGTTATTACGCAGAGACTGAAGTGAACACTGAAACACAACTGTTCACAATCTGTGAAAGGCTACTCCTTTGTCTACTTCTATAGTGTTTGCAACCAATGTATTGTATACGGATGGAAGCGCGTCACACTAATAGATTATATTTTAAATGGAATGGAGCAGAAACAATTTGAGATAAATGAAAAGGATGAGGCACTGAGACACGCTCAGCAGAGTACAAGCAGCAGTGCTTGAACAAGTAACTGGAGCGTGATGTGCACTCAAAAAATAAAAAACACAGACTGAAGTGAACACTGAAACACAACTGTTCACAATCTGTGAAAGGCTACTCCTTTGTCTACTTCTATAGTGTTTGCAACCAATGTATTGTATACGGATGGAAGCGCGTCACACTAATAGTTAAATTGCATGGAGCAGCAAGAATTACACTGAAGAAAAAAAAATAGAGTCTGTGAGTGACACGTGCAGATGCCTACAGACAGCGTTGCATGCAGAGCAAACTGCAGCGTCACCTGCACTCACACACACCTTGCAGAGCTGTTAAAACAACACTGCAGGCAAAAGGAAGCTTTACACAGCGGTTGGTGCTAGCCTGCCTACAGCACAGTACACTAAATCGCAATCTCTAACTGTCCCTCAGAGTCAGCACAGCAGCGTTCTGTCCCTTACTGAATTCACAGCACAGTGACGCTAAAATGGCGGCGGCGCCTTTTATAGTGCATTCTGACATCATTTCAGCATCCAATCACAGCCATGCCATTAGTTAACATGACCGCAGCAGTACAGGATGTGCCCACACTTCTTAGGATTCCTCATTGGCTGACTAAAATCACATTGCCTCGCAAAGAATTATGGGAACTTCCGATTCCGGTATTCGATAAGACGAAAATATCGAAACGAATTATCGAAAGGCCGATAGAGCTAATATCGGCCGATAGCCGATATTTGCATTATCGTATCGCTCAACACTAGTTAGCAGGAATTTACTTAGGCAATTACGGAACACGATTTCAAAGAAACCTCCATGCAGAGAGGTGATTTGGTAAATAGGGAACTTCACAATAAACGTAACAATAAGGGAATTAGTGAAGGTAAAGCCTTATCAATTGGAGTTCTTGTTGGGGACTGGTTGGAACAGCTCCTGACGGCGTCGCAATCCGTGAACAAAGTCTTTGGCTCTGCTGTGTAGAAACGAGATGCACTGTCTCCTGACCGTGCCGAAGTGTCCGGATCCGTTGGTCTTGAGTCAGTTGTTCTTGGGTCCGTTGGAGCGTGGGTACAGTTACTTTTGCTGGTTCCTCAAGGAGTACACGGTACACCGGGAGCACAACGCCGTGCAGGCCGCAGGGATGACAAGGCCTCACATGGAATCACAAAGTTCAGGAAATAAAGGTACGTCTGCTTCACTACGTGTTATGGGTCTGGTTCATGGAGGGACACTCGGTAAAGGGATTGAGAGTCGGACAGTCTGTAAAGAGCTGGCGTCAGGGGCGGTAGTTGAGGAGAGGGAGTCAACCTTCTTCCTGCTCTGTAGTCACCTACCCGCCAAGTCTGTCCCTTTCCCGCGCTCAGCTCCTTTTATGTCGCCCATGCCTTCTGTGGTCAGGTGCTCAGGCTTTCCCCACACAGACTAGTCGTCCCACTGCAACAGTGATGATGGCCCCGATAATTCTGGCCCCAGAGTGTCTCTCGAACTGGCAACACTGATCCTGTTCATTTCCTTACACTTCACCTTTCCTTTCACTCGTCATTCCACGGGGGAGTCATCCTGGGATATATCATGTCTGTGTGGATCTTTCTCAGCAACCTGTTGCCAGATAAATTGATCCTGGTTGTACCGGTTGGGGCGCTGTCCAGCCGTTGTACGTTCGGAGCGTCGTAGATTGGAAGGAGTAACGGAGTCCTCGAATGTGGTTGTACCTGGCTGTCCTGATGTTGGAGGAGTTAGGTCCGTGCCCGCCATAACATCTCCTTCTGAGGTTCACGGGTTCTGATTCTCGGACACGTTCTCAAGCTGTTGTTCCAGACCTTCTTCCTCTTCATCTTCCTCTACTGTGGGAGGAGCCACCTCAGGAACTTCAGGCGTTTCTTCTCCTCCACTACACGTTATGGGTCTGGTTCGCGGAGGGACACTCGGTAAAGGGATTGAGAGTCGGACAGTTTGTAAAGAACTGGCGTCAGGAGCGGTAGTTGAGGAGAGGGAGTCAACCTTCTTCCTGCTCTGTAGTCGCCTTCACACCAAGTCTGTCCCTTTCCAGCGCTCAGCTCCTTTTATGTCGCCAACGCCCTCTGCGGTCAGGTGCTCAGGCTTTCCCCACACAGACCAGTCGTCCCCCCGCAACAGTGATGATGGCCCCGTTAGTTCCGGCCCCAGAGTGTTTCTCGAACCGGCAACACTGCTCCTGTTCATCTCCTTACAGACTCAGCAAGGAGACGTGGTCGGGATCGTCGTATATAAGGCCCATCGCAAGAAAAGCAACTGGGAGTAAAACGTGAGAGAAAATGCCCACGGTTGGGGGTCCCCCTGAAGGAGCGTGATTATTATCTCTACACGTTGCTCCTCTGTACCGAGAAAACAGGACGTAACCTAAAGTACAGTTTAGAGGCCTCTCTGAAAACTACAAACTTGGGCAGTATAAGCCTCCTTAGTTGGGAAACCAGAAACCTCGTGCAACACCTCCAATTTTTTTTGTATTCCAGCCACACTCAGATGGCACAAACATCAGTTTCATACAGTACTGTTGGTAGAAAATTTTAAGGAAAGTAACACAGGTAGTTGACTGATCAATTGACCCACATTAGAGCTTTTTATAATGGCACAGAAGCAGTAAGCCATGGAACATGCTTGAGGTATCAGGGTCTGACCCAGCATTTCCAGCTTGGAATTGAGGTTTCAATGAGGACCAGGTGGTTAAGGGAGCGGTGTAAGCCTTCTTAGCTACGAGCCTTGATATCTCATGCGAAACCTCCAATTTTTTTTTATTCCAGCCACACTCAGATGGCTTCATACAGTACTGTTGGTAGAAAAATTTAAGGAAAGTAACAATGGTAGTTGACTGAAAGTAAGTGCAGGCCTGCCTGTCTTGGAGCCCTACTTACACAGGCAACCCACTAGATGGAGACCCAAATTGGAATCTCCACATTTCAAAAAATAATTGTCAAGTACCAAGAAAATGGCATCAATTTCCACATAGTGGAAACAGTATAAGCATTTTAGCCTCTGACACACCTTCCACACAGGCAACCCACCAGATAGATACCCAACGTGGAATCTCCACATTTCAAAAAATTGATTGTAACATCAGCAGCAGTAGCAATAGCAGGCACAGAATACACCACAAAGATGGCACAGACTACAATAATGCAAGATCAATGCATGACACTAAAAACGACACCATCGCCTAGGCTTCCTAGTCTGCGTCTGGGGTGCAAAAGTCATTGGAGATCCATTACTTGTTCATTTTGATGAAAGTTAGGCGGTCTACACTTTTAGGGGACAGCCGGATGCACTTATCTGTCAGGGTGAGCACTAAAATGCTCGGGTGCTCGTTGTTCGGGTCGAGCATATTGAAATGCTCGGGTACTCGACCCGAGCAACGAGCCCAATGTAAGTCTATGAGGAACTCAAGCATTTTTGCTGCTGCCTCCTGGGGGTCTTTTTAGGGTCTAAAAATGGCGGAAATCGATGGTAACAGTGCTCAAATGACATGAGAAAATTATGTGGAAGACCCCAGGAAGGATTTCTGACTCCCAGGTCACTGCTGTAAACAATGTTGTCATAGTCTTACGCCCCTTTTACAAGAGCACAATAAAACATACAAAAACGAAACCAAAATGGATTTTCCTGGGAAATATATTAAGGAACATCCTTTCCATGGTAATGATTTGTATGTAAGGCAAAATAAATAACCCAAAACAAAAATGCTCCTCCACCACTTGGGCTATGGTCACACATAGCGTTTTTAATACGTTTTTGAACTTTAGCATTGCTTTCAACCAAGACAAATGCATTCACTGGGAAATGCCATTTTAACATTTTACAACCTTATCTGGCCATGTGGTGTGTGACATTTCATCTGACACATCCTGTTTCATTTATGAAGGAGGGACACTGAAAGTCACAAAGCCTATTTTTATAGGGCCATCAGGCGGCTTTTACTATTCTTAGAGAGCCATCAGCCGGCTATGCTTTGTTGTTCCCATTATTAAACAGTGGGTCTCCCATACTGTTTGCTTATGCAGTGAATGCAAGGCCTGCCCCAAATTTTAATGCACACCAATAACCCTTTGAAGAGACGTACAGGAGGGCCACCAGAAAGCAATGTTCCCATTATTAGGAAGTTTGTACTCCCATACTGTTTGACCATCAAGTGAATGCAAGGCCTGCCCAAATTTGGATGCACCCCAATAACCCTTTGAATAGATGTACTTGATGGCCACATGAAACCAAAGTTCCCATTATTAGTAATTTGGAATGAAGACCTGGCAGTGGAGCATTGCAGTATTGAGGCTGAACACCCGGCAGTGGAGCATTACAGTGTTGAGCCAGAAGAACCTCCATTGGAGAATTTCGGTGTTGAGGTTGAAGAAACTGCCGTGGGGAATTGCATTGTTAAGGATGAAGACCCGGCAATGGAGCATTGCAGTGTTGAGGCTGAACACCTGGCAGTGGAGCATTGCAGTGTTGAGCCGAAGAACCTGCATTGCACCATTGCAGTGTTGAGGAAAAACACACAGCAGTGGAGCATTTCAGTGTTGAGTGTTGTGAATGGGTTTGAGATGAGTTCTGAGCAGAGGCTCCCTCTGGTGGTTACAAGCGGTGCTAGTCTGTCCAGTGAAGATTGTGAGGACTGGGAATCAGGTGTTACTGATTTGTCTTATATAAGGGAGTCACCTTCCCATCAGGGTTGCCGGTGATCAATTGTTCTGGTCTGGATCCTTTATTCCTGTTTCCCTTGTAGCCTGCTGTGTCGTGTCTGCATCTCCTGCTAACAGATAAGACATTTTCTTCTTTTGTGTTTGTGCTATATTTTTGCATTTTGTCCTGCACTTCTGTGGGGGCCTTCAGGGTCCCCTCCGGGGGCTTCTGCCCTCTCAGTTTTGTTCAGCCACTGATGTTTGTACTTTTGCTTTTTCCAGTTTTTTCAGTGGCTGCTGTTTTGATTTTGTTACACCAGAGAACTAATTTAGGTGGAAGAGGTCGTGTGATCTCAGGTGTTTTTGAAATTAGTAGAGTTGGTGCCTTTCAGGGTTTTCTGGGATTGCAGTAAGTACCCTTCCTATCCTTTTCTATTTAGTTAGTTTGGGCCCCAGCGTTTGCTCATACTATTTTCTTTCTGTGTCAGTATTTCATCTTGTCTAACCGCCATTACATGTTTGGGGGCTTTCTATTATCTTTGGGGTTCTGCTCCGGGGCAGATAGCTTTCCTATTTCTATCTTTAGGTGTAGTTAGTTTCTCAGGCTGTGACGAGGCGTCTAGGACCAACGTAGGAACGCTCCACGGCTGCCTCTAGTTGTGGTGGTTAGTCAGGGTACTGCAATCTCATAGATTCCAACTGCTCTGGTGTATTGCCTTTTTTACCTGCACTCCTCAGCTACCGAAATATAACAGTTGAGCCTGATGAAGAACCAGCAGTGGAGAATTGCAATGTTGAGGCTGAAGAACCTGCATTGGAGAATTGCAGTGGTGAACCTGAAGAACATGCAGTGGACAATTGCAGTGTTGAGGCTGAAGACCCAGCAGTGGACAAATGCAGTGTTGAGGCTGAAGAACCTGCATTGGAGAATTGCAGTGTTGAGTCTGAAGAACCAGCAGTGGAGAATTGCAATGTAGAGGCTGAAGAACCAGCAGTGGAGAATTTCAATGTTGAGGCTGAAGAACCTGCATTGGAGAATTTCAGTGTTGAGCCTGAAGACCCGGCAGTGAAGAATTGCAGTGTTGAGGCTGAAGAACCTGCAATGGTGAATTGCAGTGGTGAGCCTGAAGAACCTGCAGTGGACAATTGCAGTGTTGAGGCTGAAGACCCGGCAGTGGAGAAATGCATTGTTGATGCTGACCAACCACCAAAGTTCACATTATTAAAAAGTGGGTTTCCCATACTGTTTGCCTATGCAGTGAATGCAATGCCCGCCCAAAATTTGGATGCACCCCAATACCCTGTCTAAGAGACGTGGAGGAGGGCCTCCTAAAAATCTGTTCCCATTACAAAGGTCCGGGTCTCCTATACTTGTAATGCCCATACAGTAAGTATATGGGCTGACAAACATTACCCCATGGGGGTATACACATACTGTCTAAAAAAAATTGTTTATGGGCATCATAAACACCCTTTACAACAATAATGTGGGTGTTGCATCATGGACCACGGTCACCCTGGTGATCTAGTGGTGGTGGATGATGAGTATGAGGAAAAGGAGAACAACAGCAAATAGACCTCCCAAAAAAAAGACACTGGATTTTAGTTTATGTTACGCTGCTATCATTCGGTGATGTAGAGAAGTCTGGCCAAATCCAGCCCTTGTTCATTTTTATAAGAGTCAGCCTGTCAGCATTTTCTTTTTTTTTAAACTCCTTTTATTGAAAGATTTCACAGAATAAGATAACAAACATATGACAATGTAGTGTAAAGTCAAAATAATCCATATAATCACCCTTCACAGTGACATTGATTTGATATCACACTTTCAATAATAAAGTAAACAAAACTGTCATGATCCATTCCTGGGTTTAGTCTGTCTGCCCTTGGTCCGGGCGGATCATGTCAAGGGTTAACTTTGCTCTGCCTCATTCTGGGTTCAGGTTGGCTATTTAGCTCTCACACATCCTGCTAGCAGTGTGAGCTATACTGCTACCTTCGGCTTGTGAACCTGACTGGTAACCCTTGATTTGTCCTGCTGTTATCCCTGACTTGTCCCGTGTCTGTTGTTTCCCTCTGTCTGCCCTGTTCCCTGCATTTCCCTGCTTGTCTGTTTGATTCTCTGGTTTTTGACTCGGCTTGTATTCGGACTCGTTTCTGCTTTCTGTCTTTGTCTTATCTGCTTCTGACCGTTGCTGACCTCCTGGCTTTCTCCTGACCAACCATATTGCTTATTCCTTTTGTCCTTCTGCCTCCGTACGGTTTTGACTTGGCTTGCCTGACCACGCTCACGCCACTTGGTGGCGCCTGTGTTTCTGCTCTGTAGAGGACTTGCTGAGACCTGTGATTCTTCCTGACTCAGTTTTGGACGTTTTTGCTGCCACCTGGTGGTGGTTTTGGCTGCTGCAGTGCAGGCCTACTCTGGTAGTGTGTAATCCCTTCTCCCCTCTGTAACCTACAGGTGGAGCACACACTACCCTGCATTACAGCTGCATGACATTATAGCTCACCCTTACATATACATATAAAGGGATTTCTGCATTTTTTTTTTCTCTGCTCTGTTTGCTATGGATCCGCTCCATACCTTGGCAGATCACATGAATAGTTTGGCATTAATTATGCAAGACCTATTTGTGCAACAGAGGGAGCTTTCTAACACAGTAATATCGTTGCAGACTGACTGTAAGCACTCTAACACTGTCGATGTTTCTTTGCACTCTCCTGAACCTACAGTAAAGCTCCCAGATACCTTCTCCGGGGAGAGGGAGAAATTCAGTACCTTTAGGGAGAGTTGCAAACTATGGTTTTCACTTAGACCCCTATCTTCTGGTGATGAGAGTCAGCGGGTGGGGATAATCATTTCCTTATTGCGGGAGGGACCTCAGTCGTGGGCTTTCTCTATACCTGCTTCTGCCCCTGAACGTGTGTCTGTGGACAGATTCTTTGAGGCTTTGGGACTGATTTATGATGAACCAGACCGGGTCAGGGTAGCAGAGGACATGATCATGGGTCTCTCTCAGAATGAACTCACTGCTGAACAGTATTGTTCTGAGTTCAGGAGGTGGTCTGTTGAGGTGTCCTGGAATGACTCTGCTCTAAGACGCCTGTTTGAGAGAGGATTATCGGATCATCTCAAGGACGCGCTGGCCCTTCATATGCCGCCCAGTTCCCTGGAAGAGGCCATGACCCAGGCCATTCGTATGGACCGGAGGTTACGGGAGAGAGGAATTATCCAGCATGAGATTCACGTATTGCCTGCCAAGTCTGAGGTGGTGTCATTCAAGGAGACTATGGAAGTTGGTACCATTAATTTCAAGGAGAAAGAGAGGAGACGGCGACGAGACGAGAAATTATGTTTTTATTGTGGAGATCCGGGACATTGGAAGACGGACTGCCCCTCTTGTCCATCTAATAAGGAGCTGCCGAGTCTGGGTGATGATCTAGGAGGTCATCCAGACTCTCAGGTACCATTTTCATCTTTTCAGAAAATTTTGTTAGAGGTGGAACTGTGTTATGGAGGTGGTAGTGCTTCCACTTCAGCATTTGTGGACTGTGGATCTTCCATGAATTTCATTAACTCTAGTATGGTGTCCAAGTTAAAGTTAGGGACAGTCAAGGGTATGCCACACTGAACAATATCGCTAACGGGATCGCTAAAAAACGTCACTATTTAGCGATCCCGTTAGCGATGTTGTTCAGTGCGGCATCTGCCAGCGACGAGCTTCCTGCTGTGATCTCGCTCGTCGCTGGAATCGTTCCGGACCCTATTTTCTCGTCGGCGCTCCCGCTGGGTAAGTATATATCGCTAGTGTGGCACCTTTTCTTAGCGATTTAGCGGTACTTTTGTACCGCTAAAGTCGTTAAGAAGATCGCTAACGGCGATAGCGTCGTTAACTATATCGCTAAATGTGGCCGCACTTAGCGATATAGAAACAATCCCGCTAGCGATCGCATTAGTATGCGTCGTTATCGTGATCGCTAGCGGGATTGTTTAGTGTGGCAGTACCTTCAGGCTAGAGACTCCCATCAATATCGTTGCAATTGATAAGACACCGTTGGCTCAAAATGTCATTAAGTTTGTCTCTGAGGAGTTCCTCCTCAAGGTGGGTTCCTTACATCAGGAACGAATTTCGTGTTATGTTATGAATAATCTTCCTGCAGGACTGGTGTTGGGGTTCCCCTGGTTGCAGAGGCATAATCCTGTTATTGACTGGGGATCTCGTGATATTGTTAAATGGGGTCCTAATTGTTCCAATGTTTGTCTTTCTGCTGTTTTTGTGTCTGCCATTAGTCCGGAGGGTATTCCGGAGTACCTCAAGGACTTTGGGGACGTGTTCTCCGAAAAAGAGGCTGAGGTTTTGCCACCCCACCGTCCTTATGATTGTGCAATTAATCTTATTCCTGGTTCTAAATTGCCCAAAGCCCGTTTGTACAATCTTTCTGGCCCGGAACGTACTGCTATGAAAAACTATATCTCTGATAGCCTACGCAAAGGTCACATCCGTCCCTCTGTCTCACCTGTGGCCGCGGGATTCTTTTTTGTTAAGAAAAAAGATGGTGGTTTACGCCCATGCCTCGATTTACGAGAACTAAATAAAATTACGGTGAGAAATACCTACCCTCTCCCACTCATTCCTGATCTTTATAACCAAGTGTCTGGGGCTAAGTGGTTTTCCAAACTTGATCTCAGGGGAGCATATAACCTTATCCGTATTCAGGAAGGGGATGAGTGGAAAACGGCATTTCTCACCTCTGAAGGTCTGTTTGAAAATTTGGTCATGCCCTTTGGTCTCACGAACGCGCCCGCAGTATTTCAGAACTTCATGAATGATGTTTTCTCTGATTTTATCGGGCGTTTTATGGTTGTATACTTGGATGATATCCTTGTTTTCTCGCCTGACAAGGAATCTCACATTGGTCATCTATGTGCTGTTCTTCACAGGTTACGGGGTAATTCTCTGTTTGCTAAACCCGAGAAATGTTTGTTTTGTGTCCAGGAGCTTTCCTTTCTGGGGATCATCCTTTCGGCCAATGGGTTTCGGATGGATCCCGGAAAGGTACAGGCCATTGTTGATTGGGTGCAACCCAGAGACCTCAAGGGGTTGCAGCGTTTTCTGGGTTTCGCCAATTATTATCGAAAATTCATCAAGGGGTTTTCTCAGGTGGTCAAACCACTCACCGATCTCACTTGCAAGGGGGCTGATCTCAAAGTTTGGTCAACCTTAGCAGTTGAAGCATTTGTTACACTAAAGAAATGTTTTATGTCTGCTCCTGTATTGGTTCAGCCCGATCCATCTGAACCGTTCATTGTAGAGGTGGACGCATCTGAGGTGGGAGTGGGGGCTGTGTTGTCACAGGGACCCGTTACCTTGACTAATTTAAGACCATGTGCCTTTTTCTCCGGAAGTTCTCTTCTGCAGAGAGGAACTATGATGTGGGTAACCGGGAGTTATTGGCCATAAAATTGGCTTTTGAAGAATGGAGGCATTTTTTGGAGGGGGCGGTTCATCGGATCACGGTTATCATGGATCACAAAAACTTGTCTTATCTTGAATCTGCTAAACGGTTGACTCCTAGACAGGCTAGGTGGTCGCTTTTTTTTTCTCGTTTTCATTTTTCAATCACTTTTCGGCCTGGTTCCAAGAATGTCAAGGCTGATGCCTTATCTCGCAGTTTTGATTCAATATCACCCCCTGAACCTCCTTCCTCCATTCTTCAGCATGGGGTGGTTGTTGCGGGGGTATCCTCTGAATTGGAACAGGAAATTCAGAAGGCTCAGTCTCTTGCTCCTTCCTCTTTGCCTGATAATAAACTCTTTGTTCCCGTTCAATACAGGTTGAGGGTTCTCCGGGAATTCCATGATTTTGCTCTCAGTGGACACCCGGGATCTCAGCCACTCAGAAAGCCATTGCTAGGCTATTTTGGTGGTCCTCCATGAACTCTGATATCACTATGTTTGTGTCTGCTTGTGATACCTGTGTCCGTGCTAAGAGCTCACATAACCGGCCGGCCGGGGAATTGGTGCCATTGCCAATTCCAGATAGACCTTGGACTCATTTGTCCATGGACTTCATCACTGATCTCCCTCCTTCTAATGGCAAAACTGTAATCTGGGTAGTGGTTGACAGATTCAGTAAACAGGCGCATTTTGTACCTCTGGCAGGATTGCCTAATGCTGAGACACTATCTAGGTTGTTTGTTGAGCACGTTGTACGACTGCATGGCGTGCCTTTGAGTGTGGTTTCTGATAGAGGGGTACAATTTGTGTCCAAATTTTGGAGGGCATTTTGTAAAAGACTGGGTATTTGCTTAACCTTCTCCTCTGCTTACCATCCTGAGACCAATGGGCAGACGGAGAGGACCAATCAGTCACTCGAACAAATTTTGAGGTGTCTTGCTACGTCTCAGCAGGATGATTGGTGTTCTTCATTGCCCGTGGCTGAATTTGCATTCAATAATCGGATTAACCAGTCCACTGGCACCTCTCCATTCTTTTGTAACTATGGTTTTCACCCCCATTTTGGCGAATTTTCTAGGCTGGATTCAGGATGTCCAGGGGCTGATACGGCAGTACAAAAATTGGGGGAGGTGTGGAGGGAGGTCCAAAAGAACATTGGGGAGGCTCAGGGCAAACATAAATTTTTTGCGGATAAGCGACGGTCTGTAGGACCTATGTTCCTGGTGGGAGATAAAGTATGGTTGTCCACCAAGAATATTCGTCTAAAGGTTCCCTCTGCTAAGCTAGGTCCCAGATTTATTGGTCCTTACGAGATCATGGAGGTGGTCAATCCTGTTGCCTTTCGGTTACGCCTTCCTCCGTCACTCCGGATCCCCAATGTGTTTCATAAATCCCTTCTTAAGTCATTTGTACCATCTTCCACAGGGCCTCCATCCCCTCCGCCTCCTGTCTCTGTGGATGGTCAGACTGAGTTTGAAGTGGAACGGATTGTGGATTCGCGTAGGGTCCGTAGTTCACTTCAGTATTTGGTCCATTGGAAGGGTTATGGTCCTGAGGATCGATCTTGGGTCCCGGCGCGATCGGTACATGCTGATTGATTGGTTCGGGCATTTCACACACGTTATCCTGGGAAGTCTGGGGGTCCGGTGGCCCCCCCTTGAGAAGAGGGTACTGTCATGATCCATTCCTGGGTTTAGTCTGTCTGCCCTTGGTCCGGGCGGATCATGTCAAGGGTTAACTTTGCTCTGCCTCATTCTGGGTTCAGGTTGGCTATTTAGCTCTCACACATCCTGCTAGCAGTGTGAGCTATACTGCTACCTTCGGCTTGTGAACCTGACTGGTAACCCTTGATTTGTCCTGCTGTTATCCCTGACTTGTCCCGTGTCTGTTGTTTCCCTCTGTCTGCCCTGTTCCCTGCATTTCCCTGCTTGTCTGTTTGATTCTCTGGTTTTTGACTCGGCTTGTATTCGGACTCGTTTCTGCTTTCTGTCTTTGTCTTATCTGCTTCTGACCGTTGCTGACCTCCCGGCTTTCTCCTGACCACGCATATTGCTTATTCCTATTGTCCTGCTGCCTCCGTACGGTTTTGACTTGGCTTGCCTGACCACGCTCACGCCACTTGGTGGCGCCTGTGTTTCTGCTCTGTAGAGGACTTGCTGAGACCTGTTGTCATGTATAGTGTACAGTTCCTATAGCGTCTTGTGCTTGGGTGCGAGGAAAACACAGGAGACATAGGTTGAAATGAAATGACTTGTATTACTTCATACAAGCATGCTGAAAAGTTCACACAGTTTGCAGGAACAGCGACAGGAGACACAGCAGGCCAGAGTAACTTCAAGCACTACAGTAAATCTCCAAAGCAGGTTCAGGATCTCTTCTCTGTACCGTAATTCCTCTGCAAACATGGATTCACCAAACAGCAGGTTTCCAGAGTCCAAAAGTGTTCCAAGGTTCCTCAGTAGGGAATAGCTGGAGTACAAGTCCAAGGCTTCCAGGAGTCAGGTCACAGACTGACTGAGGCTTGATTCAGGAGCACTGATTGTTCAGCTGAGGCTGCTTAAGAAGCAAGAGGGAAGAATCAGGGCGGGAACATGAAAACTGGAAACTCCATATTAACTGAGAGCAAGAGCTGCAGAAAGACAGAAAGCAAAATGGCCGACGGAAAACTGAGTTTCAAGGAACATGTCAACAGAGACAAAGAACCTTACATTACTCCCCCCTTAGGGACAACCTCCGGATGACCTCAGACCAGGCTTGTCAGGGTACCTCTGATGAAACTGGCGGAGCAGGCGAGGAGCATTTACATTATTGACTGGTTCCCATGAGTTGTCCTCCACTGGGTAGCCCTGCCATTTAATCAAATATTGCAACTGATTTCTGTACAACCTGGAATCTAGAATCCTTTCCACCATAAATTCTTCCTGACCATCGACCAGCACTGGGTCAGGGCAAGGAGAATAACGTCAAGGAAACGTATTGGGTGTTGCAGCCTTTAGTAGGGATACATGAAAGACAGAGTGGATTCTCATAGTTCTGGGCAGTTAAAGACGACAAGCAACAGCACTTATAATCTTATTGATCTTATAAGGTCCAATGTACTTATGTCCCAATTTAGACGATGGAATCTTTAATTTAAGATTTCTAGTTGACAGCCAGACCAAATCTCCTACCTTGAAAGCTGGTGCAGGTTTACGAAATTTATCTGCTGCTTTCTTGTACCTTTCCTGAGCCAATTCTAGATTTTCCTTTAGAAGATCCATATTCTTTTGTAAAGAAGTGATTCTTTCAGCCACTGCCGGCAAGGGCGTATCTATGGGAAATCGAGGAAGAATGTTAGGATGATAACCTAGATTGGAGTAAAAAGGAGACTGCTTAGTGGAGGCGCTCAGCCAGTGGAAGTAGATCCACCCAATCATCCTGTAGGTGGCAGATAAAACAGCGGAGATACTGCTCCAGGGTCTGATTGGTTCGTTCTGTCTGTCCATTAGTCTGGGGATGAAAAGCAGAAGAAAGGTTTACTTTAATGTCCAATGCTGCACAGAAATTTTGCCAAAACCTTGAAGTGAATTGCACCCCTCGATCCGAAATGACCTCATCCGGTACTCCATGTAAGCGAAACACATTCTTAATCATCAAGTCTGATGTCTGTTTTGCAGTGGGTAAGCCGACACAAGGGATAAAATGAGCTGCCTTTGTTAGACGATCAACCACCACTAGAATGGTGTTCTTCCCTTGAGAGGTTGGTAACTCCACAATGAAGTCCATAGAAATGGATCCCCACGGGCGGGACGGGGTGGGAAGAGGTTGCAACAGACCAGTTGGTGAGGAGCGAGGTGTTTTGCATCTTGCACAGACTTCACATGAAGTGACATAGTTTAAGACATCTTTCCTGTAAGTGGGCCACCAAAAGAAACGAGAAAGAAATTCTTGTGTCTTTAGAATTCCCCTATGCCCGGCTATCTTGGAATCGTGGATGAGTTGCAATACTCTCAATCTGACTGTTTCAGGTATATACAGACGTTGTCCCTGAATCCACACACCATTCTTGAAGACAAGACTTACGTCCCTTGGGGTTGAGCCAACAAAGAATCCGCATGGTATGCTTCCTTGATGTCCTTAAGTAGGTCTTGATTATGAATCACTCCCAGGAATCTAGAGTCAGGAAGAATAGTCTTAGGAGGAGTAAGTGGACGTGTCTCTGCTGAATGAATCCTAGAGAGTGCATCAGCCTTTCCATTGCGCGATCCTGGTCTATAAGAAATGACAAAATTAAATTGGTTTAGGAAAAGATTCCAGCGAGCCTGGCGAGGAGTCAGGCACTTAGCCGACCTGATAAATTCAAGGTTACGATGGTCTGTCAGGACGACTATTTGCTGTGCAGCTCCCTGAAGAAGGTGTCTCCATTCCTTGAAGGCCAACAATTCTCTATTGCCCACATCGTAGTTCCTCTCAGCCGAAGACAACTGCTGGGAAAAGAAGGCACAGGGATGCAAGACATTCTTCTCACCTGTTCTCTGAGAGAGTATAGCTCCAACGGCACAGTCTG
Source organism: Oophaga sylvatica (assembly GCA_033576555.1). Taxonomy (NCBI): domain Eukaryota; kingdom Metazoa; phylum Chordata; class Amphibia; order Anura; family Dendrobatidae; genus Oophaga; species Oophaga sylvatica. Next base: position 344,118,109 of record JARQOD010000001.1, read on the forward strand.
AAGCATCCACCTCTATTATGAAGGCAAGCTCGGGGTTGGGATGTACTAAGATAGGTGCGGTGGTAAATTTATCCTTTAAACAGGAAAATGCTTCCTGAGCTTGCGGGGTCCAGGAGAACCTAGACTGTTTCCGGGTAAGTTGGGTGATAGGTGACACTACCTCAGAAAAATTCTTAATGAAACGTCTATAGAAGTTGGCAAACCCGATGAAACGCTGCACCTCCTTCACATTTCTAGGAATTGGCCAATCCTTGATGGCTTGGGTCTTGCTTCCATCCATACTAATCCCTTGCGTAGATAGTACATACCCCAGAAATTGAATTTCGGTCCTATGGAATTCACATTTTTCAAGTTTGATGTAGAGATGGTTTTGTCTTAGGCATTCTAAGACCATTCTCACATGTCCATGATGTTCCTCTGTGGAGTTAGAAAAAATTAGAATATCATCCAGATAAATCACCACAAATGTATCTAGGAGATCCCTGAAGATATCATTCACGAAGTGTTGGAAAGTGGCTGGGGCGGTACTCAGACCAAAAGGCATAACTAGATATTCAAAGTGTCCATAGCGTGACCTGAAAGCAGTCTTCCATTCATCCCCAGGTCTAATACGGACCAAGTTATAGGCCCCACGGAGATCCAGTTTAGAGAAAATTTTGGCATGCCGCACTCTCTCCAACAACTCAGGGATTAAAGGCAATGGATAACGGTTTCTAATAGTAACCTTATTGAGTTCCCTATAGTCTATGCAGGGTCTCAGAGATCCATCTTTCTTCTTCACAAAGAAGATGGGTGCACCTGCGGGAGATGAAGAGGGGCGTATGAAGCCCTTGGCTAAATTTTCGTCTATATAATCCTTCAAAGCTTTTAGCTCGGGCCCCGCTAGGGGGTAGATCTTACCAAAAGGTATCTCGGCTCCGGGCAATAATTCAATTGGACAATCATATGGACGGTGAGGAGGAAGCTAATCAGCGTTCTTCTTGTCACATAAATCCACATAGTCCTGGTATACAGCTGGTAGTTCAGGGACTGACATGGTTCCTTTAGGAACAGGGCAAGCTGAAACTCCTTGACTCATCTGTTTCTCCGGAAAGTGTAATTCCTTGGTCTCCCAGTTAATCGTAGGATTCTGCGCCTGCAGCCATGGTAGCCCTAGAATGATGGGAAAGTGGGGAGAAGAGATAAGCAAAAAAGACATTTTCTCCTGATGATCTTTACCCATAAGGACCCTCAAAGGCTCTGTTTCTTGATCCACTGGTCCAGAAGTCAGTAGAGAGCCATCCACAGTCTCCATCTGTACTGGAGTAGCCTTCTTCAATGAACGTATCCCCTGTTTCAGAGCAAAGGAGATATCCATAAAATTTCCACTTGCTCCTGAGTCGATCATAGCAGAGCTAGACACCCAGACTGAGTCAACCCAGAGTTTGATGGAAAGGAAGCAATGAGAATTGTTTCTTTTACAACTCAGCTGGGACACCGCTGAGGAAACTTGAAAAATTGCAGCATTTATACCGTCATCGTCCCCAGAACTAACAGAGTTTAAGTCCGAGAAATCAAGATCTCTTGCAGCAGATCTCTCTGGAGCCTGAGGCACGGACATGACAGAGCTCCTCTCGCAACACTCACAGTGAATGACTGCTGCAGTAGTCTTACGAGAAAGTCTGGGGCAGTTTATAATGAAGTGCCCTGACTTACCACAGTAGAAACATAGATTTTCCTTTATACAATGTTCTTTGCGTGCATCACTAACCCGTCTTTGCAAAGAGTCCACCTGCATGGGTTCAGGTTCTGGTTCTCTTGTGATCCTACTCAAAGGTTCCTTAGCTGAGGAGGGAGGTAGTAAAAGGTTAGTGCGATTATTTTCGAACCATCTCTCTTGTCTGCGTTCAGTCAGACGAGCATCAATACGGATACAATAGTTGATAAAGTCACCTAACGCAGTGGGAGGGTCGGCATGAGCAAGTTCATCCTTAATCAGTGGAGACAACCCTTTCCGAAAAATAGATTTTTTAGCGGAAGTGTCCCAAGTGGTATCAAGATCCCATCTCCTGAAATCCAGGGCATATTCGGCTACTGAACGCTTACCTTGGCGCAAAGTTAACATGGCTGCTTCAGCTGTTGCACCTCGATTGGGGTCATCAAACACCTGCCCCATGGCTGAAATAAAAGCATCAAGGTGATTCAAACAATCATCCTCAGTCTCAATCAGAGGGTTTGCCCACATCAAAGCCTTATTGGTAAGCAACATGATTATAGTAAGCACTTTGGATCGTTCAGTGGGAAATTGTGAAGCATGTGCAGAGAAAAATAAATTGCATTGATTAATAAATCCCCTGAATTTCTCACGTTCACCGCCAAAACGAAAAGGAGGTAATTTGGGGATCCCAGAACTTGGGGTTATGGCAGGAGCCTGGGCTCGTTCCTCTAGAGCCTCAATCCTGGCTCGCAATTCCTGGGTAGTCTGTCCAAACACTTGCAAATTATGATTAGTGAGGTCCTGTAGGCTTGCAAAACGGGTTTTTAAAGTCTGTACATCTGAAAGGATTGTATCAGTCACTCCGCAAAGTTCCTTTATGCGGGCCTCCATCTTCCAGATCTTTTAAGGCAGAGGTGCTGGAAGGAGAAGAGGAAAGGAAAAAAAAAAAAAAACAATAGTGTTTACCTGTGGTAACACTCCAGAGTAAAATTTTAAGGGAATGCGCTCACCTGGAATGGTTGTGAGAAGTCACAACCACTGTCATCACATAAGGTATTAAACGGACATCTGATATCCACAGTCACAGCAGACACGGCTTTCCCAGACCCAGCAGACACTAAACATTGGCTCCTGAATCTTGTCATGTATAGTGTACAGTTCCTATAGCGTCTTGTGCTTGGGTGCGAGGAAAACACAGGAGACATAGGTTGAAATGAAATGACTTGTATTACTTCATACAAGCATGCTGAAAAGTTCACACAGTTTGCAGGAACAGCGACAGGAGACACAGCAGGCCAGAGTAACTTCAAGCACTACAGTAAATCTCCAAAGCAGGTTCAGGATCTCTTCTCTGTACCGTAATTCCTCTGCAAACATGGATTCACCAAACAGCAGGTTTCCAGAGTCCAAAAGTGTTCCAAGGTTCTTCAGTAGGGAATAGCTGGAGTACAAGTCCAAGGCTTCCAGGAGTCAGGTCACAGACTGACTGAGGCTTGATTCAGGAGCACTGATTGTTCAGCTGAGGCTGCTTAAGAAGCAAGAGGGAAGAATCAGGGCGGGAACATGAAAACTGGAAACTCCATATTAACTGAGGGCAAGAGCTGCAGAAAGACAGAAAGCAAAATGGCCGACGGAAAACTGAGTTTCAAGGAACATGTCAACAGAGACAAAGAACCTTACACCTGTGATTCTTCCTGACTCAGTTTTGGACGTTTTTGCTGCCACCTGGTGGTGGTTTTGGCTGCTGCAGTGCAGGCCTACTCTGGTAGTGTGTAATCCCTTCTCCCCTCTGTAACCTACAGGTGGAGCACACACTACCCTGCATTACAGCTGCATGACAAAAACGAATGAAACATAGCATTCAACATATTGTACTCTACCAAGCATTGCACCTCCTTACCAACAGGTTCTTTATAAGAGTTTTGAGCTTGTACCAGTTCAGATTATAATAGACACATATTCTTAAGCCTACACAAATCATCACTTTCATGGTCTGGAAGGGATATACATCAGGGATTGTATTGCAAGATCGAGCAGATCATAGCATTAGGAGCCAAGTGCGTCAATGGTGAGTTACACCACCTTTCTCAAATCCTATGGAACTTCTGGGGACATCCTCTGTTTCTATATATTATGTTTTCGTAAGGAATTATATCATTCACTAATTTCTTCCACTAATTAATCGAAGGTGATTTCCCCCCCCATCCACCTCAACGCTACCACTTTCCTAGCCATAAATAGAACCTCCCGAAGAAATATTCTATAATGGTGGACCCACATCTCTTTATCCACGGCACCCAGGATGCACAACTCCGGACTACATTTGATCGGTATCCCAATTATCCGCACCAATGTAGCTATGACATCACTCCAATATCTTCGTATAATTCTACAGTTCCAAATAAGGTGCCAGAAATCCACTCCCGATTCCCCACACCTATGACATTCATCAGTTGCCCCTCTACCAAATTTATGTAATTTACTTGTGGTCAAATAGGATTGGTGAAGAATAGTGTTGAGCATTCCGATACCGCAAGTATCGGGTATCGGCCGATATTCGCGTTATCGGAATTCCGATACTTAGTTCCGATATTTTTCCTATATCGTATACTGGAATCGGAAGTTCCCATAATTCTTTGAGAGGCAATGTGATTTTAGTCAGCCAATGAGGAATCTTATGAAGTGTGGGCACATCCTGTAATGCTGCGGTCATCTTAACTAATGGCATGGCTGTGATTGGCTGCTGAAATGATGTCAGAATGCACTATAAAAGGCGCCGCCTCCATTTTAGCGTCACTGTGCTGTGAACTCAGTTAGGGACAGAACGCTGCTCTGCTGACTCTGAGGGACAGTTAGATATTGCGATTTTGTGTACTGGGCTTTAGGCAGGCTAGTTTACCAACCGCTGTGTAAAGCTTCCTTTTGCCAGTGTTGTTTTAACAGCTCTGTGCAAGGTGTGTGTGAGAGTGCAGGTGACGCTGCAGTTTGCTCTGCATGCAACGCTGTCTGTAGGCATCTGCACGTGTCACTCACAGACTCTATTTTTTTTTCTTCAGTGTAATTCTTGCTGCTCCATGCAATTTAACTATTAGTGTGACGCGCTTCCATCCGTATCCAATACATTGGTTGCAAACACTATAGAAGTAGACAAAGGAGTAGCCTTTCCCAGATTGTGGACAGTTGTGTTTCAGTGTTCACTTCAGTCTGTGTTTTTTATTTTTTGAGTGCATATCACGCTCCAGTTACTTGTTCAAGCACTGCTGCTTGTACTCTGCTGAGCGTGTCTCAGTGCCTCATCCTTTTCATTTTTCTCCAATTGGTGCTTCTCCATTATATTTGAAAAAAATCTAATCTATTAGTGTGACGCGCTTCCATCCGTATCCAATACATTGGTTGCAAACACTATAGAAGTAGACAAAGGAGTAGCCTTTCCCAGATTGTGGACAGTTGTGTTTCAGTGTTCACTTCAGTCTGTGTTTTTTATTTTTTGAGTGCATATCATGCTCCAGTTACTTGTTCAAGCACTGCTGCTTGTACTCTGCTGAGCGTGTCTCAGTGCCTCATCCTTTTCATTTCTCTCCAATTGGTGCTGCTCCATTATATTTGAAAAAAAACTAATCTATTAGTGTGACGCGCTTCCATCCGTATCCAATACATTGGTTGCAAACACTATAGAAGTAGACAAAGGAGTAGCCTTTCCCAGATTGTGGACAGTTGTGTTTCAGTGTTCACTTCAGTCTGTGTTTTTTATTTTTTGAGTGCATATCACGCTCCAGTTATTTGTTCAAGCACTGCTGCTTGTACTCTGCTGAGCGTGTCTCAGTGCCTCATCCTTTTCATTTCTCTCCAATTGGTGCTGCTCCATTATATTTGAAAAAAAACTAATCTATTAGTGTGACGCGCTTCCATCCGTATCCAATACATTGGTTGCAAACACTATAGAAGTAGACAAAGGAGTAGCCTTTCCCAGATTGTGGACAGTTGTGTTTCAGCGTTCACTTCAGTCTGTGTTTTTTATTTTTTGAGTGCATATCACGCTCCAGTTACTTGTTCAAGCACTGCTGCTTGTACTCTGCTGAGCGTGTCTCAGTGCCTCATCCTTTTCATTTTTCTCCAATTGGTGCTTCTCCATTATATTTGAAAAAAATCTAATCTATTAGTGTGACGCGCTTCCATCCGTATCCAATACATTGGTTGCAAACACTATAGAAGTAGACAAAGGAGTAGCCTTTCACAGATTGTGAACAGTTGTGTTTCAGTGTTCACTTCAGTCTGTGTTTTTTATTTTTTGAGTGCACATCACGCTCCAGTTACTTGTTCAAGCACTGCTGCTTGTACTCTGCTGAGCGTGTCTCACTGCCTCATCCTTTTCATTTCTCTCCAATTGGTGCTACTCCATTATATTTGAAAAAAAACTAATCTATTAGTGTGACGCGCTTCCATCCGTATCCAATACATTGGTTGCAAACACTATAGAAGTAGACAAAGGAGTAGCCTTTCCCAGATTGTGGACAGTTGTGTTTCAGTGTTCACTTCAGTCTGTGTTTTTTATTTTTTGAGTGCATATCACGCTCCAGTTACTTGTTCAAGCACTGCTGCTTGTACTCTGCTGAGCGTGTCTCAGTGCCTCATCCTTTTCATTTCTCTCCAATTGGTGCTGCTCCATTATATTTGAAAAAAAAACGAATCTATTAGTGTGACGCGCTTCCATCCGTATCCAATACAGGTTGCAAACACTATAGAAGTACAGAAAGGAGTAGCCTTTCCCAGATTGTGAACAGTTGTGTTTCAGTGTTCACTGCAGTTTCTGAGGAATAACCACACTTAGGCCTTATAACTTTTCTGACTTTCTTTATCAATCTACCAAGATGAAGAAGGCAGGGAGTAAGGCACGTGGTCGTGGAGTTTCAGCAGGGAGAGTACGTGGGGATTCTGTGGCTGCTGCCGCACCCAGTGACACAGCATCCACCAGTTTTCCCCGTGAGCGTTCCTTTATGCGCACTTTTGTAGGAGCTCAGCGTACCCCCCTGCTGCGGGAAGAACAAATTGAAGCCGTTGTTGGTTGGATGGCAGCCAATGCATCGACTTCAATTCCTTCCACCTCCTCTCAGGACCACAGCACTGTTGAACAACCATCTGTCTCTTCACTGCCTGCCAAATTGCCCAGGCAGTCAGAGAGTTCTGAACTGGAGCCAGCTGAGTCTCTGCTTCTGTTCTCAGAATATGTTGGCTTGCAAACAGGGGCCCAGCCAAGCAGCATTCTGGAATGTGAAGAAGAGGCAGTATGCAGTGATGCGCAACAGCTTTGTCTCTCTGAATGTGAAGAGGCGGGTGAGCCAGTGCCGATGGTCAGCACACCGCAGAACGCATCTGATGATGATGAGACTCAGGTGCCATTTTCTGTTGAGCATGGTGCTGGCCAGACCACCCAACAGCAGCAGGTGTTGGAAGAGGGTAGTGGAGATGACGAGGTCCAAGACCCAACATGGCGTGAGGAACAGGAAGGTGGTGGTAGCAGCTCTGAGGAAGAGATTGACCCAACGGTCCAAACAGTAGGGAGAGTTAGGCTGCAGACTCGGTTGCCTGTAGCCTCCAGTTTGGCACCCGTTCGTAGCAGTTCTCTTCCAACAGCAAAAACGGGCGCTCCCAGGACTTGCACTGCGTGGTCCTTTTTTGACACACTTGCAGATGATATTTGCTATGTCAAATGCAAGCTGTGTAATCAAAAAGTAAAAAGAGGTAAAAATGTCAGTAACCTTAATACCACAAATATGTGGAAACATGTGCGGTCAAAGCACGTGGTTGAGTTCCAAAGACACACTGGAGATGTAGGCCAACCTACAGCAGCACCTACATCTTCAGCTCGTGTTGGAGCCTCTTCCTCCAGCTCACACACAGCTGGTTCTGCTTCCTCACAGGATCGCCATGGAAGAACCTCTGTCACTGTTGTCCAGAGACCCAGTGTTATTCCACCCACAGCTGCAAGTTCCCTGTCATCCTCACACTCCCAGGCCACAAAACAGCCATCGGTAGCACAGGCATGGGATAAAAGACGGCCATACTCGGCAAACCATCCACGAGCACAGGCTCTGAATGCTGGCATTGCAAAACTCCTGTCCCTTGAAATGCTGTCATTCAGGCTGGTGGAGACTGACAGTTTCCGTAACTTAATGGCATTGGCAGTCCCACAATACAATGTGCCCAGCCGATTTTATTTCAGCAGGCAAGCCGTCCCTGCTCTGCAAAAGCATGTTGAGGGAAAAATTAAACATGCGCTACTAAACGCCGTCAGTAGCAAGGTCCACCTGACCACCGATGCGTGGACCAGTACCCATGGCCAGGGACGATACCTTTCCCTCACTGCCCATTGGGTCAATGTTGTGGAGCCGGGTACAGATCTTGCCAGTGGCGCTGTACGTGTTCTGCCAACTCCAAGGATTGCAGGAATCAAGTCTGTCCACATTGACTCCTCCTCCTACTCCAGTTCCTCAGAATCATCGCTGCAGGAGCCGTCACGGTCTACCTCCACATGGACCCGTGAACGCTTACCTGATGCGACCGATATGAGCACAGCCGTGGCCAAACGTCAACAGGCCGTCCTGAAATTAATTTCCATGGGGAATCGAATCCACACAGCGCAGGAGCTCTGGAATGCCATCAAGCAGGAGAGCGACGTGTGGTTTTTGCCAGCGAATCTCCAGCCAGGCTTGGTAGTGTGTGACAATGGCCGAAATCTGGTGGCAGCTCTGGGCCTTGGCAACCTCACTCACATACCATGTCTGGCACATGTGCTCAACTTGGTCGTGCAGAGTTTTTTGAGGGACTATCCGGATCTTGATGCACTGCTGCACAAGGTCCGCCTAGAGTGCGCTCACTTGCGACGTTCCAGCATGGCCAGATCGCGCATTGCAGCTCTGCAACGCAGATTTCGCCTTCCTGAACATCGCATCATATGTGACGTACCCACCAGGTGGAATTCCACGTTACATATGTTGGAGTGGTTGTGTGAGCAGCAGCCAGCAGTAATGGAGTATCAGCTGCATCAGGCGCAATCAACTCGCAATTTGCGCCGTTCACACTTCACCACTACTGAGTGGGCCTCTATGAAGGACATCTGCCACGTTTTGCGTCCGTTTGATGAGTCAACGCGGATGGCGAGTGCAGATGATGCACAAGTCAGCCTGACTGTCCCCCTTATCTGCCTGCTTCAAAAAAAAATTCAAACACTAAGGGATGAGGTTTTGGAAGAGGTGGAGGATGAGGAGTCACTAATTCCATCACCTTCTGGACAGTCAGCGCAACGTGGTTCCTCACAAAGGGCTGGGCAGGGCTCACTTTGTGAGGAGGATGAGGAGGAATCAATGGAGGAGGAAGACATCGCTTCAGAGGGAGGTACACAACGCTCTAGTCAGTATGTAGAGCGAGGGTGGGGTGATGCAGAGCAGGCAGAGATGACGCCTCTTGCAGGGGACAGCGTTTGTTGGCCAGTTGGGAGTCTGCAGCACATGGTTGATTTCATGCTGCAGTGCCTGAGAAACGACCGCCGCATCGCCCACATTCTCACCACGTCTGATTATTGGGTGTACACCCTCCTAGACCCTCGCTACCGGGACAACTTACAAAGCCTCATCACACCGTTGAACCGGGAGCGTAAAATGCGGGAGTACCAAGACACACTGGTGCAATCCATAATGTTCTCCATTCCAGCCGAGAGCACTGCTGCTGCTACTGCTTTACAAAGCAGCTCTGTGCGTCGAGGCAGTGGAGACAGCTCTGCAACAAGAGGGAGCACAAGCAGCGCCTCTGCACAGGGCAAGACTAGTATGTTCCAAATGTTGCGAAGTTTTGTGGCAGCGCCACAAATGTCTACACCATCCGAGACGGCTCCAGTCAGCAGGAGGCAACGTTTCCGTAAGATGGTGACAGACTACATGTCTTTCCCTCTCAGTGTACTCCCAGATGGCTCTTCCCCATTCAAGTTTTGGGTCTCTAAGCTGGATACATGGCCAGAGCTTAGCCAGTATGCATTGGAGGTGCTGGCTTGCCCTGCTGCCAGTGTATTATCGGAGCGCGTCTTTAGTGCTGCAGGTGGTGTACTAACAGACCGTCGCATGCGACTATCCTCCGATAATGTAGACCGGCTTACTTTTCTGAAAATGAACAAGGCATGGATCTCGCCAGAATTTGTCTGTCCGTTTTCAGATTAAATAACTGGTTCGCAACGTTATCCATGTCTCCTGTTATGTTCATCTTTCTACCACCTGAACTCTACTCCCTGGGCTACAACACTGGCAGTTGCTGCTCAGAAGTGTCGTGTCCACAGACCAATACACAAGCTATAGTGTTACTGGCATTCAGTAATGTCAGCTGTTCCCCTGCTGTGTGAACGGCAAAAAGTCATGCTGCCTCCACCCTGTTGTCTTCTCATCCCTGGGCTTCAACACCGCCAGTTGTTGCTCGGAAGTGTCATTGGCACGGGTACTCACTCCTGCCCAGACTGGTTACAGCACGCCATCTGTTTCCTGTCAGTGTAAACGTCACTTAGCCTCCAATAAGTTGTCCTGTCGTGTTGTGGTCGGGTTAGCCGACTCTATGGTGCTTGGAGTTTAGGTGCTTCCTATGTGTGCTGCGGGATATGCAAATAAAGGCTGTTTCCGTTGTGACAATAGGACAATCACCCACTGTAGTACTGTGGGATTCGGTAACTGCGGCCGGCTCGCGGCCTTCAACTTAAATTTCCATGGGTACCTTCTGCTACCCGTCCGGGTTCCAGTACCGTCAGCTGGTTCTCCACAGTGCCTTTGCCCTAGGTGCCTCCATCTCGGTATCCGAGTTCCAGCAACGTCTGCTGGTCCTTGGTAGTGCTTTGGAGCACAGGTACCTCCTGCTTAGTAACCGTGTCCCAGTAACGTCAGCTGGTCCTCGTTGTGCCATTGGCTCTTTTCCTTCTGCTGCCCCTCCGGGTTCCAGCACAGTCAGCTGGTCCTCGTTACTTGCATTGGCTCTTGTACCTTCTGCTACCCGTCTGGGTTCCAGTACCGTCAACTGGTTCTCCGCAGTGCCTTTGGCCTAGGTGCCTCCATCTCGGTATCCGAGTTCCTGCAACGTCTGCTGGTCCTTGGTAGTGCTTTGGAGCACAGGTACCTCCTGCTTAGTAACCGTGTCCCAGTAACATCAGCTGGTACAAGGTTGTGCTACAAATACAAGATACAGAACAAGAGACACAAGAACAATAAGCAGAAGATCTAAAAATATATGCTCTAAATTCTAAGCAGAAGAAGACTAAGCAGTGTATGGGGGTGAGTCCGTTCCTCCTCGTGGTGCCCCTGGAAAATGCCTGCTGCTGCTGCAGGCTAAACTGAACACGGAAAAATACTGTTGTAATTTAAATCTTTTGTGACAGCAAGAACGGAAGAATGAAAAATTCATACTTTGACAGATTACAAGTACAGGATTCTCTGTCACAAATAAGAATATGATGAAGAAGATGAAGTACAATATGAATAAGAATAATAGTTTAATAAGAAGAATATGAGTAATGTTAACAAAAAGATGAATAGCAAGAAGTTTAAGAAGAAGATAAAGAAGGTGAAGATGAAGAATAATTTGATGAAAAAGATGATGCTGCTGAAGATTATGAAGGAGAAAGTGTGTCAAAAGTTAAAAAGGTGAAGAGCATGGAAGTTGTGAAATATACATATTTGCCAAAATAGAAAAAACGTTAACAACATTGTCAATTTCTTCGTCAATCCGAACATCTTTAAAACAAAAAATATTTATGCTATTCCATTTGATTGGGTTAAACATCTATGCCTTTAATGTCTCCTCAACCTTCCCCAATACATTCTACATTACTCTTTGTTGTTTTCCTTCATGTACAATTAACCAACAAGGCAAGAATGGGGTTTTTTTAATTCCGATATTTTGTTCCCATAGACTTACATTGGATTTCCGGTATCGGTATCGGGTATCGCCGATATTTTTTGGGTATCGGCGATACCATTCCGATACTTTGGGATATCGGAAAGTATCGCTCAACTCTAGTGAAGAATCTATAATTGTATTAACTTGTTATTTGCAGCTGGGACACCATCGTATGTGCCTCTAGGGCATCGTTCCACTGATCATCAGTGATGGAGAGTATTAAGTGCTGCCATTTACTTTCTACAGCGAGCTGAGTGGATGCAATTTTAGAGTTTAACAAAAAGGTATAAAGGGAGGATATTGCACCTGTGGGTCCTTGAGTTGATAATACTCCTATCAATGGTTATTTAGATATTCTCACTCTAGGAAACAGGAACTGGTACATTATGGCATGTCTCAGCTGCAGATATCTATAAAAGTCTATGGGGAATTCCGAACTTTATATGAATTTGTTCGAACGATAATAGAGTTTCGTTTTCAAAAATCTGATTAAGCGATGTTATTCTATTTTGTTTCCAGAAACTTGGGATTATCCCATATCTGAATTTCCCCAAGTTGATCAGTGAACTTCATAATACATTTACTTTCTTGCGCCTGTCAGCATTTTCAGTTGACAGGCGGATGCGTTTTGTCAGTTATAATTCCACCAGCGGCAGTAAATACCCACTCTGACAAAACGCTAGCGGCAGGGCAGGACATGACCTCCAAGGCAGTTCATGTCACGTGTCCAGCTTGGATGCTCAATAATTATAAGGCACAGAGGAATCATGTAAGACATTGGTACGGTCAGCAAGGTACTCCCTCAGCATCTTCCAAAACTTTGCACTCCTTGTGAGAGTACCCCGCGCCTCAGGGACAGTGCGATTGGAGGGTCTAAGAAAACTCTCCCAGAACTTTGCCAGTGTTCCCCTGCCTCTGCTGGATTGGAGTTGTGTCTCTCTCACCTGTACTCCTTGATTTTCCAACGAACTGTGACCCCTGCCGCCAGCGTTTTTAGAGGGGAATTTTTTTAATAAGTCCCCAACAAGGGCCCTCAGGTACTGCAACATTTTAGTACACCTGTCTGCCTCTGGAATAAGAGATAGAAAGTTCTCCTTTTAGCGTGGGTCTACAAGTGTCACTAACCAGTAATAACTGTCACCCAAAATTTTGAGTACATGAGGGTCACGGGAAAGGCAGTGTAACATAAACTCAGCCATGCATGCCAGACTGCTAACAGGCAAGACTTCTGTGTCCTCACCAAGAGTACGACTGACCATGCTCTCCTCCTCCTCCTCCCTGTCCGTAGGCCATCCACGCTGAACAGATGGTATGACGGTTCTGCTTGTAGTACCATCTATAGTGCATGAAAAAAGCTCCTGTTCTTCCTCTTCCTCCTCTTCCTCATTGTCACCCAATCCACTTTGTGATGAGATGAGGCTGGGCTGTATGTCTCATCATGCTCCGCCTCCAATGCATCCTCTTTGATTGTGAGCAGAGAGCGTTTCAGAACACAGAGAAGCTGGATGGTGACGCTAATTTTGGCAGCATCGCCGCTCACCAACTTGGTGGAGTCCTCAAAGTTTTGGAGGATGGTACATATGTCTGACATACATGGCCACTCCTGAGGTCTTATGTGTGGAGTCTGAACTGAATACCGACAACCTTGTTGATGCTGGTAGTCAACAACTGCCCTCTTCTGCTCACAAATCCTTTCCAACATCTGCAGTGTAGAGTTCCAACGCGTGGGGATTTCACTCGGTGAGCTGGAAGCTGCAAACGCTGCTGAAGTATGGCAAGGGCGGCGGAAGCTGTAGCTGACTTTCTAAAATGGGCACACTGGTGGCATACTTTCACAAGCAGATCCGGCAGCTTCGGGTAGCTTTTGAGAAACCGTTGAACAACGAGGTTAAGCATGTGGGCCAGGCATGGTACGTGTGTGAGCTCGCCTCGCCTCAGAGCTGCCACCAGGTTCCGGCCATTGTCACACACGACCATGCCTGGCTGTAGTTTCAGCGGTGTCAGCCACAGATCTGCCTGCTCTTTCAGAGCTGTCCACAACTCTTCAGCATTGTGCTGTTTGTCACCTAAGCATATTATCTTCTCTCATGGTGCTGGATAAAGGCTCTGAGGACATGGTGATGGCTACAGTCCAGAGATCTCCTTGCTTCACCGCTAACTGAACGGCCTCTGGTTGCATCACTTCTTCCGGCATGCCCAGAACTTGCACCACTTCACTCTTGGGTGATAGCGTGAGATCATCCTCCCCTAGATTAACACACCTCACCACTACATTCGTGCACAGTGGCCAATGTCCGAGCAATGAGGAGTCCTGAAGGCAGTCGATCTATTAGGGCGGGCTCTATCTGGACTTCCACTCCTTCGATGGATATACAGGCTCATATGGGCAGCGTGAGCACAGTCTGTCAGGGTGGTAAAACGAGTTTGTCAGCGGCCGAAACGACCACCTTCCCCAGGACTTTTCCTTCTCTCGATATTTCTTGAGCCTGTGCTACCCCTATCAGTTGCTGGAACACCTTACTGTGGGTGGTGCTGGGGCTCCATCGATTGAGAAAAGCATCTGTTGACTCATTGACTAGGATGGTCCCGAGTTCGTTCAGCACATTCATCCCTAGCATCACTGTGGGGCCATTGCCAGGGTCTCCTGCAGTCAACACTACTCCTTTTCAGCACACATCGTTGCCACACACACGGTAATTTGCATCCAGACCACCCCTGCGACCGGGATGGGTAATTAGTTGGCCACTGTCAACTTGATCACTGGGCCCCATTCGGGCCGCATCGCCCCAGAAAAATAATATCTGAAATAAGTCTCTGGCATGGTAGTCATTTGGGAACCTGTATCAACTAGACAACTGATGGTCCAGCCATCCATTTCAGCCCATATGAGGGGGGCACAGGGAAACTAAACTTGCGGGACTTCCTTCTCTCCTTCTTGGCAGCTCAGGCTCTTGGCAGTGTCCCCCAGCCATGGAGCCCACTAGTTTAACAGCCAGTGGATCAGTGGCCTACCTCATCTTGCACATCCTCGAGCATAATATCCAGTGCTCCCGCACCTAAAACAAATCGGAGGTACAGTACAGACCAAAAGTTTGGACACCTTCTCATTCAAAGATTTTTCTGTATTTTCATGACTATGAAAATTGTAAAATCACACTGAAGGCATCAAAACTATGAATTAACACATGTGGAATTATACATTACACTTTACAAAAAAGTGTGAAACAACTGAAAATATGTTTTATATTCTAGGTTCTTAAAAGTAGCCACCTTTTGCTTTGATTACTGCTTTGCACGCAGAAAAGGTGAACGGATGGACTCTACATGCCTGGATCCCACCGTGAAGCATGGAGAAGGTGGTGTGGTGGTGTGGGGGTGCTTTGCTGGTGACACTGTTGTGGATTTATTCAAAATTGAAGGCATACTGAACCAGCATGGCTACCACAGCATCTTGCAGCAGCATGCTGTTCCATCCGGTTTGCGTTTAGTTGGACCATCATTTATTTTTCAACAGGACAATGACCCCAAACACACCTCCAGGCTGTGTAAGGGCTATTTGACCAAGAAGAAGAGTGTTGGGGTGCTACGCCAGATGACCTGGCCTCCACAGTCACCAGACCTGAACCCAATCAAGATGGTTTGGAGTGAGCTGGAACACTCACCGCTTCAATTTTGAATAAATCCCCAACAGTGTCACCAGCAAAGCACCCCCACACCATCACACCACCTCCTCCATGCTTCACGGTGGGAACCAGGCATGTAGAGTCCATCCATTCACCTTTTCTGCGTGCAAAGCAGTAATCAAAGCAAAAGGTGGCTACTTTGAAGAACCTACAATATAAGACATATTTTTAGTTGTTTCACACTTTTTTGTAAAGTGTAATGTATAATTCCACATGTGTTAATTCATAGTTTTGATGCCTTCAGTGTGATTCTACAATTTTCATAGTCATGAAAATACAGAAAAATCTTTGAACGAGAAGGTGTGTCCAAACTTTTGGTCTGTACTGTATCTCTGCTCGGGATTGCCCCATTTCCGGATGGGACTCGGAGTTAGTTCTGCCTCTGGAAGAGTTCGGCACCTCCAGTAGGGTTCTTCTCAAGCCGGACCACCCAGCTGCGCACTGCTCCTGATTCTCGCCAAATTGCCTGCTGCTGCGCGTGTTTTTCCTTTTAGGTTGCCCTTCCTACCTGGGTCATGAGGTTGGTTCGGCTCCTCCTTTCCTCCCCCAGGCAACAAGGGAGGCAGCCTCAACAGTTCCAGACCAGGCTCGGTACAGGTACCCACAGCCCGGTCTTCCTTCTTACACCAACACAGTGGAATTCCACTCTGCTCATGTTGCAGCGACTATGGCAGCAGTGATGAGCCCTGATAAAGTCTGACATTTTGCATAGTCTGGCACAACACAGTACGAATGTGTAGCAAATCACGCTTGTGGAGTGGGCAAAAACACTAGCAGCAGCAGCTGCACTGTAAGTGGCAGAAGGAAGAGGTGGAGCAGAGGAGGATGCGGAAGAGATAACAATATCTCAAACTTCCATACTGTAATCACACAGGCAGGTGCCATGGGAGGGTGGCTTACAGCCATCTAAGGGGTACCAGACAAAATGGTAGTGACTTTGCAGGAGCCGAGGAACAAATGGATGAGGACGAGGTGTTGGACACGCAACTGTCAGGAGATGAAGAGGATAATGATCCCCTATCTGTTGTCCATAATTGGGGGAAGGGGATGTAGGAACACACCATGGAATTGGACTTCATGGACACACCCGACACATGAGCGCCTTCTTGCTGCACTATCTTCAACATGATGTCCGTATTCTTAGGGTTAGAAATAGTGCTGACTATGGGTTGCAACTCTGTTAGATCCATAGTACAAGACTAAATTTAGCCAAATGCTTCCCCCCTGGAAAGGGATGGGCACATGCTGGAGTATCGAAATACATTTGTAGACAATCTAAATAGCGGTTTTCCTAACACAGCAGTGAGGCACACAGTGTGCATCCCAGTTCTAGACTTCCAACCCCGGGAAAGTCAAGGCATCATTGCAAAAACATTAGCTGCAGTAATGTAAGTGGCATAAGCAATTTTTGTGAGGTATTTCACGCATTTTTTAGACCGGCCCTTGCATGAGCAGGACAGAGTACAAGTCTGACACATAGTGAACGACTGGAGAAGATGGTACAGGAGTATCTTGAGCTCAATGTATAATAAACCCGGCACTCAACTTTGGAGAAAAACGTGATTTTTTATTGTTGTCAGTGATGCCAAACGTTTCGGTCCCGAAAGACCTTCATCAGTGACTATATAGAAATAAATGATCAAATCAAATGGAGAAATGCATAACAAATGCAAAATAAAGTATATACACGTGGTATTTAAATTGACAATGAGAGTATACCAATAAGAAGAAATACAATAATGGTTCAGTCATTTTAGCATGGTATAATAAAGAACAATGAGGAACATGCACGTACCGTAAATCACAGTTTAGTTAGGTTATATTTTCAGAGCGGTTGTGTTTTGCCTAAGGTGACCTGAAAATGTTTGGTGGTTGTACAAGTGAGAATAAAAATACACTTCGTGGGTGATGGAATAATTTCTGTTGTGCTTACCCCCAGTTTTAATGGAAAAACGCGGTTACCACCGCTAGTTAATAAGGTGCTGTGGAGTGACAAATAGCAGAAGATTATCCAAAATAAATGGTTGTTAAACCCGTGTATCGTGCAGTATATACACATACCATATGGTGCCGGTGCACGTATCTATTGGACGTGCAGACTGATGGAAGAAGTCTGTAGTGGTTGAAGAAATACATGATTTAGCATATAGTGGGTAGCTGCCACGTGAGAAAATGCAAAGGAAAAGATTACCGGTAATAAGGTCTGAGGTTTTTGCTGCTGCCTGAGGACATGGAATGAGCACAAGCGTGATTGATGTGGCTAAGGTGAACACTGGAAGCCGAAATAGCGGATTAATGTATCTTACCCTGTGGCCGAGTATCGCGGTATCCACCGCTGGATAAGTGCAGGCAGGGAGTGATCCATTACCGTTGTTTTATGGGTGAGCGCCTGTGAAGAACTTCCGGTATCCGGAGCGTGCGTGTAACCGGAAGTGATGTGACCGGAAGTGAGATATGCGCTCCAGGTGCGTTCCAGTGATGTATTCAGGAGGTGTACTTGACAGTCGACGCATGCTCAGTAAGGAAAATGTGATACGATCGTCTAATGCAGTCTTATAAGGTGCAGAAGATAGATTCATAATGATTAGAGTGCCCAAAACATTTTTCAGTGGTCAGTATAGGCGGCTCTGGAGAAAAAAGAAACAACATAGTTAGAAGACGAATGATTATTAAATAAAAGACAATACATCATAATCCCTGTTGAGACCTTTTGGGGTTAATGTTTCCAAAGTGTGTATCCAGTAAGATTCTCGTTTTTTTAAAAGAGAGATCCGATCGCCACCGCGTCTCAATGGGGGTATATGGTCAATCACTTGGAATTTAAGTTGAGAAATAGAGTGTCCCTTTATATGGAAGTGATGTGGAACAGGAAGCAGTAAATTTGCACATCTTATGGTGGATTTGTGTTTGGAAATTCTTTCCCTCACTGGGAGGGTGGTTTCTCCGATGTATAGTAATCCACATGGACACTTGATTAGGTAAACTACGAAAGATGTATCACAAGTGAAGAATTGTTTGATGTGAAACATTTTTCCTGTGTGTGGGTGATAAAAACGATCACCCTTGAGGACATTGCTGCACTGGGCGCAGTGTAAGCATGGGTATGTTCCCATTTTAGGGCGAGTCATGAACCTCTGTCTCTCAACTGGTGATGGACCAATGTCTGCTCGAATCAGATTGTTTTTGAGATTTGGTGGTCTTTTAAAGCAAGGCATGAATGGTTCTTGAAATTCGGGAATATTCGGGTGAGCTGTCGATAAAAGGTGCCAGTGTCGTTTGATCGTTTTGTGAAGCAGGAAGGCAAAGGGATGATAAGTGTGGACAAAGGGGATACGTTTTTTGGTGTTCAAGCGTGGTGTTGGTACGTGGTTCTGGGATTGTTCCAGAAGTGGAAGTGGGTAGCCTCTTCTGGAGAATTTCGAAGTCATATCTTGAACACGGGTGGCGCAAAGGACATCGTCTGTGACAATGCGTTTAACCCTCTGATATTGTGAAATCGGAATTGATCTCTTTACTGAGGGAGGGTGGAAACTGGAGAAGTGAAGAATACTGTTCTTATCTGTGGGCTTGACGTATAGATCAGTTGTGATCCGGCCATTTGTATCTTTTATTACCAATGTATCCAAAAAGTGGATTTTATTTGAGTCGTGTGTCATGGTAAATGTTATGCCTGGCCAGTGGTGTTAAGAAATGTAAGAAACTCGTGTAGAGATTCCAACGTGCCACTCCAGAGGCAAAAGACATCGTCTATGAATCGTTTCCATAGGACAACATGCTGTAGGTAGAGTGGATGTTTATAGATGTGGGTGGACTCAAAGTCCGCCATGTACGTATTAGCGTACGGAGGCGCTACGTTGGATCCCATGGCTGTGCCACGTGTTTGCAGGTAAAATGTATTTTGGAACAGAAAAAAATTGTTAAATAGGATTGTGGATAGTAATTCAATGATCAAATTTGTTTGGTCCTCAGCCCAACCTTTGGATGTGAGAAGGTGATGTACCGAGTTGATTCCATTAATGTGAGGTATTGAAGTGTATAGATCCCTCACATCCATGGTTACTAGTATTGTATTTGAAGGAATGTTCTGCACTTTCTTGATTTCATTGAGAAAGTCCCCAGTGTCCAACAGAAATGAAGAAGCGGTTTGTGTAAGGGGTGTTAGAATTTTCTCAAGGTATTTGGCAATGGGAGACAGCACTGAGTTTGTGGAGGCCACTATGGGTCTTCCTGGTGGATTTTGTAGGTTCTTGTGAATTTTGGGTAGTGTATAAAAGACTGGAGTAATGGGATTTTTGTTGCGAAGAAAATCGCACGTTTTAGAGTCGAGGATCCCAAGTTCAGTGTACTTGGAGATGATAGTCTCAATCTTGGATTGGATCTCGCTGGTGGGGTCTCTAGGTAATTTATGATAGATAGAGATGTCAGAAAGCTGTCTATTAATCTCTGATATGTAAGAGGACTTATCCATTATTACCAGGGCTCCGCCTTTATCTGCGGGTTTAAATATTAATGTGTTATCATCCTGGAGAGATTTCAAGGCTTGAATTTCTATTTGAGACATGTTGGAAGGGTAAAAAAGTTTCCCTTGTTCAATGTCTTTCCGTAATTTCAGGAAGGATGATTGAACAAAGTCTATAAACGTTTCCACCGCATGTGAGCCATGTGGGGGGCGGAATAGGCTCTTGTTGCGGAGGAGCTCAATGTCAATGCCATCAGGGAGTGTTTGGAACCTTTTGCATTTTGTTCTTTAAAAATGGAAGAGTGGCCTGAGCTCCTTGGAGATTTTGTCATGTCTGGCAGCCAGCGTTTTCTCAGAACTTGTCTTCAGCGCTGCTGGTGGTGTCCTGACGGATAAGCACATCTGGCTGTCCCCTGAAAGTGTAGACCACTTAACTTTGTTCAAGATGAACAAGTTATAAACCTTCAATGGCTTTTCCACCCTGGTCGCAGACTGCTCAGACTAGGCAATGGTGTCGTTTATAGTGCGCTGTGTTGATCTTGCATTATTGCAGTCTGTCACACCTTTGTCCTGGCTTCTGTGGCTGCTGTTGCTACTGCTGCTGATATTACTAACAATTTTATGAAATGTGGAGACTACAAGTTGGGTCTCAGCTGGTGCTCTGCTTGTAGTGGAAGGTGTGTCAGAGCCCCATTATACTATGTCTACTCTGGGGAAATTGATAATATATGTAAAGCGCTGTGGAATTAATTGCGCTATATATGTTATGGTACTTGTGATTGTGTAAGGCGGGGACAGCACACCAGGAAATATTAGCGGCGGCTGAGGACAAGTACCTAGGGATGTGGTTGCTGACGGTGGTTGCAAGTGTGCAGGGAGGGAGGCATCTTCGTCTGCCTCATGGAAAGGGGATTGACGTGCACGTAAGGGAAGAGTCAGTGGTGTCACCAGCAGACATCAGTTGAGTGAAAGAATGGGCCAAAATCACAACTGAGCAATGCATGTGCCTAGTTTCTCCATACTTGAAGCATCTTGAAGCTGTCATCACCAACAAAGTCTTTTGTACGAAGTATTAAATAAATATCAGTAGGTGTGTAGTATTTACTTACAGTGGATGTCAGGCCTCTGGAGAAATATCCAATTTGTTCCATGGTAGGTATTATTATAAGAAGAAGGCGGCATTCCAAAACATACAAAATTTTAAAAAAGGTGGACTTTATTAAGCCCAAATGGCAACATTTCAGTTCATAGAACCTTTCTCGAGCCTTTAGAAAGGTTCTATGAACCGAAATGTTGCCATTTGGGTTTAATAAAGTCCACTTTTTTCAAATTTTGTTTGTTTTGGAATGCTGCCTTCTTCTTATAATACCTATATATTGTGACAGGGTGACTGGCGCTGTATATGTGGGGAGATATGTGTTGCAGCATATCTATCCCTGATCCACCATACATAAGTTTTAGGTGTGCTGCCTATACCTTTTGGGTAATGGATGTTACAAAATATCTGACAAACACCATTTCATGTCTTTTTTCTGTTCTCCTAGGGAAACAAATCTCAAGTTTAAGCAAGCCTTAATGGTTACACATGATCAGCTGTGCACTTCTGAAGGCCTGTCGGCATTTGATGGTGAGTACAGTTGCCATTTAGACCATTTATCTTTTCAAATAAATTTTGACCGCGGGGATTATTCATATAGAAGTATGAAGCATATAGCATTAGCTTTAATGGGAATCTGTCAACAGGTTTTTCTAAACCATCTAAGACCCGGATGTGTCACTTACTGAGCTGCTTGATGTCATTTTGATAAAATCCCTGCTTTTTCTGCTGCAGATTTAGGAGTTATCTTAATGCTGAGCTCTGTATAACCCCGCCCACACCACTGATTGGCAGCTTTCTACACATGTTCAACATACACAGAGAGCTGCCAAATAGAGTCGGGGGTGAGGTTATACACAGCTCATGAATATGCTTGATTACCTGGCAGAAAGTTTACTAGTCCTCTAGTGATAATCTCCTGGTGATAAAACAGCGATATTATCAAAACTACAGCAAGCAGCCCAGTAAGAGACATGAGTCGCACTTAGTACCAGGGCAATGGGGTACTCGGAGCCGAGCCCATGGAAATCTATGGGAGTTGTCACTGGTAGCGGTGGCTCGGTCCGTGGCCCTGGGCGCTCATCCAATGGGGAATATTTACAGGGGATATTTAGGATAGGTAGTTCGTGACGCCACCTGTGGTATCTGGTTAATTGAACCAGCGCTGCTATAAGGACTTTCACAGGGGATGTTATGGGGCAGCTTGGTAGTAGTCTCCCACAGGTGAGACGGGTCCCTGGAAGTCTATGGTGATGATGATGCAGGGTATAGATAATAATTCAGTCACACACGAAATAGCTTCTTTTCATACCTTTTACTGGTAGGTGGTTCAAACAGATCCCGGGGAGCTGGTCGGGGTGGAGAATGCACATTCGGGTAACCGCTGAGCAGGTTAGAGGCCTCCTTTACTTCAAATGTAGGTGAGTCCAACTTGCCTGAAGCGAAGTTAACTCTGAATCTCCAGCTTTCTCAATAGCTATACTGCCCGGCCAACGTTGTGGTGGAAACTTCTAAGTGGTGAAAACTAAGTCTATATTTGCTGATCAGGCTAGACTCCTGTTTTCCCTGTCTCCGGTTACGTATTGACTCTTAGGGCTGCTCTCTGCGACCTGTAGTCCAGATGCCTCCGGTGTTCTTGTTACTAAGCTTGAAACTGTAGCAACGCTTCGGACCCCGGTGTCCGGCAATTTAGTGCAGGCAATCCAATACCTGAAGCACTTCTCTATGTCCTCTCCACTGCGCCCTTCGCCCTGCTTCTGCTCTTTGCATAAGCACTTGTAGCTTTCGATGGAAATAGTCAGCTTTCTTCCAAGCTCGCTGAGCAGCTCTGCGAGGATTCAGTCCTCTCTCCTAGTCCAGACTGAACTGGCACAGAACTGCACTGTCTGAAGACAGGAAACTATCCAAGGGATGACTCACTCCTGAGCCTCCCGGAGCTAACTGACCGACTCCTCTCAGAAAACTATCTACCCTGTCCTTGGACAGGAAGCTAGACTCAACTGCCACGTGTCACTCCCCCTTATAACTCAGATGGGTGTGTCTAAAAAGTGTGAGTGACAGTGAATGCATATCAAGCTTTTGCTGTTGCCTTCCAGTGCACTCTCCTGGACTTTTATGTGTGCCTGCGTAGCTGGGCTACACATCCCCCCTTGGTAAAACACAGCACTCCCGGGCTGTAAAAGAGAAAAAGAAAAACATTTTTGTTTTGCATTAACAACAACATTATAACTCTTCCCATCCGGGAGGTACGAATTCTTGAACGTTACAATTTGTACAATAGGAAAATACAAAAGTATCAAAAGTATCAAAACATTCTCATATTTACAAGATACTTGTGGAGGACCCGCACCAAAAACCTCCCACGTGGGTCCTGGGTGGGCTGCAGGACTTCTGACTGCAGACCTCACTCTAGGCCACACCATACGGGTTTTTCTTCAGAGGTTGATAGTAATGGTTTCATGTCAAACCAAGATAATGCACCGTAGTGCAACTATTTACAAAATAAGTTCTTGGGCTGGCACAGTCCACAGCCACGCAGTCCATAGGCATGGTTAAAACACATTTCAAATAATTACATTAATAACTTTTTCAAACTTTATACAATTTTTCAGATGCAATAAACCCTGTCTGGGTCTTGCTAACTAGTCTACTAGGACTACTCCTGATAGTGAATAGGTAGTTTACCTTTAGTGATACGTTCTGACCTACGTGGGGTAACGTCAGGTATAGTAGTCTCTAACCTTTCTGTTCTGCGTAACGGCAAACTATAGACATGACTCCACCTCTCTAGGGACCTGGCAAGCATGCTAGCGACTGGAGGAGGCGGTACTGCTTCACCAGCTTCACCAGAGGACTCCACTTCTTGTGGTGCTGCTTCTTGCGGGTCCGCTTCTTGGGGTTCTAATGGTTGAGGGTCTGCCAGAATAGGTTCTTCTGGAACTGGCTCAACCGGCACAATTGGTATGACTGGTGGTAGAGACTCCTCTTGCGGTTGATAAAACTGCAGCACAGGAATAATTACAGCGTCTCCCAATCTGGACCAATCCGCAGGTAAATCCCCCAAATCCGTGTGTATGACCGCTTCAGCATTTTCTTTCTGATTGACAACAGGGTTTTCTTCACGGAGCTTTAATGGGCCAGGACACAACTTTAAATGATCTCTAGACACGGTTGCCGTCGTTTTTCCTCCATCCTTGCTGATGGTACAGACCTTGCTGTTATCAAAATTGGAATTTTGCACGACATATGGCTCCTGTTCCCACTGATCATCCAACTTGTGTGTTCTTCTTTTCCTTTTGAGCACCATTTCTCCAGGCATTAAAGGCTTAGCGGGAGCATTTTTGTTATAGTTTTCTCTTGCTTTTCTCTTACTTTGTTGAGACTGTCTTCTACGCAGGCTTGTACTCGCTTGTACTGTTCCTGTCGAGTTGTGTCCCAATCTTCAACACTGTCATCAGCCTCTGGTTCAACCACTCCCAGCTCCAAATCCATTGGCAGTCTTCCAGGTCTTGCTCTCATAAGGTAAGCTGGAGTGCAGTTAGTGGAACTTACTGGGATGTGGTTGTACAAGTCAACCAGGTCAGGTAACAAGTCTGGCCACCGATTTCTTTCTTCCAGGGGTACAGTTTTCAGTAAATCCATGACAATGTGATTCATCTTTTCACAAAGGCCGTTGGTCTGAGGGTGGTATGGTGTTGTTCTGATCTTTTTGCATCCATACAGTTGACAGAATTCCTGAAACAGTTCAGCTTCAAATGCAGGACCTCGATCAGTCAGTACCTGCTCGGGATATCCGTGTGGTCTGCAGAAACTGGCTTGGAAGGTTCTTGCTGCTGTCTCTGCTGTCATATCTTTGACAGGGGCGACCACCAGAAACCTGGAATAGTGATCCACCATGGTCAGGGCATATGAGTATCCTGACCTGCTTGGGGACAACTTGACGTGATCCAATGCTACGATCTCCAGGGGACGAGTCGTCCGGATAGGCTGCAGGGGTGCTCTCTGACTATGATAGTCTTTTCGTCTGAGACCACAGGGTCCACAGTTCCGGCACCACTTCTCGATGGAGCTGCGCATCCCTACCCAGTAGAACCGACACCTCAACAGGGTCTCCAGCTTTTTCCAGCCAAAGTGTCCTGCTTGATCGTGGTAAGCTTCCAACACCATTTGGATGTCTGCTTTGGGGACCACTATCTGCCAAACCATTTCATGGGTCCTTGGGTCGACGTATCTCCTGCACAACTTCTCTCGGTATATGAACAACCGGCTTCTTTCATTCCACAGGAGCTTTGCTGGCATGGATGCATCTTTCTCCAAGGAGGAACCTTCCTGTTTTATCAGCTCCTTAACACGGCTGACCACGGGATCGCTGTCCTGAGTCTCTTTCCAGCTGTGATGAGGTAAAGGGTTCAACATCTCACCACACCGCTTTCTGTAGACTCGTTGCTCTTGGACCATCCCATTTCGGTGGAACGCAGGTAGCTCGATTTCTTCCAGATCATCTGATTCTTCCTCCGTGTCGGATTCATGCGGCATTCTGGACAAGGCGTCCGCGTTGGCATTTTTACGGCCTGCCCTGTACTTGATGGTAAACTGGTAATTTGACAACCGAGCCATCCAACGTTGCTCCATGGCTCCCAGCTTGGCTGTTTCCAGATGCGTCAAGGGGTTATTGTCTGTAAACGCAGTGAACCTGTTGGAGGCAAGGTAATGTTTAAATATTTCGGTAATGGCCCAGACCAGCGCCAGGAACTCCAGTTTGAAGCTGCTATAGTTTTCCGGATTCCTCTCAGTAGGCCTGAGTTTTCGGCTGGCATATGCGATGACTTTCTCTTGGCCATTCTGCTTCTGACTGAGGACCGCTCCTAATCCTTCGTTACTGGCATCTGTGTATAGCAGGAACGGTTGGCTGTAATCTGGGTAGGCTAAGATTTCATCGCCGGTAAGGATCTCTTTCATCTCTTTGAATGCCTCAGCTTGTTCTTTTCCCCAATTAAATGGAAGGTTTCTTTTTTTTTTTTTTTTTTTTGTTCAATAGTTTTTTATTGAAAATTTTTTTGGTTATTGCATGTACAATAAAGCATATAACTGGGCCTACAGGAGACCATACGTTGTAAAACAGTAAAAATAAACAAGACAAGATATGGACTAACTAGGTATACAAACAATAAACATAAGGAAAGGATTTGGTAATAGGAAGGAAGGGGAGGTAATATCGGTAAGGAGAACCATTTCTTGCGTTTCGTTTAGAGATCACTTAAGGGTGACCTGTTGAGACAGGATGTAATGAGTCTTTGCAATATTTGGACCATGGGGCCCAAGTGCGGTTGCATAGTGTTACGCAATTATTGCGGATAGCATATAAAAATTCCAGTGCGTGATGTTCTTTAAGTCGAGAGGTCAGCTCAAGCATCGATGGTATGGAAGCAGTTTTCCAGCGTTGGGCTAACATTACTTTAGCTACCATTAGAGTGTGTGCTACAAACCTGCGGAATTCTAGAGGTACCGTGTCAATCTCCAGCAGGCATAATGCTATGTGAGGAGAACGCTGTATTCTCAAAGATGTCACCAAATCTAGTAAGTTGAAAACCTCTCCCCAGAAGCACAAAACTCTAGGGCAGCTCCAAAATATGTGGAATAAGGAGCCCGTCTCTCCACAGTTCCTCCAACAACAATCAGAGGTTCCGGGAAACAATCTGGCCAGCCTCTCAGGAGTGTAATACCAGCGTGACATGCACTTCATATGCGATTCTTGAAGCGTCATGGAGAGCGACGCTTTTTTAGCCCATTTAAACGCAAGTTCCCACTGAGTCTCAGAATACAGTCCTCCTAGGTCAATTTCCCAACTGAGGATATGGGTTCGTTTAGTAAAGTGAATGGAGTCGTTAAATATTGCATATAAGTGCTTAGTTGTAGCAAAGTGAGGTTGGGGGTTAGTACCCAAGATAAGGTTCCAGAGGGTCAGAGGAACCCGCGTATCAAGCTTATTACCAGAGAGGATATAGGATCTAGCCCTTCGAATATGGAATGCGGTTAGATGTGGCATGTGTCTTGTAAATTGCATTGTGGCTACATCTCCCCAAGTTTGCAGGCCAAGTTCCCCCCAGCTCCGGGTGTCTAAGTCTGGAATACACTGATGAAGAAGTGCGATCGGTAATGCTGTCGCAGAGACTTGTGTATCATATCTCAACTTGGATGTTAATAAGACCCAACTACGTAGAGACGCTTTCACTACATGTGAAGCCGGTGGAGGAAGAGTTTTGTCTACAATGTTAACTAACAAATGCAAGTGTAATGGTCTTGAATGATTTAAGACTAATTCTATGGTCGGCCAAGAGGAGTGTGTAGATTGCATCCACCAGTGTCTAGTTTGATGTATAATCGTAGCGTGGTAATATGCGTGTAGATTGGGGACGCCCGCCCCTCCATGGTAACAAGACATTCTCAAGACTGAGGAGGCCACCCTGGGTTTCTTCCCAGCCCAAATAAACCCCAACATTTGTGATGAGAGCCTTGTTATATATTTCTTTGGTATCGGGAGATTAAGCGTTCTATATATATATATAGGATTTTAGGTAAGATCATCATCTTATAGGATACGATCCGACCCATCCATGATATGTCTGTTTTTGAGAATGTGTCTAAAGTCTCCTGAATATCCTGTATTAGGCCATTCATATTTTGTAACACTGTCTTGTGAAATGGTAAGGTACGTTATCGTAGTATCCTGCCATTTGAAGGGAATTCAGCGAGTATCGCAGCCTTAAGTTGGGGATCAATGTGTACTCCCATGAGGTGTGATTTGGTGTAGTTGAGTTTGTAGTGAGATATCCGCCCAAATTCGTCTAGGGTGTTACAGGCTGATCGTAGGGAGGTTAACGGGTCGGTTAATAGGAGGACAATATCATCTGCATACAGACTTATTTTGTGTTGTCTACCAGAAATTGGGATACCTCTAATAGTCTGATCCAATCTGACTCTCTCCGCCAATGGTTCCATGATGAGAACAAAGAGGAGAGGAGACAGGGGACAACCCTGACGGGTGCCGTTCGTTATGTAGAATGGTTGCGATAAAGTGCCATTAATAAGCACCCTAGCGGATGGGCAGGAATATAAAGCTTCGATGTAGTGTAAAAAGTCGTTCTCGAAACCAAACCTGCGCAAAGTGTGGAACATAAATCCCCAATGAATTCTGTCGAACGCCTTCTCCGCATCCAACGAGAGAAGCAAAGAAGGCGCCCGACCCCTCGAAGCAAATTGAAGCAAGTTGAGGACACGTCGTGTTGCGTCAGATGTTTGGCGTCCCGCCACAAATCCTGTCTGATCAGTATGGATCAGCAGTGGTAAAATGTTAGATAGCCTGATGGCTAGTATTTTAGCGTATATCTTAGTATCTGAGAAGGTTTCTGCTCTTAAGAGGTTGTCCTACCAGGAGGTCCTGTAAAGGCGCCGCCTTCTTAGTGTAATCTTTCACGAACCTCCTGTAGTAACCTGTTAATCCCAGGAACTGACGCACCTCCTTTAAGTTCTTCGGCTCTGGCCATTTCTGAATAGCTGTGACCTTCTCGGGGTCCGGCGCTACTCCTTCGGAACTGACAATATGTCCCAAGTACTGTACCTTCCGTTTGAGCAGGTGGCATTTAGAGGGCTTTAGTTTCATCCCAAACTTGGACAATGACTCAAATACCTCCGCCAGGTGCTTCAGATGATCTTCATATGTCTTAGAGTACACAATTACGTCGTCCAAGTACAGCAGCACAGTTTCGAAGTTGAGATGTCCCAGACAGCTCTCCATCACCCTCTGGAATGTTCCTGGGGCACTGCTGAGACCAAACGGCATTCTGTCGAACTCGCAGAGTCCCATTGGGGTGGTGAAAGCAGTTTTCTCCCGGTCCTCCTCAGCCACAGCCACTTGCCAGTACCCACTAGTAAGGTCGAGGGTAGAAAAGTAGTTAGCCGTTTTCAGAGCAGCTAAGGATTCCTCTATGCGTGGTAATGGGTATGCATCTTTATGTGTTATACGATTTACTTGCCTATAGTCTACACACATTCGCATGCTACCATCCTTTTTCTTCACTAGAACCAGAGGTGCTGCCCATGGGCTACAACTATCCCTTATCACCCCGGCTTTCTTCATGTCATGCAGCATTTCCTTAGCTTTCTGATAGTGGGCTGGAGGTATAGGCCTGTACCGCTCTTTGATGGGAGGATGACTGCCTGTAGGGATATGATGCTGTACTCCCTTAATGGTCCCAAAATCAAGTGGGTGCTTGCTAAATACTTGTGCGTACTCTTGTACCACCCGTAGTACCCCCTGTTTCTGGTGGACGGAAGTGGTGTCTGTCCCAATATGAAGCTGCTGACACCAGTCCGCTACCGGGGTTGCCGGATCATTATCCTCCGCTGATTGGCGGGAGGCTAAGGACTCGGTTGTGAGGATAGAATTATTATCTACGGCATGTAATTTAGCAACTGTAGCATAACGTGGCAAATTTACTTCATCGTCTCCCCAGTTGAGAAGTCGTACTGGTACTCTCCCATTTACTACTTCCACTACCCCTCTAGCAATCATGAGTGTAGGTCTGTGTTCTGAGTGATGGGGTTCTACTACTGCTTGGTAGTTCTGTCCCCTCAGACCTATGGCTGCTCTACACCATATTAACATTTCACTCATTGGGGGTATTACAATGGGGTTCGAGTCTGTGACCCGTACATTACCGATTTCACCATCTGTAAGCTTCGCTTGCTGCTGGCACATCAGGGCCCGGATCTCCCTCTGGATCACTCCCTTCTGCTTTGGCTTGGCAACTTCAGCGAGCTGTTGGAGCAAAAACACAACTTCTCCCAGACAGTTACTGATAACGTTAGTACCTAGTATCACATTTAAGGCATTCTCCTCATTTACAGTCTTTACCACTAAAAGTCCCTGATCCTTCAGCTCCACCCTGCCCACTTTTACGTCCACGTTTTTGGCTCCAATTACTTCAACAGGGAGACCATTGGTGGCGTACACTGTCAAGTCAGGGTTTGGGGGCTGGAGACTGTCCATGGACCAAAATTTATTGTAAAGGACATCAGGTATGATGGTCACCTGAGATCCAGTGTCCAGCAGTGCAGGGATTGCAATCCCGTCCAGAATCATGGACAGGTAGGGCCGTCCACCCACGAACCTGCGATTCCAGTCTAAGGGGCCTGATGAGTCTACTCCTGGGTGTTGGCCCTCTGACCCAGGATCGGCTCGTTTAAAGGACATTGCTGAGCCATATGACCTTTTTGGTTGCAGCGGTAGCAGACGATCTCCCGGCGAGGATGGTGTTGATCAGGAGTCCCTCCTGGGGGTGGCGTGGTCCTCCTCCGGTGTGGCGACGTCCTCCATTTCCTCCGGTTCATCCAAGGGACATCCTCCGGACAGTCGGCTAGTAGGATCTTCCCTCCTTCCTCTTTCCGCAGTTGCAGGGCCTCCATTACAGTGGCCAAGTTCTTAGTCAGCTGGTGCACTTCTGAGCGCAGACATTCCAACTCACTAGGGGGCGCCACCTGCATTGTAGCTTCTGCCACCTGCGGGGAAAAGGTGGGTGCTGCCGGCTTTAGAATGGCTTCACCCGGGTGATACTGATTTGCCACCTCAGGCTTTTCCAGGGGTCGCAGTCCCTTTATTGCCATGTCCTTTAGAGCATCAAAAGTGGCATCTGGATGATCCAAGGACCACCAGTTTACAGTCCTCCTTTCCTCTGGAGACCTCAGTCCCCGCACGAATTGCTCTTTTAACATTTGGCTCTCATCAATGGGACTTGTGGGGTTAGCCTGTTTAAGAGCTCGCAGGGCCCCCAGTAGTCGGCAGGCATAGTCCCTAATACTGTCACCCGGTCCCTGGAAGCACTGATAAAATGCCATCCGGAGATCCGTTTCTGTGTGGTCCTCGAAGATGGCCTGTAGCTTTAAGAGTATCGCAGGTACCGACTCCTGGTCTGCAATGGGCCAAGTCTCTACTTCTCTCTCAGCCGCACCAGCTAACTGTCCTATTACCACAGCAGCTTTTTGCTTTTCAGTCATTGAGTACATATCCAAAATACTACATATTTTCCGTTTAAATCTTGGCAGGGTGCCTGACTCGCCGCTGTACTGGGGGAGCCACTTCGCTCCAGGCATGTATGGGAGCGTTAGCGGCATGAGTGGGACCACCGGGCCAGGTGAGGGGCCTGCACCCCCATCCTGCGGCACGACGCCAAGCGGTGGGCTATTGGGGCCTCCGGCGGGGGCCGCTCCGTCTGCCGGTTGCTGCGACATATTGATGCCCCCTTGGTTAATCTGAGCCTACCTCTTTTACAGGCTGCAGCGGTGGAGACAGGACCTTTGTCGCTGGCGCTCTGATGATGCCGCAGTATCTTGGGATGCAGTTTGCGATGCGGATTGCAATGCAGATTGTGATGCAGTTTGCGATGCGGATTGTGATGCAGTTTGCGATGCGGATTGTGATGCAGATTGTGATGCGGATTGCGATGTCGTTTGCGATGTCGTTTGCGATGCAGATTGCGATGCAGTTCGCGATGCGGCTCGCGATGCAGATTGGGGTGCAGGTTGGGGGCGTGTCCAAGCAACAGCGCGCTTTTTCAGGTACGCCCCCCTTCTTCACCAGCGCCTGAGGGCGCGAACATGGCGGTAAAATGGCGGAATTTGGCGCCAAATACAGCAAACAGTCTTTTTCACCAAACAGTTCAACATAGGCACACAGGACTCACAATTGCAAGCTTTCGTATCCTGTTCGTGACGCCAAAAAGTTGTTCCGACCACGCACCACAATTGTGGATACCAGGACTATGGGGTACTCGGAGCCGAGCCCATGGAAATCTATGGGAGTTGTCACTGGTAGCGGTGGCTCGGTCCGTGGCCCTGGGCGCTCATCCAATGGGGAATATTTACAGGGGATATTTAGGATAGGTAGTTCGTGACGCCACCTGTGGTATCTGGTTAATTGAACCAGCGCTGCTATAAGGACTTTCACAGGGGATGTTATGGGGCAGCTTGGTAGTAGTCTCCCACAGGTGAGACGGGTCCCTGGAAGTCTATGGTGATGATGATGCAGGGTATAGATAATAATTCAGTCACACACGAAATAGCTTCTTTTCATACCTTTTACTGGTAGGTGGTTCAAGCAGATCCCGGGGAGCTGGTCGGGGTGGAGAATGCACATTCGGGTAACCGCTGAGCAGATTAGAGGCCTCCTTTACTTCAAATGTAGGTGAGTCCAACTTGCCTGAAGCGAAGTTAACTCTGAATCTCCAGCTTTCTCAATAGCTATACTGCCCGGCCAACGTTGTGGTGGAAACTTCTAAGTGGTGAAAACTAAGTCTATATTTGCTGATCAGGCTAGACTCCTGTTTTCCCTGTCTCCGGTTACGTATTGACACTTAGGGCTGCTCTCTGCGACCTGTAGTCCAGATGCCTCCGGTGTTCTTGTTACTAAGCTTGAAACTGTAGCAACGCTTCGGACCCCGGTGTCCGGCAATTTAGTGCAGGCAATCCAATACCTGAAGCACTTCTCTATGTCCTCTCCACTGCGCCCTTCGCCCTGCTTCTGCTCTTTGCATAAGCACTTGTAGCTTTCGATGGAAATAGTCAGCTTTCTTCCAAGCTCGCTGAGCAGCTCTGCGAGGATTCAGTCCTCTCTCCTAGTCCAGACTGAACTGGCACAGAACTGCACTGTCTGAAGACAGGAAACTATCCAAGGGATGACTCACTCCTGAGCCTCCCGGAGCTAACTGACTGACTCCTCTCGGAAAACTATCTACCCTGTCCTTGGACAGGAAGCTAGACTCAACTGCCACGTGTCACTCCCCCTTATGACTCAGATGGGTGTGTCTAAAAAGTGTGAGTGACAGTGAATGCATATCAAGCTTTTGCTGTTGCCTTCCAGTGCACTCTCCTGGACTTTTATGTGTGCCTGCGTAGCTGGGCTACACAGACACATCGCTGGAATCAGGGTCTCTGACCCTACGTTATGCGCTTTGATGATTAGGTGGTAGATGCCTTATGACAGATTCCCTTTAATAACAATGCATTAATGAGCCACTCCATGATGCTCTTTCCAAGTCTCATATGGCAATTGATGATTAAACTTGTGCACAATATGTGCTAGGCTTTAAATATCTGCCTGCATAACTTCCCTTAGGCTGGTTTCACAAGTCCTGATATTTCTGGTACCGGAAAAACGAGTACCGGAGATATCAGTGTCCGTGTGTGTAATACTTATGGCATACATGTGGCAACCATGTGCCGCATCAGTGCCACACGTACCGGCACCTGGGAAGCAGCGGTACAGTTAGGCACTGTTCTCCAGCGCCGGGTGCTGAAGACCGCTCTCATCATTCTCCTCCATTCTGCCGGCGAATGAGGCTTTAATATCATCTTTGACTCCTACAGACCTGTGTGAAATTATATATTATCCCATTAAAGGGGTTATTTAGTTACTCTCACTTCTGGATTAGATGTGGAGAGGCATTTTTGGCTGGACAGGACAGTTGTTCATTACTACTTCAATTAATATGATTCATACATGATACTGACCTAATGAGTTGACTTGATAACACTCCATCAGTTACGTTTCTATAAACCTGATGCAAAAATAAAAATATAAGGCCCTGTGCACACTTTGCGTTTTTAGATGCGTTTCCGCTGCGTTTTTCAACGTGCGGAAACGCATCCAACCCGCAGCACAGTGCACTACCAATGTAATCCAATGGGAACCGCAGGTCTGCTGTGCACATGCTGTGGAAAAAAACGCGCGGTTTTGCTGCGCTTTATGTTCCGCAGCATGTCAATTCTTTGTGCGGAACTGCAGCGGTTCGGCGCCCATTGACTTGCACTGAGTCGGGCACTTCCGCAGCAAAACCGCAGGTCTAAAAAAGATCTGCGGTTTTGCTGCGGGTGAAACCGCTTCAGTTCGGGAGGAGGGAAGTGTGTGGGCCGAGTGTGGGCGTGTATAGTGTGCGGCTCTATGTGTGTGGGCGGTGCGTGGGCGTGTATAGTGTGCGGCGCTATGTGTGTGGGCGATGCGTGGGTGGTGCGTGGGCGTGTATAGTGTGCGGCGCTATGTGTGTGGGCGGTGATTGTGGGCCGGTGTCTGCGTGATCGGTGTGCGAGCCTGTGTGCGGGATCGGTGTATGTGCGGCGGTATGCGGGGCTGTGTGCATGATCTGTGTATGTGCGGCGGTGTGCGGGGCTGTGTGTGTGTCTCCGTGTATGCAGGCATCGTCGGATGGGACTACAAGTCCCATCCGGCTATGCCTGCTACAGTGACAGTGACTGACACATTAGCCAATGATGGGACAGTAGTAGTCCCATCATCCGGCTAATGTGCTGAATGTAAAAAAAAAAAAAACACATACATGACATACAACATATAACATACACATGACATACAGAACATATAACATACACATGACATACAGAACATACATGACATACAACACATAGAGTATATACTCACCTATTCCCCGACGCCATCCATCTGTGTACCGCTCTGCCGCCGGGAGAGAATGACGTCACTTCCATTCATTCTCTCACGGCAATGCTGGGTGAGAAAATTCCCACGCAGCATTGCCATAAAGTGAGACAATGAACTCAGGTAACCTCAGGGATGCACTGCAGGAGCGATTGTCTCCTGTCAGTGCATCACTGGGAGGCCCTACAGAGCAGTGGCATCACCTGATGTCACTGTTCTATAGGGGAGACCGTCGTGGGGACACTCGTTATTAATTGGACTGCGTCGGACAGGGAGTATACGGTTGGTTTATTTTTTTACGTTTTATTACAGGAGATCGATGGCATCGCTTGGATCTGAGCGTGTAATAAAGATATGAAAACCGTGTTGTGTTTTATTTCATTGAATAATTTATTCTTATGCGTGTGGTTTTTTTTTAACCCTTTATTAATATAAGATTAATAATGGATAGGCGTCTTATTGACGCCTCTCTATTATTAACCGGGCTTAATATCACCTTACAATAGCAAGGTGATATTAACCCCTTATTACCCCATATCCCACCGCTACAGGGGAGTGGGAAGAGAGGGGCTAAGTGCTGGAATTGGCGCATCGTACAGATGCGCCAATTCTGGGGCTGCTGGGTGCTGGTATTTTTAGCCAGGGGGGGCGCCAATATCCATGGCCCCTTCCTAGGCTATGAATATCAGCCCGCAACTGTCTGCCTAGCCTTTCTGGCTATAAATTATAGGGGGACCCCACGTCATTGTTTTTTGGGGGGTCCCCCTATTTTAATAGCCAGTGAAGGCTAACTGCGGGCTGATATTCATAGCCTGGGAAGATCCATGGGTATTAACCCCTTCCCAGGCTAGATATATTGGCCCCGGCTGTTGGCTTTACCCCTTGGCGCAAAAAATTGCGCGGGAGCCCACGCCATTTTTTTCCTATTTTTTTTTATTAACTATATTACGTTAAGATTTTGTGTGTGTGTACGCATGTGTCTTTAACTATTTATGTACCATTTCATCTATCATCTATCTACCTATATATCTTTCTGTCTATCTATATATCTATCTTTCTATATATATTTCTAACTATCTATTATCCATCTATCTATGTATTTTCTATCTATCTATCTATCTATCTATCTATCTATCTATCTATCTATCTATCTATCTATCTATCTATCTATCTATCCATCGGTATCTATTATCTATCTATCGGTATTTATTATCTATCTATCTATCTATCTCTATCTGTGTGTGTGTAATGGAGTGTGGGTTGGACAAATGTAAAAGAGGAGGTTGGACAAGAAATGACATCACAAATCTTTTTTTTTTTGTTAAAAAACATATCTTTATTTAGCTGTCAAAACCGCATACAGAAACACATGAGAAAAAGCATAAAAAACTGCGTCAAAACTGCGCCAAAAACTGAGTCAAAACCGCGCCTGCGTGTTCTGCCATGAGGTGCGGTTTCGGCGCGGAAAAATCCGCAGGCAAATCCGCAATGTGTGCACAGGCCCTAAAGCAGAAATGAAAAAAGTCACTTTTTTATGTAGCATCTGTTGTGGTGTTTACAAATTGAATTACCAAGTTAGCACAAATGAATATACCAGTACATGGTGGGGTCCTCTTGTGTAAGTCAGGAAATGAGCTCAGTGCCAAGATCTCAATCTTTGCATATATCCTCCAGAGGCCGGGTTTTCACAAAATGTAGGCAGAGTCTCTGCACCACTGAACACCCCCTCCTACCAGCCTCGGATCCGCAGCATCGCCCCTCTCCTGCTGTCACCAGCTTCATGCAGCAGTAACTCTGGGACCCCGCTCCACTGCAGCCGGTAAGCTATATTCAAATTATAAGATGCACCCCCATTTTCCCTCCAATTTGGGGAAAATAAGTGCATCTTTTAATCCAAAAAATATGGTATAACGATGTTTAAGCCTGACTTTAGTCATACCCCAATAGTCTATTCAGGATCTCAGAGACCTGTCTTCTTTCTTTACTTATAGATATGATCGGAGACATAGAATTTTGAATAGATTCTATTTAATGTGAAAGAACTTCATCTCAGTTTTAGGGTGGGATGAATGGTTCAGTATCTGAAAAAAAAGAGGGTTTTGCCTTCCTCTGGCTCAACATGTTAGGTTTTACGTTCAACCCAATTTGCTTTAGTCTTCTTCCAACCCTGAAACTATGAAGCAGCAGTCAATCGGCAGATGAGGAGGTATGGTCTCATCTTTATGCTTAGAAAAAACATCTGCAAAGTTCTGTTGGGGAGCAAGCAAATTAGAGGCAAAGGAGGCAGAATGGAATTATTGGGAAGATGTTGGAGGTAGAACTTTAAGCAATATTGAAAGCAAGATAATCCCTACTTGAGCAGTTTGGTGGGATGGATAATCAATAACCAGAGCATGTAGCCTTAACCATGCAAGTCCCCAAAGCACTAGTTTATCAGAAAGTGGCAAAGCTAAAAAATATGTGTCCTGAATGTGTAGCACTCCATTATGAAGTCACCTCTTCAGTGGAGAATTAGATGCAACCACCAGGAATTGTGAGCCATTCGTGGAGATTAGCTTTAGATGAACCCACAAAGAATCAAAAGGACTTTTCAACCTTTCCGTAAGAGAGAGATCATTGAAATTCTCTGCAGTTTTAGAATCAATAAAAGATCACCTTCGATCACCTCGGCCAGGTGCTTCAAGTGGTCTTTATAGGTTTTGGAGAAGACGATGATGTCATTCAGATACAACAGAAACGTCTCGAAATTCTTGTGCCTGAGCCCTGAGGCAACACTCCATCAACCTCTGGAACGTCCATGGTGCATTGAAAAGCCCGAAAGACATGCAGTTGAACTCGCATAAGCCCATGGGTGTCATGAAGGCGGTCTTCTCTCTATCCGCCTTTGCCATGGGAACCTGCCAGTACCCACTGGTGAGATCCAAGGTGGAGAAATAGCAGATTTCAGGGCAGCTAATGACTCCTCAATTTGTGGTAACGGGTAAGCATCTTTATGTGTTATGCGGTTTATCTGCCTGTAATCAACACACATCCTCATGGTGCCATCTTTTTTCCTAACGAGAACTAATGGAGCTGCCCAGGGGATACAACTGTCTCTGATCACCCCAGCCTCCTTCATCTCCCGTAATATACCCTTGGAACATTGATGGTGTGCTGGGGGTACATGATGGTATCTCTATTTAATGGGCAGATGATCTCCGGTGAGGATATGGTGTTGGACCCCTTTTCCCTGCCCAAAGTCTAAAGGGTGTTTGCTGAATACCTGTTCATATTCTTGAACCATCTGGTAAACCCCATTCTTTTGGTGCAAAGGGGTGGAGTCAAAGCCTACGTGCAGCTTCTGACACTAATACTCTAGCTGTTCTACAGAGCCATTGTCCTCCGCCTGGTCGGACGGGATCAACGGTTTTACTGCCCGTATTGCGTTGTTATTACAGTGAACAGCTTAGCAATGGTGGCATACCAGGGTAGTTTGACCTCTTTCTTCCCACATTTTAAGATGCCTACAGGTACCCTTCCCTTGCAAACATCTACTACCCCTCTGGCTGTTGGGATAGTAGGCCTGCTGTCTGAGTATACCAGTGCCTGGTAATCGATACCTATTGCAGCTCGACACCAAATTAACATTTCAGTTTTGGAGATATTACAATGGGGAATGGGTCACTCACCCTTACATGGCCAATTTCTCAACCAGACAGCTCTACCTGTTGCCTCTGCATCAGGGCTTTGATCTCCTTCTGCAGGACTCACTGCTCACTGGAACTGGCAGTTTCGGCTACCTGTTACAATAGAGCAATAATCTCACCAAGACAATTTTCTATCACATTGATACCTAGGGTCATCATTGGGTTACATTCTCGCCGATCAACATCTACAATTATCAGACCTTGGGCTTTCAACTCTACTCGCCCCACGTTAATGGTCACCTCTTTATACCCCACTTGTGGCAAAGGCTGACCATTACTGGCGACTATTGTCAAGTCATTATCTTGGCCGCGGATAATATCAGAGTCAGACCAGTACCGTTTGTAAAGGACATATGGCATCGTCGTCACCTGGGAGCCAGTGTCCAGTAAAGCGTTCATCGGGATTCCATCAATCACAACTGGGAGGACCGGTTGTCCTTTGACGTACTTGTCTCACCAACTCTGCGGGCCTGGTCGCCTTATTCCTGGGGGTTGGCCCTCTGCCCCAGGGGTTGCCCGTTAAAAGGACATCCTCTTGCGAAGTGCCCCACCTTGATGCAGTGGCAGCAAATGGGTTGTCCAGTCGAATCGTAGCCATCGCTGTCTCTTCCCCTGATCGGTGGCATTCTCTTCTGGCATCGCCACCGGACATCATCTGGACTGGAGGCCAGCTGGATCTTTTCTTTTGGGGACAATACTTGTATTGACTGCATGGTTTGGGTCAGCGCAGCCACACTTTTGGTTAACTCCTAGACCTGGAGACGTAGCTCGGCAGAAGGGTCATTATCTAGGGTCTGTGCGTCGGCCTCAATGGGGATCTGGGGAAAGGACACCGCCTCCTGTTGGTATGTAATTGCTGGGCGCTTAGGGGGAGCTGTGCCTCTGGAATTTGGTTCACGCAGCACCCGGATGGCCCTATGTTTAAAGTGCGCAAAGTCCAGGTCAGGGTTTTGCAGGGCCATGATGCGCAGCTGTGTTCTTTGGGTGTTGGACAGGAGCCCCTCAATAAAATGCTCGGCTAGCAATCTATCCTCGTCTTGCACGCTGTCGGGGTCAACCTGCTTTATGGTCGGCAGCACCTCCTGAAGATTAAGGGCATAGTCCCGTATACTGTCCTGTACCCTTTGATTGCACCCAAAGAATTTCATTTTTATTTCTGCTGCAGTGCGGGTGTCAAAGGTGTCCTTCAGCCTGGGCAAGATTTGCTTGACAGTTCTTTTATCAGTGTCCGGCTAGGACTTTAACTCCCTCTGGGCCACACCAGTTAACTGGCCAGTGAGGATGCTGACTTTTTGACTCTCAGACAGAGGGTACACTTCAAACAAACTACATAGTCACTCCTTGAAATCGCTCAGGGTGTGCGACTCCCCTGAGTATTGCGGTAACCAGGCCACTCCTGGTATGTACGGCATTGATAGTGGCATTATGGGGACTGCAACTGCAGCCGCAGCTGGAACTCCACCCGGGTTGGACATTTTATTCCCCTTTAGTGAACCTTAGCCGGGTTCTGTGTTTCTGCTGGCTTATCAATCTGCTGCTCTGTAGGCAGGATGAATCGAGCGCACAGGGGTTCCGGGTCGGGGTCTGCTGCTTTCCGCATGCC
Organism: Oophaga sylvatica; assembly: GCA_033576555.1. Classification (NCBI taxonomy): domain Eukaryota; kingdom Metazoa; phylum Chordata; class Amphibia; order Anura; family Dendrobatidae; genus Oophaga; species Oophaga sylvatica. The sequence continues at coordinate 344,157,757 of JARQOD010000001.1, forward strand.
GCGTGGCGTGATAATGATGGATACCAAACAATTCAATAAAGTTTATAGCACTCAGGACCCGGTGGTTCTGGACTACGAAATCCTGTTTGTGACGCCAAGTTGATACGCCCCCAGGGCCGGGTGTGCTCAAAATCGGGCCGGACAGTTCTTTTGGGGAAGGTCACGGGGCTGTGATCCGTTTCCGTGGCCCTGGCCCTGTCACAAAATGGGGGATAGTTATATAGTATTGAGTCATGACGCCACCCATGGTGTTCGGCAATAGGTGGCTGACGCAGCTGTTCAGGTCCACTGGGGCCAATGGTGAAGCTGCAAAGATGGTACAGCTCCCCACGAGTAGAGCGGGGCCCCAGGGCAAATATTTTTGGCTGTTTATTTGGTGATGAACATTGGGGTTCAGAAAATAAGTAAGGGACACAGAGAAGTGCAGTTTTCTTTACCTTTTACTTTTTGGTAGATGACAATGCAATCCGGGGTACCAGTTACAGATTACAGAAGGAGTCCGACTAGCCTGGAGGCATTCATGGGGTCCACACCTTCCTGCTCCGCTCTCTTTTTGGGTCCATGCTGCCTGTAGCTAAGCTGTGGCCCTCTCCTGCGTATTGGTTTTAACCTGTATGGCAGACAGTGTGAGCTTATCACACGCACTGCCTTTCACTGTCAGCCCTGGGCTCTTGGTCTGCTTCGGTGCCTCTGGGTGTTTGGTGAGGCCAGGGAGCTTGCAGTCCTCTGCCCACCAGATTCGGCTGTCGGGGGCGTACAGCACCTGCCCAACCAAGGACTCTGGCGTCCTTTTTGTCAGCGCTCCGCTCTGGGATCAGCTCCACGCAGCTTTAATTCCCCAGAGCCCTTGACTCCGCTCCTGTCCCTTCCCACTCCACCAACCAACTGCCAAACAGAGATAACTGACTCCTCCTCCTGACCAGAGAGAACAGCTCCCCTGATGTCAGGTCTAGAGCTCCCCCCTCTGGCCTGGAGCAGGAATTGCCATGAATGCTGTGTATTACCTGGCATGGAGATCCCCCCCTTGCCTCCAGGCATGACATCAGCCATAAGATGGAGGCAATGTCACCGTGGCAACCGGACTCTGTGGTGCCACACTAGTGATAATCTCGAGCTTTAATTTAAATAGCAAAATACAATCCATTAAGTGACATATTGCTGAAATCAAGGTTTCTGCCCTATTGTTATGCTCGTCTCAGATGCAATGCCAAAAATCTGTTGACAGATTCCCTTTAAATAAGAGCTGAACTGCAATTCTCATCAGGGTCACGGGGCAGAACTGTGCTGTTCAGCTCTGCTATATGTTTATATCTTACAGCTGATTAGTTAGGGCGCCGAGTATCAGACCCTACCCTGTATTGATGACCTAATATAAGGTTAGATAATAAATAATGATAACATGGGTGTACCAGGATCAAATCTAGGGGGGGCAAGCCATGGTCGTTCAGGTTATAAAATTTTAGAACGAAAAAGGTGAATGAAACGAAAATTGACCAGCCCCGGTATACGTCACCAGCCCCAGCCCAGCACCTGAATATACATCACCAGCCCAGCACCTGTATATACATGACCAGCACCTGTATACGTCACCATCCCAGCACCTGTATATGTCACCAGCCCAGCACCTGTATCCGTCACCAGCCCCCAGCCCAGCACCTGTATATACATCACCAACTCAGCACCTGTATATACATGACCAGCAACTGTATACGTTACCAGCCCAGCACCTGTATATACATCACCAGCCCAGCACCTATATATACATGACCAGCACCTGTATACGTCACCAGCCCAGCACCTGTATACGTCACCAGCACAGCACCTGTATATACATCACCAGCTCAGCACCTGTATATACATGACCAGCACCTGTATATGTCACCAGCCCAGCACCTGTATACTTCACCATCCCAGCCCCTGTATACATCACCAGCCCAGCACCTGTATCCATCACCAGCCCCAAGCCCAGCACATGTATATACAGCACCAGCCCAGCACCTGTATATACATGACCAGCACCTGTATACGTCACCAGCCCAGCACCTGTATACGTCACCAGCCCAGCACCTGTATACGTCACCAGCCTCCAGCCCAGCACCTGTATATACATCACCAGCCCCAGCCTCCAGCCAGCACCTGTATACATCACCAGCCCCAGCCTCCAGCCCAGCACCTGTATACGTCACCAGCCCCAGCCTCCAGCCCAACACCTGTATACGTCACCAGCCCCAGCCTCCAGCCCAGCACCTGTATATACATCACCAGCCCCAGCCTCCAGCCCAGCACCTGTATACATCACCAGCCTCCAGCCCAGCACCTGTATACGTCACCAGCCCCAGCCTCCAGCCCAGCACCTGTATACGTCACCAGCCCCAGCCTCCAGCCCAGCACCTGTATACCTCACCAGCCCCAGCCTCCAGCCCAACACCTGTATACATCACCAGCCCCAGCCTCCAGCCCAGCACCTGTATACATCACCAGCCCCAGCCTCAATGCCCAGCACCTGTATACCTCACCAGCCCCAGCCTCCAGCCCAGCACCTGTACACGTCACCAGCCCCAGCTTCCAGCCCAGCACCTGTATACGTCACCAGCCCCAGCCTCCAGCCCAGCACCTGTATACCTCACCAGCCCCAGCTTCCAACCCAGCACCTATATACGTCACCAGCCCCAGCCTCCAGCCCAGCACCTGTATACATCACCAGCCCCAGCCTCCAGCCCAACACCTGTGTATGTCACCAGCCCCAGCCCAGCACCTGTATATACATCAGCCTCACTGTATTACAGGTGCTGGCCTGATGTATTTTGCTTTAAAAATCTTTCTGGATCAATTATTATTATTATACACTCAGTCTGGCAGTCTGGGTAACTCACTTACCCAGTCCCAGAGACACCGGCGTCACTGATGTGATGATACCCATCACCCAACCTAACGCCATGCGATTGCAGCAGGCAGGCCGCAGGCATCAGGCACGCGTGGGTAGGGAGTGTGTCATGCCTGGACACCCTAATGCCTGATACGTTGAGCAGGGCCAGTTTTAGGCAAAGTGGGGCCCTAGGCAAAGTTTGAAATGGGGCCCCAAATGCTAACACATTGCACATCACACAGAAGCATTTCGGTTGTATTTAAATGCGCTGACTTCAGACCGCTAAATGAGTGTGATCGACAATATTGAAATCGTTCAACACTTGTTTCCCGGCCTCTTTCCACCATCTGATAAAGAATGATGGGGACAGAACAATCACTAATCACTAATAGATCACCATACAGTATCATGCTATCAGCAGCACATCTACAGTTTACACTGGCGATGTGCTGCTGAGAACAATGATTTTTGTTCCAGCATAAACAATCCAATCACTCGATGAATAGGCAGCATTTTGCTTGTTTAGTTTAATACACCCCATAGTCCTCCATATATTATAATGTGCACCACAGTCCTCCATATTGTAAAATGCACACCCCATAGTCCTCCATATAATATAATGTATCCATAGTCCTCCATATAGTATAATACACTCCCCATAGTCCTCCATATAGTATAATATACTCCCCATAGTCCTCCATATAGTATAATACACTCCCCATAGTCCTCCATATAGTATTATAAACTTCCCATAGTCCTCCATATAATATAATATGCCCCACAGTCCTCCATATTGTAAAATGCACACCCCATAGTCCTCCATATAGTATAATACACTCCCTATAGTTATCCATATAGTATAATACACTCCTCCATCCTCCATATAGTATAATACACTCCTCATAGTCCTCAAATAGTATAATCCACTCCCTATAGTCCTCCATATATTAAAATATACTCCCCATAGTCCTCCATATAGTATAATACACTCCTCATAGCCCTCCATATATTAAAATACACTCAGTCCTCCATATAGTATAATACACTACTCAGTCCTCCATATAGTAAAATACACTCCTCATAGTGCTCCATATAGTATAATGAACCGCCATAGTCATCCATGTAGTACAATTCACTTCCCATAGTATAATGCACCCCATAGTTCTTCATATGGTATAATGTATTCCCCATAGTCCTCAATACAGTATAATGCAGCCCACATATAGTATAATGCAGTCACCCTATAGAGCATAATGCAACCACCCCACAGAGTATAATGCATCCACCCCACAGAGTATAATGTAAACCCCCAATAGAATATAATTGAGCCCCCTTATATAATATAATGTAGCCCCTCCATAGAATACAATGTAGCCCTCCTCATATAGTATAATGCAGCCCCCATAGAATATAATGTAGCCCCCTCATAAAGTATAATGAAGCCCCCATACAATATAATATAGCCCTCCAAAGAATATAATGCAGCCCCCATAGAATACAATGAAGCCACCTCATACAGTATAATGTAACCCCCTCATAGAGTATGATGCAATCACCCCTCATAGAATATAATAAATATAATACAGCCCCCCATAGAATATAATGTATCCCCGAATAGAATATCATATATCCCGCCTCCCCAAAGGAATATAACGTAGCCCCCATAGTATATAACATAGCCACAAAGTATATAACACAGCCACATAGTATATTACACAGCCACCCCATAAAATATAATATATCCCCCAATAGTATATAACACAGCCCACATAGTGTATAGCGCAGCCCACATAGTATGTAGCAGGGCCCACATAGCATATAGCAGGGCCCACATAGTATATTGTTGTGAAAGTGTTGGAGACAACTTCGGAGCTGAGGCTTCCTCTGGTTGTTGCTGAGGGTATTGAACCTATGTTGAACAGCAAAAGTCCACCACCTGCAAGTGATGAATGGTTATCAGGGGGACGGACTGACCTGATATAAGTGAGCTGGCCTCCCATGATCCTTGCCTGTGATCAATTGTTACTTCTGGTCTAGGTTGGAAATCAGCTTGCTTTCTGCTGTCTCCTGCTATCATTCAGATAAGTTACTTTCTGTTTTTTTTTCTGTGGTTTGATTTTCCTTGTTTTTGCTGCCTTGCTTTTTGAGTTCAGCCGGGTCCCCCTTTGGGGGCTTGTGCTGGTCTCTGTTCTCTTTTTGTATTTGTTCATTTGCTGCATGTTCACACCAGAGATCTGATATAGGTGGTTGAGACCGTGTGGTCTCAGTATTTTTGGAATCAGAAGTGTTGGAGTTTTTCCTAGGGTTTTGTTGGGTTGCAGACAGTATTCTCTAATGTACTGTCCTATCTAGACAGTTTTGTGCCCCAGCGTTTGCTCATTCTATTTTCTGTCTGAGTTCGTTTTTCATCTTGTCTAACCGCCATTATATGTTTGGGGGCTTCCTATTCCTTTGGGGCTCTACTCCGGGGCAGTTAGCTTTCCTCTTTCCATCTTCAGGGGTAGCTAATCTCTCCGGCTGTGACGAGGCATCTAGGGCACCGTAGGAATGTCCCACGGCTGCTTCTAGTTGTGCGGTTAGTTTAGGGGTCTGCAACCTATTAGATCCCAACCTCTCTGATGTTTGGCTTCCTTTGCGTTTTTTTGCTCCTGCCCTCCTCAACTACCAAATCATAACAGAATCACCGGTCATACTGAAAATTCTATGGTACTCAACAGAAGGGAAAAATAGTAAAAAAAAAACAGAAAGTAACTTATCTGAATGATAGCAGGGGACAGCAGAAAGCAAGCTGATTTCCAACCTAGACCAGGAAGTAACAATTGATCACCAGCGAGGATCATGGGAGGCCAGCTCACTTATATCAGGCCAGTCCGTCCCCCCTGATAACCATTCATCACTTGCAGGTGGTGGACTTTTGCTGTTCAACATAGGTTCAATGCCCTCAGCAACCACCATAGGGAGCCTCAGCTCCGAATATAGCAGGGCCCACATAGCATGGCCCACATAGTATATAGCACGGCCCACATAGTATATAGCATTGCCCACATAGTATATAGCGCGGCCCACATAGTATATAGTGCGGCCCACATAGTATATTGCGCAGCCCACATAGTATATAGCGCGGTCCACATAGTATATTGCACGGCCCACATAGTACATAGCGCGGCCCACATAGTATATAGCATGGTCCACATAGTATATAGCAGGGCCCACATAGTATATCGCGCAGCCCACATAGTATATAGCGCGGTCCACATAGTACATAGCGCAGCCCACAAAGTATATAGCGCGGCCCACATAGTATATTGCTTGGTCCACATAGTATATAGCAGGGCCCACTTAGTATATAGCGCGGCCCACATAGTATATAGCGCAGCCCACATAGTTTATTGCGAGGCCCACAAAGTATATAGCAGAGCCCACATAGTATATAGCACGGCCCAAATAGTATGCAGCACATTCCATATAGTATATAGCAGGTCCCTCATAGTATATAGCAGGGCTCACATAGTATATAGCGTGGCCACATAGTATACAGCAGGGCCCACATAGTGTATAGCAGGGCCCACATAGTATATAGCAGGGCCCACATAGTGTATAGCACAGCCCACATAGTATATAGCAGGGCCCACATAGTATATAGCAGGGCCCACATAGTATATAGCGAGGCCCGCATAGTATATAGCAGGGCCCACATAGTATATAGCGCGGCCCACATAGTATATAGCGCGGCCCACATAGTATATAGCGAGGCCCACATAGTATATAGTAGGTCCCACATAGTATATAGCAGGGCCCACATGGTATATATCGCAGCCCACATAGTATACAGCACATCCCACATAGTATATAGCAGGGCCCACATAGTGTATAGCACAGCCCACATAGTATATAGCAGGGCCCACATAGTATATAGCGCGGCCCACATAGTATATAGCAGGGCCCACATAGTATATAATGCGGCCCACATAGTATACAGCACATGCCACATAGTATATATCAGGGCCCACATAGTGTATAGCACAGCCCACATAGTATATAGCAGGGCCCACATAGTATATAGCAGGGCCCACATAGTATATAGCAGGGCCCACATAGTATATAGCAGGGCCCACATAGTATATAGCGCGACCCACATAGTATATAGCGCGGCCCACTTAGTATATAGCGAGGCCCACATAGTATATAGCAGGACCCACATAGTATATAGCGCGGCCCACATAGTATACAGCACATCCCACATAGTATATATCAGGGCCCACATAGTATATAGCAGGGCCCACATAGTATATAGCAGGGCCCATATAACACAGCTCTCATCTCTCCTCCCCCCCACCAGGAATGGCCCCACAGCCACAGTTCAGTACGCACTGACATATTTATAAAAAAAAAACACTCCTCACCTCTCCTTGAGCCTGCGCTGCTCCCAGCTCCTGTCTCCTGCAAGGCCTTTTACACAGTGAGTGCGCGATGACGTCATCGCGCACCCGCTGTGTCAGAGACAGAGCAGAGAATGATGGGAGAGGGAGCGTCAGCTGACATTCTCTCCTCCATCATTGCTTTGAACTGTAGCGGCAGACGCCGGTATAGTTCAAAGCAGCTGCGGGAGGAGTCGGCGCTGGGGGTAGGCTGGCCCCCCTGCCTTACAGGGGCCGGGTGGCCTCATCATGATAGGTGTGCGCGCGGCGCGCCCCTGCTTCTAGGGGGAGGCAGCAGCCCCCCACTGCCCCACGGTGGGTACGCCCGTGAATTATAAGCAAGCACTAACATGCTCCTGTGCTCGTTACTCGGACTGAGCGGTTCCTTATGCTCGGATGCTTGTTTTGAGTAACGAATATAATGGGGTCAATGGGAAATCCGACAATTTTAGTAAAAATGTTCAAATGGATGGAAAAACTGCTGAACGGAAGGAGAGAGACATTGTCACGCTGTCTAGCAGATGTATAAATATATAATGTCAGTAATCTATCAAGTGGGACAACATTCTATATAACATATAAATAGGTAACATTAACATGTTTATATAGCATAGTATTACCTGACATAATATCCTGTGGGTCAATACTGAATCCTTTTCACGCTGTCTCTGGCTAGAGGTGGACCGGGGTCTATGCTGACCCTAAACTGGGGTCCTGACTAGTCCCTCTACCTGGAGGTACTGTTAATGGTACAGAGGTCCAGGCCACCAGCGTAAACCCTGTCTCCTATAAATCCCTGACCACTGTAATCTAGTCCTTAGAAGGACCCTGATTACCACCATAGGGAATGGACAGGTAAAGGTTAACAAACAGTATAGACAAACGAGACAGACAGGGGATAAAGTAAATACTGTCTTGCATACAACATTAAAACACAGAGGGAACACCAAAGGTCTAGGAGAAAAACTATAAGCAAGGTGAGGGGAAAACAACAAAAGAGCTCTTAGCTTAAGTCTTCTCAGAACCGATCCTATCTGCAGTCTGTATGAATGCTTTCACCGGCATCTAACCAGCAGACTGGCAGCTATATAAAGGAAGCTAATTAGAACATAATCAAAAGCAGCCGGGCGAGGCTGGACCTAGTCTTAGCAAAGAGCTAGGTAAAATTAACTCCCTCATTACCAAACACAAAGAAACAGCAACTCAGCTGCGAGAAGTCAGAATGTGCAATCGCGACAATCTTCGTGGCGATGCACCCATGACAGTACCCCCCCTTCTACGAGAGGCCTCCGGACCCTCAGGGCCAGGTCTGTCCGGGTAAGTCGTGTGGAAGGTCCGAACCAATCGATCTGCGTTAATCTCAGACGCAGAGACCCACGTCCTCTCCTCAGGACCATATCCCTTCCAATGAACCAAATACTGAAGGGACCGGCGATTCAGACGTGAGTCAATGATCTTCAACACTTGAAATTCTAAGTTACCATTGACCACCATTGTAGGAGGAGGTAGAAGTGACGGTATAACTGGCGCCACGTACCTCTTAAGCAACGATTTGTGGAATACATTATGGATTTTAAACGTAGGAGGGAGGTCCAGACGAAATGCCACAGGATTAATTATAGAACTGATCCTGTATGGACCGATGAACCTGGGACCCAGTTTCCAGGAGGGAACTTTGCGTTTTATATTCTTGGTAGACAACCACACCAGATCGTTCACACCTAGGTCCGGACCAGACACTCTCCTCCTATCAGACCTCCGCTTGAAACAGTTCCCCATAGCACTCAGACCATTCAGCACTCCTCTCCAAACTGAAGCAAGTGACGACGAGAATCGTTCCTCCTCAGGAACCCCAGATGGACGGGTATGTGGGGTCTTAGAGCGAGCACAAACTCCACAGGACGCGACAAAAGTTATTACCTCTTTATTTAAGTTAGGCCACCAAAACCGGCGAGAAAGGAGATCCACAGTTGCTTTACTCCCTGGATGTCCTGCTAAAGCAGAACTATGATGTGCCTCGATAACTTTTTGTCTTAACTGATTAGGAACAAACAGTTTCCCTGGAGGTCCTACAGGGGCGTCCCCCTGAGCCTCCAACACCTCCTCCTCAAGCTCAGAGCACACAGCCGACACCACCACTCCTTCCTGAAGGATAGGAACCGGGTCATCCGTCTTTCCGGCCCCTGGGAAACTACGAGATAAGGCATCAGGAAGCAATTTTATTGAGCAGTCATACGTGCGGTGAGGAGGTAACTTTTGACACCCCTCCTCTGAGAACATCTCCCCAAAGTCCTCCAGAAAAGGAGGCAAAGTCCTAGGCACGACCGCACCGATGACCGTGTTCATGCAGTTATTCTTGCAAAATTCACCCCACTGGCTTATCTTTCTGGATTGCCAATCAATCACTGGGTTATGTTTAGCCAACCAGGGAAGTCCCAACACAATAGGAGTAGGAAGACCCTCCAACACATAACAAGACAACTGTTCTTTATGTATTGCCCCTACTCGAAGGTCTATGTTATGAACAGCTTGTACAAAGCTACCTTGACCGAGAGGTCTGGCGTCAATAGAAAGTATAGGGATCGGTTTGGCCAATACACTCAGTTGCATACCTTGCACCTGGGCAAACCGAGCGTCCACCATATTAGCCCCAGACCCACTATCAAGAAGAACAGAAATCCTCTCAACTCTCGCACCAACCACCACCTCCGCAGGCACGAGAAATTGAGACGAACCTGGGGACGAAATACCTACTCCCAGGTTGTCGTCCACCACACAACCTGGGATTAACAGTTTTTCGGTGACTTTTTGCTCAATGAGGCACGGGAGGGACACCCCCCAACAAAATGTCCCTCTCTCCCGCAGAAGAAACACCTTCTTGTCTTGCGGCGCACCGCCGATTCCCTCCTACAAAATGATGTCCCACCCAACTGCATAGGCTCCTCAGAACAGACCAGGGGAACCTCCATATAAGGGACTTTAGTAGTGGGTGGAGTAATAACAGGGGCGGAGTTACCTCGCACCTCCCCCGAAGCCGTCTATCAATACGAATAGCAAGGGCCATAGCAGCCTCCAGTGACGGAGGAGAATCATACTGAGCCAAAACATCTTTTAATTTGTCAGATAACCCTTGACAAAACTGGCTCCTAAGAGCTGGGTCATTCCACTGAGTATCTGTGGCCCATCTACGGAACTCAGAAGAAAATTCCTCCGCCGGACGATCTCCCTGCTGTATCCTATGTAACTTCGTTTCAGCAAGGGAGACCCGATCCGGGTCATCATACACCAGCCCCAGGGCAGCAAAAAATCGATCTACTGACTGGAGGGCCGGGGAGCCCGGAGGAAGAGAGAACGCCCAGGATTGAGGGTCCCCTTGTAAGAGCGAGATGACAATTCCCACCCTCTGCTCCTCACTCCCCGATGACCGAGGCCGTAGCCGAAAGTACAATTTACATGCCTCCCGGAAGGTAAAAAATTTGTCCCGCCCACCAGTGAACCTGTCCGGGAGAGCAACCTTAGGTTCAGATCTGGTTTGCTCCGGGGGGGACAAAACCTTGGACTTAATGTCCGTAAACTCCATGGACAATTTCTGCAACTGCAGGGCAAGCTGGGCTACTGGATCCATGGTAGCTGGGGAGAATCTATAGTTTGGCCGGTGAAAATGTCACGCTGTCTAGCAGATGTATAAATATATAATGTCAGTAATCTATCAAGTGGGACAACATTCTATATAACATATAAATAGGTAACATTAACATGTTTATATAGCATAGTATTACCTGACATAATATCCTGTGGGTCAATACTGAATCCTTTTCATGCTGTCTCTGGTTAGAGGTGGACCGGGGTCTATGCTGACCCTAAACTGGGGTCCTGACTAGTCCCTCTACCTGGAGGTACTGTTAATGGTACAGAGGTCCAGGCCACCAGCGTAAACCCTGTCTCCTATAAATCCCTGACCACTGTAATCTAGTCCTTAGAAGGACCCTGATTACCACCATAGGGAATGGACAGGTAAAGGTTAACAAACAGTATAGACAAACGAGACAGACAGGGGATAAAGTAAATACTGTCTTGCATACAACATTAAAACACAGAGGGAACACCAAAGGTCTAGGAGAAAAACTATAAGCAAGGTGAGGAGAAACAACAAAAGAGCTCTTAGCTTAAGTCTTCTCAGAACCGATCCTATCTGCAGTCTGTATGAATGCTTTCACCGGCATCTAACCAGCAGACTGGCAGCTATATAAAGGAAGCTAATTAGAACATAATCAAAAGCAGCCGGGCGAGGCTGGACCTAGTCTTAGCAAAGAGCTAGGTAAAATTAACTCCCTCATTACCAAACACAAAGAAACAGCAACTCAGCTGCGAGAAGTCAGAATGTGCAATCGCGACAATCTTCGTGGCGATGCACCCATGACAGAGATGGGGAGATCCTCTTGAAGAATCTCTGACTTCCAGATCGCTGCTGAGGACAATGGTGTCACACGTTCACTCTGTCAGGACTCTGAACATTTTTGATTACCTTTTGTGCATTACTGCCCTTTTCCAAGATGGCGTCTTTTGGTCTCATGTGCACTGTGTCTTCCTGCTATATAACTCCACCCCAGCCTTCAGTCTGTGCTAGAGTATTCTGCCTTTCATTCAGCTTCTGCCTTGCATCCAGCTTCTGACCTCTGGTGGCTCCCTGGTGTTGTACCTGCTACTGTGAACCTGTTGGTGATCCTGCTACTCTGCTCTGAGTTCCTACTGCATACACCGGTTTCCAGTAATCCTCCTTCATCTGGCTTTTGGTGTTTACTTCCTTCTGCATTTGCTGGACATGTAAGCTGTTGCATCTCTGCTCTGCTTAAACCTGAGACTATTACCCAGGCCTTCCTGGTTCAGCTAAGATATTATTTGAACTGCCTTATAAGCATATCTACCTGTGCTTGGACTAAGCAAGGACTTATTCTTGTCAAGTATCCTCAAGTATATTTGTGCTTCATAGACTCTCTGCTTGATTGCATTTTCCTCTGAAGTTTCCTATAAACTGTTAAGCTGCATTTAATGTCTGCACCAAGTGTTGTGGACTTGAGCTTTGCTCTGCACCTGTTTGAATCACCGTGTGATAATATAGACTTTACCACTTATAAAACTGTGTCCTGTAGTTGTCTTGTTCCACGCAAAGAGTCTCCTGAGTTATCCCCTATAATCATTACACACTCCAATTTAAGGACTGACAATAAAACATTAAAAATCAATGAGATATTGGAGTTTACAGGAAAAAATGTTTTAATAAACATTCATTCCTGCATAATGACTTGTATATAAGGTCAAAATTCAAAAAGGATTTTAAAAAATATTTAATAATTTTGATAAATAAAAAATGTAATTTGTTTACTAATTTTTTATTATTTTATAAAAAAATGGAAATTTACTGTACTTTATCAAAGAAACAAGAGCCGCCCAAAATGAAATGGAAGAGGGACTCAAATACACTCTGTATTAGACATAAAGGACGGCTTCATACACATTATTTTCAAATTGTCATGACGTGGTACTCCTAGACTTATATAAAGGCTATGCACTAAGTGCAAAGCCTGCCAAAAGTTACAAGCAGGGTCACCCATACACTCTTGAAAGCACAAACTGTATTGCCTCATTCAAATATTAAAAAAGTGTAGTTGTGGTACTTCTACACTCATAAAGTGCCTCATAAAAAAAAAATAAGAAAATGTAGTTGTGGCACATCTACACTTAAAAAGGTTTTGCACTTTGTGCAAACCCAGGAGAAAATGATCAGAAGGGTAGTACAGTCATCCATAGATTCTTAAAGGCAACAACTTGTTGGCCTCATTAAAATATTTAGAAAGTGTAGTAGATCTACTCCTACACTCATAAAGGCTTTTCACAAAGTGCAAAGCCAGGAAAAAATGATAATAAATGTAATACAGTCATCCGTAGACCCTAAAAGGCAACAATTTTCAGGCCTCATTAAAATATTTTGAAAGTGTCATTGATGTACTCCAGCCTGGAAAAAATTATAAGGGTCATTCAGTCATCCATAGACCCTTGAAGGTACCAACTGGCGGGTCTCCATAAAATATTTTGAAAGTGCAGATGATGTACTCCTGCACTCATAAAAGCTTTGCTCAAAGTGCAAAGCCAGTAAAACATTATCTATTGAGATGGTTTAGTGAATCCTGCATTGAGCAGGAGGTTGCAACAGATGACCCTAGAGGTCTCTTCCAGCTGTAACATTCTATGATTCTAAGCGCTTGTCCACATGTCAGTCATTAACTGTACAATCCCAGTAACTGTGTTTGTAAGGTTGTTCCTTGACACATGCTGGTACAAGGTGGGGACACCACACCAGGAGAAATAGTGGTGGCAGGGGACCAAGCACCGAGGGACGGCTGCCATGAATAGTCAGAAATCCTAAACGGAAACATGTCTATGTGTTGGCTGCATTATTCTCTAAGGGAGGGCTACATTATACTCTTTCGAGGACTATGGGGTGAATTATACTATATGGGGGCTGCATTTTACTCTTTCAGACTATGGGGAGTACATCATACTATATGCACTATATTGTACCTGCATTATACTGTATCAAGAAGTATGTTTAATGCACTATACTATATGAAGAACTATGGGGTGCTTTCTACTATAGGGAGTGCATTGTACTACATGGAGGACAATGGGGAGTGTATTATACTATATGTAGAACTATGGGGAGTATATTATACTCTTTAGGGACTATGGGGAGTATATTATACTCTTTGGAGGACTATGGGGAGTATATTATACTATATGGAGGACTATGGGTCACATTATACTATATGAAGGACTATGGGGTGCATTTTACTATGTGGAGGACTATGGTGTATATTATACTATGTGGAGGACTATGGGGTGTATTATACTAAACAAGCAAAATTCTACCTATTCATTGAGTGATTGGATTGTTTATGCTGGAACAAATATCATTGTTCTCAGCAGCAGATCACACAGTGAAAACTGCAGATATGCTGCTGATAACATGATACTGTATGGTGACAGATTAATCTACTAGTGATTGTTCTGTCCCCATCATTGTTCCTCAGCAATTGTAAATAGACCCGGGAACAAGCGTCGAGCTACTTCAATATTGTCGATCACACTCGTTTTAGTATAATAGAAACATCACCACTTATGCATTTATCACACACTCCTGGAGTTGGCTTGCAAATAATAATGTAAAATACTGACCGCGTTAACGTGGTCTTATTCTGATTTTGCGCACCACAACTGTGTAGGTTAAAACACAGAAATGTGATGAATGACAAGCAGAGCTTTTCTTCTGTCAGATTCTGAACTGTCTTTGCACAGAGATACTCTTTCTACACTGCATACAAGAATGTGACATCTAGCCTTTTTCTTATAAGTCATACTGGAGCATTGTGTTACCCCTTTCAGGATGCTTTGGCTGTTCGTTATTATCAAAACAGTTTTCACTTGCCTATTCTCAATATGAACAATTATATTTTTATACACTATATTTTTTCTTACATGTTTGTTTTTCTTTCAATTTAGGGAGAGTCATTTGTGAAGAAGCCAACAGCAACATGCATTCTTTCATAGGAACACTGGAATGGAAGGGAGAGAAATACTCTTTGGATAATGATTGTATCCTCCTAAGAGGATGTAAGATCCGGAACACTAAATACTGCTATGGACTGGTCATTTATGCTGGTATGTATGTGATCAGAAACAATATATAACACGTTATTACACTAACATAAGTCTCATGTTTGTTTATTACATATTTCTGGATAGACTAAAATGAGTGTTATCCTCCACCGCCCCATAGTAAATGTACCTATACATTTCTTTATGTGTAGTCACTATATCTAATGGCCTCAGCTTCTGCCGATCCTCCGACATAAGATCGTTGCTCCATTCTCTTCATGTCCAAAATGGCTGCTTCACAGGCATAGGGAGTGCAGTTTAAAGTTTCAACCACACATCAAGCCTTTCCATTGCTCTTAGATGGACCAGCGCCAATGATGAAGGTACAATATTAGTGTGCACTCTGTCTGGTAGGTGAGATGCTGGTGGAACGGGCTGGGAAGCCCCTGTTGATAGAGAATTAAAAGTTCACCGCACACTCTTAAGATTTATGGAGAAAGTAAACTTTATTTATTACAATCTATATTAGAAAATCAATGGTTCAAGGGAACAAAGCAAATCATTTATGATAAAACTGTGTTTCAGAAATAATAAGGCCAGATTTCCACTTAAAAGTCATTGAGCCTAATATTGGGGTGCATCAGAGAGGCCCAGTTTGCTAATTCAAATCATTTGTGATAAAACTGTGTTTTGGTGAGAAATCTGAAGACTAAATTTCTACTTAAAAATCGTTAGTCCTAATATTGGGGGTGCAGCCACGAGGCCCTATTTGCTAATCCAAATCGTTTGGGATAAAACTGCTGCAATGAGGAACCAGGAGGCCACATCAAAATTCGTAGGTATAAGAGTGTTTTTCAGGCACACTATCTAAGAATATAGATAGTGATTGTTCATTTAGTGACATGTGACTGACAGGTGAGGGCCTAAGGTTGAAAAACAGCAGGTTAAAAGACTGGAAGGGTACATACAACATGAGTGGGAAAAAGCAAGGTCATGTTCGACGTGTACGTGAGTTAGGTGTTAATGTTAATAAAAGCTCAACTGAGCAAACACTGTCTCGTCCTATCCAAAGACTAATGATGACCAAATATTTCAATGTTCGGTTCAGATTACGATCGCCGATTTTGCAATATTTGCCGATTTATTAGTCGAATATTCACCAAACATAGCCGAACGCCATTGAAGTCAATGGGAGGCAAAAACAAACGCATACACAAGACCTTAAAACGGGCCCAATAGCTGCCAAAACACATCAAATTATGGAGAGAGACACCAGGAAAGTGGCCTAAATTCACCCACAGTACAAATTTTAGAATGGCATGGCAGCAATCAGCCATGCATGAGGTATCAGAGTCTGGGCTGGCATTTACAGCTTTGAATTGAACTTCAAATTAAGATGAGGGGGGTGAAGCATTGATGTAGGCCTTCTGTGCTGGGAGACCTGATACCACATGCAACAGCTCAGCCTGATTTTATGCTAAGCCACACTCAGGTGGCACAAATATCAGTTTCGTAGACTATTATTGTCAGAAAAATGTAAGGATAGTAACACGGGTAGTTGACTCAAAGGTGGTGGAGGCCTGCCGGTCTCGGAAGCCTACTGCTACAGGCAACACATGAAGGAGACCCAACCAGGAGTCAACACATTTCCAAAAAATTAGCAAAAGAGAAAAAAAAAATTTCAGCTCACCCATTCAGAGGATCCTTTATGGCAATTTGTATATTTCAGAGCAGTCTACTGGAAAACCAGATGGTAGGCATGGGCACCACGGCGTGGTTAATTCTTGTAAAACTCTCTTCTGTGCAATCCTCGGTAGGGAAACCAGTTGTACTGCAGACCCTGGAGCTGTCCCTTCAATGTAGAGATGGTCTTCTGGCTGCTTGTTCCGTATTAGACTGTAACCCAGCTAAACTTAGTTGGGATTACCTGATTCCTGAAGATGTAAGGAAATGCTCCATGCAATTTCATCCAGCTTTGCTCATTACTTGCCTTGTCCTGAGGAAAACCTATGGGTCCACACCCAGCACACGGAACTGCCCAGGCCCAGGCAGGAACATAGAATCAGAAATGGTGAATCCGGCGCTCGAAAAAGCAAATATATATATTTTTTTTAATTTTAAAATATTTATTGAATGCATATTAAAAAATTCTAGTGTGCAGACGGCCAGAACTAACATTAGTTAGCCGCTTGTAGCATAGATTATTCTACGCGTTTCAGCATAAAGCCTTACTCATGGATACAAAGTTAATGCCACAGTATGCGTAAAAAGAAATGTGATAGGGTGGAGTTTAGAGAAAATTATCTGAGGAATTACCCCCAACTAGTTCTTGAGAAAACATACCCATAGTTAAAAACTGCTAACATTCTATATACAAATACAATGTGTGCACCAGAGGAAAAACTGTCAAATGTAAATGAGAAAAAAAACACTAATGACCGGTAGACTCAAGTAAACATTTACATTAAAGATATAAAATAGTCAAAAGTTACAAAGTTTATCATAATCAACCAATTAAAGGAAAAATAATCATTACCCTGCTCTTCAGAGCTTACAATCTACAATGAGGTGGGGGTACACAAAGTTCAGGTGCTTATTTACAACCATGGTCCAACCATCTTGAGGAAATGGGGGGTAGATAAAGTATTCATGAGGCTTTTGGGTACGGTTGAGTTTGATGGCGAATTATGTTCAGAGAAGTAGAGAATAGGCGATATATAAAAAGGACTTTGATTGGGGAACGTGATAAGCCACCCTAAACAAATGTGTTTTTAGGGAGCACCTAAAATGTGTAAGTTGTGGTTATATTCCTAATTTATTTTGGGGAGAAAGGGTAAGAGATGAGTTATCTAGGTAGGAGATTGAACTGAGCCGGATAAAGACCAGAACAACGGTGTTACCGTATTTGTGTGTCTCAGAGGTTGAAAATTGTGAGAGGTCACGAAAAGTGGCTAGAGATAGAATCTGGGATGCAGTTGGGAGGTGGGGCTGATGAAGTCTTGTAACGCTTCCCACGGCTGCGGGGCGTCGGGACATGGCATAGCTTGCCTAACTAGCCAATGCTCCCACGCCGCCAGTCCGCGACGACGTGAGGCATGAGTCCCAGATGGTAAGAGAATGTGGACCCACTGGACCACGGAGGGAGACCCGGGCCTGCCCGGACTAGGGAAGGGCAGCGACCGGGATCCGTGGCAGCTGAGCATGTGGGCAAGATGGCGACCTGCAGGACTAGACAACACCGCACAACTTCAGGTGAGAAGAAACATAAAGTTTACTTAAAGAAACACAGTACATAAACAGAACATAAGAACGGGCTCCCGATTCCGCACATCAGAGAAGGGTACACGACTCAGGATCACAGACGAGTGCTGGAGGACATCACGAGTAGATGCAGTCCAGGGTTATCTGGCACGGGCATACTTGGACGGCCTCTCTCTCAGGCCTTAGGCGTAGCACAGGCTCAGCAGGAGAACATCAGACACCGACCTCAGACAGACTTCAGACGATGGCGGGGTCATCACGGGTAGATGCAGTCCAGGATCATCTGGCACGGGCATACTAATATGGCCTCACTCTCAGGCCTCGGGCGTAGCACAGGCTCAGCAGGAGAACATCAGACACCGGCCCAGGACGAACGTCAGACGATGGCGGGGTCATCACGGGTTGATGAAGTCCAGGGTCATCTGGCACGGGCATACTAGGACGGCCTCTCTCTCAGGCCTCAGGCGTAGCACAGGCTCAGCAGGAGAACATCAGACACTGACCCAGGACAGACGTCATCACAGGGTAGACCAAGGAGGAACCGACAGGACATCGGAACATCAGGAACACGGACTGGATCTCAGGGACACTGGAACATGGACAGGACATCGGGAACACGGATTGGAACATCAGGAACACGGATTGGAACATCAGGAACACGGATTGGGTCTCAGGGAGTCAGGAACACGGACAGGAACATGGATTGGATCTCAGAGAGTCAGGAACACGGACTGGAACATCAGGAACACGGATTGGGTCTCAGGGAGTCAGGAACACGGACTGGAACATCAGGAACACGGATTGGGTCTCAGGGAGTCAGGAACACGGACAGGAACATGGATTGGATCACAGGAACACGGACTGGAACACAGGCATCGGACTCCGGACATCTGGCACCGATCAGCAGGCTCCGGACATCTGGCAACGATCGGCAGGATCCGGACATCAGGCAGGGAGGATAGGATCCGGACATCTGGAAGTGGTCGTCGGACATCGGACATCAGGCCATGGTCATCAGGCATAGGATCCGGACATCTGGAAGTGGTCGTCGGACATCGGACATCAGGCCATGGTCATCAGGCATAGGATCCGGACATCTAGTATCGATCTGAAAAGGAACCCCAGCAGTCTGGTGCAAGCCCCGCCAGGCTCAACGAGAGATGGCCGGGGATTGCACAGAAGCTGAGCACAGAGTAACAGAAACTCAGCACACACCGGACTCCTCCTTCCAAGATGAATTCAGGTTATATAGCAAGGATTCACAGTCACTGGCACAGGGTTCAGGACACAGCAGGATTTCAGGAACATAACACAGAGGACACAGTTCAGACAGTCAGGTACAGGATGCGATCCAGGATCAGGGGTTCAGGTAAATAGACACAGCAGGAACAGGCCTGGATATACAGCCTCCAGGAACGGCAATCTGGGTAATCAGCCCCCAGCATAGGCGGAAACACAAGACACAGTTCAGACATTCAGGTACCGGGTTAGATCCAGGATCAGGGATTCAGGAAACAGGATACAACAGGAACAGGCCTGGATATGCAGCCTCCAGGAACGGCGATCTGGGTACTAAGCCCCAGGCAGAAACACAAGACAGGACAAAGGGAATCAGCTCTCCAGAGCTGATCTCACTCAGAGCAGGAGCTGCAAACCAACACACACGGCTAGGTTCAGGAACATAATGCAGACACAATGCGAAGCTCTGGCAACGCCCACTAGGGCTGGGGAACTTTATATATGAGCTGCTTCACAGCGATAGGCTGGAGCAGTAATTCTAGTACACACCCAATCCTCATAAAAGCAAGACAGGTGTGGGCCGCGCCCCCTATGCAGAGCCAGACAACTCATTACAGAGGAACAACTGACAGTGGCTGCTGCCACACACGTAGTAAATCATGCACCATTGCAGAGGACTTTGCAACCTACGGATGGTCTTCACAGCAGGCCAGGCGCCTGACAGAAGCTGCTGCCACACACGTAGTAAGTCATGCATCACTGCAGAGGACTTTGCAAGCTACGGATGGCTTTTACAGCAGGTCAGGAACCGCACATGCGGGTGGTCATGCAACGCAGCGGAGACACTCACACAAGTACGGCCACGCAGCAGAGCTGGGAACTGAGCAGCATCCATACAGGTAACAGACAACAGTATCCCAGCTGGTTAGGGGGAAAGGAGCAAAAGGGTTAATGCAAAAGACATGCAGAGTAACGCTGGAAAACAAAGTACAGACAATACCAGCGTTACAGTATCCCCCTCCTCAGGCCCCCTCTTATGAGACCCAAGTAAAAAAAAATTCCCCAGAAAATTCACTTGGGTTTGGCGGTAAGTCCCACAGTTCACAATATGGCAGCAGAGTTCATAGCTCGAAAAGTCCGAACCGCTGACCAAGCGGGGAATCGAGCCATCTAGTCCACTTACCATGTGGGGACCAAGCAGTCTAGTTTGTACATCAGGTGGAGCTTGGAGAAAGTCCTGCAGACCACACATGCTCAGCGGAGTCCATGACCAGAGCTTTCTGTAACGCTTCCCACGGCTGCGGGGCGTCGGGACATGGCATAGCTTGCCTAACTAGCCAATGCTCCCACGCCGCCAGTCCGCGACGACGTGAGGCATGAGTCCCAGATGGTAAGAGAATGTGGACCCACTGGACCACGGAGGGAGACCTGGGCCTGCCCGGACTAGGGAAGGGCAGCGACTGGGATCCGTGGCAGCTGAGCATGTGGGCAAGATGGCGACCTGCAGGACTAGACAACACCGCACAACTTCAGATGAGAAGAAACATAAAGTTTACTTAAAGAAACACAGTACATAAACAGAACATAAGAACGGGCTCCCGATTCCGCACATCAGAGAAGGGTACACGACTCAGGATCACAGACGAGTGCTGGAGGACATCACGGGTAGATGCAGTCCAGGGTTATCTGGCACGGGCATACTTGGACGGCCTCTCTCTCAGGCCTTAGGCGTAGCACAGGCTCAGCAGGAGAACATCAGACACCGACCTCAGACAGACTTCAGACGATGGCGGGGTCATCACGGGTAGATGCAGTCCAGGATCATCTGGCACGGGCATACTAATATGGCCTCACTCTCAGGCCTCGGGCGTAGCACAGGCTCAGCAGGAGAACATCAGACACCGGCCCAGGACGAACGTCAGACGATGGCGGGGTCATCACGGGTTGATGAAGTCCAGGGTCATCTGGCACGGGCATACTAGGACGGCCTCTCTCTCAGGCCTCAGGCGTAGCACAGGCTCAGCAGGAGAACATCAGACACTGACCCAGGACAGACGTCATCACAGGGTAGACCAAGGAGGAACCGGCAGGACATCGGAACATCAAGAACACGGACTGGATCTCAGGGACACTGGAACACGGACAGGACATCGGGAACACGGATTGGAACATCAGGAACACGGATTGGAACATCAGGAACACGGATTGGGTCTCAGGGAGTCAGGAACACGGACAGGAAAATGGATTGGATCTCAGAGAGTCAGGAACACGGACTGGAACATCAGGAACACGGATTGGGTCTCAGGGAGTCAGGAACACGGACTGGAACATCAGGAACACGGATTGGGTCTCAGGGAGTCAGGAACACGGACAGGAACATGGATTGGATCACAGGAACACGGACTGGAACACAGGCATCGGACTCCGGACATCTGGCACCGATCAGCAGGCTCCGGACATCTGGCAACGATCGGCAGGATCCGGACATCAGGCAGGGAGGATAGGATCCGGACATCTGGAAGTGGTCGTCGGACATCGGACATCAGGCCATGGTCATCAGGCATAGGATCCGGACATCTGGAAGTGGTCGTTGGACATCGGACATCAGGCCATGGTCATCAGGCATAGGATCCGGACATCTAGTATCGATCTGAAAAGGAACCCCAGCGGTCTGGTGCAAGCCCCGCCAGGCTCAACGGGAGATGGCCGGGGATTGCACAGAAGCTGAGCACAGAGTAACAGAAACTCAGCACACACCGGACTCCTCCTTCCAAGATGAATTCAGGTTATATAGCAAGGATTCACAGTCACTGGCACAGGGTTCAGGACACAGCAGGATTTCAGGAACATAACACAGAGGACACAGTTCAGACAGTCAGGTACAGGATGCGATCCAGGATCAGGGGTTCAGGTAATTAGACACAGCAGGAACAGGCCTGGATATACAGCCTCCAGGAACGGCAATCTGGGTAATCAGCCCCCAGCATAGGCGGAAACACAAGACACAGTTCAGACATTCAGGTACCGGGTTAGATCCAGGATCAGGGATTCAGGAAACAGGATACAACAGGAACAGGCCTGGATATGCAGCCTCCAGGAACGGCGATCTGGGTACTAAGCCCCAGGCAGAAACACAAGACAGGACAAAGGGAATCAGCTCTCCAGAGCTGATCTCACTCAGAGCAGGAGCTGCAAACCAACACACACGGCTAGGTTCAGGAACATAATGCAGACACAATGCGAAGCTCTGGCAACGCCCACTAGGGCTGGGGAACTTTATATATGAGCTGCTTCACAGCGATAGGCTGGAGCAGTAATTCTAGTACACACCCAATCCTCATAAAAGCAAGACAGGTGTGGGCCGCGCCCCCTATGCAGAGCCAGACAACTCATTACAGAGGAACAACTGACAGTGGCTGCTGCCACACACGTAGTAAATCATGCACCATTGCAGAGGACTTTGCAACCTACGGATGGTCTTCACAGCAGGCCAGGCGCCTGACAGAAGCTGCTGCCACACACGTAGTAAGTCATGCATCACTGCAGAGGACTTTGCAAGCTACGGATGGCTTTTACAGCAGGTCAGGAACCGCACATGCGGGTGGTCATGCAACGCAGCGGAGACACTCACGCAAGTACGGCCACGCAGCAGAGCTGGGAACTGAGCAGCATCCATACAGGTAACAGACAACAGTATCCCAGCTGGTTAGGGGGAAAGGAGCAAAAGGGTTAATGCAAAAGACATGCAGAGTAACGCTGGAAAACAAAGTACAGACAATACCAGTGTTACAAGTCTCCTAGGATAAGAGTTGGCAATTCTGAGGACATGAAGTGTTTCAGCAAGGCAGAAAAGTGGTCAAGGAAGTGGGTGGGTGAGCCTGGGGGCTGGTATATGACTACTACTCTGAGGGAGAGAGGATGGAAGACCCTGATGGTGTGAACCTCCAAGGAAGAATGGTGTCCAACGGGCCTGTATGTATTTATTTTTTAAAAAAACACGATTGTTGGTGACAGCGAGGAGTGTGGGGTTATCGTGGAGTTAGCAATGATCATATGGCGGTATATACACATATTCCATGCCTGGTAATCCATAGGTGCATACGCTCACTATTAGTTTTCCAAGAACTAATTTTTGTGAACATCCTGCAGCCTCCTCAGTTGATTGTTGCCCAGTCGTGTAATTGTCTGGATCATAGGGGCCAGATGAGAGCTCTTCACGCCAAAGATCACAGCGGGTGGTTCTGCATGACTCACAGCCTGTGATCTCTGTGATTATTAAATGGCAAATCCAATCTGTTGGCCACAGAAATGCAGACTTTCCACCTTGTGGATACAGATGGTTTCCAAAAGCTGATGACCGTCGCAGTCCCCCAATACCAGTTGCCCAGTCACCATTACTTCTCTGAGAAAGATGAGCCTGCGCTACATCAGCATGTCACAGACAACATCACCCATTCCCTGAAAAATTCTATGTCTGTCAGGGTGCATTTCAACTCTGACACCTGGACGAGCAAACATGGACAAGAGCATTACATCTCGCTTACTGGGCACTGGAAGTCTCTTGTGGATGTGGGGGCAGTCAGGGAACGGGCTGCTCCACAAGTCTTGGAATACCCAAGGCTTGCAGGGCGCTTGGGGATGGAGAACTAAACCACTACACACTATAAGAAGAGAACTAAACTATTAGACAACAGGGCTTGGTGAAATAAACTACTAAATACCTAAAGCTGGCTAACTAAAGCACTACACACCATAAGATGGAGAACTAAACTACTAGACAACAGGGGTTGGAGAACTAAACTACTAAACAGCTAGGGTTGGATAACTAAACTACTAGACAACAGTGGATGGAGAACTAAAGCACTAGACAGTGGTGTCCCCCAGCTTGGGGGACAAAACTCTTTATCTAATAATAGTAACAATAATAATCTTTATTTTTATAGCGCCAACATGTTCAGCAGTGCTTTACAATTCAATATTTCATATACAACAGTCATAGCAAAGTTAACGATAATACAATAATTAATGCAAAGATAATAATGATCCAGCCCATAAGAGCTTACAATCTGCAATGAAGTTGGGGGGACAAAGCACATTTGCTTATTTACAATGATGGTCCAGCCATATTGAGGAAATGGTGGGTTTATTTATGAAAAAAACAGAAATATGGTGAAAATTTTGCAATTTTCAAACTTTGAATTTTTATTCCCTTAAATCAGAGAGTTATATCGCACAAAATAGTTACTAAATAACATTTCACACATGTCTACTTTACATCAGCACAATTTTGGAACCAACATTTTTTTTTTGTTAGGAAGTTATAAGGGTTAAAAGTTGAGCATTTTTTTTTAGGGACCACATCACATTTGAAGTCACTTTGAGGGGTCTACATGATAGAAAATACCCAAAAGTGACACCGTTCTAAAAACAGCACCCCTCCAGGTGCTCAAAACCACATTCAAAAAGTTTATTAACCCTTCAGGTGCTTCACAGGAATTAAGCTTTTTTTCACAAAATATTTAATTCAGATCCAATTTTTTTTATTTTACCAAGGGTAACAGGAGAAATTGGACCCCAAAAGTTGTTGTGCAATTTCTCCTGAGTATGCTGATACCTCATATGTTGGGGTAAACCACTGTTTTGGTGCACGGCAGAGCTCGGAAGGGAAGTAGCGCCGTTTGACTTTTTCAACGCAGAATTGGCTGGAATTGAGATCGGATGCCATGTCGCCTTTGGAGAGCCCCTGATTTGCCTAAAAAGTGGAAACCTCCCACATGTGTTAGGGTTCGAGTTCCCGCTGCTGCACAAGGGAGTCTCAAACCAGTCCCGCTGCGGTCCCCCATCCATCTCTGGCCGCAGTGGAGCCTGCTTAGCAAAGACGTCGGTCCAAGCGTCTTGCCTGGCCCAGTACTGTGCAGAGACTTGCTGCTGCAACCAGCGTTGGAGTAGGCAGCTTTGGTACTAAGTCCTCTGTTTCTCCATCTGAGCATGCCCAGGGCAAGATCTCCCATTTGAGATCAGGGGTCACATGCTCAGATACAGCTGCCACTCCTATTGGTCCTTCAGGAAGGTCCTGTGGCTGTTGATGTTCTGAAGCAGCTTCCCATTGGTCCTTCCTGGAAGTCTTTTTCTCGTGGCTGCTATAAAAGGCTGTCCTTACCGCACGGCCGTGCGCTAGTATCAAATCTGTTACGTGCTTGCGCCAGTGTGGTCATGTATGCATGTGGTTAGGTCTGGCTGAAATAAGCCCCTAGAATACCGGCACCTCCGGTGAGGAGATTGTATGCACGTGTTCAGGGCTCGGCTGAAAACGCCATTAGAATACCGGCTACTCCGGTGAGGAGATTATTGCTTGGGTTCTGATTGCATGACCACAGACTGCAATCCGCTTAGCAGTCATCTGTGTTCCCTGTGAGTCTAACAGGACACAGTCTTTGTTACATCAGCTCTGTGAATTAACAGAGTCCGCTTATATCGCCATATAGTGCTACGGCGTTTACATCTGCGACTCTGCGGGATAACAGAGTTCGCTCATACTGCCTATTTACGCCATCTTACTAGCAGCAGGCTCTGCTTGCACGGTGGACCCCGGGCTGCGAACGCACCTCTCCTTAATATCTATTAGGTGCGTTCCGCAGGCCCCTAACAACATGTGACACCATTTTTGAAAGTTGACCCCCTACGGAACTTATCTAGATGTGTGTTGACCACTTTAAACTCCCAAGTGCTTCACAGAAGTTTATAATGTAGAGTCGTAAAAATAAAAAATCATATTTTTTCCACAAAAATGATCTTCTCGCCCCCAATTTTTTAATTTCCCAAAGGTAACAGGAGAAATTGGACCCAAAAAGTTGTTGTGAAATTTGTCCCGAGTACGCTGTTACCCCACATGTGGCGGTAAACCACTGGGCGCATGGCAGACGCTTTTTATTGCAAAAACGTTTTAGCATCGCCATAATTTGAGAGCTATAATTTTTCCATATTTTGGCCCACAGAGTCATGTCACATCTTGTTTTTTTCGGAACGAGTTGACATTTTTATTGATGCCATTTTTGGGCACATGACATTTTTTGATCGCTTTCTATTCCGGTTTTTGGGAGGCATAATAAACAAAAACCAGCAATTCATGAATTACTTTGGGGGGGCGTTTACACACGTTCTGCGTGTGGTAAAATTGATAAGGCAGTTTTATTCGTCGAGTCAGTATTTATTTATATTTTTTTTATGTTTTGGCGCTTTTATACAATAAAAACTATTTTATATAAAAAATAATTATTTTTGCATCGCTTTATTCTGAGAGCTATAACTTTTTTATTTTTTCACTGATGACACTGTATGGGGGCTTGTTTTTTCCGAGACAGCATGACATTTTCAGCAGTACCACGGTTATTTATATCCGTGTTTTTGATCGCGTTATTCCACTTTTTGTTTGGCAGTATGATGATAAAGCATTGTTTTTTTTGCCTTTTTTTATGGTGTTCACTAAAGGGATTAACTAGTGGGACAGTTTTATAGGGCGGATCGTTACGGATGCGGGGATACCAAATATGTGTACTTTCATTATTTAGATTTTTTTTCACTAAAATATTTATTTATTGATATAATAAATATTGATTTTTTATTATTATTTTTACAATTATTATTATTTTTTTTATTTAATTCTTAGTTTAACACATTGTCCCACTATGGGACACTCATTTTCTGCAGGCTGATCGCTTCTATAGCATGCTGATGAAGCAGCATCTGCATGCTATAGAAACTTGCAGCTCTGCAGCTTCTCTGTGCACTAACTTAAGACTTCCTGACTTAGGGCTCCTTTCCACTTGCGAGAAATACGTCCGATTCTCGCATGTGAAATCCCATCTCTGGCCCCGACACTCAGGAGTGGAGTGTGCGGCTGCATGTATTTGTATGCAGCTGCTCGCTCCACTACCGAATGCCGGCGCCAGAGCTGGGATTTCACATGCGAGAATTGGACGTATTTCTCGCAAGTGGAAAGGAGCCCATACACTGCGCATGTCAGGAAGTTTCTTTGACCTGGTTGTCCGTGACCGCTCCTGGCTCTTAGTACCGGGTGTCAGCTGTGAAAATCAGCTGACACCCAGCCTCGTGATCGATTATGACGTACTATCCCGTCTTTGGGAATTAAGTCCCAGGGCACATGGACAGGATAGTATATCAAATGGTTAATTAGGTTTAGGATTGTCAGAGTCCATATTTTCTATTGATCCTTTTTCTTTAGGTTTTTTGCTTTGTGTTTTTCTTACACAAGCTGTGCCTGGAACCTGATGCAGGCTCGGAAACAGATGCAGTGTCAGGACTCGAACCTAGCAGCTCATGTTCACCAGGTGGCAACTCTTCCCTCTGAGCTATTCAGCTCGCTGGACAGTTCCTTGCTAAACCAGATACTAGTACCCATGTTGCTCCTGATTGTCTCCGCCCTGAATTCCTGATTGGATCAACCCTGTGATCTTCTGATTGAACACCCTACTTAAACCTGGCATTGCACTTCCTTCCTTACGAGATTATTGAGCACCCAGCCTTTAAGGTACTGCCACACTTAGTGATCTCGTTAGCGATCTCAATAACGACGCAAGCTAACGAGATCGTTTTTGTGATCTCTTTTAGGTCGCTAGTAGCTGCCAAACAGGAGATCTCATAAACAACTCATCAGCGGTCAGCGATCTCTTTAACGACTTTGGCGGTCGTTAGGACGTCATTAGCATGTACTGAGCACTTCTGATTCATAGGAATTTCCAGCATCGCTCCTGCTCTCTGCGTCCTGCTAGCCTGCTTTGCAACTTCTGCGATCCTCTCTGTGACGCAAAAGAGAACTTACAGATATTGCGATCCACTCCGTGATGCAAAACAGTCATATGCGTCACAAACGAGGTCGCTCGTCGTTCGCAAAAAGTGCCAAACACAGCGATTCAGGCTCACCAGTGGGACGCCAACGATCAAAAAACGGTCCAGAACTCTGGTGAACGATCAGCGACATCACAGCAGGGGCCACATCGTTGCTACATGCCACACACAACGAGGTCGCTAACGAGATCGCAAAATAGTGACGTTTTAGTGATCTCGTTTGCGATCTCGTTTTCGATCTCGTTTAGTGTGGCATACCCTTTAGTCTAGCTTCTGTCCACATGCTGCTTATCCTCAAGATTCTACTGCTGATACCGTGTACCGACCTCTGGCTATTTCTTGACTACAATATCTGCTTATCTTCCTAACTATACTGCTGCACTGTATACCTGGCTATTTCCTGACTATCATACCTGCCCATCCTCCCAATTACACTGCTGCTTCATGTACCAACATCTGGCTGTTTCATAATGATGCTACCTGGTGGGGCTGCCCCTAGTAGTTGCAATAACACTACTCCAACCCAGGTCAGTCTATAACATGCAAGGCCGGAAAAAGATGCAAGGTTTGAAACAGATGCAGTGTTGGAAACAGATGCAGCGTCAGAAACAGATGCAGAGACGGAACCAGATTCAGTGCTGGAAACAGATGCTGTGTCGGAAACAGATGCAGCACTGGAACATGACGAATCAATGTCTGTCCCACAGACTGCAGCAGGAACATCAACACTGTCCAACGGAATTTCCAAGCCTTCTTGCTAGACTCTTGGTGCTGCTATATTGCCTTCAGTGCTGTGTAAAAAACAAGAAATAAAGTCTTCATTAGTATTAACTACATTTTTTTTTTTTAAACAAGGTTAGAAACTTATGGCCGCATTGTTCAGCTGGTTATTGTGAACTACAGTTCATCATAGAAAGGGCACTTTTTTTTAAAGGTGATGATGCGCTTTTACATAAAAGTTGTGGAAACGATCACATACAGATCACCAACACTTTCGTAGATCGCAATCACTTCATTTTTTTTAAAATCAGTTTGGTTTTCTCAAACCTGTGGAGGAGCAGAAGCAGATGGTTATCAAATTAAATTCTATTTATGGGTGGACACATATTGTACATTAATGCATATTATCAGGACAACACCCTCTTTATGTTTTTCCCCAATATATTTTGTAAATTGAAAAACTATTTTAATATTTACCAATTTCACTGCATAGTTGACTGTCCACTTCATCTCACTAGGGGTATAGGTCCCTGCACACATTGTTCCAACATAGATGGTGTTTTATTTTATCAATGTGTAACATAATGTGATTACATACCA
Organism: Oophaga sylvatica; assembly: GCA_033576555.1. NCBI lineage: Eukaryota > Metazoa > Chordata > Amphibia > Anura > Dendrobatidae > Oophaga > Oophaga sylvatica. Next base: position 344,187,379 of record JARQOD010000001.1, read on the forward strand.
TATTGAAATAGATATAATATACACAAGAACAATATCACAAATTATGAGCTGTATGATTTTCAGAGAAAATTTTTTTTCTTCTTTAGAAAGGCAGCAGATGTGTATTTGTGATCATTGTCATGTTGAAAAAGTGCATGTCTACCAAAAGCATGGAATGATGGCGGCATCTTCTACGTCATCTCTAGAGCAGAGCATGTGTGAATTAATAATACCATCAATGAATATATATATATATATATATATATATATTGTAACATTTCCAGGGGATATAGCTCTAGGATCGCTGTCTGGGTAGACAGAATGGCACGAAAACAGTTCATTCAGACAGCAGTTCTGGTGAAAACTGGCCGCAACCAGTTTTATTAAAGTCCACAGCAAACAGATAAAAACAAAGCATAAACAGAAAACCTAGGCTTATCTAGCCACTAATTACACATAGATCGATTTCCCTGTCTCTCCGGGTCCAGACTCTACCAGTCTGTGCCCAAAACAACACATATGATATACAGTTAGGTCCATAAATATTTGGACAGAGACAACATTTATCTAATTTTGGTTCTAGACATTACCACAATGAATTTGAAACAAAACAAATCACATGCAGTTGAAGTTCAGACTTTCAGCTTTCATTTGAGGGTATCCACATTAAAATTGGATGAAGGGTTTAGGAGTTTCAGCTCCTTAACATGTGCCACCCTGTTTTTAAAGGGACCAAAAGTAATTGGACAGATTAAATAATTGTAAATAAAATGTTCATTTCTAGTACTTGGTTGAAAACCCTTTGTTAGCAATGACTGCCTGAAGTCTTGAACTCATGGACATCACCAGACACTGTGTTTCCTTCTTTTTGATGCTCTGCCAGGCCTTCACCGGGGTGGTTTTCAGTTGTTGTTTGTTTTTGGCCTTTCTGTCTGAAGTTTAGTCTTTAACAAGTGAAATGCATGTTCAATTGGGTTGAGATTAGGCGACTGACTTGGCCATTCAAGAATATTCCACTTCTTTGCTTTAATAAACTCCTGGGTTGCTTTGGCTTTATGTTTTGGGTCATTGTCCATCTGTAGTATGAAACGACGACCAATCAGTTTGGCTGCATTTGGCTGGATCTGAGCACACAGTATGGCTCTGAATACCTCAGAATTCATTCGGCTGTTTCTGTCCTGTGTCACATCATCAATAAACACTAGTGACCCAGTGCCACTGGCAGCCATGCATGCCCAAGCCATCACACTGCTTCCGCCATGTTTTACAGATGATGTGGTATGCTTTGGATCATGAGCTGTACCACGCCTTCGCCATACTTTTCTCTTTCCATCATTCTAGTAGAGGTTGATCTTGGTTTCATCTGTCCAAAGAATGTTCTTCCAGAACTGTGCTGGCTTTTTTAGATGTTTTTTAGCAAAGTCCAGCCTAGCCTTTTTATTCTTGATTCTTATGAGTGGCTTGCACCGTGCAGTGAACCCTCTGTATTTAATTTCATGCAGTCTTCTCTTTATGGTAGATTTGGATATTGATACGCCTACCTCCTGGAGAGTGTTGTTCACTTGGTTGGCTGTTGTGAAGGGGTTTCTCTTTACCATGGAGAGTATTCTGCGATCATCCACCACTGTTGTCTTCCGTGGGCGCCCAGGTCTTTTTGCATTGATGAGTTCACCAGTGCTTTCTTTCTTTCTCAGAATGTACCAAACTGTAGATTTTGCCACTCCTAAAGTTGTAGCAATTTCTCGGATGGGTTTTTTCTGTTTTTTGCAGCTTAAGGATAGCTTGTTTCACCTGCATGGAGAGCTCCTTTGACCGCATGTTTCCTTCACAGCTAAACCTTCCAAATGCAAACACCACACCTCAAATCAACACCAGCCCTTTTATCTGCTTAATTGAGAATGATATAATGAAGGGATTGCCCACACCTGTCCATGAAATAGCCTTGGAGTCAATTGTCCAATTACTTTTGGTCCCTTTAAAAACAGGGTGGCACATGTTAAGGAGCTGAAACTCCTAAACCCTTCATCCAATTTTAATGTGGATACCCTCAAATGAAAGCTGAAAGTCTGAACTTCAACTGCATCTGATTTGTTTTGTTTCAAATTCATTGTGGTAATGTCTAGAACCAAAATTAGATAAATGTTGTCTCTGTCCAAATATTTATGGACCTAACTGTATGTTACCAGTATGGAGTTTCCCAGATACTCCTCCTTGTGTCTGAAGGCCCCTTCAGCGTCCAGACTTGAGAGAGATCCACTCCTATTCAGCCGCTATTCGCACGGATTCTCACTGAGACTACTCCTGTGTCCGGGGTACTTCCTGCACCCAGACTGAGATAGCTCAAACTCCTGGAGACGCTTCTTGTGCCGGGACACCTTCCTGTGTCCAGACTGAGCGTGCTCCCACTCCTGGAGACTGCTTCTTGTGCCTAGACTCCTTGTCCAGACTAAGCGAGCTCTCTGACTGTGTTCCAACACACCTACTTCTGGTCTCCTAATTATCACCTGAGTGGCCACAGGTTTGAGCTGCAAGCGTGTACTTGAATGGATGGTGTAATGACCTTTCTCTACCACTAGGTTTACAAAGCCATATATTTCCCTTATACCCGTCAGCAAAGTACCTAGGTGAAATGTACACCCCATTCAACACACATACCCTCACTGTCTCACATATTCCCTCCCTCTTCTCCAGACCGGAGGGCTGGCCATCCAGACCGGAGGGCTGGTCAACAATCCCAAAGAGACAGTGAACTCCGGACACTGCATCAGCACTATACTTCTATATAGGTCAGGTACCAGGAGCTGTCTCACGACCTCTCCCTGGACTTCAGTGTCCCTATACAATAGGTTATTGTTCATGGCAGCATGAGGAAACCTCTTCTCAGAGCCAGGCTCTTGGGGAACCTCATTTAGAACAATTATATTTTCCTGTGCCGTTTTAAGAGTGGGGTCTCGCAACTGCTCACTCCCAAAATTGTCACAGGACACAGGTAGGTCAGGGACACTCGGTTCCCGAGAACCACCATCCTCGTCTCCCAACATCACCTGCAAAGGAATTTCATCTTTATCAACATCATCACCATTATCAGTATCATCACTATTATGATTAGCATCATCATCATTATCATCATCATTATGATCATCATCATCATTATCATGATCATCACATAAGTTTAAGCTTGTGGGGTTGAACACATAATATATCCAATCACCTCAACCCACAGTTCACACAGAGACCATGTACTTGTCCCTTGCTCTGTTCAGCCCCGGAATATTAGTCAATGACATTCGCTCGTTCCTTAGGGACCTACCGTCTGTCATTGTCACCGACTTCGTCCAGTCACATTTCCGGGTCGTAACCTTGTCAGGTCTCCCCCGCTCCCAGCGGTCAGTCGTAACCTTGTCAGGTCTTGCCTGGGTATTTAAGGTCCGGTTAGACTTCGTACTGTCCCGTACTCTATCGGGTCGTCTGTATGGGCTTCTCAAACCTGAGTTACTGGAGGTCTCATTATCTCTAAACCCATGCCCACTACCCTCAGGACATCTTGTAAGGTCCCTAACTTCAGCCGTAGCTGTTCTGTTATTTAGGGGGCCCTTTCTCTGTCGGGTCTCACTATTCTTAGACGGCTGCCATCTTCTGCTGCTCAGATGATGCTGTCTATCTACTCGCTGTCTAGCGAGATTCAATTGTTCTACCTCTCGCAGGTAGGTCACACGGTACGCCACCAGCATGCGCACATATTCAAGACTTTCTTCCGTTCCTATAGCGTAGAATGACACCATGCCGTCTTCATCTGGTATCCAGTCCCGACGATCACGTGGACTGCTTACTTTCACCACACCAGACTTCTTCACCATTATCTGCATGGCTCGGCCATTTCTCCCAATCAGCTTTCTCACCAGAACATGAGGCACCCGGATGACCTCTTCCTGTAGACTGTGAGCTTTTCTCATAAGCTTTAGTTGTCTAATGGTTTGTTCTGTCTTCAACCGGAGAAACCGCTTTGTGCGAATACATCGCCAGTGCATGTCACTTAGGATTGCCACCCTCTTCACTGTAACTTCGGTCGTGGACAAGACCACCAGCTGTTTAGCTCCTGAAGTCGAGTACACCTTACAGGCTCCCACGGCCTTCCTAAACGCTTCATGCACAGACTCACGGGTGCATTCTTCTCTCAAGTCCTCGGGTACATCTACGAGGCACTTGTACCGACACGTTTCTGTCTCACCAGTGGTTTCCAGACGATCAATCAGCTCAGGGTTCAGGGACAACTGACTTTCAGCTTCTTCCCCCTTTACACTTCTTCTGAGCTGACTCACAGCTACAATTTCGTGAATTTCCGTCCGGACCACTTCCATTTCACATTTATCTTCCGTTACCACCCTCTTAGCTCTCCTCAGGTCTATTTTCTCCTGGCAACAGGGAGCGAGTGCAACGCGTTTGCCCTTTTCTTTCTCCAAGGAGGCCTTGTTCACCGAGTGACACTGTATCAGGCGACTTTTAAGCCCGAGAACTTCTTCCTCTAGTTCCGCCATTCGCCTCTCAGCTGCCCGTCTCTGAAGCTTCTCTTGCGTCCAATGTGCTTGTAACCACTCCTTGAGCTCCTTGATCTCGGCTCCGACATCCACCGAATCATCCGAACTCACAGCACTCGAGGAAGTATCTGCTTTACACCTCTCATCTCCAGTGGCCAACTCCTGGCCCTGGTCTGTAGCTTCTCTGATGGACTCCTCCATCTTTTCCCGCTCAGCTCCCATTTGGCTGAGCTTTTCCTTAAGGCGCATCTCCACCTTCTGGAGAGTATCACAGGACATCTGTAGCTCCTTCACCTGAGCTTCCAGACCTAGGGTCTTTCTGCGCAGATCACCATTTTCATCACGGGTGTCCTGCAGAGTGGTCTCAACCACCTGGCGCATTTGCTCTGCATCCATCTTCTCCTCTTCTAGTTTTTCTTTGACCCTGAGGAGATCCACATAATCTCTCTTCATCTGTTGCAGTTCCCTACTGTGTTCACCACACTCCTTCTTGGAGTCACACAGCTCCTGGTTGAACTGTTCGCGCAATCGTTCTAGGATTTGTTCACTTCCAGAAACTCCATCCTGCAGCGCCTCCTTCTCACGCTTCAACTGCAAAACCTCTTCCTTGATTTTGCGGCGGTCCTCTTTAATGGCGTGGAACATCTCCTTCCACAGGGTAACTTCCTCGTTGATTCCTTTTAGATCTCGCTGGTCTGAGGACACGTCCTCCAGGTTTTCACATAATTGCAGCATGTCACTCTGATACTGCAGCCGAATAGGTTCCAGCTCTTGGCCATGACTGGCCCCCTCCTTTTCTACCTCTAAAGGAGAATCCACACTTGAAGCATAGGCAGACAGTACTACATTCTCTTCATTTTCATTTTCAGCGAGTACTACCGGAACAACCTTTTTGTGGCCCTTGCGCCGTCTACGACGAGAGGAGGACTCTCTTCCCTCGTCTAGCCTCTCCTGACTGAACTCACTTTTTACTTTCATAGTGTCCCAGTCAGCTACGGGGTCTGTGTCACTCCCCATGGTGTTGTGGACTAACAGGTCACCTCCCACTTTGACGTCACCCCCTTCTACTGGAGCTACCCCGTTATCAACGGTCACATTGTCATTTTTAGGAGGTACCAACCCACCACCAGTAACAATTTTCAGTTTTCCACACTCTACACTCTTGTGAAAATCCGCCCCTTTTTTAGACTCCGCCCCCTTTTTAACAACCACACCGGCAGGGTAATTTTTACACAAAAAATCAGCAGTAGTCTTAGGACTCAGTTCACAACATCTCTTACCACCTCCCCGGGCATTCTGTGACAACACTGGCACCCCCGGAGAGTCCATAGAATGGTCCACTGCCGCCATTCCATATGGTGCCCACAGCTCCCGCACCATGTCCAGTTGCATGTCCAGTAGACATTTCTCAAATATGCGGTCCGACTTGTCAGACCCATTCGCTGCTCCGTTCACAGCCATCGCGGAGCACTGTTCACACCAGAACTTCACCGCTTTCCCTTGAAAAAATCTTCGTGGCCCCGCCGAGCCACAGCAAAACTGGATTTGAGTGCAACGACAATCTTCACAACCCCGCCGAGTTGCAGCTGAAAACCGGATTTGAGTGCGACGACAATCTTCGTAACCCCCACCGAGTCACAGCAAGATGCTTGTATCCACACTCGTCGTCCATGCTGTCAGACTTCTCTGTCTCAACAACGGCAGTCTTCACTCAAGACATACACACTCCACAGCCTTTTCCACAGAAAATTCAGCCTTGCTGTGCAGACACTTTTTTTTTTTTTTCTTTGCAAAGTCTATTAGGGCTACTGTCTCTTTAAGACTGCTCCAAACAGACGTTTCTGCTGACACACTTTTTTTTTCTCTGCTGCTATTTCAACAGACTTCACCTTTATTGCTGTCTCTAAGCCACTGTGCTGCATGCACACTCCAGCACTAACTGTATCAGCCACTGCGCTGCCCCAGCATTCTTCGCCAATTGTAACATTTCCAGGGGATATAGCTCTAGGATCGCTGTCTGGGTAGACAGAATGGCACGAAAACAGTTCATTCAGACAGCAGTTCTGGTGAAAACTGGCCGCAACCAGTTTTATTAAAGTCCACAGCAAACAGATAAAAACAAAGCATAAACAGAAAACCTAGGCTTGTCTAGCCACTAATTACACATAGATCGATTTCCCTGTCTCCCGGGTCCAGACTCTACCAGTCTGTGCCCAAAACAACACATATGATATATGTTACCAGTATGGAGTTTCCCAGATACTCCTCCTTGTGTCTGAAGGCCCCTTCAGCGTCCAGACTTGAGAGAGATCCACTCCTATTCAGCCGCTATTCGCACGGATTCTCACTGAGACTACTTCTGTGTCCGGGGTACTTCCTGCACCCAGACTGAGATAGCTCAAACTCCTGGAGACGCTTCTTGTGCCGGGACACCTTCCTGTGTCCAGACTGAGCGTGCTCCCACTCCTGGAGACTGCTTCTTGTGCCTAGACTCCTTGTCCAGACTAAGCGAGCTCTCTGACTGTGTTCCAACACACCTACTTCTGGTCTCCTAATTATCACCTGAGTGGCCACAGGTTTGAGCTGCAAGCGTGTACTTGAATGGATGGTGTAATGACCTTTCTCTACCACTAGGTTTACAAAGCCATATATTTCCCTTATACCCGTCAGCAAAGTACCTAGGTGAAATGTACAACCCATTCAACACACATACCCTCACTGTCTCACAATATATATATATAAATATATATATATTGTGAGACAGTGAAGGGATATGTATTGGATGGGGTGTACATCTCGCCCAGGTACTTAGCTGACTGGCATAAGGGAAATGTATGGCTTTGTAAACCTAGTGGTGGAGCAAGTTCACTACACCCTCCATTCAGTACAGGCTTGCAGCTCAAGCCTGAAGCCACTCAGGTTTTAATTAGGCAGCCAGAAGTAGGTGGCTGAGAACACAGACATTGAGCTCTCTCAGTCTGGATGTGACTCCAGACACTGCAGGAGTCTCCGGGAAACCACACGCTGGTAACTACTGAATATATGTCTTGTTTTGGGCCAGGCTGGTAGAGTCTGGGCCCTGATAGTGAGGGAAACTATCTGTGTGTAGTGAGTAGTCAGACAGGCTCAGGACTTTTGTTTATGATTTGGTTTATGTTTGTTTGCTGTGGACTTACAATAAAGCTGGTTGCGGCCAGTTGCACCAGAATTGCTGTCTGTGATTGAACTGTGTTTATGCCACTCCGTCTACCCGAGACGGCGATCCCAAAGCTATATCCCCTGAAAAGCTTACAATTGATGCTAGAATGCTGGGGCAACACAGTGGCTAAAGCAGCAGCAAAGGAAAAGTCTGTTGGAGCAGTCTTAAAGAGACAGTAGCCCTAATAGAGTTTGCACAGAAAAAAAAAAAAAAAAGTGTCTGCACAGCAGAGCTGAACTTGCTGTGGTAAAGATTTTTTAAGTGAGCATTTCCTGAGTGAAGGCTGCCGTTGCCATGATAGACAAGTCTGACAGCATGGAGGCGCTGCTCAAACATATGGCGCAAGTTAGTGTGCAACAGCAGGAGACTAAACGATTGCTAGTGGAGCAGATTGCAGCACTACGCCAGGCTCTCAGCACCTCGTCCCAGAGTGATGACGCAAGGTCACCTGCATTGTCCGCTGTAAAGAAGGCGGTAAAACAGACCCTGCAAAAGATGACGCCTCATGACGATGTGGAGGCATATCTCGCTATATTTGAAAGACTGGCAGAGAAGAAGAACCTGCCACTATCTGAATGGGCCATGGTGGTCGCACCCTATCTGACTGGGGAACCCCAAAAGGCCTATTTTGACCTTAGCGAGCAGGACAGCAGAGACTATGCCAAGCTGAAAGCAGAGATTCTTGCCCGGCTGGGTGTTACGGTTGCAGTCCGTGCCAGTAGAGTCCATAACTGGAGATACAGTTGGGACAAGCCTGCTCGCTCACAAATGTATGACCTGATTTATCTGGTAAAGAAGTGGCTGGAGCCTAATGACAGCAACCCTGCCCAAATGGTCGAAAAAGTTGTGATGGACCGGTACATCTGGGCCCTTCCTCCTGAGGTGCAGCACTGGGTCGGACAGGGAGACCCCAAAGACGCCAATCAACTGGTCAGCCTGATAGAGAGGTATTTCGCCACCAAAGACTACCTCCGTGCCCAGCCGTCCGAGCGGTCGTCATTTCGGAGTTCCCGGCCTCCGACACCTCCCGGTAAGAGAGTTCCAGCTGTTGGGGTCAGGGGGACTGCTAATAGACCGGGTCAGCCCCGAGGGGACAGGTGTAAGGCAATGGCTGATGCTTCCCTGTCGGAAATTCCCAGGCCTAGAAAGGTCTCTACGTCTGAACCACCAGACCTGAGACAGTGTTGGAGATGCCGTGAAAGGGGTCATATTTCAGCCAACTGTCCACTAGTGGGGGAACCTATGGACTGTGATGCTGGAAGGTCCCTCTCTTTCCTCGCGGAACCTGTGTGCGTGACCACCCCAGCCGAGGAGAATGGCCCACAGGTGTCCCAGGTGGTTATAAATGGCTGCCCAGTACAAGCCCTCCTAGACTCAGGGAGTCGAGTGACTCTGGTACATGCCAGCCTGGTTGATAGGGACTTCATCCCCAATAAACACATGAGCGTGGGGTGCATCCATGGAGACGCCAAAGTCTACCCGGTGATTTCCGTGGACTTGGTCACAAAACTCGGGGAGGTCTCGTGTGAAGTGGGGGTAGTGAAGAATCTGATGCACCCAGTCATATTAGGTCGTGACTTTCCCCTGTTTTGGGGTCTCTGGAAAGAAAAATGTTCTACTGGACAGCATGATGAAGCTCCTACTGAGGTTGCGCAGTCCATAGGGGCGGAACACAATGCTAGTGTGTTGTTGAACTTATGTGATAGTGATGATGATCATGATAATCATGATGACCATGATAATGATAATGATGATGATACTGATGATGATGATGATACTGATAATGATGATGATACTGATAATGATGATGACCGTGATAAAGATGAATTTCCTTTTCAGGTGATGTTGGGAGACGAGGATAGTGGTTCTCAGGAACCGAATGTCCCTAACCTACCTGTGTCCCGTGACAATTTTTGGAGTGAGCAGTTGCGAGACCCCACTCTTAAAACGGCCCAGGAAAATATAACTGTTCTAAATGAGGTTCCACAAGAGCCCGGCTCTGATAAACGATTTCCCCATTTTGCCATGAACAACAACCTGCTATATAGGGTCACTAAGGTTATGCCATTGGTTAAGGATCACCTGCAGAGAGCCCAAGCAGCTCAAAGCAGAATATATAATCGGTCAGTAAAAGTTAGGACTTTCAACCCCGGAGATCGGGTCCTGATCCTAATTCCCACGGTGGAAAGTAAGTTTTTGGACAAATGGCATGGCCCCTACGAGATAGTACAGAAAGTGAACGAGGTCACCTACAAAGTACATCAACCAGGGAGACGGAAGCCCTACCAGGTCTATCATATCAACCTGATCAAGCCCTGGAGGGACAGACAGTCATTATTGCCCTCGGGTAAGTTATAGAAAGGTGTAAAACCCCCTATACCTCCTGTGATAGTTGGTGACACATGGTCAGTGCACCAAAAACAGGAAGTATGAGAGTTTCTGAGGAAGAATCAGCAGAGGTGTTCTGACTTGCCTGGTCGTACTTCTCTGGTGAGGCACTATATCGAGACTGAGCCCGGCACTAAGGTCAAGCTGAAACCGTGCAGGATACCCGAAGCCCGCAGAGAGCATAGGCCTGGGAGGTTACAGGGTAGTGCCGATGCCTTGTTCGGAGTTCACTGTCTCTTTAGGATTGATGACCAGCCCTCCGGTCTGGAGAAGAGGGGGGGGATATGTGAGACAGTGAAGGGATATGTATTGGATGGGGTGTACATCTCGCCCAGGTACTTAGCTGACTGGCATAAGGGAAATGTATGGCTTTGTAAACCTAGTGGTGGAGCAAGTTCACTACACCCTCCATTCAGTACAGGCCTGCAGCTCAAACCTGAAGCCACTCAGGTTTTAATTAGGCAGCCAGAAGTAGGTGGCTGAGAACACAGACATTGAGCTCTCTCAGTCTGGATGTGACTCCAGACACTGCAGGAGTCTCCGGGAAACCACACGCTGGTAACTACTGAATATATGTCTTGTTTTGGGCCAGGCTGGTAGAGTCTGGGCCCTGATAGTGAGGGAAACTATCTGTGTGTAGTGAGTAGCCAGACAGGCTCAGGACTTTTGTTTATGATTTGGTTTATGTTTGTTTGCTGTGGACTTACAATAAAGCTGGTTGCGGCCAGTTGCACCAGAATTGCTGTCTGTGATTGAACTGTGTTTATGCCACTCCGTCTACCCGAGACGGCGATCCCAAAGCTATATCCCCTGAAAAGCTTACAATATATATATCTCACCAGTACTGGTTTTTCTAGTACAGGATTCACCTAGATGTGTAAAGGAGGCCTCATTGTGTATATACTATATATATATATATATATATATATATATATATATATATATAGTATATACACAATGAGGCCTCCTTTACACATCTAGGTGAATCCTGTACTAGAAAAACCAGTACTGGTGAGATCCATATTCCTTGTTCATGTGCCATCCGTGTGTATGTATGTGCCATCCGTGTGCTGTCCGTGTTCCGTGTCTGTGTGTCTGTGTGCTGTCAGTGTGACACGTATGGAATGAAATGAAGCATAGAAATTGAGTTTTGTGTATTAAAGATGTTCAAATATAGAGAAAGATGCCGATGAGGAACATTATATAGAAATATGTCAGCTTGATTTCTAATCATTGCTTTGCATGCCTATTTTTCTGTACTTGTAATTCAAATAAAAATGGTGTGGGGCCCCCCATAATTTTCCTTATCAGCTGAGGGAAAGCCAATGGCTGTGGCCTGATGTTAATATTTTGGGAAAGAGGCCAATGGCCCTTAGGTATCCAGGCTATAATAACAGCTCACAGCTGTTTGAGTAGCCTTAAACTGGTTAGTTTATGGGGGGGACCCCAGAAAAAAATGACGTAGGGTCCCCTATAATTACTAAGCAAAGGCTAAACAGACAGCTGCAGATTGATATTGATATTAATAACCTAGAAAGGGGCCATGGATATTGGCCCCCCTCCCAGAATTAGAACATTAGCCCTCCACGGCCCCAGAAATGGCGCATCCATCAGATGCTCCAATTGTGGCGTTTAGCCTCTGTTTTTCACACTTGTCCTGGTGCGGTGACAAGTGGGGTAATATCTGTGGAGTTGATGTCAGCTTTAGGGCTCATACTCATTTGCGAGAAAAATGATGAGTGCAATCCAATAAAAAAATCGGATTCCACTTGGACCAATGTTGTTCAATGGGTTACGTCTCATCTGCGATTTTTTTTCTCAGCTGAAATCGGACTGAGAAATAAATTGCAGCATGCTGCGATTTGCTGCATATCTCGGACGAGACTCGCCAATGCAAGTCAATGGATGCGAGAAAAAAATCGCACAGCAGTCGCACCATGCGAGTGCTGTCTGATTTTTACGCACTGGTGTCCTTTGAAAAGCAAGCAATTCATGTGCGGTGTACAGTAAAATCGCACTGGGAGGTTAGAAAAGAATAGATATATACACATAGAATACATATACATCTATATATAAATATATATATATTTATATATAGATGTCAGTGACACACTATATATACATATATATATATGTATTTATATTGCATAGAGAGATAAAAGAAAAGCCGGTAACACAGCTGCTGGGTTCTGTAAAATCACTGCAGGAGCCGACAGGATGTAAGAGATGGATTACATACAGTGAATCCATATAGAATTGGTATATATATAGATATCAGTGTCAAATGCAATTAGTAGAGTGTGTGCAAATTACTGAACAGGTATTTAATTAATAAAAGATTATTTATCGGAAAAAAATGGCGTTGGGTCCCCCTATAATTAATAGCCAGCAATGGCTATGCAGACAGCTGTGGGATGATATTAATAGCCTAGGAAGGGGCCATGGATACTGGCCCCCCGTGGCTAAAAACATCAGCTCTCAGCCACCCCAGAAAAGGCACATCTCTAAGATGTGCCAATTCTGACACATAGCCTTGCTCTTCCTACTTGCCATGTAGCAGTGGCAAGTGGGGAAATAATTGGGGGGGGGGTTGATGAAAAATCTATGGTAACCAGCGATAGGCAGTGGCAAATGGAGCCTAAGTCCAGAAATCACCTTTCTGAGCATGTCCGTGAGGTGGCGTCCTCTCATTGGTGCTCGGACGTCATCTGTTCTGGTGATGTGGCTGCTCCGGATTGGCCAACAGGCGATGTCAGTGTGAGTGTTTGGGGTGGAGCTTTGGCTTTAAAAGGCTCCCGGTGATGCCCGCAGGTACGCTAGTATCATTTCCATAATTTCCCTCGGGATCAATAAAGTGTATAGTATCGTATTTGTGTTTGTGAGTAGATACGCTACCACTCTGACAGCACATGTGTGTGTTGAAAACTTGTTCTGCTCAGTACCAGTTAGGGTTTTTGCTTGCCGCTTCGCTACCAGCATCTGTATTCGGTCATGTGTGCGGTTAGCACAGCTGAGTTCAAGAACAAGTCCTTTTTTGCTCCCTTGTGAGTTCTACAGGGTTGTGTTGTAGCTAACTGTTGTGTTTCGGTAGCTGAGGAGGACAGGAACAACAGCAAGGCAGCAGAACACCTGAGATGTTGGTAACTGATGGGTTGCAGATTCCTAAACTAACGACACAACTAGAGGTAGCCGTGGAGCGTTCCTACGTTGATCCTAGACGCCTCGTCACAGCCTGAGAGATAACTACACCTAAAGGCAGAAAGATGAAAGCTATCTGTCCCGGAGCAGATCCCCAAAGAAAATAGGAAGCCCCCAAACATATAATGGCAGTTAAACAAGATGAAAACACAAACAAAGGCAGAAAATAGATTGAGCAAACGCTGGGGCCACAAGCTGACTAAATAGGACAGGAAAGGAGAGATTACTTTCTGCAACCCAGAAAACCCTACAAAAATCCAACAATTCTGATTACAAAAATACTGAGATCACACGATCTCGCCACCAGCTAAATCAGATCTCAGTGTGAACAAAACCAAGCTGCAGCCGCTGAAAAAAACAGGAAAAAGCAAATGAGCAAATAACAGTGGCTGCAGATAAACTGTGAGGAGCTCAGGCCCCAGGAGGGGACCTGGCTGACCTCCACAAAAGTGCAGAAAAAAATGCAAAAAGCAAGCACAAAAGAAAAGCAAAAAATATCTTATCTGAAAGCAGGAGATGCAAGCAAGACTCCAGCAAACTTCCAAATGAACAAGGAACCACAATTGAGACAAGAACAATTGATCACCGGCAACCATCATGGGAGGGAACCTCCCTTATATCAGACCAGTCAGTGAACCCAGATTGCCATTCCTCGCTGAAAGGTTCAGTACTGTCTGTAACCACCAGAGGGAGCCTCTGCTCAGAAACCATCTCTAGCACATTCATAACAGTACCCCCCCTTGAGGAGGGGTCACCAAACCCTCACTTGTGCAACCAGGCCGAACAGGATGAGCTTGGTGATAGGCACGGATCAGTCTCCTAGCATGGATGTCCGAAGTAAACACCCAAGAATTGTCCTCCTGACCATAACCTCTCCACTTAACCAAATACTGGAGTTTCTGTCTAGAAAAACAAGAATCCAATATTTTCTCAACCACATACTCCAGATTGCCCTCAACCAAAACAGGGTCAGGAGGCGCAGCCATAGGAACCACTGGCTCGACAAACCTCTTCAATAAGGACTTGTGGAACACGTTATGGATCTTAAATGTCCCTGGAAGAAGCAAACGGAAGGAAACAGGATTAAGAATCTCCATGATCTTATAAGGTCCAATGAACCTGGGCTTAAACTTTGGAGATGCAACCCTCATAGGGATATTTCTTGAGGACAACCAAATCAAGTCTCCCACTTTAAACCGAGGACCATCAGTTCTATGCCTGTTGGCAAACCGTTGGGCCTTCTCCTGAGAGAGACAACCTCTCCACTACCTGGTCCCAAATCTGCTGCATTCGCTCCACAACAGAGTCAACACCCGGACAGACAGAAGACTCCGCCTGTCCTGAAGAAAATCGAGGGTGAAACCCAAAATTGCAGAAAAATGGAGACATCAAGGTGGCAGAGCTAGCCCTATTATTAAGAGCAAACTCAGCCAAAGGCAAAAAAGAGACCCAGTCATCTTGATCAGCAGACACAAAACATCTCAAATAAGTCTCCAAGGTCTGGTTTGTTCTCTCGGTTTGTCCATTGGTCTGAGGATGAAAAGCAGAGGAGAAAGATTATTGAACACCAAGTTTAGAACAAAATGTCCTCCAAAATCTGGAAACAAACTGGACTCCTCTGTCAGACACAATGTTCTCCGGAATGCCATGTAACCGAACCACGTGCTGAAGGAACAAAGGCACCAATTCGGAGGAGGAAGGTAACTTAGGTAATGGCACAAGATGTATCATCTTGGAAAACCTATCACAGATTACCCAGATAACAGTTATTCTCTGGGAAACAGGAAGGTCGGAAATAAAATCCATAGCGATATGGGTCCATGGCCTCTTGGGCACAGGTAATGGCATTAACAAACCACTAGAGTGAAAGCAAGGCTTGGAGCGAGAGCAAGTCCCACAGGACTGCACAAATTCCCTGACGTTACGAGACAAAGTAGGCCACCAAAAGGACCGACTCACCAAGTCTCTGGTACCAAAAATCCCGGGATGACCAGCCAATGCGGAACAATGAATCTCAGACATCACACTCTTCTTCCACTGGTCTGGGACAAACAATTTCACAATAGGGCAGCGCTCAGGTTTATCCTCCTGACACCCTTCCAAGGCCAGTCTCAAATTGGGCGAGATGGCGGAAAGAACTACACCCTCTTTCAAAATAACAGTAGGATCAGATAACTCAGGAGAGTCCGCAAAGAAACTCCTCGAGAGGGCATCCGCCTTAACATTCTTAGTGCCAGGAAGAAAAGAAACCACAAAATTAAAACGTGTGAAAAACAAGGCCTACCTGGCCTGTCTAGGATTAAGTCGCTTGGCTGATTCAAGATAAACCAGATTCTTATGGTCCGTGAGGACCACCACCTGATGTTTGGCTCCTTCCAGCCAATGTCTCCACTCTTCAAAGGCCCACTTCATGGCCAATAACTCCCGATTACCCACGTCATAATTACATTCAGTTGGAGAAAAAGGCACAAGGGTTACTCTTAGAGGTCTCTGGATCCCTTTGGGACAAAATGGCACCTGCCCCAATTTCAGAGGCATCAACCTCCACCTGAAACGGTAGAGAAACATCAGGCTGCCGTAGAACAGGAGCAGAAGTGAATCTCTGCTTAAGTTCCTGAAACGCAGAGACTGCCTCAGGAGGCCAATTCACCACATCAGAACCCTTTTTGGTCAAATCAGTCAATGGTTTAACAATACCGGAGAAATTACCAATAAATTTACGATAAAAATCGGCAAAACCCAAAAATCTCTGAAGAGCCTTTAATGAAGTAGGTTGGACCCAATCACAGATGGCCTGAACCTTGACCGGGTCCATTTCAATAACAGATGGAGACAAAATGAATCCCAGAAAGGAGACCTTCTGTACGCAAATAAGACACTTTGATCCCTTCACATACAGAGCATTCTCTCTCAAAATCTGGAACACAGTCCGAACATGTTTCACATGAGAGTCCCAGTCATTGGAAAAAATCAAGATATCATCCAAATAAACAATCAGAAATTTATCCACAAAATCCCTGAAAATATCATTCATGAAGGATTGGAAGACGGAAGGAGCATTAGTGAGCCCAAAGGGCATCACTAGGTACTCAAAATGCCCCTCTGGGGTTGGTGGAGTTCGAATTCCCACTGCTGCACAGGGGGACTCTCGAACCAGTCCCGCTGCGGTCTCCTATTCATCTCCGTCCGCAGTGGAGCCTGCTCAGCTTAGACATCGGTCCCAGCGTCTCGCCCAGTCTAACAGTGTGCAGAGGATTACTGCTGCTCCTCCAGGCTCTGCTATTGTGGCCAGTACTGGTTAGCGGCGAGCAGACGTCTTTTGGACAAAGTCCTTGTTTTCCCCTTCTGAGCATGCCCAGAGTGAGATCTCTCATTGGAGATCAGGGGTCACATGCACAGGTACTGCAGCAGCTCCTATTGGTCCGCCAGGAAGGTCCTGTGACTACTGGTGTTCTGGAACAAGTTTCATTGGTCCTTGTTTCTGGCAGGTCCTGTAGCTGTTACTATAAAAGGGTAGCATGGCTGGGCCGCCATGCGCTAGTATCAATCTTTATATGCTATGCGCCAGTGTGGTCTTTCATGTGTGTGGTTAGGGCCCGGCTGAAATAAGCCCCTAGAATACCGACTTAATCGGTGAGGAGTTTGGTATGCTAGCTGGTCAGGGTCGGTGTCCTAGATGCCCTAGATTACCGGCATAACCGGTGAGGAGTTTGATTGCGGTATTCAGGGTCTGGCGTTCAGACGCCATAGATTGAGGGTGACTCCCGCGAGGACATTAGCGCATGATCACGTTCTATGTTCGCTTAGCACTTAACTGTGTACCTGGGTGCCTGACAGGACACAGAAGTTTGTCTCAGCGGCTCTGTGACGTAACAGGGTTCGCTTTCAACGCTAGACAGCGCCCTAGCGTTTTTATTTTGCGACTCAGTTGTGTTAAGTGAGTTCGCACACATCGCCATATACCGCTGCGGCACTCCTTCTAGCGGCTCTGTGGATTAACAGAGTTTGTACATATTGCCATAGCGCGTTATGGAGTTTATTTTGGCGACTCTGCGGGATAACAGAGTTCACTTCTTGCGCCATTTTACTAGCAGCAGGCTCCGCCTGCATGGTGGACCCCGGGCTGCGAACGCACCTCTCCACATCATATATTTGGTGTGTTCCGCAGACCCTAACATAATACTAGCGCCAGGGTCTGGCTAGTAAAATGGCGAATGACCAGCGTCTACCGCAGTACATCCAGCAGCTGGAGGGTAGGTTGGCGGCTCTTGATCGCACAACCTCAGCTGTGGATGTTACCGCAGTCACTGTTCAGGTTGCTAGCGTGGCTGCAGCCAGTTTGTCCTCTGCCACCTCTGCCCCTACAATATTCCACCTCCCGCTTCCTGACAAGTTTGCCGGTGACAGCAAGCAATGTCGGGGATTCATGAGTCAGTGCTCTATACAGCTCGAGCTTCTGGCTGCACGTTTCCCCACGGATCGGGCACAAGTGGGTTTTGTACTGTCTCTACTCTCGGGTAGAGCATTGGAGTGGGCAACGCGACGATCATGTGGTGCAGAGTGCTCCTCGTTTCCTGGAGGCTCTTAAAAAGGTCTTTTTAGGACCTCAGGTCACCCACGATACGGCGCTACAACTGCTGGCATTGGCACAGGGTTCGTCTTTGGTCAGTCAGTATTCCATCCAGTTTCGGACTCTGGCCTCAGAGCTAGACTGGTCGGATAAAGTTCTCATTCCAGTCTACTGGCGAGGACTGGCTAACCATGTTAAAGACGCTTTGGCTACCAGGGAGATTCCCGCCACACTGGAGAAGCTTATCTCCATATCTACCCGCATCGACCTACGTTTTTACGAGCGGAGGTTGGAGCGGGCCCAGTGTAGGCAGAGGATTCGGTTGGCTCCCACCTTTGCCAAACCTCTCAAATCCCCCGATCTGGCGTCCGAACCCCAAAAGGCCACAGAGGTTCCTCATGCAGGACCTAACTCTCGGACCGTCCGAGTATCCGTGGTCTGTAACCTTTGTCAGCAGACAGGACACTATGCCTACAAATGTCCACAGCGATCGGGGAATCGATCGCGTCTAGTGGCCCTGGGAGGAGCTTCACTAGAGACAGCGGCATTTTCCTCCAAGATGACATTTAAAGGGACAGTCACTGTAGACTCTTCCACACTTACAGTCGAGCTTTGCGTGGACTCTGGAGCAGAGGGGAACTTCATGTCCTCTAACTTTGCTCGTCGTCACGCAATACCTCTGGTGGCGATTGACAAATCAGTGACTGTCCGGGTAGTGAATGGGTCGACATTGCCCTCACAAATAACACACCAGACTGTTCCTCTTGCATTGTCTGTATCCCTTCCCATCAGGAGCTTATTTCCCTACTCGTCCTTCCCGAGGGAATAGACGAGATCCTACTAGGTATACCTTGGCTCCGTTTCCACTCCCCACATATAGAATGGACTTCGGGTAGGATACTGGGTTGGAGTGATGCATGTAGAGGCAGATGTGTCAGGAGTTACGTTCAGGTTACCACTACTGAGTTACCGGCAGATCTTACTCCACTTCCCAAGTGCTATTGGTCATATGCAGACGTGTTCTCCAAGAAGGCTGCGGAGACTCTTCCGCCTCATCGCCCCTATGACTGTCCTATCGACCTCGTGCCTGGTGCAGAACCTCCTCGGGGAAGGTTCTATCCCCCTCTCTTCCTGAGACAGAGGCCATGTTGCAATATATTCAGGAGAACCTAGCAAGAGGGTTCATTAGGAAGTCGGTGTCACCGGTGTTTATAACCTGATTCGCATCCGTGAGGGGGACGAATGGAAGACGGCTTTTAATACCAGGGATGGGCATTACGAATATCTGGTGATGCCCTTTGGGCTCTGTAATGCCCCAGCCGTTTTCCAAGACTTTGTCAATCACATCTTTCGGGATATGCTCTCCACCTCGGTCGTAGTCTATCTGGATGATATACTCATCTTCTCTCCAGATATTGACTCCCACCGGAGAGATGTCTGCAGAGTCTTCGACCTCTTACGGGCAAATTCCCTTTATGCTAAGTTAGAGAAATGTATGTTTGAGCTGGAGTCTTTACCTTTCCTTGGTTATATCATCTCAACCCAGGGATTGGCTATGGATCCGGACAAATTATAGGCTGTGATGGACTGTCAAGAACCCCACTCTCTTAAAGCGGTGCAGCGCTTTATGGGGTTCATTAATTACAACCGCCAGTTAATTCCTCATGTTAGGGTTCGAGTTCCCGCTGCTGCACAAGGGGAGTCTCGAACCAGCCCCGCTGCGGTCTCCCATTCATCTCCGGCCGCAGTGGAGCCTGCTCTGCAGAGACGTCGGTCCAAGCGTCTTGCCCACTCCAGTACTGTGCAGTGACTTGCTGCTGCCTTTCCTGGATCTGCTATTATAGCCAGTGCTGGAGCAGACGTCTTTGGGACAAAGTCCTGCGTTTTCCCTTCTGAGCATGCCCAGAGTGAGATCTCTCATTGGAGATCAGGGGTCACATGCTCAGGTACTGCAGCAGCTCCTATTGGTCTGCCAGGAAGGTCCTGTGACTACTATTGTTCTGGAACAAGCTTCATTGGTCCTTGTTTCTGGCAGGTCCTGTAGCTGTTACTATAAAAGGGTAGCATGGCTGGGCCGCCATGCGCTAATATCAACCATTGTATGCTATGCGCCAGTGTGGTCATGTGTGTGTGTGGTTAGGGACCCGGCTGAAATAAGCCACTAGAATACCGACTTAATCGGTGAGGAGTTTGGTGTGCTAGCTGGTCAGGGTCGGCGTCCTAGATGCCCTAGATTACCGGCATAACCGGTGAGGAGTTTTGATTGCCGTATTCAGGGTCTGGCGTTCAGACGCCATAGATTGCGGGTGACTCCCGCGAGGACATTAGCACATGATCACGCTTTATGTACGCTTAGCACTTAACTGTGTACCTGAGAGCCTGACAGGACACAGCACTTTTTCTCAGCGGCCCTGTGACGTAACAGGGTTCGCTTTCAACGCTGGACAGCGCCCTAGCGTGTTTTCTTTGCGACTCAGTTGTGTTTAGTGAGTTCGCACACATCGCCATATAGCGCTGCGGCTCTCCTTCTAGCGGCTCTGTGGAGTAACAGAGTTCGCACTTATTGCCACAGCGCGTTACGGCATTTATGTTGGCGACTCTGCGGGATAACAGAGTTTGCTTCTTACGCCATTTTACTAGCAGCAGGCTCCGCCTGCACGGTGGACCCCGGGCTGCGAACGCACCTCTCCACATCTTATATTTGGTGCGTTCCGCAGACGCTAACATAATATTAGCGCCAGGGTTTGGCTAGTAAAATGGCGGATGAACAGCGTTTACAGCTGTACATCCAGCAGCTGGAGGGTAGGTTGGCGGCTCTTGAGCGCACAACCTCAGCTGTGGATGTTACCGCAGTCGCTGTTCAGGCTGCTAGCGTAGCTGCAGCCAGTTTGTCCTCTGCCACCTCTGTCCCTACATTGTCCCACCTCCCGCTTCCAGACAAGTTTGCTGGTGACAGCAAGCAATGTCGGGGATTCGTGAGTCAGTGCTCCATACACCTCGAGCTTCTGGCTGCACGTTTCCCCACGGATCAGGCACAAGTGGGCTTTGTGATAGCTCTTCTGTCGGGCAGAGCATTGGAGTGGGCAATGCCGCTGTGGGAGCGCGACGACCGTGTGGTGTGGAGTGCTTCTCGTTTTCTGGAGGCAATGAAAAAGGTTTTTCTAGGACCTCAGATCACCCACGATACGGCGCTCAAACTGCTGGCAAGTACCCAGGGTTCGGCTTTGGTCAGCCAGTTTGCTGTCCAATTTCGGACTCTGGCCTCGGAATTAGAGTGGCCAGATAAAGTCCTCATTCCCGTGTTCTGGAGAGGACTGGCAGGTCATGTGAAAGACGCCTTGGCTACCAGAGAGATTCCTGCCACACTGGAGAAGCTTATCGCTATTTCCACCCGCATCGACCTCCGTTTCCACGAGCGGAGGCTGGAATGTGCCCAGTGTAGGCAGAGGGTTCGGTTGGCTCCAACCTTCACCACCCCTCTGGAGTCGCCCGTTCAGGCGCCCAACCTTCAGGAGGTTGCTCCTGCAGGATCTAAATCTCGGGTCACTCGTCCATCCCCGATTTGTTATATTTGCCAGCAGCAGGGACATTTTGCCAACCGATGTCCACAGCGGCTGAATAAACGGTCGCGCCCAGTAACCGTAGGAACAGGGTCACTGGACGCCATGAGTTTTGCCCCTAAAGTGCTCCTCAAGGGGATAATTACCCACGGTTCTACCACCCTACCCGTCAAGCTGTGCGTGGATTCTGGGGCAGAGGGGAATTTTATGTCATCCTCCTTTGCTTCTCGCCACACCATGCCTTTGGTGTTGCTGGCTGAACCAGTATCGGTACGGGTGTTGAACGGAGCAATTCTGCCCTCACAAATCACCCATCAGTCTGTCCACTCACCTTGTCTATGTCTCCTTCCCATCTGGAGAATATATCATTTTTTATCCTCCCAGAGGGTTTAGATGAGGTTTTGTTGGGATTACCCTGGCTCCGCCACCACTCTCCCCATATTGAGTGGTCTTCAGGGAGAATTCTGGGTTGGGGTAATTTATGTAAAGGCAGATGCATTAGGGACAGCGTGCAGGTCAACACCACTGAGATACCCATAGACCTCTCTCCTCTTCCCAAGGTCTATTGGTCTTATGCCGACGTTTTCTCGAAGAAGGCTGCGGAGACTCTTCCGCCTCATCGCCCCTATGACTGTCCTATCGACCTCTTGCCTGGAGCTGAGCCTCCTAGAGGAAGGGTTTATTCCCTCTCTCTTCCTGAGACAGAGGCCATGTCCCAATATATTCAGGAGAACTTGGCAAGGGGATTCATTAGGAAGTCGGTGTCACCAGCGGGAGCGGGGTTCTTCTTTGTGCAGAAGAAGAACGGAGAATTACGTCCGTGCATTGATTATAGGGGTCTCAACGCTATCACCGTGAAAAATAAATATCCTTTGCCGCTAATCTCTGAGCTCTTTGACAGGCTTCGGGGAGCAAGGGTATTTACTAAGTTAGACCTGCGGGGTGCGTATAACCTGATTCGCATCCATGAGGGGGACGAATGGAAGACGGCATTTAACACCAGGGATAGGCATTATGAATATCTGGTAATGCCCTTTGGGCTCTGTAACGCCCCAGCTGTCTTCCAAGACTTTGTGAATGACATCTTCCGGGATATGTTGACCACCTCGGTGGTAGTCTATCTGGATGACTTTCTCATCTTTTCTCCTGATATGGCCTCCCACCGGAGAAATGTCTGCAAGGTCTTCGACCTCTTGCGAGCAAATTCCCTATATGCGAAGTTGGAGAAGTGCATGTTTGAGCAGGAGTCTCTACCTTTCCTGGGCTATATCATCTCCACCCAGGGATTGGCTATGGATCCTACCAAACTACAGGCTGTGATGGATTGGCAAGAACCCCACTCCCTTAAGGCGGTGCAGCGCTTTATGGGGTTCATTAACTACTATCGCCAATTCATTCCCCACTTCTCTACTTTGGTAGCTCCCTTGGTAGCCCTCACCAAGAAGGGAGCTAATCCCAAGTTGTGGTCAGAGGAGGTCACAAAGGCGTTCTCCTCCATCAAGTCGCATTTCGCCAGTGCTCCCATCTTACATCGCCCCGATGTCGATAAACCGTTTATCTTAGAGGTGGATGCCTCTTCTGTTGGTGCTGGAGCAGTCCTCTTTCAAAAGGATGCCCAGGGTCGGAAGCATCCCTGCTTCTTCTTTTCCAAGACCTTTACACCAGCAGAGAGGAATTATTCCATCGGGGACAGGGAGTTACTGGCTATGAAGTTGGCCTTCTCCGAGTGGAGACATCTTCTGGAGGGGGCTCGCTTCCCCTTCCAAGTATTCACGGACCACAAGAACTTGGTGTATTTGCAGACAGCCCAGCGGCTAAATTCCCGTCAGGCCAGATGGTCCTTGTTTTTCTCCCGGTTCCATTTCACCCTCCATTTCCTCTCCGGTGAGAAGAACATTCGCGCAGACGCTCTATCCCGCTCCGTGGTGTCCTCTGAGGAGGTGGAGGAGGAGCCTCGGCTTATTGTCCCCACAGAAAGCCTAAGAACGGTGGCTCCGGTTTCACTTGAGTCTGTGCCTCCGGGCAAGACTTTTGTGCCCATCAATTTGCGACCGGAAGTACTCTCTTGGGCACATTCGTCCAGTGTGGGTGGACATTTTGGGACAAAAAGGACTTCTGAGTTGCTGGCGAGAACATACTGGTGGCCGCAGATGGTACGTGACGTCAGGGAATACGTTCAGGCATGCGTCTCCTGCGCCAAGAATAAGTCCCCTCGACAACGGCCAGCTGGGTTACTTTTTCCTTTACCGGTGGCAGACAGGCCTTGGGAGATGGTCGAGATGGATTTTGTGGTGGGCTTACCCAAGTCTCGGGGCTGCACCATCATCTGGGTGATAACCGACCACTTCTCCAAAATGGTGCACTTAGTGCCGTTACCAAGGTTACCGTCTGCACGGGCCTTGGCAGCATTATTCATTAGGCATATTTTCCACCTTCACGGTATGCCAGACAAAATTGTCAGTGATCGAGGTCCCCAGTTTGCGTCTCGGTTCTGGAGAGAGCTGTGTCGTTTACTCAGCATTGAGTTGAATCTCTCCTCTGCATACCATTCCGAGACGAATGGGTTGGTAGAGAGGGCCAACCAGACCTTGGTCACATACTTGCGACATTTTGTCTCTGCCAGGCAGGATGACTGGGCATCCTTGCTACCGTGGGCTGAGTGTCACGCGGTCTTATGATATGTGTACGATGTCAGTAAACTATTCTTAAAAGAACAACACTCTATACAACATATAGATTAGCAACATCAGCATGTAAATATAGAATAGATTTACCTGACACGATATCCGTTGAACTCAGGGTTAATCTTGAGGACTTGATACACTGTCACAGGAAAGAGGAGGACCGGGGGTCTAACCTGACCCTAAACTGGGGTCCTAACTAATCCCTCACCTTGGAGGTACTGATAATGGTTCAGAGGTCCAAGTCTCCAGCCTAACCCTGTCTCCTATCAGTCCCTGAACCCTGTAATCAGTCCTAAGAAGGATTCTGATTACCACCAAAGGGATATGGGCTGATCTCTGCTAAATACACAGATTAGACATATAAGACAGACTGGAGAAAACACAGACTTGCATACACACTCAAACACAGAAGGAACATAAATGATCTGGGATATTAAACTCTAAGCAAGGTGAGCTTAAAACAACTAAGGAGCTCTTTAACTTAAGTCTATACAGATTCAATCCTATCTGTGGTCTGCATGAAGAATTTCACTGGCAACTCCCAACACAGACAACCAGAGATTTAAAGGAAACCAATCAACAAATAATTAATTGCAGCCGGGAGAAAACTGCACCCAGTCCCAGAACTGAGCACAGACAGAATTAACTCCCTAACTGCCAAACACAAAGAAACAGCAACTCAGCTGTGAGAAGTCAGAATGTGCAACCGCGACGATCTTCGTGGCGATGCACACATGACACTGAGTTCGCTCTAAATAATGCTGTGGCTGACTCCACCGGACAGACCCCATTCCTCCTGAACTACGGTCAGCATCCGCGGGTACCAGTGCCCATGCCCGTGTCTTCCGCCGATTCCAGGGTTGCAGACTGGGCTGTGGAGGCACGGGACATTTGGGACCGCACACAGGATGCCATTCAGGCCTCCAAAGAGAGGATGAGGTCTTCGGCCGATGCCCATCGGCGCCCCGATCCTACATTTGTTCCGGGTGACCTAATGTGGCTTTCTGCCCGAAACATCAGGCTATTTGTAGAGTCCACCAAGTTGGCACCTCGCTTTTTGGGCCCCTTTAAAGTTCTTGAGCAGGTGAACCCGGTGGTTTACCGCCTAGCCCTTCCGCCTCGCCTTGGTATCACTGACACCTTTCACGTGTCCCTCCTGAAACCCGTGGCCATTTCCCGGTTTTCCGAGTCATCTGTCGGGACGTCGGGTTCATCTACCGACGATCATGAGGTGAACGCCATTGTTGGGTACAAGGTGGTACGAGGCAAAAAATTTTATTTGGTGGATTGGAGGGGTTATGGGCCTGAGGATAGGTCCTGGGAGCCTGCCGAGCATGTTCACGCTCCGCAGCTCATCGCTGCCTTTGAGCGCAGCGAGGCCCAAAGAAGGGGGGGCCCTAGGAGGAGGGGTAATGTTAGGGTTCGAGTTCCCGCTGCTGCACAAGGGGAGTCTCGAACCAGCCCCGCTGCGCTCTCCCATTCATCTCCGGCCGCAGTGGAGCCTGCTCTGCAGAGACGTCGGTCCAAGCGTCTTGCCCACTCCAGTACTGTGCAGTGACTTGCTGCTGCCTTTCCTGGATCTGCTATTATAGCCAGTGCTGGAGCAGACGTCTTTGGGACAAAGTCCTGCGTTTTCCCTTCTGAGCATGCCCAGAGTGAGATCTCTCATTGGAGATCAGGGGTCACATGCTCAGGTACTGCAGCAGCTCCTATTGGTCTGCCAGGAAGGTCCTGTGACTACTGTTGTTCTGGAACAAGCTTCATTGGTCCTTGTTTCTGGCAGGTCCTGTAGCTGTTACTATAAAAGGGTAGCATGGCTGGGCCGCCATGCGCTAATATCAACCATTGTATGCTATGCGCCAGTGTGGTCATGTGTGTGTGTGGTTAGGGACCCGGCTGAAATAAGCCACTAGAATACCGACTTAATCGGTGAGGAGTTTGGTGTGCTAGCTGGTCAGGGTCGGCGTCCTAGATGCCCTAGATTACCGGCATAACCGGTGAGGAGTTTTGATTGCCGTATTCAGGGTCTGGCGTTCAGACGCCATAGATTGCGGGTGACTCCCGCGAGGACATTAGCACATGATCACGCTTTATGTACGCTTAGCACTTAACTGTGTACCTGAGAGCCTGACAGGACACAGCACTTTTTCTCAGCGGCCCTGTGACGTAACAGGGTTCGCTTTCAACGCTAGACAGCGCCCTAGCGTGTTTTCTTTGTGACTCAGTTGTGTTTAGTGAGTTCGCACACATCGCCATATAGCGCTGCTGCTCTCCTTCTAGCGGCTGTGTGGAGTAACAGAGTTCGCACTTATTGCCACAGCGCGTTACGGCGTTTATGTTGGCGACTCTGCGGGATAACAGAGTTTGCTTCTTACGCCATTTTACTAGCAGCAGGCTCCGCCTGCACGGTGGACCCCGGGCTGCGAACGCACCTCTCCACATCTTATATTTGGTGCGTTCCGCAGACCCTAACACCTCATTTCTCAACCTTGGTAGCTCCCTTGGTAGCCCTCACCAAAAAGGGAGCAAATCCCAAATTGTGGTCGGAGGAGGTCTCCAAGGCTTTCACTTCTATTAAGTCTCATTTTTGCTAGCGCTCCCATCCTACATCACCCTGATGTTGATAAGCCATTTTTATTGGAGGTGGATGCCTCATCCGTTGGTGCTGGAGCAGTCCTCTTCCAAAAGGATGCTCAAGGTTGGAAGCATCCTTGCTTCTTCTTCTCTAAGACCTTCACATCAGCGGAGAGGAATTATTCCATCGGGGATAGGGAGTTGCTAGCCATGAAGTTGGCCTTCTCTGAGTGGAGACATCTGTTGGAGGGGGCCCGCTTTCCCTTCCAAGTCTTCACCGACCACAAAAATTTGGTGTATCTTCAGACAGCCCAGCGGCTAAACTCTCGCCAGGCCAGATGGTCCTTGTTCTTCTCCCGGTTTCATTTCACACTCCATTTCCTCTCGGGAGAGAAGAACATTCGTGCCGACGCTCTCTCTCGCTCTGTGGTGTCCTCTGAGGAGGAGGTGGAGGAGCTTCGGGTTATTGTCCCCACAGAGAGCCTGAGAACAGTGGCCCCGGTTTCGCTAGAGTCTGTGCCCCCGGGCAAGACTTTTGTGCCTACCAATTT
The DNA here is from genome assembly GCA_033576555.1 of Oophaga sylvatica. Classification (NCBI taxonomy): domain Eukaryota; kingdom Metazoa; phylum Chordata; class Amphibia; order Anura; family Dendrobatidae; genus Oophaga; species Oophaga sylvatica. The sequence continues at coordinate 344,214,617 of JARQOD010000001.1, forward strand.
GCGACCGGAGGTACTCTCTTGGGCACATTCGTCCAGGGTGGGTGGACACTTTGGGGCAAAGAGGACATCTGAATTGCTGGCGAGGACATACTGGTGGCCGCATATGGTCCATGACGTTGGGGACTACGTTCGGGCGTGTGTCTCCTGCGCCAAGAATAAGTCTCCACGACAACGGCCAGCTGGGTTACTTTACCCTTTGCCGGTGGCAGACAGGCCCTGGGAGATGGTTGGGATGGACTTTGTGGTGGGCTTGCCCAAGTCTCGGGGTTGCATCTGGTGCCACTACCTCGGTTACCTTCTGCACGGGCTCTGGCAGCGTTGTTCATTAGGCACATCTTCCGTCTACTCGGCATGCCGGACAAAATTGTCAGTGACCGAGGTCCCCAGTTTGCGTCTCGGTTCTGGAGAGAGCTTTGTCGTCTACTCAGTATTGAGTTAAATCTCTCTTCAGCGTACCATCCTGAGACGAATGGGTTGGTAGAGAGGGCCAACCAGACCTTGGTCACCTATCTATGACATTTTGTCTCAGCCAGGCAGGATGACTGGGCATCCTTGCTACCATGGGCTGAGTTTGCACTAAACAATGCTGTGGCTGACTCCACCGGACAGACTCTATTCCTCCTAAACTGCGGTCAGCATCCGCGGGTTCCGGTGCCCATGCCCATGTCTTCCGCCGACTCCAGGGTGGCAGACTGGGCTGTGGAGGCATGGGACATTTGGGACCATACCCAGGATGCAATTCAGGCGTCCAAGGAGAGGATGAGGACCTCCGCCGACGCACATCGGTGCCCCGCTCCAACATTTGCTCCTGGGGACTTGGTGTGGCTCTCTGTCCGTAACATTAGGCTGCGAGTTGAGTCCACTAAGTTGGCACCCTGCTACCTGGGTCCTTTCAAGGTCCTCGAGCAGGTTAACCCTGTGGTATACCGTTTGGCTCTTCCACCACGCCTAGGTATCTCCGACACCTTTCACGTATCCCACCTGAAACCTGTGCTCATGTCCCGGTTTTCTGAGTCATCTGCCGGGACATCGGGTTCGTCTACGGACGACCATGAGGTGAACGCCATCGTAGGGTGTAAGGTGGTAAGGGGCAAAAAGTTTTATTTGGTGGACTGGAGGGGCTATGTGCCTGAGGATAGGTCTTGGGAGCCTGCCGAGCATGTTCACGCTCCGCAGCTCATCGCTGCCTTTGAGCGCAGCGAGGCCCAGAGAAGGGGGGGTAATGTTGGGGTTCAAATTCCCGCTGCTGCACAGGGGGAGTCTCAAACCAGTCCCGCTGCGGTCTCCCATTCATCTCCGTCCGCAGTGGAGCCTGCTCAGCTTAGATGTCGGTTCCAGCGTCTCGCCCAGTCTAACAGTGTGCAGAGGATTACTGCTGCTCCTCCATGCTCTGCTATTGTGGCCAGTACTGGTTAGCGGCGAGCAGACGTCTTTTGGACAAAGTCCTTGTTTTCCCCTTCTGAGCATGCCCAGAGTGAGATCTTTCATTGGAGATTAGGGGTCACATGCTCAGGTACTGCAGCAGCTCCTATTGATCCGCCAGGAAGGTCCTGTGACTACTGGTGTTCTGGAACAAGTTTCATTGGTCCTTGTTTCTGGCAGGTCCTGTAGCTGTTACTATAAAAGGGTAGCATGGCTGGGCCGCCATGCGCTAGTATCAATCTTTATATGCTATGCGCCAGTGTGGTCTTGCGTGTGTGTGGTTAGGGCCCGGCTGAAATAAGCCCTAGAATACCGACTTAATCGGTGAGGAGTTTGGTATGCTAGCTGGTCAGGGTCGGTGTCCTAGATGCCCTAGATTACCGGCATAACCGGTGAGGAGTTTGATTGCCGTATTCAGGGTCTGGCGTTCAGACGCCATAGATTGCGGGTGACTCCCGCGAGGACATTAGCGCATGATCACATTCTATGTTTGCTTAGCAGTTAACTGTGTACCTGGGTGCCTGACAGGACACAGAAGTTTGTCTCAGCGACTCTGTGACATAACAGGGTTCGCTTTCAACATTAGACAGCGCCCTAGCGTGTTTATTTTGCGACTCAGTTGTGTTAAGTAAGTTCGCACACATCGCCATATACCGCTGCGGCACTCCTTCTAGCGGCTCTGTGGATTAACAGAGTTTGCACATATTGCCACAGCGCGTTACGGCGTTTATTTTGGCGACTCTGCGGGATAACAGAGTTCACTTCTTGCGCCATTTTACTAGCAGCAGGCTCCGCCTGCACGGTGGACCCCGGGCTGCGAACGCACCTCTCCACATCATATATTTGGTGCGTTCCGCAGACCCTAACAGGGGTATTAAACTCCGTCTTTCATTCATCCCCGTGCTTAATGCGAATAAGGTTATACGCCCCCCTGAGGTCAAGCTTGGTAAACCAACTAGCACTTTTCACCCTGGAAAACAGGTCAGAAATCAAGGGTAACGGATATTGATACTTCACAGTGATCTTATTCAAGAGACGATAATCAATACACGGCCTCAATGAACCATCCTTTTTGGCCACAAAGAAAAAACCGGCACCCAAGGGTGAAGAGGATGGTCTGATATGACCCTTCTCCATTGACTCCTTGATATAAGATCGCATAGCATCGTGATCAGGTACAGACAAGTTAAAAAGGCGACCTTTAGGAAATTTACCACCAGGCACTAATTCAATAGCGCAATCGTAGCTCCTGTGAGGGGGAAAAGATGCAGTTTTACTTTCACTAAATACATCCGAAAAATCAGTCAAAAAGTCAGGAACATCCTGAGACTTGGGAGAGGCAGAAAAAACAGGAGTGTCGGCATTAACACATTGGCAGCCCCAACTGGTCACAGACACAGATTTCCAATCCAAAACAGGATTATGAGACTGTAACCAAGGGAAGCCTAGTACAATAATGTTATGCAGATTATACAGCACCAGAAATTTGCAACTCTCCTGATGATCTGGTTCAACCCTCATTAGCATCTGAGTAGAAAACTGGGGTTTATTCTCCGCCAAAGGGGTAGAATCAATGCCCAGTAGGGGAATAGACTTCCGCAGGGGTATCATGGGAAACCCACAACTTTTGGCAAAGTCAAAATCCATCAGGTTAATAGCTGCTCCTGAATCAACAAAAGCCTGAGAAGAAAATGTGGACAGGGAGCAAATCAGGGTAACAGTCAACAGAAATTTAGTCTGAACACTACCCAAGACAACTGAGCGTGCAAAACGTCTTCCCCGCTTAGGGCAGACTGAAATAGCGTGAGAGGCATCACCACAGTAGAAACATAACCCATTGCGCTTTCGAAACTCATGACGCTGTGCCCCAGAAGTCACTCTATCACACTGCATGGGCTCAGAAGCTGGCTCACAAGGCAACACTATCTCACGCATACCTCTGCGCTCACACAAACGTCTGTCAATTTGAATAGCCAATGACATAGAATCATTGAGACCAGAGGGAGCAGGGAATCCCACCATAACATCCTTTACATTCTCTGACAGCCCCTTCTGAAAAAGGGCTGCCAAAGCATCATCATTCCATTTGGTCAGGACTGCCCACTTTTGAAATTTCTGACAGTACAACTCAGCGTCTTCAAGACCCTGATTTAATGCCAACAAGGTTTTTTCAGCTTGATCAGTGACATTAGGTTCATCGTACAATAACCCCAGAGCCAGAAAAAATGCATCAATATCATTCAAAACAGGATCCCCAGGTGTCAGGGAAAAAGCCCAATCCTGAGGATCGCCGCGCAGGAGAGAGATGACAATTTGAACCTGCTGTGCTGCATTACCTGAGGACTTAGGCTTTAAGGCAAAAAACAACTTATAGTTATTTTTGAAATTCAGAAATTTAGCCCGATCCCCCAAAAACAAATCTGGCATGGGAATCCTAGGTTCCACAACCGGCAATCTAGCAAGATAGGTAGCAATACTGCGAACCTCAGTGGCAAGCTGATCCACACGGCCAGACAACTGTGCAAACTCCATTGAAAGAAAAAAAAATCCTCCTCAGCACCCAGAAAAAAAGAGGGAAAAAATGCAACAGACAGAAAAAAAAAATTTTCTGACAACTTTTTTCTTTCCACACTATTTTTCCCTTCTGTGAGTACCATATAATTTTCAGTTATGGCCCGTGATACTGTTGTGTTTCGGTAGCTGAGGAGGACAGGAACAACAGCAGGGCAGCAGAACACCTGAGATGTTGGTAACTGATGGGTTGCAGATTCCTAAACTAACGACACAACTAGAGGTAGCCGTGGAGTGTTCCTAAGTTGATCCTAGACGCCTCGTCACAGCCTGAGAGATAACTACACCTAAAGGCAGAAAGATGAAAGCTATCTGCCCCGGAACAGATCCCCAAAGAAAATAGGAAGCCCCCAAACATATAATGGCGGTTAGACAAGATGAAAACACAAACATAGGCAGAAAATAGATTGAGCAAACGCTGGGGCCACAAGCTGACTAAATAGGACAGGAAAGGAGAGATTACTTTCTGCAACCCAGAAAACCCTACAAAAATCCAACAATTCTGATTACAAAAATACTGAGATCACACGATCTCGCCACCAGCTAAATCAGATCTCAGTGTGAACAAAACCAAGCTGCAGCCACTGAAAAAACAGGAAAAAGCAAATGAGCAAATACCAGTGGCTGCAGATAAACTGTGAGGAGCTCAGGCCCCAGGAGGGGACCTGGCTGACCTCCACAAAAGTGCAGAAAAAATGCAAAAAGCAAGCACAAAAGAAAAGCAAAAAATATCTTATCTGAAAGCAGGAGATGCAAGCAAGACTCCAGCAAACTTCCAAATGAACAAGGAACCACAATTGAGACAAGAACAATTGATCACCGGCAACCATCATGGGAGCGAACCTCCCTTCTATCAGACCAGTCAGTGAACCCAGATTGCCATTCCTTGCTGAAAGGTTCAGTACTGTCTGTAACCACCAGAGGGAGCCTCTGCTCAGAAACCATCTCTAGCACATTCATAACAGCTAACTAGCTTCAGCGTAGTATTTTCCTTTTGACTCTGTGTCTGCTTAAGCCACATGTGCGATTGGCACTAGTCAATTACAGAGCGAGCTCAACCCTTAGCTCCTTCTCTCTGTGAAGTTAACAGAGCTGTGTGTTGTGCATTCTGTTCACACTGCATGAAGTTAGTGCAGTTGTGTTTAGATGTATGCTTGCCGTGTGTTCCACCATTACTCTATAGCAGCAGTTTTACATCTCTGCACGGTGGACCCCGGGTTGCTACCTTATTATTATTTTATATTTTGTGCGATCCGCTAACCCTAACAGTATACTAGCACCAGGGTCTGACTAGTAATGGCAGATGAGCAGCATCTACAGTGGTACATCCAGCAGCTGGAGGGCAGATTGTCCACTCTTGATCGGGCAACTTCAGCAATGGATCTTAAGGGTATGCCACACTAAACAAGATCGCTAACGAGATCGCTAAAATACGTCACTATTTAGCGATCTCGTTAGCGACGTCGTTGTGTGTGGCATGTAGCAACGACGTGGCCCCTGCTGTGATCTCGTTGATCGTTCACTAGAGTTCTGGACAGTATTTTGATCGTTGGCGTCCCGCTGGTGAGCTTGAATCGCTGTGTTTGGCACCTTTTGTGAACGATATGCAACCTCGTTGACGACGCATTAGTCAGCTGCGCAGGCGGGACTTTGTTTTCTTTCGCTAAACGCCCTTCAGCTCCGATTGGTGACCACAACATCACCTCAGCTATAATAACTGCGCCCCCATCCATTGTTTCCAGAGCACTTTATGGGTCTCTTTGTGCGTTGTTGCGATGATAGTATCGTTTGTTGGAGTTTTGCGATCCTGTTTGTGGTGCAGTGGTGGGTTTTTGCGATCCTGTCTGAGTCGCTAGAGCACCATCCATCCCCATTTGGATTTGGATCTTCGGGATATTTGGATTCAAGGTACATATTGTTTGTGATGTTGTTTGATAATGTTTTTTAACCTTATTTTTTTTTTTTTGGTCTGCTTTATTTATTTTACACCCTGACCTTATTTTTTTTTTTTTGTCTGCTTTATTTATTTTACACCCCTGACCTTATTTTTTTTTTTTTCGTCTGCTTTATTTATTTTACACCCCTGACCTTATTTTTTTTTTTTCATCTGCTTTATATATTTTACACCCCCCACCATTTTAGACATTTGTAAACTGTATATTAAATGTTAACTGAAAAGTTTAATTTTTTTTTTTTTATATATATTTTTTATTCTATTCTTTATTTTATTTTGTTTAAACACTTTATTAATAGTAATTAATTAGTAATTAACTTTTCTCTTCTTTACCGTACAGGTTGCACATAATGAACCTGTCCACCGCGGAGCGTGTGATTGTGGCAGTTGCACTATCAATGGAGGCAGATCGACAAGAAGAGGCGCGGGTGGAAGAGAGGCGCTCCAAGCGAAAGCGTCGCATGTGGACCAGAGAATGGCTGGAGCAGAGGTCCAGATTCACCCACATGCATCTAGTGAGGGTGTTGCAGGAGAAGAATCCGCAGGATTTCCGGAATTATCTGCGGATGTCGGAGGATTCATTCAAGCTCCTACTGGAAGCTGTGAGGCCACTCATTGAACGGCAGGATACCCGGATGCGTGCAGCTGTTTCAGCAGAGGAACGATTGGCAGTAACGCTGCGATTTCTGGCAACCGGACGTTCAATGAAGGATTTGCAATTTTCTGCTGCAATTTCTCGGTCGCTGCTTGGAGAACTAATTCCGGAGACATGCAACGCCATCGTCCGCAGTTTACGGAGCTACATGCCTTTTCCCAAATCAGTGGCGGAATGGCAAATTATTGCCTCTGATTTTGAAAGGATTTGGCAGTTCCCAAACTGTGGTGGTGCCTTGGATGGCAAACATGTGCGGATCACGCAACCAGCCAAAAGCGGATCCTTTTTTCATAACTACAAGGGCTACTTCAGCATGATCCTCATGGCCCTTGTTAATGCCAATTATGAATTTATTGACGTTAATGTTGGCATTAATGGAAGGGTTTCTGACGGTGGCGTTTTGGAGCACACAACTTTTGGTGAACGGTTGTTTAATAATCAACTTAACTTGCCAACCAACATGGACACCACCGCCAACCTAAACTTTGTGTTTGTGGGCGATGAAGCCTTCCCCCTTCATGAGCATCTTGTGAAACCATATCCACAAAAGACTTTGACAGGGGAAAGGCGGATTTTTAATTACAGACTGTCTAGGGCACGGCGCGTTGTGGAGAATGCCTTCGGCATAATGGCCAACCGCTTCAGGGTTTTCCACACTCCAATCAACATGAAGCTGGAATCGATAGACTCTGTGGTGTTGGCCTGTTGTGTGCTGCACAATTTTCTACGCAAACGCGATGCTGGTACTTACAGTCCGCCAGGCTTCATGGACTCGGACAGCAATGGTGACGTGGTGCTCGGAGAATGGCGTGACAATGATCCCGCTATTGCAGGCCTTCAACCTGTCAATCAAGGCAGGAGCAAGGACGATGCGAAGGCCGGCTGAGACAAGTACTGCCATTACTTTAATGGGCCTGGTGCAGTGAGTTGGCAGCATCAGGTCTAGTTTGATTTTGATAATGTTTGACTTTTGCCTTTTTTTAACAATGTTTTTATAATAAAAAAAATTTATTTTAAAAATGCATTAGTGTTTTTTTTCAATTATTTTACCTATATGGGAGAAGGGCTAATGATGGGTGAGATGTGGGAAGGGAGTAATGGGGATGGCAAAGAGATGTTACCAGCAGCTGCAGTTTTTAAAATCTTTTCAAAGGCTTTTTTGTTGTCTATTTTTTGTTTTACATTGTATCTACTTGTCACACACGGGGTCATGGGAGTACCATCAGTCATAGGAGTTAATTGTTAAAAAAATAAAGAAAAAAGTTTCAAATATTTACAATTATTTTAAGGGCCTATAGTCTCACTAGCGTTCAAACATTATAATTAAATATAACAGATAATACACCACAGCTGCATATATAAAGTTTAAATATATAATATATATATTATAGTCATATATGAAAGATTAAAAAATTGTTATAAATATATTTGAAAATTCTTGGGAGGTAAAGGTCAACATTCACCAGGGAATCACAGCTATTCACAGATATGCGGATATGCGACGCCATTGTGATCGCAATGTGACTATTGTCACGAGCTCCAGCTATACAGATATGCATACAGATATGCAAAGCCATTGTGATTGCAAGGTGAAGATTCTCGAGCCCCAGCCATACAGATATGCGACGCCATTGTGATCGCAATGTGACTATTGTCACGAGCTCCAGCTATACAGATATGCATACAGATATGCAAAGCCATTGTGATTTCAAGGTGAAGATTCTCGAGCCCCAGCCATACAGATATGCGACGCCATTGTGATCGCAATGTGACTTGTCACGAGCTCCAGCTATACAGATATGCATACAGATATGCAAAGCCATTGTGATTGCAAGGTGAAGACTCACGAGCCCCAGCCATAAAGATATGAGATGCCATTGTGATCGCCTAGCTTGGAACCGTTGTTTTGCGATCGCAACAGCATCTCATATCTGTGCTTGGCTGGGCGCATGGCTGCTGCGGTCACTTTGCAATCGCAATACTGTTTTGCGTCGCGAGTGCGGCCGCACGTAACGTGCGCACGCTGTGACTTCATGGCGCTGGCGTCGCCCAATGCGGTGTTGTTTGTAATGGCGGCAATGGCGGCGGCGAGACAGCGCGGGCCTAAATGGAGTGATGAGGAGGTCCGTTTTTTAATAAAAAAAACGGACCAGTGGGATTACTACTGCAGGCTACCTGTGGCGCATCCAATGCGCCAGAAAAGGGTATGCCTGCAGAGAATCCGGCGGGGCCTGGTGAGGAGATTTCATGTGCGGCGGACCAGACAACAGATCCGCAAGAAGCTGGAGGACCTGCGATACCGCTCACGCGATAGGGTCGCCAGCATCCGGGCCCAGCTACGCAGGCCTCTGAGTGAGTATTGATGAGGGTATCTGGAGTGGTTATGTTTTGTGGGTTAGGCTACTTTCACACTTGCGTTTTTTTGCGCAGCGTTTCGAGCGCACATGAAGCGCATTAAAAAAACGCATGCAAACGCTTATAAACTCTGCGATATTTAGTCTCATCAGCATGCGCATTTCGACAAAAAAACGCAGCGTTTGTCTGCGATTTCATGCGTTTTTGCATGCGTTTGCGTTTTTTTGGCGCATGCGTTGTCTATGTGTCATATTTCTATCATCTCTGTCTCCATCATCTCTGGCTCTATCATCTCTGTCTCCATCATCTCTGGCTCTATCATCTCTTTCTTTTTTGACCTGAAAAAAAAATGCAACATGTAGCGTCTAGCGCGTATGGGCGCACACCGGGAAAATGCAATCAGCCGACTTTATTTTCCACAGGCACGGCATTGAGCGGTACAGCTCGATAAACTCCCGCAAAAAATCCTGCTTATCAGCCATCTGTAATAAAAAAATTATTATGTGAGAACGCCAGAATGGTTAAATAAAATGCTTACATAGCCTACAACATAGAACACAGCAGGGATCACAAAATGGTGGTTGTGGGCGCAGCTGGAGTAAACATTGACAGAGCTGGGATCATAAAATGGTGGGCGTGCCTGAACAAAACAATGGCAAAAAAAAAAAATTGATGGACGACAACAACAGCAGAGATCTAAAAATGGATCTGTAAAATTAAAGAAAAAATAAAAATTAAATGTGACAAAAAAAATACCTACCTTACAAAACTTGTTTGTTATTTTGAAAAAAAAAGAAAATAGGGAAACAAAATAGCGTCACAAACTGGATCGCAGAGGATATAACGCCACAGACTGGATCGCCAAAAAACCCAACGCCGTAGACTAGAACGCAGCAACCGCAATAGTGGCGCAAACTGGATCGCAGTAGCTACAAAGGCTAGCAGGACACACTGGAACGATGCTGGAGATTTGAAAGAACCGCTTCTGCTCGAGAGCAATAGAGAGGAGTGCTGATACGTCGTCTTTTATGACGCGGTCATCCAATCACAAAGCGGGAGAGCTGTGATAAATATCTATGAGATAAACAGTGACCACCAATCTGTGATGAGGGGCGTGCAAAAGGTTGCGCTCAGTCACGCCTATCGAGGTCGTGATCTTTCAGAGTACATGCAGTGTGGCACGTCCCAACGACCGCCAAAGTCGTTAAAGAGATCGCTAACCGCTGATGCGTCGTTAATGAGATCGTCCAGTTTGGCCGCTACTAGCGACCTTAAAACGATCACACCAACGATAGCGTCGTTATCGTGATTGTTAGCGGGAACGTTTAGTGTGGCAGTACCTTTACCGCAGTAGCGGCACAAGCTGCCAGTGAGGCCGCTACCAGGGTTTCTGCTGCAACTTCTGTTCCATCTTTCCCACATTTCTCACTTCCCAATAAGTTCTCTGGGGACAGTAAGGCTTGCAGGGGTTTCTTGAACCAGTGTGCTATTCAGTTGGAGCTACTGGCCTCACGTTTCCCATCTGAGCGGGCCAAAATGGGATTCGTAGTGTCTCTATTGACTGATAGGGCATTGGAGTGGGAGCGCAATGACCAGGTGGTTCTGAGCGCCTCTCGATTTCTGGGAGACCTGAAACAGGTATTCTTAGGACCTCGAGTTACTCATGATGCCACACTCAAAGTCTTGGCGTTAACCCAGGGCTCTTCTTTGGTCAGCCAGTGTGCCATCCAGTTTCGGACTTTAGCATCCGAGTTGGAGTGGCTAGATAAGGTCCTGATTCCCGTTTTCTGGAGGGGCCTTGCTGACCTCGTAAAGGACGCTCTAGTCACGAGGGAGATTCCCACTACACTGGAGGACTTAATATCAATGTCCACTCATATTGATCTTCGGCACGCTGAGCGAACATTGGAGCGAGTTCAATGTAGACAAAGGATTTGGTGGCTCCAAGTTTTACCAATCCTTTGGAGTCTCTGGCTCAGACGAGTGAGCCAGTGGAGGCCATGGAGGTATCTCGAGCGGAACCTAGGACCCGTTCCTAGGCAGGCAGGTCATTACTCTAACAAGTGTCCCAGGTGGCTGGGAAAAGACTGCCTCTAGTGGCTATCAGAGGAGGCTCACTAGACACGGCAGCTGTGTCTTCCAATTTAACCTTCAAGGTGACTCTATCATATGGGTCGACCACTCACATTACTGAGGCTTGTGAGGATTCCAGGGCTGAGGGCAATTTTCTGTCTTCCACCTTCGCCCAGCGTCGCGCAATACCCCTAGTAATGATCCCAAAGCCAATTACCTTCCAGGTGGTCAATGGGACCACTCTATCTTCCCAAATCACCTGCCAAACCATTCCTCTTACACTCATAATCTCTCCAAAACATCAGGAGAAAATTTCCTTGTTGGTCAGGGTATTGATGAGGTACTGTTAGGCATACCTTGGCTGCGCCGCCATTCACCTCACATAGATTGGGTTACTGGGATCATACTGGGATGGAGTAAGTCATGTGAGGGACATTGTTTTAGGGTCCGAGTTCTGGTTGGGTCGTCTGAGGGCACTTCATATCTAACCTCTCTTCCTAAGCACTACTGGCAATATGCTGACGTGTTCTCTAAGAAGGCCGCGGAGACTCTTAGTTTCCCATCCCCCTTATAGTTGTCCCATAGACCTCATCCTGGGGGCAGAGCCTCCTCGTGGGCGTGTCTACCCATTGTTTCTCCCAGAGACTGAGGCTATGTTGGAGTACATCAAGGAGAATCTGGCGAGAGGGTTTATTAGGAAATCAGTATCTCCTGTTGGGGCCGTGTTCTTCTTTGTCCAAAAGAAGATTGGAGAACTTCGTCCTTGCATTGATTATAGGGGTTTGAATGCCATCACCATCAAAAACAAATACCCTTTGCCACTCATTTCTGAGCTTTTTGATAGACTGTGGGGGCTAGGATATTTACTAAGTTGAATCTGCGTGGGGCTTAATACGTTTTCAAGAAGGGGATGAATGGAAGACTGCATTTAATACTCGGGACGGTCATTATGAGTACTTTGTAATGTCGTTCGGTCTCTGCAATGCTCCCGCAGTCTTCCAGGACTTCATTAATGACATCTTTCTGGAGTTGTTATCCAAATCTATAGTGATGTATCTGGATGACATACTTATCTTTTCTCCAGAACTTGACACTCACAGAAGAGATGTCTGTAGAGTTTTCGATCTCTTACGCGCCAATTCCCTCTTCACCAAATTGGAGAAGTGCATGTTTGAGCAGGAGTCTCTATCTTTTCTAGAGCATATTATTTCAGCCACGGGCTTGGCAATGGACCCTGCCAAGCTGGAGTCAGTTCTTTATAGAATTTATCAACTTTTACCGCCAGTTCATTCCCCACATCTCTACCCTAGCAGCTTCGTTGGTAGCCCTCACCAAGAAAGGAGCTAATCCTAAGCAGTGGAGGTCTCTAAGGCCTTTACTTCCCTGAAGTCTCACTTTACTAGGGCGCCTGTGCTACATTGGTCCGATGTGGATAAGCCCTTCATCCTGGAAGTGGATGCCTCCTCCGTTGGTGATGGAGCATTCCTGTACCAGAAAGATGCTCAAGGTCGGAAACATCCTTGTTTCCTTTTTTTTTAAGACCTCAGCGGCGGAGAGGAATTATTCTATCGGGGACAGGGAGTTACTGGCCATGAAACTGGTTTTCTTGGCGTGGAGACATCTCCAAGAGGGAGCTCGGCATCCCTTCAAGGTTTTCACGGACCACAAAAATCTGCTCTACTTGCAGACAGCTCAACGGCTGAATTCTCACCAGGCTAGGTGGTCCTTATTTTTCTCCCGGTTTAATTTCACTATCCATTTTCTGTCTGGGGAGAAGAATTTACGTGTTGATGCCCTGTCCCATTCTGTAGTTTCATCTGAGGAGGGGACGAACCACAGCTAATAGCCCCTTCTGAGAGTCTTCCAATCGTGGCTCTGGTGTCACTAGAGCAGTTGCCTCCGGGCAAATCTTATGTACCACCTACCCTGCAGCCAGAGGTTCTCTCTTGGGCACACACTTCCAAGTTGGGAGGGCATTTAGGGCATTAAGAGGACCACTAAGCTTTTGGCGAGGTCTTATTGGTGGCCTCGGATGGCGTGTGACGTGAAGGACTACGTCCAATCTTGTGTCTCGTGTGCCAGGAATCGGCCTACCAGGCTGAGACCCGCGGGCTTGCATCATCTCTTGCCAATGGCAGATAGGCCCTGGGAGATGGTCGGGATGGACTTTGTTGTCGACTTGCCTAATTCCCATAACAACAGAGTTATTTGGGTAGTTACCGACCATTTTTCCAAAATGGTGCATCTGGTCCCCCTTCCTCACATACCATCTGCATGGGCCTTGGCGTTACAATTCATTAAGCATATTTTTCACTTTCATGGGATGCCTGACAAGATTGTCAGTGACCGGAGTCCCCAGTTTGCATCTCGGTTCTGGAGAGAGCTTTGTTGGCTGCTCAGCATAGAGCTCAATCTCTCATCTGCATACCATCCTGAGACGAATGGGCTGGTGGAGAGAACCAATCAGACTCTGGTCACATATTTATGGCATTTTGTCTCTGCCATGCAGGACGACAGGGCGTCCTTGCTGCCGTGGGTGGAGTTTGCTCTGAATAATGCCGTTTCCAACTCCATGGGGCAGACGTCGTTTCTCCTAAACTATGGTCAGCATCCACGGGTTCCCGTGCCCATGCCCATCTCGTCTTCCAACCCTAGAGTGGTGGACTGGGCAGTGGAGGCTCGTGACATTTGGGACCGCTTTCAGGATGCCATCAGAATTTCTAAGGAGAGAATGAGGGTCTCCGCCGACGCGCATCATTTTCCCGCTCCGGTCTTCGCTCCTGGCAATTTAGTGGGGCTGTCAGCTTGTAACATCATGCTGCATGTAGAGTCCACTAAATTTGCTCCTCGCTACGTAGGTCCTTTCAAGGTCCTTGAACAGGTGAATCCTGTGGTCTATTTCCGCAGCCTTATACCACATTTAAACTTCACCAACACCTTCTATGTGTCTCTGTTGAAACCTATATTTATGACCTGGTATTCTGGGACTCCTGCTGGGAGCTTGGATACATCCTCGGACAATTTTGAGGTCAATGCCATTGTCGGGTTGTCGGGTCCAAAGTGGTGCTTGGCAAAAAAATTTTTTGATAGACTGGAAGGGTCATAGGCCTGAGGATAGGACCTGGGAACCTATAGAGCACATTTGTGCCCCCCAGCTTATTGTGGCTTTCGAGCGTGGCAATCTGCTAACCCTTACAATAGGTCCATTGAAAAAAACAACCCCATTAGTTAAAATTGGTCCGAGTGCTGTCATCTTTTCTCTCGGACCGCACTCAGACTGGAAATACACTCACTTAGCCCTGGGATGCCAGAAGGGTGAGATAGATTCTCCTTGCTATATTTCAAAATTATTGGCATCTAAAGTGGCAAATGTTAAATGAAATCATTAAGGGGTTAAGGTTTTCTGGAGAGGTTGTGTTTTAAAATTGGTGCCCAAATTATTGTTAATTTTTTTTTATTTCTGATGACTTCTGAAGCTGTGTTATTATATTGTATCAAAGATTTATTCCTTCAATTGTTTTGTATTTTGGTTGTAGGATTTGACTCCAAAATAATGAAGAATTGTGGAAAATTCAAAGTAAAGAAAACTAAATTGGACCTCATGATGAATTATGTAGTTGCCATCGTAAGTATTATAGTACTACATTTTTACCAAAGGGGCATCATTTATACAGTATATATATTCATCAAAACTGAATTTGCAACACTACAGGATGGACAGATGTGTTAGTGATCTGCAAATGATGAAACAATGTAAACAAAATTTTCAAAATATCTCGATTTCTTCAGCATCAAGTATGAGCACCAATCACAGAAATGGCACACTTACACGCCATGGCTGCTATCAAAGATGTTATAAATGGTTGTCTGAGGAATGCACTGCCACACTGAATCCATTCCAGCTTCTATCACAGTCTTGTTTTGCATTAAATAGCCTTTGATAGCTGGTTTTTGTGCCCTACAGGAGTAACATTCGGCCAGTTCTGCAAGCCGGTTATTAAACTGACTGCCAACTCGGAGATCCGTTATATCGCTGGTTCTATGTTCTCATCTTTCTTCATACAATTGAGGATATGAGTAGCGTGATGCAGTCACCTCATCACACTGCTGACGTAGTCACCTGATCACACTGCTGACGTAGTCACCTGATCACTCTGCTGACGTAGTCACCTGATCACACTGCTGACGTAGTCACCTGATCATGTTGCTGACGTAGTCACCTGATCACACTGCTAACTTAGTCACCTGATCACTCTGCTGACGTAGTCACCTGATCACACTGCTGACGTAGTCACCTGATCATGTTGCTGACGTAGTCACCTGATCACACTGCTGACGTAGTCACCTGATCATATTGCTGACGTAGTCACCTGATCACACTGCTAACGTAGTCAGCTGATCACACTGCTGACACAGGTTACCTGATCACACTGCTGACGTCACTGCTGCACTGCAGTAGCTGCAAGGATGGTGGGAAGGCAAGTGATCCATAGAGCTGATTAAACAAGGAACTTTTATTGGTGGGGATGTTACCATGAGAGCACAGTATCGGTGGGACAGTGTGCAGAGGGAGGAGAATGAGAATAGGGGGCACAGTATAGAAAGGGGCAGCATGGAGAATGACAATGTGGAGATAGGGACAGCATGAGGGAGGACTATGTGATGGGACAGTATGAAAAGGAGGCACAGTATGAAGGATGGGCAATGTGGGTGTCCCCTGAATTGTTTTTCAACACAACAATACTCGGTCGCATGTTTTTCAGCAGCCTGCGTAACCTAAATTTACTATCATAGAAAGTGGCGTCTCCAGACTTGTCTACCATCGAGCTCTTCTGGGACGTCATTGGTCGGCAATTGCAAAAGGATTCACCAGCAGCGTTTCTTGATGATTTTGGTGCACAAGAGCAATCAACATGGGAGAACATTCCTCAGACAACCATTAATAACGTGGTACTCATACTGGATACTGTATAAATCATGATATTTTGAAAATTTGGTTTTAATGATATCTACCTCTAACCAATGTTTATGCGCGTTCAATGAAACTTTCATTTTTGTTCACAATTTTGATTCATTCATTCTGGACTGTTACAAACATATTTCAGGTAAGGAAATTGTGCAATAAATACCAGCACTTTAAAATGCTCTAAATGGCTGTTAATTTTTTTTAAGAACAAACTGTCAAACTTTATCACTCTTGTAGATATTTATAGTTGAGGTACTGTTGGGGAACAGATCTTCAAGCATGTAAGAGGGATATAATGTATGTAATTCACAGCTTATTTCAGAAAGGCTACCAGGGAATTTAACATTGTTTTGTAGTGTAAATTTTAAGTGCCTAAAACCATAAATCATTGAATTGAGATTTTCTTTTATTTAGGAGATTTTTTTATATTACATATTTTTTTATAATGTAATGCTAGATATAATTTTATGTTTTACCATATAGTCATACAGTACATTCATTTGTTATATCTTGACCCATGAAATTCTGCAAACATTTCATATCTTTTGATGTTAAAATTATTCATTTAATTTGTAGGTATTTGTGATTTTGATTACTTTTACTGTGTCGCTGGCCATCGCTTCAGGATTTTGGACAAAGTGGTTCCAAGAAAAACACAGTTACCTACCGAGTTTACCTGCAAACACAACTTCTGCTTACAGTGCCTTCCTTGTTTTCTGGGGTTATACAATACTGATGAGCACCATTGTGCCAATGTCAATGTATATCACGTAAGGATATTCAGGAACATGAGAATTCAACTACTGTATAAATAACACCTAAAATATGTTGGACCTGCCTATGTTTCCTAAACATAATCATGGAATTGTATTGGAAACTAAAATAATGTAGTCAAGTTTCCACATTTATACTGAAAGCATTTGAAGATAATATATTCATGCATCATTATTACAAAAATTATAGTTTCAGTAATATTTTACCAACGTGCTTATTATTTTATTTTACTGTATATCTTTCCTAAAGGGATCTGTCATGTGAACAAATGCTAAAAACATGCAGATATGGGGTTAATCTGCAAGTTAATAGCATTCTGAACCAGCTGGCGCAGGCACTTAGACACCCTCTGCGGGAGGAAATCAACTTTATTCCTCCCGGTAGCATTCAGGTTTCAGTCAAGGCGGTTACAACTGCGGCTCTCTCCACACAGAGCAGTGAGTAAACCTGCGCCGCCGCCACCCCCATGACTGAAACCCGAACACTACTGGGAGGAAAACATCAAGTGGCTATCTTAATTTTTTTTTAAGCCACTAATTGAGTCATCCATTAGTTAGATGTTAGTTAAGTGTTGTCGTCTCACCAGTATCATAAATGGGTGAAGTTGCAAAGTGCTGTTATTAACAATCCTCCCAGTTCTCAAAAATTAAATGTTATAGTTTAATGCTCATTGCATAACTTACCAGCCACCTCTGCAAGTCTATCAATAGTGGATGGTGTTCTAAGTTAGGAGTGCGGCTCTTGAAAGCTCCTTGCTATAGATCTTACAAGCACTGCTCTAAAACTAGTTGGCCAACTTCAGTATCCTTGCACTCCTCCTTCTCTTGGCAGAACCAGGGATTGCATAGTTCAGGCCAGCAGTTGGTCTAAACTGTGAATCACCTGGAGCACACCAGAAGGAGAAAAGGTAGTAGTGCACTCCTGTAAATAAAAGACAAGTCAACCCCTTTAAAGAGTTATTTTCATCTGAGATGTTCAAGTCATATCTCAAGGATAGATACATGCCACCTCTCTAAGATGAGCGGAGCAATCTGCGGAGGATCGAAATTTAGTTAAATTTCCTGAAATCCGCAATTCATCGCTTTTCCATAATGGCCTGCAGCAATTGAATCACATGGTGTAGCACAGCCAATCAGGTGGGCTCTCACAGGCAGTATAAAACATACTGTAGATGCCAGCTATGGAATGCAATTTTATGGCTTTAAAAGCAGGTTGCAGGATGCAGTGACAGACAGGAGGCAGAACAAGGGTTAACAAAATTTAACAATTTAATTAAACAAGGTATTAACTCCTCGCCAAGAGGTAACTGGTTAAAGAATAGGTAATAGAAACAAGAAGTGCAAAATAATAGCAGTCCAATGAAGGAACTTATCGTGTCCTTTATGCTCCTCCACAGCAGATGATCCCGCAGAGGTTGTAGCACCGGCAGCGGCCGGGGAAATGTCCACAGAGGGGGTCCTTGGAACGATGATCAGTCTTCTGGTGGCAGCTGTCGGTCTCCGGTACCTTCCGCTGGGCCCCTAGTCCATGAACTTGTGCGGCCAAAGCAAACAAGGCCGCAGCGTTCCCAGAGTCAAACGTGAGCTTGCGTACAGCAGCTTGCAGGGAAGGCCGCAGAAGTATGTTCGGTACTCAGCTTTCTCTCCTCCGCATGTGTGCAGTACTCACGGTCACTGAGCACACGGCTAGTGTTGAGCATTCCGATACTGCAAATATCGGGTATCGGCCGATATTAGCTGTATCAGAATTCCGATTCCGAGTTCCGATATTTTCGTCTTATCGGATACCGGAATCGGGATGTCACTGTCACTGTCAGTGTCCGTCTGTCGGGTCTGTCAGGAGTCAGCGGCACTTACCTGGCAGAAGATCTCCGGCGGTCACGTCCTGGACTGCTTCATGGCCGCCATCCTCTTCTCCCCGGCGGTCACATGCAGTTTCTCGCGATAACTGCAGTGACTGCTGGGTAATCCCGGCCGTAAAGCAGTCAGTCCGATGACGTCACCGCCGGGGAAGCAGGTAATCAGCTGTGCTGCGTTGCGATGACAGGCTCTGCCTGTCATTGCGATGTAGCAGAGTTGGATCGTCGTGGGACAATCGTTACTATGGACTGCGTCGGACAGGTGGTATACTGTTGGTTAGTTTTTTTTCTTTTTTTACAGGAGATTGATGGCGTCGCAGGAATGAGTGTATAATAAAAGAAATGAAAACTGTGTTGTCTCTTTTATTTCATTAAAATACTTTTTTCTTGCTTTGTCTTTTTTTTACACATTTAATAACTTTGGGATTAATAATGGATCGGTGTCTTATTGACACCTCTCCATTATTAACCGGGCTTATTGTCACCGTGCAATCAACGGTGACAATAACCCCTTATTACCCCGCTTGCCACCGCTACAGGGCAAGTGGGAAGAGCCGGGTAAAGTGCCACAATTGGCACATCTTTTGATGCGCCAAATGTGGGGCTGCTGTAGCCTGGTATTATCAGGCTGTTGAGGGCCAAAATCCATGGGCCTTGACAGTCTTTTAATAACAGGCCGCAGCAGTCTGCATTTTACTTGGCTGGTTAACAAAAATAGGGAGGATCCCCACGCCGTTTTTTTTTCGAGGGGATCCCCTATTTTTGTTAACCAGCCAAGCTAAGCAGACTGCTGTGGCCTGGTATTATCAGGCTTGCAAGGTCCATGGATATTGGATCCTTACCAGCCTGAAAAACCAGGCCTCAGCGGTCTGCTTCATCTCGCTGGTTAACAAAAATAGGGGGGACCCCACGCCAATTTTTTTCGAGGGGATCCCCTATTTTTGTTAATCAGCCAAGATATGCAGACTGCTGTGGCCTGGTATTATCAGGCTGGCAAGGTCCATGGATCTTGGCTCCTTAACAGCCTGAAAATCCAGGCCTCAGCGGTCTGCTTCATCTGGCTGGTTAACAAAAATAGGGGGGACCCCACGCCAATTTTTTTCGAGGGGATCCCCTATTTTTGTTAATCAGCCAAGATATGCAGACTGCTGTGGCCTGGTATTATCAGGCTGGCAAGGTCCATGGATCTTGGCTCCTTAACAGCCTGAAAATCCAGGCCTCAGCGGTCTGCTTCATCTGGCTGGTTAACAAAAATAGGGGGGACCCCACGCCATTTTTTTTCGAAGGGAACCCCTATTTTTGTTAATCAGTTCCCTCTGACGTCACTGATTGTGTCCCTGGCTGACCTGAAGTGAAAGTGGAAAGCAATCAATTAAGCTTTCCACTTAAGGGCCCGTCTCACATAGCGATATCGCTACCGAGATCGCTGCTGAGTCACTAGTTTTGTGACGCAGCAGCGAGCTCACCAGCGATATCGCTGTGTGTGACATTCAGCGACGATCAGCCCCCCTGCCGGGTATCGCTGATCGTCGCTGAAATGTCAGGACCTTTGATCGCTGGTTTCCCGCCTGTCACACGCAGCGATGCGTGCCTGTCAGAGGGAAACCAGCGATCAAAAAAAGGTCCTGACATTTCTGCGACGATCAGCGATACCCGGCAGGGGGGCTGATCGTCGCTGAATGTCACACACAGCGATATCGCTGGTGAGCTCGCTGCTGCGTCACAAAACTAGTGACTCAGCAGCGATCTCGGTAGCGATATCGCTATGTGAGACGGGCCCTTAAGCGATGTTACCCGCAGTGTCGCTGTCCCAGATCGCTGCCTGAGCTGCCTGTTTGGCAGCTCAGCAGCGATCATGTAGCGATACACCAGCGATCCTGACAAGTGCATATCGTTGTCGGGATCGCTGGTGTATCGTTATGTGACACCCAGCCTTTACTCTCCTGTCAGGCAGGAGAGGAACTCATTCATTTGGGGTTTACTGTGAGGCTGCAGCATTAGCTGCGGTCCCTGCAGTAAACATTAACCCTTTCTGAAGGATTACACCGTGGGACCTGACTGTGCATGGGATAGGTAAGAATAATTTTGCTTTTTTATTTTATTTTTATTACAGGAAATGGTTTTTGCAGTAAAATAAAAGATGGTCAAAAACATGTGTCTTTATTTCATTAAAATGATTTTTAATTAAAGTGTGTGTGTTTTATTTTTATTTCATGCAATAGGATTAATAATTGATAGTTGTCTAATTGACAGCTCTCAATTATTAACCTGGCTTAAGGTCACCTTTCAATAGCAAGGTGGCTTTAACCCCATATTAACCCATTCGCCACCGCTACAGGGCAATGGGAATAGACGGGCAAAGTGCCAGAAAGGGCGAATCTAATTATAGATTTGTCTTTCCTGGGGTGTCTGGGGGCAGATGTTAGTAGCCGGGGGGGGGGCAAAAATATTGGTCCCTCTCTGGGCTATTATTATCTGCCCCCACTCACTGGCTTTGTCTGTCTGGTTGCGAAAATAGGGCGGGAGCCCACGCATTTTTTTTCAGCAATTTTACACCTCATATATATATATACATGTCATTGAATTTGTGACACATATATATATATATTTATATTTGTAGTTCATACACTTCTACATAGTATAATAGCCGCTAATTCAATTGCCGGCTTTTGTGAAAATGCAGAACCCGACATGAAATGACACTTGGTGTACATAGGGTTAACCATGTCTTTTCATGTCCTTTGCTATCTAATTTGCACAAACAATTAAATCAGACTATGTGTGCAAAATTTCACACCTCTAGGGGTTAATTAAAGGTGTAAATTCGTAGCAAAAAAGTCGGTTTTTTTTACAACGAATTTACACCTTTAATTAACCCCTACAGGTGTGAAATTTTGCACACATAGTCTGATTTAATTGTTTGTGCAAATTAGATAGCAAAGGACATGAAAAGAAATGTTTAACCCTATGTACACCAAGTGTCATTTCATGTCGGGTGACCCGACATGAAATGACACTTGGTGTACATAGGGTTAACCATGTCTTTTCATGTCCTTTGCTATCTAATTTGCACAAACAATTAAATCAGACTATGTGTGCAAAATTTCACACCTCTAGGGGTTAATTAAAGGTGTAAATTCGTAGCAAAAAAGTCGGTTTTTTTTACAACGAATTTACACCTTTAATTAACCCCTACAGGTGTGAAATTTTGCACACATAGTCTGATTTAATTGTTTGTGCAAATTAGATAGCAAAGGACATGAAAAGAAATGTTTAACCCTATGTACACCAAGTGTCATTTCATGTCGGGTGCTTCTGTCTTTTCACTGAAGCCGGCTTTACCCGGCAATTGAATCAAAGGATATTTTACTATGTAGAAGTGTATAAACTATACATATATGTATATATATATGTCACAATGACATGTATATATATATATATATGTATTCTATGTGTGTATATTTAGTGTTTACAAGGAAAGAATGGGGTTTTTTTAGTTGCGATATTTTGTTCCCATAGACTTACATGGGACTTCCGGTATCGGTATCGGGTATCGCCGATATTTTAGTGATATCGGCGATACCATTCCGATTCCGATACTTTAGCATATCGGAAAGTATCGCTCAACTCTACACACGGCGCCTCTCTCTCTTACAGTCACTGGGCACACAGCACCTCTCTCCTCAGCCTCAACGGTTCTGGACCCGGCTCGGTGCAGGTACCCACAGCCCGGTCTTCCTCCTTACAGCTGTACTGTGTAGGGATAGTAGCTCAGAGCACACAGGTTAGAGATAAAGACCTAATGCAATTTTTGTGGACTATTTCAATGTTGCTGTATGTTTCTTACCGGTCATGAACTGATGTGTAGCAACTTTACAGCCTATCATTTTAGGTTTCATTAGCTCACTTTTAATTTAGGTTGAAAGCAATTATTTAAAAAAAATGTAAATAAAAAAGACAACAATAAAAAGTTTAGGTTTTACAATTGTTTGATTAGTCACATTTAACAATCATAGGAACCAGAACAATGCTGCTGATTGTTGCCTCAAATTACTTTCTGTGCATATACAGTACAGATCAAAAGTTTGGACACACCTTCTCATTTAAAGATTTTTCTGTATTTTCATGACTATGAAATTGTGCATTCACACTGAAGGCATCAAAACTATGAATTAACACATGGGGTAATATATACTTAACAAAAAAGTGTGTAACAACTGAAATTATGTCTTATATTCTAGGTTCTTCAAAGTAGCCACCTTTTGCTTTGGTGACTGCTTTGCACACTCTTGGCATTCTCTTGATGAGCTTCAAGAGGTAGTCACCAGAAATGGTCTTCCAACAATCTTGAAGGAGTTCCCAGAGATGCTTAGCACTTGTTGGCCCTTTTGCCTTCACTCTGCGGTCCAGGTCACCCCAAACCATCTCGATTGGATTTAGGTTTGGTGACTGTGGAGGCCAGGTCATCTGGCGTAGCACCCCATCACTCTCCTTCTTGGTCAAATAGCCATTAGACAGCCTGGAGGTGTGTTTGGGGTCATTGTCCTGTTTAAAAATAAATGATGGTCCAACTAAACGCAAACCGGATGGAATAGCATGCCACTGCAAGATGCTGTGGTAGCCATGCTGGGTCAGTATGCCTTCAATTTTGAATAAATCCCCAACAGTGTCACCAGCAAAGCACCCCCACATCATCACACCTCCTCCTCCATGCTTCACGGTGGGAACCAGGCATGTAGAGTCCATCCGTTCACCTTTTCTGCGTCGCACAAAGACACGGTGGTTGGAACTAAAGATCTCAAATTTAGACTCATCAGACCAAAGCACAGATTTCCACTGGTCTAATGTCCATTCCTTGCGTTCTTTAGCCCAAACAAGTCTCTTCTGCTTGTTGCCTGTCCTTAGCAGTGGTTTCCTAGCAGCTATTTTACCATGAAAGCCTGCTGCACAAAGTCTCCTCTTAACAGTTGTTGTTGAGATGTGTCTGCTGCTAGAACTCTGTGTGGCATTAACCTGGTCTCTAATCTGAGCTGCTGGTAACCTGCGATTTCTGAGGCTGGTGACTTGGATAAACTTATCCTCAGAAGCAGAGGTGACTCTTGGTCTTCCTTTCCTGGGGCGGTCCTCATGTGAGCCAGTTTCTTTGTAGCGATTGATGGTTTTTGCAGCTGCACTTGGGGACACTTTCAAAGTTTTCCCAATTTTTCGGACTGACTGACCTTCCTTTCTTAAAGTAATGATGGCCACTCGTTTTTCTTTACTTAGCTGCATTTTTCTTGCCATAATACAAATTCTAACAGTCTATTCAGTAGGACTATCAGATGTGTATCCACCAGACTTCTGCACAACACAGCTGATGGTCTCAACCCCATTTATAAGGCCAGAAATCCCACTTATTAAACCTGACAGGGCACACCTGTGAAATGAAAACCATTTCTGGTGAATACCTCTTGAAGCTCATCAAGAGAATGCCAAAAGTGTGCAAAGCAGTCATCAAAGCAAAAGGTGGCTACTTTGAAGAACCTAGAACAGAATACATAATTTCAGTTGTTACACACTTTTTTGTTAAGTATATAATTCCACAGGTGTTAATTCATAGTTTTGATGCCTTCAGTGTGAATGTACAATTTTCATAGTCATGAAAATACAGAAAAATCTTTAAATGTGAAGGTGTGTCCAAACTTTTGGTCTGTACTGTATTTATTTATTTAAAGTTTATTTAGAGTGAAGTTTTTTTGTCAAGGGTGGGATAATTTTAACCCAAAAAGATTATGAACAAATTACATGCTATTTTGTCCAAAATGTATTCTAAACCCAAGGATAGCATAGGTGACAGAAAAGGCAGAGAGATGGAAAAAAAAACTAATACCAAAGATAAGTACATGGTTGCCATTAGTAATGACTCCAACACCACCGGTAGTGCTGGCAGCCACCTTCCTGGCAACAGTAGTGCCAAACGCAAGTTACATTTGGCCTCCTTTGCAAACTCTAGCAATTGGATTATTGGGGAAGAAGAAGAGGGCGTGATGGAGTAAATGCCTGATACCTTATCTCAATCGTAGCAGGATGATGTAGTCTCTGACAGAGACACTATCAGCTGGAATTAGCATGCTGCTCAGTCCACCACCTCCTCCTCAATAATAGTTAATATAGTACATAGAATAATTTACAGTTTCTATTCAGCCTCAAAGTCCCCTAAACCACTATGGTACTAGTACCTGAGTCAGGGCAAACCTTGGAGTGGGAAATAGGCGTAGGAAGGGGGGAAGTGGGAATCGCTGGCAATTTCACACATGAGATACCTGTCAGCCAAATCATGGATGATGATGATGATGAAAACCTGGGAACCAGACAGGGGTGATGACGAGTTGAGGTTATCAGAGGAAGAGGCTGCTTGCATTGGTGATAAACAGCACACGCGACGTGAAACATCCTCTGGGGTCAAATCAGCTCTTCCTGTGGTGAGCACTGGAGCAGGAAATCCAGCATGTGCTGCTATTGGAGAAGGCTCTACAACACCTGAAATGTCAGGTTGCAATGGTGGTGAGTCATATGTGTGAGGTTCTTGTGTTTGGCAGTTCTTTTGCATGTTGGGGCATGTCCTAGTTCAGCAGGTACCCACAACATATTTTCACGCCACAGCAATATTCTACTACCGTTTGCATGTTGACACAAGATGATTCTTTGCCAGACTGCAGGCTCTGCAACAGGAAAATAAGTCGTAGATGCCTCAGTTCTTATAGACTAGGAACTACATCTCTCCATGAAGCAACATCCCTTCTTAATTTGGCAAAGTCAAGCTAGCCAGCAATCAGAGCAAATTTCAAGCTATCCTCTTCCCTCTTCTCACCGTGCTCGTCTTTCAATCAGCCAAGCCACACCCTCAAGTAGCATTTGTTTGCTGTCATCATCACCAAGATCATCATTGCCATTTTCTTTTACTCTGAAAACACCTTCTCCTACTACTCCTCCATTGAAATGACAAACATCCATCACCAGTTGTGTGTCAAAGAAATAATCAACTGCTGCTAGCAATCCACTGGTTTGTCAACTAGCCTAGCATTTTGTCAAGATGATGGTGGTGCAGTTGCTGCCTTAACAGCTAGTGGATTCTTCTGCCTTTTATGAAGATACCAAACCACCATTATTTCTCACAGAAAGGGATGACAATTTTTGTTTTCACATGCATGAGAATGTAGGCCGCCCTCTGGACTCTGGTTTTTGAGCTTCAAAGTGCACTGAACTATAAATAAAGGGGTAAAAAGGTGTCACGTTACTGGCGATACAGGACTGGAAGTCAGTGGCCGGAGCAGAAGTGTGCAGGTGAGCGGACAAAGGAAGGACTTCTGGAAGTGCCGTATATGGCGGTGGTGGTTCACTATGTTGGCAGATGCCGGAGCCCGCCCGAGCACGGGCCGGCCGAGATCACACACAAGCACCAAGTCCGTTTAGGTGAATAGAGTTGGAGGTAGGAACAGCAGGGTTTCCACAAGAGACAGGAAGATGTCAGCAGAACACCTTCCAGATCAGGAGCTCAGATAATGCTTCACTCAGTTAGACTGAGCACCACAACATACTCAGCATCAGGAAGCTGCACAGGGCCAGGTATATATAGCAGGTCCAATCAGTCTTAATCAGGGCGAGAGCAATCAGCAGGGCAGGTGATGATCTCTATCCAATCAGTCTCAATCAGGGAGGGAACAATCAGCAGGGCAGGTGATGATCTCTATCCCAGACGAAGTTCATAGGGTTTCAGGCTGAAGTTATTCAAGTTCCGAAATAGCACCACAGCACGGGAACAGACCAGCAAGCCATGGTTCACAGGTTCAAATCCTAACAAAAGGACTTGGGAGCTTCCATGTGATTAATTTGTTACGCTGAGGTTAGAAATACTACTGGTGGGTGCCGATCCTGCTGATGAGCACAGCCATAGTAGGAGAAAAGGAAGGACTTGCTTTGGCACTCCAAAAAGGTAAAATCTCAACGTTTATTTAAGCCATTTTTTAAATAGGGGAAATTAAAAACACCTGACGCGTTTCAGGCGTGGTAGTTGTGCCTTTAGTCATAGGATATCTAAAAGAAAATGAAGGCTAGTATAAGTAGAGGGAAAGATCCAATCAAAATAAGGAGAGGAAGATTACATGAAAAATCAGCAGCTGTGCAAACACAAGATGACAGTAATGCATTAATTGAAATACACAAAATTAATATACAGTCATGGCCAAAAGTTTTGAGAATGACACAAATATTATATTTTCACATGATCTGCTGCCCTCTGGTTTTTATGTGTGTTTGACAGATGTTTTTATCACAGACAGAAATATAATTGCAAACATATGAGAAACAAAAGCTTATACTGACAGTTAGAATGAGTTAATGCAGCAAGTCAATATTTGCAGTGTTGACCCTTCTTCTTCAGGACCTCTGCAATTCTCCCTGGCATGCTCTCAATCAACTTCTGGACCAAATCCTGACTGATAGCAGTCCATTCTTGCACAATCAATGCTTTCATTTTGTCAGAATTTTTAGGTTTTTGTTTGTCCACCCGTCTCTTGATGATTGACCACAAGTTCTCAATGGGATTAAGATCTGGGGAGTTTCCAGGCCATGAACCCAAAATCTCTATGTTTTGTTCCCTGAGCCATTTAGTTATCACCTTTGCTTTATGGCAAGGTGCTCCATCATGCTGGAAAAGGCATTGTTGATCGCCAAACTGCTCTTGGTGTCATGTATAGTGTACAGTTCCTATAGCGTCTTGTGCTTGGGTGCGAGGAAAACACAGGAGACATAGGTTGAAATGAAATGACTTGTATTACTTCATACAAGCATGCTGAAAAGTTCACACAGTTTGCAGGAACAGCGACAGGAGACACAGCAGGCCAGAGTAACTTCAAGCACTACAATAAATCTCCAAAGCAGGTTCAGGATCTCTTCTCTGTACCGTAATTCCTCTGCAAACATGGATTCACCAAACAGCAGGTTTCCAGAGTCCAAAAGTGTTCCAAGGTTCCTCAGTAGGGAATAGCTGGAGTACAAGTCCAAGGCTTCCAGGAGTCAGGTCACAGACTGACTGAGGCTTGATTCAGGAGCACTGATTGTTCAGCTGAGGCTGCTTAAGAAGCAAGAGGGAAGAATCAGGGCGGGAACATGAAAACTGGAAACTCCATATTAACTGAGGGCAAGAGCTGCAGAAAGACAGAAAGCAAAATGGCCGACGGAAAACTGAGTTTCAAGGAACATGTCAACAGAGACAAAGAACCTTACATTACTCCCCCTTAGGGACAACCTCCGGATGACCTCAGACCAGGCTTGTCAGGGTACCTCTGATGAAACTGGCGGAGCAGGCGAGGAGCATTTACATTATTGACTGGTTCCCATGAGTTGTCCTCCACTGGGTAGCCCTGCCATTTAATCAAATATTGCAACTGATTTCTGTACAACCTGGAATCTAGAATCCTTTCCACCATAAATTCTTCCTGACCATCGACCAGCACTGGGTCAGGGCAAGGAGAAGAACGTCCAGGAAACGTATTGGGTGTTGCAGCCTTTAGTAGGGATACATGAAAGACAGGGTGGATTCTCATAGTTCTGGGCAGTTGAAGACGACAAGCAACAGCACTTATAATCTTATTGATCTTATAAGGTCCAATGTACTTATGTCCCAATTTAGACGATGGAATCTTTAATTTAAGATTTCTGGTTGACAGCCAGACCAAATCTCCTACCTTGAAAGCTGGTGCAGGTTTACAAAATTTATCTGCTGCTTTCTTGTACCTTTCCTGAGACAATTCTAGATTTTCCTTTAGAAGATCCATATTCTTTTGTAAAGAAGTGATTCTTTCAGCCACTGCCGGCAAGGGCGTATCTATGGGAAATCGAGGAAGAATGTTAGGATGATAACCTAGATTGGAGTAAAAAGGAGACTGCTTAGTGGAGGCGCTCTGAGAGTTGTTATAAGAGAACTCAGCCAGTGGAAGTAGATCCACCCAATCATCCTGTAGGTGGCAGATAAAACAGCGGAGATACTGCTCCAGGGTCTGATTGGTTCGTTCTGTCTGTCCATTAGTCTGGGGATGAAAAGCAGAAGAAAGGTTTACTTTAATGTCCAATGCTGCACAGAAATTTTGCCAAAACCTTGAAGTGAATTGCACCCCTCGATCCGAAATGACCTCATCCGGTACTCCATGTAATCGAAACACATTCTTAATCATCAAGTCTGATGTCTGTTTTGCAGTGGGTAAGCCGACAGAAGGGATAAAATTAGCTGCCTTTGTTAGACGGTCAACCACCACTAGAATGGTGTTCTTCCCTTGAGAGGTTGGTAACTCCACAATGAAGTCCATAGAAATGGATCCCCACGGGCGGGACGGGGTGGGAAGAGGTTGCAACAGACCAGTTGGTGAGGAGCGAGGTGTTTTGCATCTTGCACAGACTTCACATGAAGTGACATAGTTTAAGACATCTTTCCTGTAAGTGGGCCACCAAAAGAAACGAGAAAGAAATTCTTGTGTCTTTAGAATTCCCCTATGCCCGGCTATCTTGGAATCGTGGATGAGTTGCAATACTCTCAATCTGACTGTTTCAGGTATATACAGACGTTGTCCCTGAATCCATACACCATTCTTAAAGACAAGACTTACGTCCCTTGGGGGTTGAGCCAACAAAGAATCCGCATGGTATGCTTCCTTGATGTCCTTAAGTAGGTCTTGATTATGAATCACTCCCAGGAATCTAGAGTCAGGAAGAATAGTCTTAGGAGGAGTAAGTGGACGTGTCTCTGCTGAATGAATCCTAGAGAGTGCATCAGCCTTTCCATTGCGCGATCCTGGTCTATAAGAAATGACAAAATTAAATTGGTTTAGGAAAAGATTCCAGCGAGCCTGGCGAGGAGTCAGGCACTTAGCCGACCTGATAAATTCAAGGTTACGATGGTCTGTCAGGACGACTATTTGCTGTGCAGCTCCCTGAAGAAGGTGTCTCCATTCTTTGAAGGCGGCAATAATGGCCAACAATTCTCTATTGCCCACATCGTAGTTCCTCTCAGCCGAAGACAACTGCTGGGAAAAGAAGGCACAGGGATGCAAGACATTCTTCTCACCTGTTCTCTGAGAGAGTATAGCTCCAACGGCACAGTCTGAAGCATCCACCTCTATTATGAAGGCAAGCTCGGGGTTGGGATGTACTAAGATAGGTGCGGTGGTAAATTTATCCTTTAAACAGGAAAATGCTTCCTGAGCTTGCGGGGTCCAGGAGAACCTAGACTGTTTCCGGGTAAGTTGGGTGATAGGTGACACTACCTCAGAAAAATTCTTAATGAAACGTCTATAGAAGTTGGCAAACCCGATGAAACGCTGCACCTCCTTCACATTTCTAGGAATTGGCCAATCCTTGATGGCTTGGGTCTTGCTTCCATCCATACTAATCCCTTGCGTAGATAGTACATACCCCAGAAATTGAATTTCAGTCCTATGGAATTCACATTTTTCAAGTTTGATGTAGAGATGGTTTTGTCTTAGGCATTCTAAGACCATTCTCACATGTCCATGATGTTCCTCTGTGGAGTTAGAAAAAATTAGAATATCATCAAGATAAATCACCACAAATGTATCTAGGAGATCCCTGAAGATATCATTCACGAAGTGTTGGAAAGTGGCTGGGGCGGTACTCAGACCAAAAGGCATAACTAGATATTCAAATAGTGTTGAGCGATATTGCTCGATATCTAAAAATATCGTATCGAAATTGTATCGCCGATAGCACTAAATATCGTCGATATCCGATTTCGATAGCGGAAGTCCCATGTAAGTCTATGGGAACAAAATATCGAAATTAAAAAAAACCATTCTTGCCTTGTTGGTTAATTGTACATGAAGGAAAACAACAAAGACTAATGTAGAATGTATTGGGGGAGGTTGAGGAGACAATAAAGGCATACATGTTTAACCCAATGCATTGGAATAGCATTAATATATATTTTTTTGGAAATACGTTTGGATTGACTAACAAATTGACAATGTTGTTAACCTTTTTTCTATTTTGGCAAATATGTATGTTTCACAACTTCCATGCTCTTCACCTTTTTAACTTTTGCCAGTGCCACACTTTCTCCTTCATAATCTTCAGCAGCAGCATCATCTTTCTCATCAAATTATTCTTCATCTTCACCTTCTTAATCTTCTTAAACTTCTTGCTATTCATGTTTTTGTTTACATTACTCATATTGTTATTATTAAACTAATTAATCTTCTTCATATTCAAATTCTTCATCTTCTTCCTCTTCATCTTCTTCATCATATTCTTATTTGTGACAGAGATTCCTGTACTTGTAATCTGTAAAAGTATGAATTGTTCATCCTTCCGTTCTTGCTATCACAAAAGATTTAAATTACAACAGTATTTGTCCGTGTTCAGTTTAGCCTGCAGCAGCAGGCATTTTCCAGGGGCACCACGAGGAGGAACGGACTCACCCCCATACACTGCTTAGTCTTCTTCTGCTTAGAATTTAGAGCATATATTTTGCTCTTCATTTTGGTCTTATACTTCATGTTCTTCTGTTTTTTGATCTTTTGCTTATTGTTCTTCTGTCTCTTGTTCTGTATCTTGTAGTTTGTCTTAACCTTCTTTGTCCTGTTGGTGATCTTCTTCTGGGTAATCTTTTATTTTTTCTTTGTGATGGTGTTCAGGCTGGTTGGCTTCATGCTCGTCGTCCTTGTTGTCGTCATCTTCTTCTGGGTGGTCTTTAATGTCGTCTAATTTCCGAGAAACAGCTGACGTTACTGGAACCCTGACGGGTATCAGATGGAGCAAGAGACAATGGAAGTAACGAGGACCAGCTGACTGTGCTGGACCCCGGACGGGTAGCAGAAGGAAAAGAGGCAATGTCACAACCGAGTACCAGCTGACGTTACTGTGACACGGTTACTAAGCAGGAGGTACCTGTGCTCCAAAGCACTACCAAGGACCAGCAGACGTTGCTGGAACTCGGATACGGAGATGGAGGCACCTAGGCCAAAGGCACTGGGGAGAACCACTTGACGGTACTGGACCCCAGACGGGTAGCAGAAGGAAAAGAGGCAATGTCACAACCGAGTACCATGACATTACTGTGACACGGTTACTAAGCAGGAGGTACCTGTGCTCCAAAGCACTACCAAGGACCAGCAGACGTTGCTGGAAATCGGATACGGAGATGGAGGCACCTAGGCCAAAGGCACTGGGGAGAACCACTTGACGGTACTGGACCCCGGATGGGTAGAAGAACGCACCCATGAAAATGTAAGTTGACAGGACGCAAGCCGTCCGCAGTTACCGAATCACACAGTCCTACAGTGGGTGCTTATCCTATTGTCACAATGGAAACCGCCTTTATTTACATATCCCACAGCACACATAGGAATCACCTAAACTGCAGGCACCATAGAGTCGGCTAACCCGAATGCAACACGACAGCACAACTTATTGGAGGATAATTGACGTTCACACTGCCAGGAAACAGCTGTCGTGCTGTAACCAGGCTGGCCAGGAGTCAGTACCCCTGCCAATTACTTACGAGCAACAAATGGCGGTGTTGTAGCCCAGGGAGTACAGTTCAGGTGGTAGAAAGATGAACATAACAGGAGACATGGAAAACGTTGCCAAACAGTTATTTAATCTGAAAACGGACAGGCAAATTCAGGTGAGATCCATGCCTTGTTCATTTTCAGAAAAGTAAGCCGGTCTACATTCTCTGAGGATAGTCGCATGTGACGGTCTGTTACTACACCACCTGCAGCACTAAAGACACGCTCAGATAATACACTGGCAGCAGGGCAAGCCAGCACCTCCAATGCATACTGGCTAAGCTCTGGCCATGTATCCAACTTAGAGACCCAAAATTTGAAAGGGGAAGAGGCATCTGGGAGTACACTTAGAGGGAAAGCCAAGTAGTCTGTCACCATCTTACGGAAACGTTTCTTCCTGGTGACTGGAGCCGTCTCGGATGGTGTAGACCTTGCTGGCGCTGTCACAAAACTTTGCCACATTTGTAACATACAGTTCTTGCCCTGTGCAGAGGCGCTGCTTCTGCTCCCTCTTGTTGTAGAGGTGTCTACACTGCCTCGACGCACAGAGCTGCTTTGTAAAGCAGCAGCAGTAGCAGCAGCAGCAGCTCTCTCGGCTGGAATGTACAACAGTATGGATTGCACCAGTGTGTCTTGGTACTCCTGCATTTTACGGTCCCGGTTCACCGGTGTGATGAGGGTTTGTAAATTGTCCCGGTAGAGAGGGTCTAGGAGGGTGTACACCCAATAATCTGACGGGCTGAGAATGTGGGCGATGCGGCGGTCGTTTCTCAGGCACTGAAGCATGAAATCAACCATGTGCTGCAGACTCCCAACTGGCCAACAAAGGCTGTCCTCTGGAAGAGGCGTCATCTCTGTCTCCTCTGCATCACCCCACTCTCGCTCTACATACTGACTAGAGCATTGTGTACCTCCCTCTGTAGGGATTTCTTCCTCCTCCAATGACTCCTCCTCCTCCTCCTCATCCTCCTCACAAAGTGAGCCCTGCCCAGCCCTTTGTGAGGAACGACGTTGCGCTGACTGTCCTGAAGGTAATTGAATTTGTGACTCCTCATCCTCCACCTCTTTCAAAACCTCTTCCTTTAGTGCTTTCAGTGATTTCTGAAGCAGGCAGATAAGGGGTACAGTCATGCTGACTAGTGCATCATCTGCACTCGCCATCCGCGTTGAGACATCAAACGCACGCAAAACGTCGCAGACGTCGTTCATAGAGGCCCACTCAGTAGTGGTGAAGTGTGAACGGCGCAAATTGCGAGTTGATTGCGCCTGTTGCAGCTGATACTCCATTACTGCTGGCTGCTGCTCACACAACCGCTCCAACATATGTAACGTGGAATTCCACCTGGTGGGTACGTCACATATGATGCGATGTTCAGGAAGGCGAAATCTGACTTGCAGAGCTGCAATGCGCGATCTGGCCATGCTGGAACGTCGCAAGTGAGCGCACTCTAGGCGGACCTTGTGCAGCAGTGCATCAAGATCCGGATAGTCCCTCAAAAACCTCTGCACGACCAAGTTGAGCACATGTGCCAGACATGGTATGTGAGTGAGGTTGCCAAAGCCCAGAGCTGCCACCAGATTTCGGCCATTGTCACACACTACCAAGCCTGGCTGGAGATTAGCTGACAAAAACCACACATCGCTCTCCTGCTTGATGGCATCCCAGAGCTCCTGCGCTGTGTGGCTTCGATTCCCCATGGGAATTAATTTCAGTACGGCCTGTTGACGTTTGGCAACGGCTGTGCTCATATCGGTCGCAACAGGTAAGCGTTCACGGGTCCATGTGGAGGTATACCGTGACGGCTCGTGCAGCGATGATTCTGAGGAACTGGAGTAGGAGGAGGAATCAATGTGCACAGACTGGATTCCTGCAATCCTTGGAGTTGGCAGAACACGTACAGCGCCACTGGCAAGATCTGTACCCGGCTCCACAACATTGACCCAATGGGCAGTGAGGGAAAGGTATCGTCCTGGCCATGGGTACTGGTCCACGCATTGGTGGTCAGGTGGCCCCTGCTACTGACGGCGTTTAGTAGCGCATGTTTAATGTTTCCCTCGACATGTTTTTGCAGAGCAGGGACAGCTTGCCTGCTGAAATAAAATCGGCTTGGCACATTATATTGTGGGACTGCCAATGCCATAAAGTTCCTGAAACTGTCAGTCTCCACCAGCCTGAATGACAGCATTTCAAGGGACAGGAGTTTTGCAAGGCCAGCATTCAGAGCCTGTGCTCGTGGATGGTTTGCCGAATATGGCTGTCTTTTATCCCATGCCTGTGTTACCGATGGCTGTTTTTTGTTCTGGGAGTGTGACGATGACTGTGAACTTGCTGCAGTGGGTGGAATAACAGTTTCTCTATGGACAACAGTGACCGAGGTTCTTCCATGGAGATCCTGTGAGGAAGCCGAAACAGGTGTGTGAGAGCTGGAGGTAGAGGCTCGAACATGACCTAAAGATGTAGGTGCTGCTGTAGGTTGGCCTACATCTCCAGTGTGTCTTTGGAACTCAGCTACGTGCTTTGTCCGTACATGTGTCCACATATTTGTGGTATTCAGGTCCCTGATATTTTTACCTCTTTTAACTTTTTGCTTACACAGCTTGCATTGAACATAGCAAATATCATGTACAAGTCTGTCAAAAAAGGACCACGCAGTGCAAGTCATGGGAGCGCCAATTTTGACAGTTCTAAGAGAACTGCTCCCAACAGGTGCCAAACTGGAGGCTACAGGCAAGCGAGTCTGCAGCCTACCTCTCCCTCCTCTTTGTACCGTTGGGACAATCTCTTCCTCAGAGCTGCTCCCACCACCTTCCTGTTGCTCACGCCATGTTGGGTCTCGGACTTCATCATCTCCACTACCCTCTTCCAACACCTGCTGCTGTTGGATGGTCTGGGCAGCACCATGCTCCACAAAACCTGGCACCTGAGTCTCATCATCATCATAAGATGCGTTCTGCGGTGTGCTGTCCATCGGCACTGGCTCACCCGCCTCTTCAGATTGAGAGAGACACAGCTGTTGCGCATCACTGCATACTCCCTCTTCTTCAAATTGCAGAATGCTGCTTGCCTGTGCCCGTGTTTGCGAGCCAACAGATTCTGAGAACAGAAGCAGAGACTCAGCTGGCTCCTGTACAGAACTCTCTGACTGCCTTGGCAATTTGACAGGCGGTGAACAGACAGATGGTTGCTCAACAGTGTTGTGTTCCTGAGAGGAGGTGGAAGGAATTGAAGTCGATGCATTGGCTGCCATCCAACCAACAACGGCTTCAATTTGTTCTTCCCGCAGCAGGGGGGCACGCCGAGCTCCTACCAAAGTGCGCATAAAGGAACGCTCACGGGGATAAATGGTGGATGCTGTGTCACTGAGGGCGGCAGCAGACACAGAATCCCACGTCCTCTCCCTGCTGAAACTCCACGGCCACGACCACGTGCCTTACTCACTGACTTCTTCATCTTGGTAGATTGATAAAGAAAGTCAGAAAAGTTATAAGGCCTAAGTGTGGTTATTACGCAGAGACTCAAGTGAACACTGAAACACAATTGTTCACAATCTGTGAAAGGCTACTCCTTTGTCTACTTCTATAGTGTTTGCAACCAATGTATTGGATACGGATGGAAGCGCGTCACACTAATAGTTAAATTGCATGGAGCTGCAAGAATTACACTGAAGGAAAAAAAAAATAGTCTGTGAGTGACAGGTGCAGATGCCTACAGACAGCGTTGCATGCAGAGCAAACTGCAGCGTCACCTGCACTCACACACACCTTGCAGAGCTGTTAAAACAACACTGCAGGCAAAAGGAAGCTTTACACAGCGGTTGGTGCTAGCCTGCCTACAGCACAGTACACTAAATCGCAATCTCTAACTGTCCCTCAGAGTCAGCACAGTAGCGTTCTGTCCCTTACTGAATTCACAGCACAGTGACGCTAAAATGGCGGCGGCGCCTTTTATACACTGAAGAAAAAAAAAAAAGAGTCTGTGAGTGACACGTGCAGATGCCTACAGACAGCGTTGCATACAGAGCAAACTGCAGCGTCACCTGCACTCACACACACCTTGCAGAGCTGTTAAAACAACACTGCAGGCAAAAGGAAGCTTTACACAGCGGTTGGTGCTAGCCTGCCTACAGCACAGTACACTAAATCGCAATCTCTAACTGTCCCTCAGAGTCAGCACAGTAGCGTTCTGTCCCTTACTGAATTCACAGCACAGTGACGCTAAAATGGCGGCGGCGCCTTTTATAGTGCATTCTGACATCATTTCAGCATCCAATCACAGCCATGCCATTAGTTAACATGACCGCAGCAGTACAGGATGTGCCCACACTTCTTAGGATTCCTCATTGGCTGACTAAAATCACATTGCCTCGCAAAGAATTATGGGAACTTCCGATTACGGTATTCGATAAGACGAAAATATCGAAACGAATTATCGAAAGGCCGATAGAGCTAATATCGGCCGATAGCCGATATTTGCATTATCGTATCGCTCAACACTATATTCAAAGTGTCCATAGCGTGACCTGAAAGCAGTCTTCCATTCATCCCCAGGTCTAATACGGACCAAGTTATAGGCCCCACGGAGATCCAGTTTAGAGAAAATTTTGGCATGCCGCACTCTCTCCAACAACTCAGGGATTAAAGGCAATGGATAACGGTTTCTAATAGTAACCTTATTGAGTTCCTATAGTCTATGCAGGGTCTCAGAGATCCATCTTTCTTCTTCACAAAGAAGATGGGTGCACCTGCGGGAGATGAAGAAGGGCGTATGAAGCCCTTGGCTAAATTTTCGTCTATATAATCCTTCAAAGCTTTTAGCTCGGGCCCCGCTAGGGGGTAGATCTTACCAAAAGGTATCTCGGCTCCAGGCAATAATTCAATTGGACAATCATATGGACGGTGAGGAGGAAGCTGATCAGCGTTCTTCTTGTCACATAAATCCACATAGTCCTGGTATACAGCTGGTAGTTCAGGGACTGACATGGTTCCTTTAGGAACAGAGCAAGCTGAAACTCCTTGACTCATCTGTTTCTCCGGAAAGTGTAATTCCTTGGTCTCCCAGTTAATCGTAGGATTCTGCGCCTGCAGCCATGGTAGCCCTAGAATAATGGGAAAGTGGGGAGAAGAGATAAGCAAAAAAGACATTTTCTCCTGATGATCTTTACCCATAAGGACCCTCAAAGGCTCTGTTTCTTGATCCACTGGTCCAGAAGTCAGTAGAGAGCCATCCACAGTCTCCATCTGTACTGGAGTAGCCTTCTTCAATGAACGTACCCCCTGTTTCAGAGCAAAGGAGATATCCATAAAATTTCCACTTGCTCCTGAGTCGATCATAGCAGAGCTAGACACCCAGACTGAGTCAACCCAGAGTTTGATGGAAAGGAAGCAATGAGAATTGTTTCTTTTACAACTCAGCTGGGACACCGCTGAGGAAACTTGAAAAATTGCAGCGTTTATACCGTCATCGTCCCCAGAACTAACAGAGTTTAAGTCCGAGAAATCAAGATCTCTTGCAGCAGATCTCTCTGGAGCCTGAGGCTCGGACATGACAGAGCTCCTCTCGCAACACTCACAGTGAATGACTGCTGCAGTAGTCTTACGAGAACGGCTGGGGCAGTTTATAATGAAGTGCCCTGACTTACCACAGTAGAAACATAGATTTTCCTTTATACGATGTTCTTTGCGTGCATCACTAACCCGTCTTTGTAAAGAGTCCACCTGCATGGGTTTAGGTTCTGGTTCCCTTGTGATCCTACTCAAAGGTTCCTTAGCTGAGGAGGGAGGTAGTAAAAGGTTAGTGCGATTATTTTCGAACCATCTCTCTTGTCTGCGTTCAGTCAGACGAGCATCAATACGGATACAATAGTTAATAAAGTCACCTAATGCAGTGGGAGGGTCGGCACGAGCAAGTTCATCCTTAATCAGTGGAGACAACCCTTTCCGAAAATAGATTTTTTAGCAGAAGTGTCCCAAGTGGTATCAAGAGCCCATCTCCTGAAATCCAGGGCATATTCGGCTACTGAACGCTTACCTTGGCGCAAAGTTAACATGGCTGCTTCAGCTGTTGCACCTCGATTGGGGTCATCAAACACCTGCCCCATGGCTGAAATAAAAGCATCAAGGTGATTCAAACAATCATCCTCAGTCTCAATCAGAGGGTTTGCCCACATCAAAGCCTTATTGGTAAGCAACATGATTATAGTAAGCACTTTGGATCGTTCAGTGGGAAATTGTGAAGCATGTGCAGAGAAAAATAAATTGCATTGATTAATAAATCCCCTGAATTTCTCACGTTCACCGCCAAAACGAAAAGGAGGTAATTTGAGGATCCCAGAACTCGGGGTTATGGCAGGAGCCTGGGCTCGTTCCTCTAGAGCCTCAATCCTGGCTCGCAATTCCTGGGTAGTCTGTCCAAACACTTGCAAATTATGATTAGTGAGGTCCTGTAGGCTTGCAAAACGGGTTTTTAAAGTCTGTACATCTGAAAGGATTGTATCAGTCACTCCGCAAAGTTCCTTTATGCGGGCCTCCATCTTCCAGATCTTTTAAGGCAGAAGTGCTGGAAGAGGAAAGGAAAAAAAAAACCAATAGTGTTTACCTGTGGTAACACTCCAGAGTAAAATTTTAAGGGAATGCGCTCACCTGGAATGGTTGTGAGAAGCCACAACCACTGTCATCACATAAGGTATTAAACGGACATCTGATATCCACAGTCACAGCAGACACGGCTTTCCCAGACCCAGCAGACACTAAACATTGGCTCCTGAATCTTGTCATGTATAGTGTACAGTTCCTATAGCGTCTTGTGCTTGGGTGCGAGGAAAACACAGGAGACATAGGTTGAAATGAAATGACTTGTATTACTTCATACAAGCATGCTGAAAAGTTCACACAGTTTGCAGGAACAGCGACAGGAGACACAGCAGGCCAGAGTAACTTCAAGCACTACAATAAATCTCCAAAGCAGGTTCAGGATCTCTTCTCTGTACCGTAATTCCTCTGCAAACATGGATTCACCAAACAGCAGGTTTCCAGAGTCCAAAAGTGTTCCAAGGTTCCTCAGTAGGGAATAGCTGGAGTACAAGTCCAAGGCTTCCAGGAGTCAGGTCACAGACTGACTGAGGCTTGATTCAGGAGCACTGATTGTTCAGCTGAGGCTGCTTAAGAAGCAAGAGGGAAGAATCAGGGCGGGAACATGAAAACTGGAAACTCCATATTAACTGAGGGCAAGAGCTGCAGAAAGACAGAAAGCAAAATGGCCGACGGAAAACTGAGTTTCAAGGAACATGTCAACAGAGACAAAGAACCTTACACTTGGAGGGTTGGGAGAAGTTGCTCATGGAGGACATTCTGGTACCATTCTTTATTTATGGCTGTGTTTTTAGGCAAGACTGTGAGAGAGCCGATTCCCTTGGCTGAGAAGCAACCCCACACATGAATGGTTTCAGGATGCTTAACAGTTGGCATGAGACAAGACTGGTGGTAGCGCTCACCTTGTCTTCTCCGAATGAGGCGTTTTCCTGATGTCCCAAACAATCGAAAAGGGGATTCATCAGAGAAAATAACTTTACCCCAGTCCTCAGCAGTCCACTGCCTGTACATTTTGCAGAATATCAGTCTGTCCATGATGTTTTTTCTGGAGAGAAGTGGCTTCTTTGCTGCCCTCCTTGAGACCAGGCCTTGCTCCAAGAGTCTCCGCCTCACAGTGTGTGCAGATGCACTCACACCTGCCTGCTGCCATTCCTGAGCAAGCTCTGCACTGCTGGTAGCCCGATCCCGCAGCTGAAACACTTTTAAGAGACGGTCCTGGCGCTTGCTGCTCTTTCTTGGGCGCCCTGGAGCCTTTTTGGCAACAATGGAACCTCTCTCCTTGAAGTTCTTGATGATGTGATAGATTGTTGACTGAGGTGCAATCTTTCTAGCTGCGATACTCTTCCCTGTTAGGCCATTTTTGTGCATTGCAATGATGACTGCATGTGTTTCTTTAGAGATAACCATGGTTAACAGAAGAGAAACAATGATGCCAAGCACCAGTCTCCTTCAGTGGTGTCATTCTTACTTAATCATGACAGATTGATCTCCAGCCATGTCCTCATCAACACCCACACCTGTGTTAATGGAGCAATCACTGAAAAGAGGTTAGCTGGTCCTTTTAAGGCAGGGCTGCAATGATGTTGAAATGTGTTTTGGGGGATAAAGTTCATTTTCTAGCCAAATATTGACTTTGCAAGTAATTGCTGTTAAGCTGATCACTCTTTATAACATTCTGGAGTATATGCAAATTGCCATTAGAAAAAGTGAAGCAGTAGACTTTGTAAAAATTAATATTTGTGTCATTCTCAAAACTTTTGTCCATGACTGTATATAAAACAGATCATTTTTATAGTTCATACTATGGGGATATGTGGTATTAATGTGCAGTATCCAATATTCTTCTCTGACAGTAAGATGTCTTTGCCAGTATATGACTTCCTCCGAGCCAAAAAATGCAAAATAAGTGAGGTCCCCTTTGTGAATGGACGAAAAGTTTTAGTTGCTCCTGAATAAGTGCTATTCTTATTGTGGATGTTTGATATGTGTTCAGCAATTCTTTTTTTAAGCTTCTTTGTGGTACGTACAATGTGTCTTACTTGACATGATGAACAAGTAATACAATATACAACATATTTGGTGTGGCAATTTACGAAAGAGGTAACATTGTAACTTGTAGTGGGGGATATTGTAATGGAACGAGTTCTATCAAGTGCATATTATTATTATTATTATTATACATTTATATAGCGCCATTTAGTCTATGGCACTTTACATATGAAAAGGGAAAAATATAGACAGGTACAATAAACATGTGCTAGACAAGGGACACACAAGTACAGAAGGAGAGAGGACCCTGCCCGCGAGGGCTCACAGTCTGCAGGGCTGGGTGAGAATACACTAGGAAAGGGTAGAGCTGGTCGTGCGATGGTTCAGTAGACTGAGGATCATTTCAGGTTGTAGGCTTGTCGGAACAGGTGGGTCTTCAGGTATTTCTTGAAGGTCTCCGTTGTTGGTGAAAGTCTGATGTTTTGCGGCAGGGAGTTCCAGAGTATGGGGGAAGCCCGGGAGAAGTCTTGTATGCGGTTGTGGGAAGAAGAGATGAGTGGGGAGTCGAGAAGGAGATCTTGAGAGGATCGAAGATTGCGTGTAGGTAGGTAGCGGGAGACCATGTCACAGATGTATGGAGGAGAAAGGTTGTGGATGGCTTTGTATGTCATGGTTAGGGTTTTGAACTGGAGCCTCTGGGCAATAAGAAGCCAGTGAAGGGCCTGGCATAGGGGGGAGGCTGGGTAATAGCGGGGAGACAGGTGGATTAGTCGGGCAGCAGAGTGTAGGATGGACTGGAGTGGTGCCAGAGTGCTAGAGGGGAGGCCAGACAGTAGGAGGTTGCAGTAGTCGAGGCGGGAGATGATAAGGGCGTGTACTAGTGTTTTTGTGGTTTCATGGTTGAAGAATGCGCGGATCCAGGAAATATTTTTGAGTTTGAGGCAGCAGGAGGTGGCGAGGGCTTGGATATGTGGTTTGAAAGAGAGGGCAGAGTTGATGATCACCCCAAGGCACCGAGCATGCGGGATTGGGGAAAGCGAGCAGCCATTGACATTGATGGATAGGTCTGGTGGAGGGGCAGAATGAGGTGGGGGAAAGATCATGAATTCTGTTTTGTCCATGTTCAGTTTGAGAAAGCGAGCAGAAAAGAAGGCTG
Organism: Oophaga sylvatica; assembly: GCA_033576555.1. Classification (NCBI taxonomy): domain Eukaryota; kingdom Metazoa; phylum Chordata; class Amphibia; order Anura; family Dendrobatidae; genus Oophaga; species Oophaga sylvatica. The sequence continues at coordinate 344,256,537 of JARQOD010000001.1, forward strand.
AGATAGCAGACAGACACTGTGGGATATGGGTCAGTAGGGAGGTGAGGTCAGGTCCAGATAGGTAGATCTGCGTGTCATCGGCATAGAGGTGATACTGCAAGCCGTGGGATTCTATGAGCTGTCCCAGGCCGAAGGTGTAGATGGAGAAGAGTAGGGGTCCTAGGACTGAGCCTTGAGGAACACCGACAGACAGGGGGCGAGGTGAGGAGGTGGTGTGTGAGAGGGAGACACTAAATGTTCGTTAGGTATGATGAGATCCAGGATAGGGCCAAGTCTGTGATGCCAAGAGATGAGAGAATCTGTAGCAGGAGGGAATGGTCCACGGTGTCGAAGGCAGAAGACAGGTCCAGGAGAAAGAGGACAGAGTAGTGTCGCTTGCTCTTGGCGGTTAGCAGGTCGTTAGTGACTTAAGTTAGGGCAGTTTCAGTTGAGTGATGCGGTCGGAAGCCTGATTGTAACCGGTCAAAGAGGGAACAGAAGGAGAGGTGGGAGGACATTTCAAGATATACATGCTGTTCCAGTAGTTTTGAGGCGTAGGGGAGAAGAGGTATTGGGCAATAGCTAGACGCAGAGGATGGGTTGAGGGAGGGCTTTTTAGGATGGGTGTGATTGAAGCATGTTTGAAGGATGAAGGAAAGACACCATTTGTATATGTACAAACGTTGCATCTGTTACCTGCACATTTGTAGAACCGCTTTATTGATAGCCAATGACATGTCGGGGTAGATTGTCTTAAGAGGCTGGGCGATAGAAAGTTTCTATCTTTTTCTAGCAACATATCTAAGGGCTTTGTCAATAATTTTGCATAGAGTCTCATCTTGATTGATTACAGGAGATATAAAGTTTGTATCCTTTTCTAGCAACATATCTACGGCCTTTGTCAATAATTTTGCATAGAGTCTCATCTTGTTTGATTACAGGTAAGTATTTTAGAACAATTGTTTTTATATCATTTAAGTGTAGACTTTAAGGTATTGGAAAAGTAACTGGAAAGTGTTCATTATTGAAGGAAAGGTGTTTTTTGCATGGTGAGAAGAGTTTTAATTTATTTTAGATAGTATTGTGGACATGTTTGACATTGAGGCTGTTGTAACCTCTGTCAATTGGTCTTTTGCTGATGATAGCACTCTCTTGAATGAAAGTATTATGTGTGGTGCAGATACATGTGAAGGTAGTCCACATATCTCCCAAACCAACAAATATGACATAAGAATGGTTTACTGTCAGAGAAGATGTAAGCCTCCTCCCACCAAGACAAGTAAAGAACAGCGAGAGACAGGGATAACCTTGCGCACTTTAGAACTTAAAGAAAGAATTGAGAGTCAAACACCAAAAAATTGTGACCCAACAGATATAGCAAAGCTGAAATGATAAATTGTTTCAAATTCAATGAGTAATTGCTATATCTATTCAAATTCTGCTAAATAACAATGATAGCCAAATGATGGGGAGTGGTGGAATATAATTTCACAACATCGCATGTCAAGAACTTAAAGTCCTCATTCAATTTGAATTTTTCAAAGACTTTTAAAACAGTGGTAGTGTCCTTCAAGTATCCTGGAGTTCTTGTTACAAGGGGCTGAAGATGTTCATGGACCCATGGGCTCAAATTCTCGTTGAGTGAGCCAATTCCAGAGATAATTGGGAAAAGATAAGGTGGAAATACCCCTTTGTGGTTTTTTGGTAGCCCATGAAAAAAAGGCAAAATTGGGTAATCAGGTAGGAGCCATCTATAAAGTATGTTGTCTATAGCTCCCAGTCTTATACCCTCTTTTAGGTACTTTGATAGTTCATATTTAAACCCTACCATGCCTTTCAAATATGAACTAGCCAAGTGCCTATTTTTCATGGGCTACCAAAAACCCACTTATATGAAGAAATACAGGGCCCACGGCACTCTGGCATTCAACAGTCCAGCACTGGAGCTACCATGAGACCCAATAACTTGAACTCAGGTAACCTTCAGGTTACCAGAGTTCAAAGCCACCTGATGTTCCTGCAGCTGCGAGGCCTGGAAACCTTATATGAAACTTTGAGGGACTTTTTAAATAGGTAATTAAAAACAACGGCATGGGGTCCCTCCATTTTTGACAGCCAGCCAAGCTAAAGCAGACAGCTGGGGGATGGTATTCTCAGGCTGGTAAAGGGCCGTGGATATTGTCCCCTAGCCTAAAATAGCAGCCCGCACCAACCCTAGAAAAGGCGTATCTATTAGATGAGCCAATTCTGGCGAATTGCCCAGGTCTTCCCACTTGCCCCTTGGTGGTGGCAAGTGGCGTTCATATTTGTTTGGTTGATGTCACCTTTGTATTGTCCGGTGACATCAAGTCCACGGCTTAATAATGAAGAGGCGTGTACATTGTAAATAAACACACAGCCATAATAAAGTCCTTTCCTTTATTGGAAATAAAAACAAAACACACTTTTCCTTTTTTATTTAAAAATAACAAGCACAGTTATACTCAACTAATGCCCATTCCATTGAAGACCTCGTCCTGTAATAAAACGAAAATAAAAAAACAACAATATCTCTCACCTGTCTGTCATTCTGTCCCACGCCTTAGTTCATATCTGGGATAAACAGTTTTCAACCTGGACGGTGCCAGGATGTGACCATACAGGTTGAGAACCACTTAGGAATCGGCTGCTGCGAGTGCAGCATCAGTGACTAGCGGTGACTTCATTAAGGTTACCGTCTGTGACTGAGGCGCTGCGTTCCCAGCCTGGCCCCTGAACTGCTGTGACCTCAGTGAGATCACCACTAGTTCAGTGAGAAAAAGTCTCACAGTGCAGCACTGAGCTAACCCCAAAAATATGAACCCCACTTGCCAACAACGCAGGGCAAGTGGGTAGAGCCAGGTAAAGTGCCAGAAGCACCTCTCTTGGAGCGGCCACAGGCTGCTATTTTTAGGCTTGAGGGGCCAATATCCATGGCCCCTTACCAGCCTGAGAATATCAGCCCCCAGCTATTAGCTTTAGCTTGGCTGGTTGTGAAAAATGGGTGAGGAGGCACACGTATTTTTAAATTATTTATTTAACTAATTAAATAAACAGTGTGGGGACCCCTATCTCCTTGATAACCAGCCTTGCTAACGCTGACAGCTGAGGGCTGCATCCCACAGCTGTCAGTTTTGCCTGGCTGGTTATCAAAAATACAAAAATGTGAAGGTTGAACTGAACCTTAAAAGGTTCGCTCATCTCTATTCCTGATCAGAAGTAATCTTGGGAGCAATGATAGCTGGCACTGGGTAATTTGACAGCAGTATCATGACAATAGATACATGGATAGATTGATAGGTAACCTTATTTCTTTGCTAACAGTTGATTGCACTGATTCGTCCAATCAGCTGAGTCCTTCCACTGATGCCTAGCACTGTGTGAGTGCCTTGCATGGGGAGGCTGAAACAGGCAGAGGGTCTAGCAGACAAAACCAAAGAAGAAAAAAGAGGGATCTCTAATATGAAAGATTCTTAAGAGTCATCAGATCATACTGCAGAATAGTATCTGATCACAAGAGCCAAATAAAGAATTAAGAGGATTTATCATGAATAAATATGAATTTTATTGTACATACTAATTAATAGACAAAAAAATACAAAGGTGTTAAATTGAGATGTGAATAACAGCTAAAAGAGCCAGTGCTATACAAATAGATAGTAAATAATGCACTAGACAGAGAAACACGCGTCTCACAGCACAGCATGTCCGCAACAGATGGAAAAATAAATGGCAGTTGTTCACCAGGAGTTAACCAGGTCTGAACAGAGTCATGCATGTTATGCAAATATAAACAATTAACCTATGGATCGGTGAAATGGAACTTAGAAAAGATTAACTCATTATATCTACCTGGTTGTAGGTTAAAGATTGCAAACACAAGGGCCTTAGGTAAAAAGTATACAAGTGAAATGAAGTGTAATGGGGTATTACCTTGAGACATAGTAAATGTCACATGCAGGGGTGTCATTGAAGACGTGCAGGAGCCTCGACGCGCGTTTCACCGCCTACGGCTTCGTCAGGAGGTGTGATTTATTAAGAAGGGGGCAGGGGGTATAAGTATGAAGAGGTATGGACCCATCAGCGAATTGGCGCACAGCCAGTGTGATGCACCGCCCCATGACAGAGCGAACTGGTGCGCGCCATGGACGATGGGAGGGAGGACTTGTGTCATCACTTCGCATCGCCATAGCAATGTGCCCGGCCCGCGACGCCATGGGAGCGGTGGAGCGCACGCATGGGGCGCGTCTGCGCAGAGAGTGGTGCCATGTCTGTGTCATGGCAGGCTGGCGCGTACCACACATGACGGAGGGGAAGGGACTCCGCCGTCACCACGGCAATGCACCAAGCCGGCAGCTGCACAGCAGGATAATAGCATCAGCCAGGGGCAGATAGCTGTGAGTGTGAGACTGAATTTCTATTGTAGTAAACAGTGGATAAAGGTGTTATCAGTGTCAGTTATCACAGAATAGTCTCAGGAAAAATAAATATAAAGACCCAGAACTGTGGGAGATATAGAGGTCTAAATAGATAATCAGTAACTACTGCCACTAGAAAACATTCATCAATGATAACAGTGTTATGTATTAAACAGAACTAATGAATATAGTAATAATAAAATCAGCAAAATAAGATAAATATATAAAGGATTTAAACATAAATTGTCTAAAGCTGCTAATGAAAGAATGAAGAGGTCAGTAAAGGGTATGCCACACTAAACAATATCGCTAACGGGATCGCTAAAAAACGTCACTATTTAGCGATCCCGTTAGCGATATTGTTCAGTGCGGCAGCTTCCAGCGACGAGCTTCCTGCTGTGATCTCGCTCGTCGCTGGAATCGCTCCGGACCCTATTTCATCGCTGGCGCTCCCGCTGGGTAAGTATCTAATCGCTGTGTGGCACCTTTTCTTAGCGATTTAGCGGTACTTTTGTACCGCTAAAGTCGTTAAGAAGATCGCTAACGGCGATAGCGTCGTTAACTATATCGCTAAATGTGGCAGCATTTAGCGATATAGAAACAATCCCGCTAGCGATCGCATTAGTATGCGTCGTTATCGTGATCGCTAGCGGGATTGTTTAGTGTGGCAGTACCTTAAGTACGGTATATAATATATATATGAGGCCGGTATCACACTTGCGAGAAACTTGCACGATTCTCATGCGAGTCTCTCGCATTAACACCCAGCACCTCCACCAGCACTCAGACCGGTGTGTGCGGCTGTGTAGGGGAATGTAATAAACCTGTCCCTTTAGATCCCCATGCTGCTACTGCACATGTATGTATATCTTATGTTGCTAATTAATCTATGCAAAATATGTTGTTTGCTGTTACATCATGTACATAATAGGGACAGTGCAGTTAGTGATATGCCCACTTGATGGGGACCTAGAGTACATTACACTATAAGATTTGCTGTAGGAGATATAAGCGTTAACCATGGGAGGGGCTGCTGTGAGCTAAGAGAGGAACATTTCCTGTTTAGAGTTCAGTTAGGGCTGGGCGCCCAAATAGTCCACAAGGGCTATAGGCTCGGACAGCACAGCAGCTCCGCAACATTGAAAATGAAGCCTAGCCATCCACAGCAGTAGGAAGAGAATACAACAGGCCCATACAGCAAAGGACCCTAGTGTCACGCTGTTACTGCATTCAGGAGGTCTGGGGTCTATGCTGACCCTAAGCTGGGGTCCTGACTAATCCCTCTACCTGGAGGTACTGTTGATGGTACAGAGGTCCAGGCCGCCAGCGTAATCCCTACCTCCTGAGGATCCCTGAACCTCAGTGATCTAGTTATGAGAAGGACCCTGATCACAACACAGGGGACTGGAAGGTATATGCCTAGACACAGTAATAGACGAACGAGACAGTACAAGGGGTAAACTAAAATCCACCTTGCATACAAAAGTCATACCACAGAAAACAGAGGGCACACCAATGGGTAAGGAGATAAATGATAAAGTGAGGAGGGGAAAAAAGACCACACCAGGTACTCTTAACTTCAGACTTCACAATACCACGATCCGCTCTGCTGGTCTGCCTGAATGCTTTCACCGACACTTCCCTAGCAGACTGGCAGGTATTTGAAGGAATCCAATTACAGCAACATTAATTGCAGCTGGGCGAGGCTGGTCTTGTCTAGCCCAGAGAGAGGGAGAATTAACTCCCTCACTGCCGAAAAACACCCAGCACCAGAAACTCAGCTGTGAGAAGTCAGGGTGTGCAATCGCGACGAACTTCGTAGCGACACACCCGTGACAGTACCCCCCCTTCTACGAGGGGCCTCCGGACCCTCAGGGCCGGGTTTATCTGGGTGAGTAGTGTGGAAGGCCCGAACTAATCGGTCTGCGTTAATATCCGACGCAGAAACCCACGTCCTCTCCTCAGGACCATACCCCCTCCAATGAACCAGGTACTGAAGGGACCGGCGATTCAGACGTGAATCGATGACTCTCGACACCTGGAACTCCAAGTTACCATTGACCACCATTGGAGGAGGAGGTAAAAGTGAAGGTATCACCGGCGCCACATACCTTTTAAGCAACGATCTGTGGAACACAATATGAATTTTAAATGTAGGAGGGAGGTCAAGATGGAATGCAACCGGATTAATTATAGAACTGATCTTGTATGGCCCGATGAACCTGGGACCCAGTTTCCAGGAGGGAACCTTAAGTTTTATATTTTTGGTAGACAACCATACCAGATCGTTCACACTTAGGTCCGGACCAGACACTCTCCTCCTATCAGCCATACGTTTGTATCGGTTCCCCATAATACTCAGATTATTCAGCACTCCTCTCCACACTGAAGCAAGTGACGACGAAAATCGTTCCTCCTCAGGAACCCCAGAAGAGCCCCCACTATTGAAAGTACAAAACTGGGGGTGAAAACCATATGCCCCAAAAAACGGGGACTTACCAGTGGACTCGCTCCGCCTATTATTTAGAGCAAACTCCGCCAGAGGCAAGAAAGAAGCCCAGTCCTCCTGGTTCTCTGACACAAAACACCGGAGATATGTCACCAAGCTCTGGTTCAGACGCTCTGTCTGACCATTGGTCTGCGGATGAAAAGCCGATGAAAATGACAACTGCATCCCCCGCCGTGTACAAAATGCTTTCCAGAATTTGGACACAAACTGAGACCCCCGATCCGACACCACATCGGAGGGTACCCCATGAAGCCTTACAATCTCCCCAATGAACACCTGCGCAAGAGTTTTAGCATTAGGAAGAGCGGGAAGAGCGATAAAATGTGCCATCTTGCTGAACCTGTCCACTACAACGAGTATGACTGTTTTACCCGAAGATGGCGGGAGGTCCGTAATGAAGTCATAGACAGATGAGTCCACGGACGCTCCGGGATCTTCAAAGGTAAGAGGGTCCCAGACGGACGGGTATGTGGGGTCTTAGAGCGCGCACAAACCTCGCAGGACGCGACAAAAGTTACCACCTCCCTATGTAAGTTAGGCCACCAAAACCGGCGCGAGAGGAGATCCTCAGTTGCTTTACTCCCTGGGTGTCCTGCCAAAGCTGAATTATGGTGTGCCTCGATCACCTTTTGTCGCAACTGATTTGGAACAAACAGTCTCCCTGGAGGTCCTACAGGGGGTCCCCCTGAGCCTCCAATACCTCCTCCTCAAGCTCAGAGCATACTGCCGACACCACAACCCCCTCCTGAAGGATCGGAACCGGGTCATCCGTCTTCCCGGCCCCAGGGAAACAGCGAGATAAGGCATCCGCCTTAACATTTTTTGACCCAGGACGATATGTGACGACAAAATTAAACCTGGTAAAAAACAACGACCACCTGGCTTGTCTGGGATTCAGACGTTTAGCGGACTCTAAATACAGCAGATTCTTGTGATCGGTAATGACGGTGACCGGGTGGACTGCCCCCTCCAAAAAATGACGCCACTCCTCAAAAGCTAACTTAATGGCCAAGAGTTCCCTATTGCCGACATCATAATTCCTCTCAGCGGACGACAATTTTTTAGAGAAGAAGGCGCACGGATGCCATTTACCAGGGGACGAACCTTGTGACAATACTGCTCCCACCCCTACCTCGGAAGCGTCCACCTTAACAATGAACGGCTGTGACGCATCAGGTTGAATAAGTATGGGTGCCGAAGCAAAACATTTTTTCAAGGAGGAAAACGCTTGACAAGCCTTGTCAGACCACCTTGAAAAATCCGTCCCTTTTTTAGTCATGTCTGTGAGAGGTTTAACTATGGACGAAAAATTACGAATGAATTTCCGGTAGTAGTTAGCAAACCCCAGGAAACGTTGTAATGCCTTAAGATCCTCTGGCAGATCCCACTCAAGAACTGCCCGCACTTTCCCAGGGTCCATACGAAAACCGGATGCTGACACCAGGAATCCTAAAAACTGAAGTTCCTGTACGGCGAACACACACTTCTCCAATTTGGCATACAGTTTATTATCCCGCAAGATCTGTAACACCTGCCTAACATGCTCCTGATGAGACACAAGATCCGGCGAGTAAATTAAGATGTCATCCAGATATATGACAACAAACTGTCCCACTAGGTGGCGAAAGATGTCATTAACAAAATGTTGAAACACCGCCGGGGCATTACTCAGACCAAATGGCATGACAAGGTTCTCATAATGCCCCTCCGGAGTGTTAAACGCCGTCTTCCACTCATCCCCCTCCTTCATCCTAATCAGATTGTACGCCCCCCTCAGATCCAACTTAGAGAACCATTTGGCGCCCACGATATGATTGAAGAGATCGGGAATAAGTGGGAGCGGATACGGATCTCGGACCGTAATCGATTAAGCTCACGGAAATCCAGGCAAGGGCGTAGGCCTCCATCTTTCTTCTTCACAAAGAAGAACCCCGTGGCCACCGGGGAAGATGAAGGTCTAATATGCCCCTTAGCCAGACTCTCTGAAATATAATCCTTCATGGCCTGTCTCTCAGGACCAGAAAGGTTATACAACCTAGATTTCGGTAACTTGGCCCCAGGGAGCAAGTTAACAGAACAGTCATACTCGCGATGAGGAGGTAGTTCTTGACACCCTTTCTCCGAGAATACATCCTCAAAGTCCACCAGAAATGGAGGTAAGGTCCTAGGAGCGACCGCACCAATGACCGTATTCATGCAGTTTTTATTACAGAATTCACTCCATTGGCTTATCGCTCTGGATTGCCAATTAATAACCGGGTTATGCTTAGTTAACCAAGGAAGGCCCAGCACTATAGGAGTAGGAAGACCCTCCAACACATAACACGACAACAGTTCTTTATGTAACGCCCCCACTTGAAGATCTATGTTATGCACTGCTTGCAAAAAACTACCCTGACCGAGAGGTCTGGCGTCGATCGAGAATATGGGGACGGGTTTAGCCAACACACTCGATCGCATACCTTGAACCCGGGCAAAGCGAGCATCCACCAGATTAGCCCCACTATCCAGAAGAACAGATATCCTCTCAGTTCTCGCACCCACCACCACCTCCGCCGGTACGAGAAACTGAGACGAAATTAGGGACGAAATACTTACTCCCAGATTGCCGTCCACCACACAATCTGGGATCAATAGTTTTCCGGCGACTTCTCACTCTGCAAAGGACGGGATGGACACCCCCCAATAAAATGTCCCTTTTTCCCACAGAAAAAACAACTTCCTGTTTTGTGGCGCCCCACCGATCCCCTCCCCCGGAATGATGTCCCTCCTAATTGCATAGGCTCCTCAGGACTGACCAGGGGAACCTCCAAATAAGGGACCCTTGAGGAAGGTGGAGTCATTACAGGGGGCGAAGTTACCCCGCATCTCTCCCGAAGCCGTCTGTCAATACGAATAGCAAGGGCCATAGCGGCTTCCAGTGATGTGGGAGGGTCATACTGTGCCAGCACATCCTTTAATTTGTCAGATAAACCTTGACAAAACTGGCTCCTAAGAGCCGGATCATTCCACTGGGTGTCCGTGGCCCACCTACGGAACTCCGAACAGAATTCCTCCGCCGGACGATCTCCCTGCTGGATCCTACGTAAGTTAGATTCAGCAAGGGAGACCCAATCCGGGTCATCATACACAAGACCCAGAGCTGCAAAAAACCTATCCACTGACTGGAGAGCTGGGGAGCCCGGGGGGAGAGAGAACACCCAGGATTGGGGGTCTCCTTGTAGGAGCGAGATGACAATCCCCACCCTTTGTTCTTCACTCCCAGATGACCGAGGTCGCAGCCGAAAGTACAATTTACATGCCTCCCGGAAAGCAAAAAACTTGTCCCGCCCCCCAGTGAACCTGTCAGGAAGAGCTACTTTGGGTTCTGGTCCGGCTTGCTCCAGGGGGTACAAAACCTTGGACTTAACGTCCGCCAGCTCCATGGACAAACTCTGCAACTGCCGAGCTAGACTGACTACTGGATCCATGGTGGCTGGAGAAAATCTTTAGTGGTCGATGAAAATGTCACGCTGTTACTGCATACAGGAGGTCTGGGGTCTATGCTGACCCTAAGCTGGGGTCCTGACTAATCCCTCTACCTGGAGGTACTGTTGATGGTACAGAGGTCCAGGCCGCCAGCGTAATCCCTACCTCCTGAGGATCCCTGAACCTCAGTGATCTAGTCCTGAGAAGGACCCTGATCACAACACAGGGGACTGGAAGGTATATGCCTAGACACAGTAATAGACGAACGAGACAGTACAAGGGGTAAACTAAAATCCACCTTGCATACAAAAGTCATACCACAGAAAACAGAGGGCACACCAACGGGTAAGGAGATAAATGATAAAGCGAGGAGGGGAAAAAAGACCACACCAGGTACTCTTAACTTCAGACTTCACAATACCACGATCCGCTCTGCTGGTCTGCATGAATGCTTTCACCGACACTTCCCTAGCAGACTGGCAGGTATTTGAAGGAATCCAATTACAGCAACATTAATTGCAGCTGGGCGAGGCTGGTCTTGTCTAGCCCAGAGAGAGGGAGAATTAACTCCCTCACTGCCGAAAAACACCCAGCACCAGAAACTCAGCTGTGAGAAGTCAGGGTGTGCAATCGCGACGAACTTCGTAGCGACACACCCGTGACACCTAGGAAGCGTCAAGATGTGGCAGCTCTTTGCGTGGGCGGACACTCTGAGGACTGGGGCAAAACGGTCAGGGGACCTCACAGAAGCAGTGAGCACAGACAGAAGGAACTTGGCACCTATACATAGCGCAGCACAGAAGGACAGTTTACTCTCCCAGTTGCAACTGACTCCGGTGATTAATGAACTTGAGTCTGGGGTGAAACATACCAAGGGATGCTTAACCGCAGCAGAGCTGTACAGAGAGTATCCAGGGAAACCATCAGGAACGGGCCCGAGCTATGTAACCGTAAGAGAGGTGCAGGGACAGACAAGGAGAAATGCACTTTGAAGCCTGTTGTAAATGCTGTAAAGACCTCGGATGTGCTAAGTACCATAACTAGTAAAGATGTTTACGTTCAAGTTACTTTGGACTGTGTCTCAATCAGTTCAAGCCCGCGTGCTGAAGGTCTCTCAATGCCAGGGTAAAGCCCTGAAGGAACCGAACCTGTAGGCACAGGTATGTTGACTAGCGGACGTAAGTTTCCTGTGGGGGTGGCCCAGACACTGAAGCACAGGAGTCCTTGTCCACGACTACAGTCCAGGCCGAACCTTACAGCTGCATAGAAATACATGCAGCCGCACGCTCCGGTCCGCGTTCCGGTAGCAGTGCCGGGTGTTGATGCGAGAGACTCGCACAAGAATCGTGCGAGTCTCTCGCAAGTGTGACACCGGCCTTATATATATAATCCCAGAACAGTAGAATATACCAAAAATAAAAAAAGAGTACATGAATTATGAATAATATGTGCCTACAATCAAAAAGTTAATTTGCACAGATAATCAAGTGCATTTAATGTAGAATCAGAACGAACAATTATAAAAAAGGGGGGAGCCTATGGGAATATATGCAGATAATGGTGAAGTTATATAAAAAAAAGTATTTCTTTGAATAGAAATTCATGTATTGAGTAGAAAAAAAATTAAAGGCAATTGATGAATATATGGTCATTTAGTCAATGGCCATAAAATATGATAATACAATCAAAAACTTATAGTCCCAAATAGACCAATGCAGCAGAGTAATATAAGGTCCATAACGATCTTGCTGATGTCCATGACTTGATATCCGATAACGGTGACGGATCCCGAGGGAGAGAGAGTAGAGATCACGACACTAAATTTGAAGTAGGAAGAAATCTACAATGATTGAAAAAAGATATATTAGCGATACAGTAAAAAAAGTTTGAAAAAAAGGAATCCCATGCCCAAATAAAAATAACACACAAGTATAGATTAAAGAAAAGACTTGAAACTGATAGCCTCATTAAGACCTTTTGGTACAAAGGTATTGAGTGTGACCATCCAGCGTGTTTCCTTCTGCAAAAGTTTTTGTTTAGATTGCGGCCACAGATAACCATGTGTACATGATCAATGCCATGAACTGTAAACCCTTTGGGGTTACAGTTGTGGGCCTCAAAAAAATGTTTAGGGATTGTTTTCTGAAGGTGTGGCTCCAGGCAATTAAACGCATTTTTAATATCCCTAACGTGCTCCTGCACACGGATTTTAAAGAGGGTCTAGCAGAGACTGTAGTGAAGTGTAGTGTCAGTAGTGAAGTTACATCCAGTCTCTGAACAGTAAAATTCTAGACGGGGTGTGACCCGCTCCTACAGAATCAGGAGTGAGGCTGGTCACATGCAGAATTTTGACAGGGAGTATACGTATTACAAACTGTCAGCATTCTGCGGCCTAGAAACACACAGAGAATAGATAAAAAGCCTGGGTAACCCCTTTAAGTAGGTGACAATGCAAGTAGAGTCGACTTTGTAGACCCAGATTAAAAAAGCATAACTAATATATACTAAAATCGCTCTGAAGCTAAAAACACATACAGATGCAGCCAAGTTTACCTTAGCACAGATAACACAGAACTTAGTGCAAAAAAGTGTAAGGGGTTACTTTACATTCAGTGGTGGCGCCATTGCGTCATTTTAGAATGCCAACCTGCGTGATCAGGAATGGACAAATCAATGTCAAGTTAGAGATTTTTCTAGTCTGTATAGGAACCTGTGATGTGCAGGTTGAACATTTCCCCTAGCTTGTTCATCCCCATGTGAGTGTTAGGGCTCAGTCATAACAACTTCTTGTCTGCAGTTTCCAGTAACCTTACTAGCTGTCTGTGGAGGCCCTCACCTACTTCCCTGCGGTTTCTAGTAATGCTACTTGTGTGCAGTTTTCAGTAACCTTTCTACCTCTCTGTGGGGGACCTCACCTACTTCCCTTCAGTTTCCTGTATCGTTACTTACCTGCCTACGATTTCCAGTTTTGCTACCTACTTGCCTGCTGTTTCCATTATTGCTACCTACCTGTCCATGGTTTCCAGGATGTCTTCCTGACTGTCTATGGCTTCCAGTGCCAGTTATCTACCTGCTTGCAGTTTCCAGTATTGCTGCTGTTACTTGCCTGCAGTTTCCAGTATCAACCTGCCTGTGGTTTTCAGGACGTCTTCCTGGCTGTGTGTGGCTTCCATGGTATTAGCCTTTCTTGTCACTCTGGAATTTTGTTTTCTGTCCATGATGCCTACTGTTTGCTTTCATTCTTCAGTAACTTTGTAACCTGTCTGAGGTCTTCAGTAACTCTGCTATCTGCCTGAGTTGTTCAGAAACTCTGTAACCTTTCTGAGTCTTCAGTAACTCTGCAAACTGCCTGAGGTGTTCAGTGACTCTGCTGTCTGTGGTCTCCAGAACTTTCTTAAACTTCTAGTTTGTATTCTAAGTGTTCGTGTTCTGCAAGCTCCACCGGACTTCTGAGCATGCCACTCGTGTGCCCACCCGGATCTTGGGTTTAGAGGATCAAACCTATCATATGAGCCCATGTATGTAACAGCAATGTTACATTATCTTAATCATTATAAGTGAGATAACTTTCTTTGACAAGTTATCAAGATAATGTGTTATTTGTCAAGTTAAACTTGGCTACATCTATTGCTGGTTGAGTGTCCAGAGGCTATGAAACGTGAAACGTTAAATCTTAAATCTCCTAAAACTTTTTTTTTCAGGCAGACCTACTTTGATCTAGGTAACTAATCTAGTCACCTTCTTGAACTTCTTGTGAAACAAATTTCCAATTACTTCCAAATTTTGTGACTATTATGCAGCAGTGCATAGATCTACCACAAATAAATCTATAGATGAGGTCTTCGGCTATTATTGGATATTCTGTTTCCTACACTCTCTCAATAAAAAAATGGCACATTGGAGAATTCTCTCTCTCAAGCTGAAAGACTATTGACCATGTCAGACTTCACATTAGCTATGACAGATCAGTCTTGAATTCATTGATTTCTGCCTTACCCTCCTTAGATTTGCGTTGGAACACAATTACTTTGTTCTCAAAGAATCTATTTATTTACAAAAGCAAGGTACCGCGATGGGTGCGGCCTTCGCATCTTCCTATGCAAATCTATTTTTGGACATGTGGGAAAGAAATCTTTTTCTCTCCAAACCAGTGGCATTCATCGAGGTCTTGTTCTGGGCCCGCTACATAGAAGACATCTTACTTGTTTGGCAGGGCTCTGAACGGGACCTTCTCGATTTTCTAAAAATCCTGAATGATGCTTTGAACATCAAGCTCACATGCAAATATAGTCAAACTACAATTGATTTCTTGGACATCCAAATTTCAGGAGGAAAGAATGGACTTCTGGAAACCAACATCTTTCGGAAGGAAAACGCAATCAATTCTCTCCTTTACTCCAATTCATCACATCCAAAACCGCTCATTAACGATATACCTACTGGACAATTTTTGAGAATAAAATGAATTTGTTCAAACGAACAATTGTTTTCCGAGCAGGCTAACTTACTTTTTACCAGATTTGAAGAACTGGGTTACTCCTGGAGGAGTATAAAAAGAGGTCTAAAAACAGCTGAAAACGCAAACCGGATTGATTTACTACAATCCCGTAGGAAACCCATCAATGAGTCTAAGGTAAGATTCATCTCCACATATAATAGTACTGTAGATGGTCTTAAATGAGAAATGCTCTAAGCAAATACTGGTCAATACATAAAATGGACCATACCCTCTGCAAATACTTACCTGAGCAACCGTCAATTACCTATAGGAGATCATCCAACTTAAAGGATGTAAGGTTCTATGTATATATTCCTGAAACTCAGTTTGTTCGTCAGCCATTTTACTTTCTGTCTTGCTGCAGCTATCTTGCCCTCAGTCAAAATGGAGTTTCCAGCTTGCATGTTCCCGCCCTGATTCTCTCCTTTGCTTCTTAAGCAGCCACAGCTGAGCAATCAGTGCTTCAGAATCTAGCCTGCAGTGAACCTGTGACTTGACTCCTGTAAGCCTTGGACCTTGTACTCCAGCTATTCCTACTGAGGAACTCTGAAGCACTTGTGGACTCTGAACCCTGCTCTTTGAAAGACCCACGTTTGCATGGACTTACGGTAACAGAGAAGAAGATCCTGAATCTGTATTGGAGAGTGATTGCTGAGCTTGGATTACTCTGGCCTGCTGTGTCTCCTGTTTCTGTGTCTGCAAACTGTGTGACTATTTCTGCCAACTTGTATGAAGTAATACAGGACTTTTCTATATCAAACCTGTGACTCCTGTGTTTTCATCGCACCCAAGCACAAGACGCTATATGAACTGTACTACATACATTACAAGATTCTGAAGCCAAAACGTAAGTGTCTGCTGGGTCTGGAAGGCTGTGTCTGCTGTACTGTGGATATCAGACGTCCGGTTGTACTTTCTGTGATGACAGTGGTTGTGACTTCTCACAACCATTCCAGGTGAGCAATTCCCTTAAGTTTTTTCTTTTTGCAGTGTTACCACAGGTAAACACTATTGTTTTTTTTTTTTTTTCCTTTCTTTTCTCTTTTTTGTCTGCTGTAACTCTGGATATCAGATGTCTGGTTGAAACTTTCTGTGATGATAGTGGTTGTGACTCCTCACAACCATTCCAGGTGAGCAGTTCCCTTAATTTTTTTTTCTCTCTGCAGTGTTGCCACAGGTGAACACTATTGTTTTTTTTTTCTCTCCTCTTCTTCCAGTAATCCTGTCTTAAAAGATCTGGAAAATGGAGGCCCGCATAAAGGAACTTTGCGGAGTGACTGATAATATCCTTGCAGATTTGCAGAATATAAAGACCCGTTTTACAAATCTACAGGACCTCAATAATCACAATTTGCAAGTGGTTGGACAGACTACCCAGGATTTGCGAGCCAGGATTGAGGTTCTAGAGGGGCGAGTCCAGGCTCCTGCCGTAGCCCGAGTGCTGGGATTCCCAAGTTGCCCCCTTTTCGTTTTGGTGGTGAACGTGAGAAATTCAGGGGATTTATTAATCAATGCAATCTTTTTTTTTCTGCACATGCTTCACAATTTCCCACTGAACGATCTAAGGTGCTTACTATAATTATGTTGCTTACCAACAAGGCTTTAATGTGGGCAAACCCTCTGATTGAGACTGAGGATGATTGTTTGAATCACCTTGATGATTTTATTTCAGCCATGGGGCAGGTGTTTGATGACCCCAATCGAGGTGCAACAGCTGAAGCAGCCATGTTAGCTTTGCGCCAAGGTAAGCACTCGGTAGTTGAATATGCCTTGGATTTCAGGAGATGGGCCCTTGATACCACCTGGGACAGTTCCGCCAAAAAATCTGTTTTTCGAAAGGGGTTATCTCCACTGATTAAGGATGAACTTGCTCGTGCCGACCCTCCCACTGCGTTAGGTGACTTTATTAACTACTGCATCCGTATTGATACTCGTCTGACTGAACGCAGGCAAGAGAGATGGTTCGAAAGCAATCGTACTAACCTTTTCCTACCTTCCTCTCCAGCTAAGGAACCTTTGAGTAGGATTACACGGGAACCTGAACCTGAACCCATGCAGGTAGACTCTTTACAACGACGGGTTAGTGATGCACGCAAGGAACATCGTTTTAAGGAGAATCTATGTTTCTATTGTGGTAAGTCAGGGCACTTCATTATAAACTGCCCCAGCCGTTCTCGTAAGACTACTGCAGCACTCATTCATTGTGAGTGTTGCGAGAGGGGATCTGTCAGGTCCGAGCCTCAGGCTCCAGAGAGATCTGCAGCAACAGATCTTGATTTCTCGGACTTAAACTCCGTTACCTCTGAGGACATTGACTGTGTAAACGCTGCCATTTTTCAAGTTTCCTCAGCGGTGTCCCAGCTGAGTTGTAAGAAAAACAATTCTCATTGCTTTCTTTCCATCAAACTCTGGGTTGACTCAGCTTGGGTGTCTAGCTCTGCTATGATCGACTCAGGGGCAAGTGGAAATTTTATGGATGTCTCCTTTGCTCTGAAACAGGGAATACGTTCAGTGAAGAAGGCTACTCCAGTACAGATGGAAACTGTGGATGGCTCCCTGCTGACCTCTGGACCAGTGGATCAGGAAACAGAGCCTTTGAGGGTTCTTATGGGTAAAGATCATCAAGAGAAACTGTCCTTTATGCTTATCTCTTCTCCCCACTTTCCCATTATTCTAGGGCTACCATGGCTGCAGGCTCAGAATCCTACCATTAACTGGGAGACCAAGGAATTACACTTTCCAGAGAAACAGATAGTCCAAAAGTTTCAGCTTGCTCTGTTCCTAAAGGAATCATGTCAGTCCCTGAACTACCAGCTGTATACCAGGACTATGTGGATTTATGTGACAAGAAGAACGCTGACCAGCTTCCTCCTCACCGTCCATATGATTGTCCAATTGAATAATTGCCTGGAGCAGAGATACCTTTTGGTAAGATCTACCCCCTGGCGGGGCCCGAGCTAAAGGCTTTAAAGGATTACATAGATGAAAATCTAGCCAAGGGCTTCATACGCCCCTCTTCATCTCCTGCAGGTGCACCCATCTTCTTTGTAAAGAAGAAAGATGGATCTCTGAGACCATGCGTAGACTATAGTGAACTCAATAAGGTTACTATTAGAAACCGTTATCCATTGCCTTTAATCCCTGAGTTATTGGAGAGAGTGCGACATGCCAAAATTTTTTCTAAACTAGATCTTCATGGGGCCTATAACTTAGTCCGTATTAGACCTGGGGATGAATGGAAGACTGCATTCAGGTCACGCTATGGACACTTTGAATATCTAGTTATGCCTTTTGGTCTGAGTACCGCCCCAGCCACTTTCCAACACTTGGTGAATGACATCTTCAGGGATCTCCTAGATACATTCGTGGTAATTTATTTGGATGATATTCTAATTTTTTCTAACTCCACAGAGGAACATCATGGACATGTGAGAATGGTCTTGGAACGTCTAAGACAAAATCATCTTTACATCAAACTTGAAAAGTGTGAATTCCATAGGACCGAAATTCAATTTCTGGGGTATGTACTGTCTACACAAGGAATTAGTATGGATGGAAGCAAAACCCAAGCCATCAAGGATTGGCCAAGTCCTAGAAATGTGAAGGAGGTACAGCGCTTCATCGGGTTTGCCAACTTCTATAGACGTTTCATTAGAAATTTCTCTGAGGTAGTGTCACCTATCACTCAACTTACCCGGAAAGAGTCTAGGTTTTCCTGGACTCCCCAAGCCCAGGAAGCATTTTCCCGTCTAAAAGATAAATTTACCACTGCACCTATCCTAGTACATCCCAACCCCGAGCTTGCCTTCATAATAGAGGTGGATGCTTCAGACTGTGCCGTTGGAGCTATACTCTCTCAGAGAACAGGTGAGAAGAATGTCTTGCATCCCTGTGCCTTCTTTTCCCAGCAGTTGTCTTCGGCTGAGAGGAACTACGATGTGGGCAATAGAGAGTTGTTGGCCATTATTGCCGCCTTCAAAGAATGGAGACACCTTCTTCAGGGAGCTGCACAGCAAATAGTCGTCCTGACAGACCATCGTAACCTTGAGTTTATCAGGTCGGCTAAGTGCCTGACTCCTCGCCAGGCTCGCTGGAATCTTTTCTTAAACCAATTTAATTTTATCATCTCTTATAGACCAGGATCGCGCAATGGAAAGGCTGATGCACTCTCTAGGATTTACTCAGCAGAGACACGTCCAATTACTCCTCCTAAGACTATTCTTCCTGACTCTAGATTCCTAGGAGTAATTCATAATCAAGACCTACTTAAGGACATCAAGGAAGCATACCATGCGGATTCCTTTTTGGCACAACCTCCAAGGGACGTAAGTCTTGTCTTTAAGAATGGTGTGTGGATTCAGGGACAACGTCTGTATATTCCTGAAACAGTCAGATTAAGAGTATTGCAACTCATTCACGATTCCAAGATAGCTGGGCATAGAGGAATTCTAAAGACACAGGAATTTCTTTCTCGTTTCTTTTGGTGGCCCACTTGCAGGAAGGATGTTTTGAATTATGTCACTTCATGTGAGGTCTGTGCAAGATGCAAAACACCTCGCTCCTCACCAACTGGTCTGTTACAGCCTCTTCCCACCCCGTCCCGCCCGTGGGGATCCATTTCTATGGACTTCATTGTGGAGTTACCAACCTCTCAGGGGAAGAACACCATTCTAGTGGTGGTTGACCGTCTAACAAAGGCAGCTCATTTTATCCCTTGTGTCGGCTTACCCACTGCAAAACAGACATCAGATTTGATAATTAAAGATGTGTTTCGCTTACATGGAGTACCGGATGAGGTTATTTCGGATCGAGGGGTGCAATTCACTTCTAGGTTTTGGCAAAATTTCTGTGCAGCATTGGACATTAAAGTAAACCTTTCTTCTGCTTTTCATCCCCAGACTAATGGACAGACCGAACGAACCAATCAAACCCTGGAGCAGTATCTCCGCTGCTTTATCTGCCACCTACAGGATGATTGGGTGGATCTACTTCCATTAGCTGAGTTCTCGTATAACAACTCTCAGAGTGCCTCCACTAAACAGTCTCCTTTTTACTCTAATCTAGGTTATCATCCTAACATTCTACCACGATTTCCCATAGAAACGCCTTTACCAGCAGTGGCTGAAAGAATCACGTCTTTACAGAAGAATATGGATCTTCTAAAGGAAAATCTGGAATCGGCTCAAGAAAGGTACAAGAAAGCAGCAGATAAATTTCGTAAACCTGCACCAGCTTTCAAGGTAGGAGACTTGGTCTGGCTGTCAACCAGAAATCTTAAGTTAAGGATTCCATCGTCTAAGTTGGGACATAAGTACATTGGACCCTATAAAATCAGTAAAATTATAAGTGCCGTTGCTTGTCGTCTTCAACTGCCCAGAACTATGAGAATCCACCCTGTCTTTCATGTATCCCTACTAAAGGCTGCGACACCCAATACGTTTCCTGGACGTTCCTCTCCTTGCCCTGACCCAGTGCTAGTCGATGGTCAGGAAGAATTTGTGGTGGAAAGGATTTTAGATTCCAGGTTGTATAGAAATCAGTTACAATATCTGATTAAATGGCAGGGCTACCCAGTGGAGGACAACTCATGGGAACCGGTCAATAACGTTAATGCTCCTCGCTTGCTCCGTCAGTTTCATCAGAGGTACCCACACAAGCCTGGTCTGAGGTCATCCGGAGGTTGTCCTTAAGGGGGGAGTAATGTAAGGTTCTATGTATATATTCCTGAAACTCAGTTTGTTCGTCAGCCATTTTACTTTCTGTCTTGCTGCAGCTATCTTGCCCTCAGTCAAAATGGAGTTTCCAGCTTGCATGTTCCCGCCCCTGATTCTCTCCTTTGCTTCTTAAGCAGCCACAGCTGAGCAATCAGTGCTTCAGAATCTAGCCTGCAGTGAACCTGTGACTTGACTCCTGTAAGCCTTGGACCTTGTACTCCAGCTATTCCTACTGAGGAACTCTGAAGCACTTGTGGACTCTGAACCCTGCTCTTTGAAAGACCCACGTTTGCATGGACTTACGGTAACAGAGAAGAAGATCCTGAATCTGTATTGGAGAGTGATTGCTGAGCTTGGATTACTCTGGCCTGCTGTGTCTCCTGTTTCTGTGTCTGCAAACTGTGTGACTATTTCTGCCAACTTGTATGAAGTAATACAGGACTTTTCTATATCAAACCTGTGACTCCTGTGTTTTCATCGCACCCAAGCACAAGACGATATATGAACTGTACTACTTACATTACAAAGGACCAACTTGTCCACAGTTACTATCCTGGACTCCAATTGGACAAAGCATTCGGATCTAAAGGCCCAAAATTGTTTTTTTACCCATGTAATGATTGCTTCGCTTGCCCTAACATGTCTCGTGCCACCACCTTTGATTCAAGTGGCGGTAAGAAAACCTTCACAATTACCCAACACATCACGTGCAATACTGTTGGGGTGGTATATTATGCGACCTGCCCATGTCCCAAAATATATGTAGGTCTTACATCTAAACCCCTCAAGATCAGAGTAAGGGAACACCATCGTGATATCTTAAATGCACGTGATGTGGAATATGCATCACTATTGAAACCTGTGCAAAGACACTTTAGAAATTTTCATGATTGCAACGCAAAATTATTGATGATTTCTGGTATTGACAGAGTACACATTGATTTGAGGGGGGTAATTGGAGAAAGACTCTTGCCCAATTGGAGGCTTGGTGGATCTCCATGATTGGTTCAGTCCAACCCTTTGGCCTTAATGAAGTTTTAAGCTATGCCTGTTATGAATGTGCTGGAGATGGTTTCTGAGCAGAGGCTCCCTCTGGTGGTTGCAGACAGTACTGAACCTCACAGCGAGGAATGGCAATCTGGGATCACGGACTGAACTGATATAAGGGAGGTTCCCTCCCATGATGGTCACCGGTAATCAATTGTTCTTGTCTCAATTGTGGTTCCTGGTTCATTTGGAAGTTTGCTGAGTCTTGCCTGCATCTTCTGCTATCAGATAAGATATTTTCTGCTTTTATTTTTGTGCTTGCTTTTGCATAGTTCCCTGCACTCCTGTGGATGTCAGCCGGGTCCCCTCCTGGGGGCCTGTGCTCCTCTCAGTTTATCTGAAGTCACTGTTATTTGTTCATTTGCTTTTTCCTGTTTTTTCAGTGGTTGCGGCTTAGTTTTGTTACACCAGAGATCTGATTTAGGTAGTAGAGATCGTGTGATCTCAGGTGTTTTTGCAATCAGAAGAGTTGGTATTTTTTAGGGTTTTTTTGGATTGCAGTGAGAATACTTTCCTGTACTTTTCTGTCTAGACAGATTGGGCCCCAGCGTTTGCTCATTCTATTTTCTGTCTGTGTCCGTGCTTCTTCTTGTCTAACCGCCATTACATGTTTGGGGGCTTCCTATTTTCTTTGGGGATCTGCTCCGGGGCAGATAGCTTTCCTCTTTCTGCCTTTAGGTGTAGTTATCTCTCAGCTGTGACGAGGCGTCTAGGATCAACGTAGGAATGTTCCACGGCTACCTCTAGTTGTGTGGTTAGTTCAGGTTACTGCAATTCAATAGGTTCCAGCCTCTCTGGTGTATTACTCTTTTTGCTTTTTCTCCTCAGCTACCTAAACATCACATATGCCCCTTTTCTCTAAATATTTCCTTTTTCTTTTTATTTGTTTTCATTGTGTTTTTAATCTATTGTTTTATTCTTGCATTTATGGCATTCAACACTGATATACTATTTCTTTACTGTCCGTTGGTGTGGCCACCTGGTTGGTGTGCTCTGTTGGACCTGGGGCCGCCATCGGCACTGCTGGCTTTCCATCTTTGTCTTCTTGATTTGGTGCATTCAGAAGTGCTGGAATGAGGACTATCAAGAAGAAAAATTATGTGAATATTAACAGAAACTACTTCTAATGGGCGTTATTACAACATTTATAAATTTTCTCCATTTTATTACTATTGTGACAATTAGTATACCATTGTTGATACATGTTAATTTTTCTTTAGTTTTTTCATTTTTTTATTATTTTTTAAAAATTTTTTATTTAACACTTTACATTTCTATTGTCACTCCATGATTTGTATCATGATGGAATTGCACTATTAATTTATCTTTATTATTCTCCTCATTGTTCCTCTTAAATAATCCTAGACGTATGTCTTTGTAGCACTTTATAGACACATTGTCACTTTGATGGATAGTACCGTTTCATTTTTGATTGCATTCATTATGTACAGCATTATTATTTTCTGCGGCTGTATAATAGCATTTCTAGCACTTTTAAAGCACATTGTCACTTTAAACTCATAGACTCCATTCACCCTTATTACATATATACACCTTTATTCACAGTGGTCATACATATGCCCCTATTTATTTTTATCTCATACCTTACTTTTATTTTTTACTTGCAATACTTCATTTACTGCATTACATTCTTTCCACATTTATTTAATATGCCTCTGTTAGACACCTCTAAACGCATTCACTTCTTCTTCTGGCGGTGTGCGCTCCTGTCGGCTTCCGGTCTTGGCGTTTCTAGAGAGATGCGTCTAGATTGCTGCCTGTTCTGCCTCCCACTCTGACGCGTCGAGTGGGGGTATGGCCAGGTATCATGTGACGCTGACCCGTGATATCGCTGGGCTGGGTGACCGACAGAAGCACGGTATCTAAACACCCCACATGGTGGTTATGCTATACACTCCCTCCTTGGAAAAAACTATACGCGAAATGCGCGTCGGGGTATCGCCACTATTTGAAGGTAATGCGCTAATATGCTTCCTTTACATGTCTTCCTTATACCAGCATCTCCGTCTATGTCTATTAGCCTTAACTATTTGTTTGCACATTTTAATCTGCTCATATGCTTTTGCTTACTTAAGCCTGAACCTCTGAACACTAGGTCATTAATATTATGCCACTGTTAGTTTGAGCCTGTTGTTTGTCTGGACATTAGAACTTAATACTGAATCACTGGTATTTCATTATTTTTAGAAAGTCATGAGCAAATTTATAGCATTCTTTTGAAACAATTTTTTTGACTTGGCCTGTTACACTCATTCCAGGAAGTATTTTCCACTTCATTTATACTTACGGTATATGATATTCTTTTTACTTAGGCCTATTTAATAAATATTATAATCCTCTGCTATCAATATTTCCTTACCACAAATGAGTGGCTTATTTTTGCATTTGCTGTCTCCACTGTATGTTACTTTTTAACTGCTGCTTGTTTTTCATATGTCCCACTAAAATCTTGCTATTTTATGGCATTTAGCTCCCTTTTTCTTTTTGATATGCATTTAAAGTAGCCTGGCTTCCCTCTTCTTTTTAGGCAGCATCTATTATTGTAATATTAAAGCCTATAGGCTAAAATCTCTCCTGTTTACTGACATAAGATACTGCTAGTGCTGTGCACACTTTTGATCTGCTATTGTGCATTGTATGTGACTATCTATAACTCTGATGTCGCATATGTTTGTTTTAATATGTCAGCTGGACTAGAACCTGGCCATGTGTTACTATTGCATCAACATGAGCTTTGTCGGCTCTTTCCTTACCTGCCTATGCACCCAGACGCACACTTGTCTGTACGCTGCCTCGCACTGGTGTCTGACACAGCGTCCAATTGCTGGGGTGATCGATGGGACAATATTCTATCTTCTCTCCAATCACTTGCGGCGCTGGCCACCTACGTCAGCCACGGGGGTGCGGCATCACAACAATATGTGCCAATTGGTGCCTTTTTACTTATACGCCCACCACTGGCTTTCATGTAGCATTACTAAGGCTACATGAAAGCTTTAGTAATCTCTACTGCTTATAAAGGGAACCCTTATTTTTAATTAAGCCATGCCTCCTGACGAAGCCTAGAGGGCAAAACGTGGGTTAAGGTACAGCTCAGCATGGTGCTGTGGTGAACATTTGTTCCCTATACAGGAGTCATGGATTCAGGTACTATTCCATCCTATATAGCTATCTAAAATGTCTAAAAACCCTTTTTCAACTACTTCGTGATAAATTCCTATAGATGTTGATATTTTTTTAAGATATAGACAGTGAGGGGGTTTCTCTGTTAGCAGATTTTGTCTGTTTGTCATTTACTAAGACAAGTCTCTCATCTATGGCTTACTATTTCTTTAATGTTCATATAGGTGGGGGACTATATAACTAGCTATTAAGCTCATATCTTTTATAAAGACTTTTTGTGAACATATATATTAATATGCATAGGTACACTTTATTACATCTCCTGTATATAGACCCCTAATCTATGGGTCTAAGAGGCAAATCTTCCCATATAGCCTGACTGTTTTTGTCTTTGTATGTGTTTTTCCAGACTCATACATTTTCACATTTTTTAAAATGTTTTTAATATTATATTAATAATGTATTTTACTGTTTAAATTAGCTATTTTGCTTCTTCTGATTTTTCTAACAATCTCCATGACTCACACTGTATGAGAGCATATGTGTGCTCCACATTATTATTCTGGCGAGATTATTATATAGGTTTCACAATCTCTCCTCAATGTTGGTTGTTCAATATTGACTAATATATTGGTGGCCTGGTTTAATCATATAATTCTCTGTATTATCCATCTTGTCCAAATGGGTTTTATGTATGGAAGATCGACCACTACTGATAATGTTTAGGCGAATACAGACCCTTATACAAGTGCGCAGAAATTAAGTCCTGGGCCTTGGCCTCTCTAGACACAATGAAGACATTTGACAATTGTATAATGTCCTTTAATTAATAGTTTGAAGTGTTTTGGCTTTCATTTTTTTTTCAGTCGGTTCAAATAATATATGTTGCTTCGACTGCCTATTTTTGTGTTAAAGGGAATCTGTCACGTAAAATACTTAATGCTGTTAACATGCAGATATGGGTTAATCTGCAGGTTATTAGCGTTCTGAGCAGTTGTCACAGCTGCCATGAGAAAATGAACTTTATTCCTCTTGGTAATCTCACTCTTTCAGTCACAGGAGTGGCGCTGTTGTGGCTTCAGGCACCACTCAGTGTATAGATAGCGACGGCTGTCACTTTGTCCCTCGCACTCACTGAGAGCCAGTTCTTCATGATAAACTACCCTTCCTGCTTGCAGACACTCAAAAAGCAATAAGCAGTCAAAAGGTCAAATATAAGCAAAATAGAAAAAACTTTGTTGATAACAATGGATAAAAGAATATGCACAGCAGATCAAGTATATACAGTATGTGCCAAAAATACATATACTTAAACAAGGCAGGGGTCACCACATGTGGACCAGTAGGTACAGTAATACCTCATGATACTTGTAAATAATAATCTAAATGATTATATGTAATTTATGAGTGAACATAGAAGAGTATCTAATTCATGAGTGAACATAGAAGAGGTAGATGAATACAGAGTACATACCAGTAAATCACAGGTGTTAAACCACACAGGCTACCCCTGCCACCCCAAAGGCGTTTCGGATGGTTCCTTCCTTCCTTCTTCAGGGGCCTTCCTGCTTGCAGTGTATGAAGAATATCAAGTTATTGTAAATTACTGCAGTATATGACAGATAAACCAATTTACAGTCACACTGACTATGCAGCAACTCCCTATCGCTTGAATCTTTGAATTATTTTTCACAGACTGAGACCACCACTCCAGATTTTAATGTGCTTCAGCACTTCAGTGGTACCACAAGTATATTTAGGCCTTGTTCTGTCCCTATGTGTATTGGAGTGTGCTCTTTTTGAAATCCTAAAATGGTGCTACTTGCCCTACGCTCATTTTTTATAATGACTGTGATTGTCCCCCTTATTTGCCTGTGCTAGACCATGTGATTTGATAGGTACAGAGATTTATGGGGTAGCTCATGCGGCCATACCTGACATCATTGCATGCTATTTTGTTGCTGTGGTCTTCAGCTGTGTGTGAAATGGTGATGGGCATTTTGAATTGAATTGCAAATTTATCAAATTCATAGGGATCGGAGAATTTCAGGAAATTCAACTCAAAATCAATCCAAGACAGATCGATTCACTCATCTTTATCACTTATGACTAAACTAGCCTCTACAGAGAATTTTAGAGCTAAAACAAGGATAAGGAGAAAAATATAAAATTGTAATTAAATAAAAACATGCAGTGTTTAGAAAATTGTTCAAGCTTTTTGAAGTTTCCTTTTTATATTTAAATTTTTAGATTAGAATTCATCCATCTGGTCCATAGCATGTACATTGACTGGGACATTGAAATGTACTTTGCGGAAAAAGACACACCAGCAAAAGCCAGGTCAACTAGCCTCAATGACTTGCTTGGTCAGGTTGAATACATTTTCTCTGATAAGACTGGAACCCTGACACAAAACATTATGACTTTCAAGAAATGCTGCATTTCAGGAAACATTTACGGTAATCTATCAGATTCACAATGCAATTTGCAAGACTTCAGAAAAGCACATTTTTTATTGTGTTATACAGTATTTTTGTGTCAATGTATAAACTTTATATAATTTTTATTGCAGGAATAAACTCAGTTGACAAGAATCTGAAGGTACAGCTACGTATTTTAGTGTTTATTAAATCCTGTTGTAATTTTGCTTCTGTAATGTGTCTTACAAGTTTTTTTCCTTTTTTCAGAAGATGGGGTAAAATGTATTATTATTTAACTAGCATAGATGACCACACTAGATAACATTTCTCATGTTTTTATTTCATGGATAACTTCTGATGTTATTTTATTGCAATTAAAAATGGAATGCTATTTCCTTAAAAGTATAGATACCGTAGAGTAGAAACTGAGGCCCGTTTCTCCCTGGTTAGTACCTTCCAGTTTGCTTGTTATGGCTTGATCACAGGAGCATATAAATCGGATGAGTGCAATGCGAGAAAACATTGCATTGCACTCTGTCCAATGTTATTAGATGAGTCAGTGCTCATCGGTGAGTTTTTCCTCAGCTCTAATCGAACGGAGGAAAAAATTGCAGCATGCTGTGATTGACTGCGAATATTGGACGAGACTTGCCAAATGCAAAAAAATGTGTACGGTACACAGACCATGCGTATACTGCCTGATTTTTATGCACACATCTCAAGGAAATCCAAAATGTCAATAGCCAAGTACAGTAATTTCACAGCCCAAACCCTCAGAATAGATAGATTACAGATACACAGAATAGCTAAATGTCCTATAGATATACAATGTCAAAAGCCCCCTACATGTAATAAACTTGCATGTGGCACTGAGAAGTATCTAGCCTTGTTTAACCTATTAAATAAATAAATTTAAAAAAATATTTTTGATAACCAGCAAAGGTAAATCAAACAGCTGTGAGCTGATATTATCATGCTGGGAAGGTATATGGTTACTGGGCCCTTTCCAACTTAAAAATACAAGGCACACAAATTCTGGAGCTTTGACCGGCTCATCCCGATTGCCCTGGTGCAGTGACAATCGGGGTAATGGTAGTTGGGATTGTTGACAGCTGTGATTCGACAAAAATCACACCTGCCTTTAACTCCTGGGGTTAGTAATGGAGAGGTATCTATCAGACACACCATTACTAACCCAGTAATTAAAAATAAAAACACACACAGAAAAAAAAGTTATTTGAATAAAGACTCCCCCATACTATCTCTTGTTCACCAATTTATTAAAAAAAAATCTCATGCAGGTCTTCCATAATCCACCGAATTTGATGTAGTCCATAAATGAATGGCTGAAAAACATAAAAAGACAGAAATAAAAGCAAGAGACATTCCTTCAGTCACCAATTTATTACCAAAAATGTTCCCACAAAATTCCAATGTAATCCGCATTCCTCAAATCTGGCTCCGGTGACTGTGAATAGCAGTAAGGCCACGTTCACAAGTTTAGTGTTTGGTGAGTTTTTTTACCTCAGTATTTGTAAGCCAAAATCCAGGAGTGGGTAAAAAATTCAGAAGTGGTGATGTGTTTCTATTATACTTTTCCTCTGATTGTTCCACTCCTAATTTTGGCTTACAAATACTGATGTAAATACTGACCAAATACTGAACAAGTGAATGTGGGCTGAAGTGACCACTAGTCACAGTCGCCAGGTAGTGACAACAATGTTCATCAGTATCGCTGGCTCACGCTGCAGTCAGTGAGGCCCAATGGCTCTGATGGTTTGATATGGAGTGTACACTGCTATCATTGTTTTTTCATATAGAGATAACCGGGCATTTGAACAAGTACACGGCTCCAGACAGCAGAGCAAAGAGCCAAGATTAGGACACACACCTGCTGTGAAGGCTGGGCTGGTGATTTTTCAAGATTTATAACTAAATCCCTTTACAGAAGATGAAAAGGAGGGGAGGGAGGAGAGCAGCTGACTGCTGCATAGACATCAATGGAATAGTCAACTGACTGGAATGTTGAGAGTTAACTCCCCTTCTAGAATGTAACTACTATGCACTCTTGGCCAGGGTCTGCAGTCCAAGCTCCATGGAAACCAGTTGTACACTATAAAAGATAAAAGCTGTGACTGTAGAAGAATGACATCAGATAGAAAATCAAATTGATTGTAAACATGCTTATTTTCATGCTGTGTAGCTAATTAAAGTAATCTTAAAACTTAAGAATAACTCTTTAAGGATCAAATGAATCATTACCACTAGGGTACAACCTAGATGGAAAGTACACACCAAGGACATAATAAGTAAATATGGGGCCCAATTGGAATACTGGGAATAAGGCTAGACTCAACAGTGATCATATTCACCAGCAATTTCACAATAAAAAAGATTATAGTTATTTTTGTGTATCTGAAACACAGAGATAGTGAACACAATAGTAGCGTAACGTGCACATTAATGTCACAACACAGGAATAATGCTCATAGTTATAGTCTGATAAACTATACTGTATATCTAGTTATATATAGTGACCAGCATGGGATGCTTGCTGACTGGGGTTACTAGTGCCCACAGGTGGAATATACTCCAGGGGCCCACCCTACTTCTACTGTAGATATTCTTATTGAAGCCCTGTGTATGTGATAATTTTATCAGACAACATAGTGGGCAAAACAGATGAGTTTAATTTGCTGCACTACATCAAAGTGCATTTTCCCTTAAAGGGGTTATGCTAAATTTGGATAACTCTCCAATCCCTGGAGGTGTGGAGGTGCGATCCCTTGAGATTTGCATGCCCAACCTCTACTCTAATCATACAGTGCCTTGCGAAAGTATTCGGCTCCCCGGAACTTTTCAACCTTTTCACACATATCATTCTTCAAACATAAAGAAACCAAATGTTAATTTTTGGTGAAGAATCAACAACAAGTGGGACACAATTGTGAAGTTGAACGAAATTTATTGTTTTTTTTAATTTTTGTGGAAATACAAAAACTGAAAAGTGGGGCGTGCAAAATAATTTGGCCCCTTTAACTTAATACTTTATTGCGCCACCTTTTGCTGCAATGACAGCTGCAAGTCGTTTGGGGTGTGTCTCTATCAGTTTTGTACATTGAGAGACTGATATTCTTGCCAATTCTTCCTTGGCAAACAGCTCAAGCTCAGTGAGGTTGAATGGAGATCGTTTGTGAACAGCAGTTTTCAGGTCTTTTCACAGATTCTTGATAGGATTCAGGTCTGGACTTTGACACCTGGATACATTTATTTGTGAACAATTCCATTGTAGATTTTGCTTTATGTTTGGGATCATTGTCTTGTTGGAAGACATATCTCTGTTCCAGTCTCAGGTCTTTTGCAGACTCCAACAGGTTTTCTTCAAGAATGGTCCTGTATTTAGCTCCATCCATCTTCCCATCAATTTGAACCAGCTGAAGAAAAGCAGGCCCAAACCATGATACTGCCACCACCGTGTTTGACAGTGGGGATGGTGTATTCAGGGTGATGAGCTGTGTTGCCTTTACGCCAAACATATCGTTTGGCATTGTTGCCTACAAGTTCGATTTTGGTTTCATCTGACCAGAGCATCTTCTTCCACATGTTTGGTGTGTCTCCCAGGTGGCTTGTTGCAAACGTTAAACGACACTTTTTATGGATATCTTTGAGAAATGGCTTTCTTCTTGCCACTCTTCCATAAAGGCCAGATTTGTGCAGTGTACGACTGATTGTTGTCCTATGGACAGACTGTCCCACCTCAGCTGTAGATTTCTGCAGTTCATCCAGAGTGATCATGGGCCTCTTGGCTGCATCTCTGAACAGTCTTCTCCTTGTTTTGAGATGAAAGTTTAGAGGGACGGCTGGGTCATGGTAGATTTGCAGTGGTATGATACTCCTTCCATTTCAATATGATTGCTTGCACTGTGCTCCTTGGGATGTTTAAAGTTTTGGAAATCATTTTGTATCCAAATCCGGCTTTAAACGTCTCCACAACAGTATCACGGACCTGCCTGTTCTGTTCCTTGGTCTTCATGATGCTCTCTGTGTTTCAAACAGAACCCTGAGACTATCACAGAGCAGGTGCATTTATACGGAGACTTGATTACACACAGGTGGATTATATTTATCATCATTAGTCAGTTAGGACAACATTTGATCATTCAGAGATCCACAATGAACTTCTGGAGTGAGTTTGCTGCACTGAAAGTAAAAGGACCGAATAATATTGCACACCCCACTTTTCAGTTTTGTGTTTCCACAAAAATTTAAAATAACCAATAAATTTCATTCAACTTCAAAATTGTGTCCCACTTGTTGTTGATTCTTCACCAAAAATTTACATTTGGTATCTTTATGTTTGAAGCATGATATGTGGGAAAAGGTTGAAAAGTTCCAGGGAGCGAAATACTTTCGCAAGGCACTGTACAAGTGTTTTAGAACTCTGGTCATATGAAATTCAATCCAGAAGAAGAAATGAGACCAATGGGGGACATGAGGTATGATCCCAGTGAACAGCAGAGTCCAGTAGGTGAGTTTATATTTATTATTTTGTTTTTGTTTCAGACCATGGACAACCCTTTAAAGGGATCTAAACATTTTGAACGGAGCAGCAAGGCGCAGCACCATTCGATGTTTAGCAGCCTCAGCCATGTCCTGCAGATCAGCTCCAATTCAAAAGAACAGGAGCTGTTCTGCAGTACCCAGCCACAGCCGCTACTTTATGCCCATTGCAGCTCCACTCAGTGTTTACCTGCGTCCGCCACTGGAGCAAATAACGGCTGATCAGTGGGCATGCAGGATGTCAGACACCCATTGATCTGATATTGATGACATCCCTGTGGAAAGGTCTTCAATATGTTGTGACCGGACCACTTCAATGTACTTAACAGTAAGGCCCCAATTCATTGTTGCCTTTGCACCTGTTTTTTTTTTAATCATAAATGGACACTCGGTTTACAAAGAATCAGGGACATGTGACTGACCCCTTAGACTAAGTACCAGTGGTATCCGTGAAAACCACAAACAGCACCTATACGAGACCATCAGATGTATGAATAAGCCCTAACACTGATTATGCCTATAATTAGTTAATAAGCACCAATTGGCTCATCTAACATGTTTATTTTAGTAAATGTATCTGAGTCGCACAACACCAGGGTTATGGGATACTCGGCACCGAGCCCATGGAAGTCTATGGGGGATGTCACTGGCAGCAGACCTCGGTCCGTGGCCCTGGGCGCTCATACAATGGGGGGAATATTTACAGGGGATTTTAATAATAGTTTATTAGGCAGCTAGATGTTAAGTCCCCCACAGGTGGGACTGGTCCCTCAAAGTCTATGGTGATGCAAGGTTCAGGTAATAAGTCAAACACACACAAGCTGGTCTCTTTCCATACCTTTACTGTTGAAGGTTGCAGGTATTTCCCGGGAAGCTGGTCAGGGTGGAGAATGCACATTCAGGTAATCGCTGAGTGAGTTTAAGGCCTCCTTTCCCTTTAATGTGTGAGTTTCCAACCTGCGTGAAGCGAAGTTCAACTCTATGTATAACAGCTACGCCCGGTCGACATTGTGGTGGAGCCTTTTCTATCTCTGGTGACCAGATGTTGGAAAGAACTAAGCCGTTGTGGCTGATCAGGCCGACTCCGTCCTGTTCCCCCTGACTCCTGTTACGTATCGACACTTAGGGCTACCTTCTGTGACTTGAAGTCCAGCAAGGATTCCGGTGTTTCTCTCACTAGCCGTAAAGGTTCTAGCAATACTTCGGACCCCGGTGCCTGGTTAGTCAAGTGAAGGTGATCTGTCACCGAAGTCACTCCTTTCTTGGGTCACCACTTGCCCGTCGCCTCACTCTTACCCTTAACATAAGCACGGGTAGCAGTAGGTGTAGTTGTCAGCTTTCTTACTTTCCAGCTCACTGACTGTTCTCAGTTAACTCGATGTTCTGCAAACTGTAGTCCCCTTCCTTCTTTCCTTCAAAGACTCTGTCCAGAGCAGCTCTCAGGACGTTCCATCAGACTGAATACACGCTTGCTCCGAGAGTCACTTTCCACATTCATGGGATACTAGCAGTCTGTCTGTTCTGAGTAACAGCTCAATCTCTCTCCTTCTGTCTGTGACAGGAATCCTCTCACTCTGGTGTCCTGAGGAGAACTCATCTGTCTGAGGTACAACCAACAACTAGAATAGCTGTCTGGCTAGAATGCCTACTGCTGCATTTCTCCACACCTCTAAATACCTGAATCTAAGGGGCTCCCTCTGGTGGTAATGTTGGGAAATGTGAATGTTGTGAATGAATATCAGGTTTTGTAATTACCTTCCTGTGCACTCTCCTGGGAACATGTGTACCAAGCGCAGCTGGGCCACACATCCCCCCCTAGTTATCATCAGCACTCCCGGGCTGAAACAGAAAATAAAAACATTTTTATACATAACATCAACAATATAACTCATCCCTTGCGGGAGGTAAGGACTCTTTAACGTTACAATGTGTACAATGGCAATTAGAAAAATATCAAAATACTTTTCACAATAAATACAATTTAAGATTCTTGTGGAGGACCAGCACCAAAAACCTCCCACGTGGGTCCTGGGTGGGCTGCAGGACTTCTTTGCTGCAGACCTCACTCTAGGCCACACCATACGGGTTTTTCTTCAGAGGTAGATATGGCTTTCACGTAAAACCAAGATGGGGCACCGAAGTGCGAACTTTTTACAATAAAGTTTTTGGGCTGGCAAAGTCCTCAGCCACGCAGTCCTTGGATAAAACATTTTTCACATTTATACTTCAATATTATTCACATTAGTACTGTATTACTCATTACCCAACTGGGGTATTCTATTCAAAATTATGCAAAACATTTATCACAATACTAATAAAGTGCAAATTCTTCAACTTTATACAGATGCAGTAAACCCTGTCTGGGTCTTACTGTTCTTCTCTTTTGCAGATATCAATGACGTCTTCCACTCCTGGGGCTGGAAGCACGCGGTGCGAACTGGAATGCATCACTAATATGTCATGGCCTGCGATCTGTGTTTGAGTAGCCACAGTCCTGGTCGCATTTGAACGATTCGCTTGGGACCCCACGTGTGCCTCGTTCAGGTATTGGTCTTCCATTGAGGACGCAGGCTTGTGCTGTGATCTGAGGACGCACCATCCGGTTGCGTTGCAGAATAGGTCGCAGTGTACGATGCAGGTGCGCGGTCTGGCGCTGATGCGACTGGAGCCTGGGATGTTGAGCTATGGGGTGTGTTGCCGAATGCAGGGACGGGGTTGCTGACACGGGTGACGTTTAAGGCATACCACCCTTTAAGACCCCAGTGACGCGTATAGGTGACTATATCCCCATTTAACAGGTGGAACCCCGCATCGCAGCAGTGAACATAGATCTTTGGAGTGAACCCAGGCTCGCATATGTAACCCCAAACTCCTCGGGCCTTAGAGGCACACACCGTCCCCTGGCGCCGCGGTTCCCGGAGCGTACCTTTGTCTCGCCTGATGTTTTCCTTTTCAGCGAGAGTCTCTTCTTGGTACCTCTGGCGAAACTGCTGCACTTCCCTCTGCTCCTGCTGTCGTCGCTGTTCATGTTCCCGGCGACGCCACTCGTTCTCCATCTGGGCGGCATATTCCACGTCGTCCAGGTACTCCATCTCGTCCCAGTCGACCTCCATCATGGACGGCTGGGTCTCCTCCGGTGTCCCTACCAGGGATCGGCATTCCGCTGCGGCCTCCAGGCCTGGCTGGTACTCCGGAACGGGCAGGGCCTCCTCAGCCTCCTTCTCTCCCGCCGCTTCATCGGTGGAGTCGGGATCAGCACTTTTGGAGGCGGCCTCCGGTTTCTCATCAGCCGCTGGCACTGGTGACACAGGTAATAGTTGCGCTCCTGGAGGGGAGAGCGTTGCGTCCCACAGCAGCCGCTGTTTCCGGGCACGCCAGCTTTGCTCGATCTCCTCCATCTCTTCACGATGTCGGGCCAGGTCCCTTAACACCGCATCCACCTCCTCCACTTTCTGTATTGTTGGGTCGGTTTCCCGACCTGGGGACGGCTCAGGCACAGGCAGTAGCTCTTCAGGGGAACGGGGTCTGCGCACCGCCGTTCCTCCACACAGTGTCTCCTGTCCTTCCGCCATCTCACTCCAGGCCAGACTGTGTTTTCCATCAGGAACAATCTGGTCTCTTCCGTGGAGGCGGGACTTGCGCTTCCTCTTCTTGGCATAGAGGATGAAGAGGAGGCGTATCTCCCTTGCAGTGGGGCAGGCTTTTGTATTATAATAGCATTTGGACAGGGCACCCATAGCTTTCGCGCCACAGGGGGGGGTACGCCCACGAAGGCACTCCCATCTTCTTCACCAGCGCCTCAGGGCGCGAATATGGCGGCAAAATGGCGGAAAATGGTGCCAAAAATCACAAAAACTGCACACAGTCTTTTTACACAAAACAGTTCACTTAGGCACACAGGACTCACATTTAGTAAGCTTCGTATCCTGTTCGTGACGCCAAAGATTGAGTCGCACAACACCAGGGTTATGGATACTCGGCACCGAGCCCATGGAAGTCTATGGGGGATGTCACTGGCAGCAGAGCTCGGTCCGTGGCCCTGGGCGCTCATACAATGGGGGGAATATTTACAGGGGATTTTAATAATAGTTTGTGACGCCACCTGTGGTTTCTGATCAATAAGACCAGCGCTGCAGGGTTAATCTTCTGAGGGGATGTTATTAGGCAGCTAGATGTTAAGTCCCCCACAGGTGGGACTGGTCCCTCAAAGTCTATGGTGATGCAAGGTTCAGGTAATAAGTCAAACACACACAAGCTGGTCTCTTTCCATACCTTTACTGTTGAAGGTTGCAGGTAATTCCCGGGAAGCTGGTCAGGGTGGAGAATGCACATTCAGGTAATCGCTGAGTGAGTTTAAGGCCTCCTTTCCCTTTAATGTGTGAGTTTCCAACCTGCGTGAAGCAAAGTTCAACTCTATGTATAACAGCTACGCCCGGTCGACATTGTGGTGGAGCCTTTTCTATCTCTGGTGACCAGATGTTGGAAAGAACTAAGCCGTTGTGGCTGATCAGGCCGACTCCGTCCTGTTCCCCCTGACTCCTGTTACGTATCGACACTTAGGGCTACCTTCTGTGACTTGAAGTCTAGCAAGGATTCCGGTGTTTCTCTCACTAGCCGTAAAGGTTCTAGCAATACTTCGGACCCCGGTGTCCGGTTAGTCAAGTGAAGGTGATCTGTCACCGAAGTCACTCCTTTCTTGGGTCACCACTTGCCCGTCGCTTCACTCTTACCCTTAACATAAGCACGGGTAGCAGTAGGTGTAGTTGTCAGCTTTCTTACTTTCCAGCTCACTGACTGTTCTCAGTTAACTCGATGTTCTGCAAACTGTAGTCCCCTTCCTTCTTTCCTTCAAAGACTCTGTCCAGAGCAGCTCTCAGGACGTTCCATCAGACTGAATACACGCTTGCTCCGAGAGTCACTTTCCACATTCATGGGATACTAGCAGTCTGTCTGTTCTGAGTAACAGCTCAATCTCTCTCCTTCTGTCTGTGACAGGAATCCTCTCACTCTGGTGTCCTGAGGAGAACTCATCTGTCTGAGGTACAACCAACAACTAGAATAGCTGTCTGGCTAGAATGCCTACTGCTGCATTTCTCCACACCCCTAAATACCTGAATCTAAGGGGCTCCCTCTGGTGGTAATGTTGGGAAATGTGAGTGTTGTGAATGAATATCAGGTTTTGTAATTACCTTCCTGTGCACTCTCCTGGGAACATGTGTACCAAGCGCAGCTGGGCCACACATATCTTTTCTTAGAGTTCTGTGTGCCGTTCTGCTATTCTTTCTAGAAATGTATGAATACACTGACAGCTGGGTGTTACCGCTTGGGGGCCAAACTGAACTTGTGAACTTGGTTTTCTTAGGCTAACATTTTTCTGAGCAGTGCTGGTTCAGTTTACACATGACTATGTTCTGCTGAGAACGATGATCTTTTGTGCAAAGTAAACTATGATTTCACTGGCAGCCTGTTTAGACCACATGATTATTATGAACTGAGCTAGCAATGCTCTTTCATGACAATCATGCAGTGTAAATGGATTTCAAGACATGCGAGATGAGGGGTCAAGGTGGAGACAACGTGCAACATTTCTAATACAGAATCTACAACATCAAGGGCTTCTAACATATCAAGATAGATTTCAAACATGAGCAAATTATTACATCTAAGTTAAGGTTTTTGAAGAAAGTTAAGGGGGTGTCTTAAAATAACTTTTAATAGTGACTAGAATGGTACTTATATACAAGTGCTTCTCACAAAATTAGAATAACAAAAACACCTGCTCTGTTTGTAATGACTCTATATAATAGTATAATCCCTTTTTCATATCCAGTGTTTAGAGTATTTGTGCTGTCAATATTACTAATGATTGCACCTTCCCGAGTAAAATCAATATCACTAAAGAAATATCTTAATGCTCTAGTGTACTCACCAACTAGAATACTTTTAATGGTGTGTCTTGGATGATTACTAGAGGCATCTAAAATAGTGTTTCCACTAACAGTTTTTCCACGAATGCTGGTCAAAACATCACCTGACATAACATCACATTCCATAGTAAAATCAAGAAACATGGCAACATTTTACTCATGACTGAATGTAAACTTCAAAGCCATATAATTATTTTGAATTTTTACATTTTTATTTACGGTAAATTATCAGCAAATGCTGGTATGGTCTACTCATCACCGAGCCACACGATCAAAATTTCCTCAAAGTATAGACCATGTCAGCAATTGCAGGTTAAAAACTGGTTACATTCTGAGTAAATGTACTATTCCTCCCACGATGATATTTACAGAATGTCTAGAGTGAGTATAATACTATTGTAATACATACATTAATTTATTATCAGAAAATCTTACGTGTCATTAGATTCAAGTTCTGCCCAAAGGACTGCATTTTGTTCCTACAGCCAGTTTTGACCTATAAGCCACCTTATCAGGTGTTAATATATTGGTCAGATCCATCACTGTTAAACGTCAATTTATGGTTGTTAGGGTCTGCGGAACGCACCTAATAGATATAATATAGAGGTGCGTTCGCAGCCCGGGTCCACCGTGCAGGCGAAGCCCGCTGCTAATAAGATGACGAAAGTAGCGAACTCTGTTATCCCGCAGAGTTGCTAAAATAAATGCCGTAGCGCGTTGTGGCAGTAAATGCAAACTCTGTTAATACCCAGAGCCGCTAACGGAAATGCCACAGCGCTATATGGCGATAGGTGCGAACTCACTTAGCTTCAGTGAGCCGCAAAGTAAAACGCTAGGGCGCTGTCTAGCGTCTAAAGCGAACCCTGTTACGTCACAGAGTCGCTGAGAAAAGGTACCGTGTCCTATAAGGCTCTCAGGTACACGGTAAATTGCTAAGCGAGCATAATACGTGGTCATGCGCTAATGTCCTCGCGGGAGTCACCCGCAATCTATGGCGTCTGAACGTCAGACCCTGAATACGGCAATCAAACTCCTCACCGGTTATGCCGGTAATCTAGGGCATCTAGGACACCGACCCTGACCAGCTAGCACACCAAACTCCTCACCGATTAAGTCGGTATTCTAGTGGCTTATTTCAGCCGGGTCCCTAACCACACACACGCATGACCACACTGGCGCATAGCATACAATGGTTGATATTAGCGCATGGCGGCCCAGCCATGCTACCCTTTTATAGTAACAGCTACAGGACCTTCCAGGAACAAGGACCAATGAGAAACCTGTTCCAGAAGACTAGTAGTAACAGGACCTTCCTGGCGGGCCAATAGGAGCTGCTGCAGTACCTGAGCATGTGACCCCTGATCTCCAATGAGAGATCTCACTCTGGGCATGCTCAGAAGGGAAAATGCAGGACTTTGTCCCAAAGACGTCTGCTCCAGCACTGGCTATAATAGCAGATCCAGGAAAGGCAACAGCAAGTCACTGCCCAGTAGTGGAGTGGGCAAGACGCCTGGACCGACTTCTCTGCTGAGCAGGCTCCACTGCGGCCGGAGACGAATGGGAGACCGCAGCGGGATGGGTTCCAGACTCCCCTTGTGCAGCAGCGGGAAATCGAACCCTAACATTACTCCCCCTCCTAGGGCCCCCCTTCTTTGGGCCTCGCTGCGCTCAAAGGCAGCGATGAGCTGCGGAGCATGAACATGCTCGGCAGGCTCCCAGGATCTATCCTCAGGCCCATAACCCCTCCAATCCACCAAATAAAATTTTTTGCCTCGTACCACCTTGCACCCAACAATGGCGTTCACCTCATGATCGTCGGTAGATGAACCCGACGTCCCGGCAGATGACTCGGAAAACCGGGAAATGGCCACGGGTTTCAAGAGGGACACGTGAAAGGTGTCAGTGATACCAAGGCGAGGCGGAAGGGCTAGACGGTAAACTACCAGGTTCACCTGCTCAAGAACTTTAAAGGGGCCCAAAAAGCGAGGTGCCAACTTGGTGGACTCTACCCGTAGCCTGATGTTTCGGGCAGAAAGCCACACTAGGTCACCCGGAGCAAACGTAGGAGCGGGGCGCCGATGGGCATCGGCCGAAGACCTCATCCTCTCTTTGGAGGCCTGAATGGCATCCTGAGTGCGGTCCCAAATGTCCCGTGCCTCCACAGCCCAGTCTGCCACCCTGGAATCGGCGGAAGACACGGGCATAGGCACTGGTACCCGCGGATGCTGACCGTAGTTCAGGAGGAATGGGGTCTGTCCGGTGGAATCAGCCACAGCATTGTTTAATGCAAACTCAGCCCATGGTAGCAAGGATGCCCAGTCATCCTGCCTGGCTGAGACAAAATGTCGTAGATAGGTGACCAAGGTCTGGTTGGCCCTCTCTACCAACCCATTCGTCTCAGGATGGTACGCTGAAGAGAGATTTAACTCAATGCTGAGTAGACGACAAAGCTCTCTCCAGAACCGAGACGCAAACTGGGGACCTCGGTCACTGACAATTTTGTCCGGCATGCCGTGTAGACGGAAGACATGCCTAACGAACAACGCTGCCAGAGCCCGTGCAGAGGGTAACCGTGGTAGCGGCACCAGATGCACCATTTTGGAGAAATGGTCGGTGATTACCCAAATGATGGTGCAACCCCGAGACTTGGGCAAGCCCACCACAAAGTCCATCCCAACCATCTCCCAGGGCCTGTCTGCCACCGGCAAAGGGTAAAGTAACCCAGCTGGCCGTTGTCGTGGAGACTTATTCTTGGCGCAGGAGACACACGCCCGAACATAGTCCCCAACATCACGGACCATATGCGGCCACCAATAAGTCCTCGCCAGCAATTCAGATGTCCTCTTTGCCCCAAAGTGTCCACCAACCCTGGACGAATGTGCCCAAGAGAGTACCTCCGGTCGTAAATTGGTAGGTACAAAAGTCTTGCCTGGGGGCACAGACTCTAGTGAAACCGGGGCCACTGTTCTCAGGCTCTCTGTGGGGACAATAAGCCGAGGCTCCTCCACCTCCTCCTCAGAGGACACCACAGAGCGAGAGAGAGCGTCGGCACGAATGTTCTTCTCTCCCGAGAGGAAATGGAGTGTGAAATTAAACCGGGAGAAGAACAAGGACCATCTGGCCTGGCGAGAATTAAGCCGCTGGGCTGTCTGCAGATACACCAAATTCTTGTGGTCGGTGAAAACTTGGAAGGGAAAGCGGGCCCCCTCCAACAGATGTCTCCACTCAGAGAAAGCCAAC
Organism: Oophaga sylvatica; assembly: GCA_033576555.1. Classification (NCBI taxonomy): domain Eukaryota; kingdom Metazoa; phylum Chordata; class Amphibia; order Anura; family Dendrobatidae; genus Oophaga; species Oophaga sylvatica. The sequence goes on from JARQOD010000001.1 coordinate 344,297,479, forward strand.
TTCATGGCTAGCAACTCCCTATCCCCGATGGAATAATTCCTCTCCGCTGATGTGAAGGTCTTAGAGAAGAAGAAGCAAGGATGCTTCCGACCTTGAGCATCCTTTTGGAAGAGGACTGCTCCAGCACCAACGGATGAGGCATCAACCTCCAATAAAAATGGCTTATCAACATCGGGGCGATGTAGGATGGGAGCGCTAGCAAAATGAGACTTAACAGAAGAGAAAGCCGTGGAGACCTCTTCCGACCACAATTTGGGATTTGCTCCCTTCTTGGTGAGGGCTACCAAGGGAGCTACCAAGGTAGAGAAATGCGGAATGAACTGGCGATAGTAATTAATGAACCCCATAAAGCGCTGCACCGCTTTAAGGGAGTGAGGTTCCTGCCAGTCCATCACAGCCTGTAGTTTGGCCGGATCCATAGCCAATCCCTGGGTTGAGATGATATAACCAAGGAAAGGTAAAGACTCCAGCTCAAACATACATTTCTCCAACTTAGCATAAAGGGAATTAGCCCGTAAGAGGTCGAAGACTCTGCAGACATCTCTCCGGTGGGAGTCAATATCTGGAGAGAAGATGAGTATATCATCCAGATAGACTACGACCGAGGTGGAGAGCATATCCCGGAAGATGTCATTGACAAAGTCTTGGAAAACGGCTGGAGCATTACAGAGCCCAAAGGGCATCACCAGATATTCGTAATGCCCGTCCCTGGTATTGAAAGCCGTCTTCCATTCGTCCCCCTCACGGATGCGAATCAGGTTATACGCACCGCGCAGATCTAACTTAGTGAATACCCTTGCTCCCCGAAGCCTATCAAATAGCTCAGAAATCAAGGGCAACGGGTACTTGTTTTTAACGGTGATGGCGTTAAGACCCCGGTAATCAATACACGGACGCAATTCTCCCATTTTTCTTCTGTACGAAGAAAAATCCCGCCCCAGCCGGTGACACTGACTTCCTAATAAACCCTCTTGCCAGGTTCTCCTGAATATATTGCGACATGGCCTCTGTCTCAGGAAGAGAGAGGGGATAGACCCTTCCCCGAGGAGGTTCTGCGCCAGGCAAGAGGTCGATAGGACAGTCATAGGGACGATGAGGTGGAAGAGTCTCCGCAGCCTTCTTGGAGAATACATCTGCATATGACCAGTAGCACTTGGGAGTGGAGTAAGATCTGCGGGTAACTCAGTAGTGGTAACCTGAACGCAACTCCTGACACATCTGTCTCTACATGCATCACTCCAACCCAGTATCCTACCCGAAGTCCACTCTATATGTGGGGAGTGGAAACGGAGCCAAGGTATACCTAGTAGGATCTCGTCTAATCCCTCGGGAAGGACGAGTAGGGAAATAAGTTCCTGATGGGAAGGAGATACCAACAATGCAAGTGGAACAGTCTGGTGTGTAATTTGTGAGGGCAATGTCGACCCATTCACTACCCGGACAGTCACTGATTTGTCAAGAGCCACCAGAGGTATTGCATGACGGCGAGCAAAGTCAGAGGACATGAAGTTCCCCTCTGCTCCTGAGTCCACGCAAAGGTCGGCGGCGATAGTGGAAGTGCCTACAGTGATTGTCCCTTTAAGTGTCAACTTGGAGGAAAATGCTGCTGTCTCTAGTGAACCTCCTCCCAGGACCACTAGACATGATCGCTTCCCCGATCGCTGTGGACATTTGTTGGCATAATGTCCTGTCTGCTGGCACACTCTACAGACCACGGATACTCGAGTGGTCCGAGACTTAGATCTCACTCGAGAAATCTCCATGGCCTCAGGGGAATCGGATGCCTGAATGGAAGATTCCAGAGGTCTGGCGAAGGTGGGCGCCAGCCGGAACCTCTGCCTACACTGGGCCCGCTCCAACCTCCGCTCGTTAAAACGAAGGTCGATGCGGGTAGATATGGTAATGAGCTCCTCCAGTGTGGCAGGAATCTCCCTGGTGGACAAGGCGTCCTTCACATGGTCTGCCAGTCCCCTCCAGTACATGGGTATAAGGACTTTATCTGGCCAATCCAGCTCAGAGACCAGAGTCCGAAATTGGACGGCAAACTGACTGACCATGGATGAACCCTGGGTGATAGTCAACAGTTGAAGAGCCGTATCGTGGGTGACACGAGGTCCTAAAAAGACCTGTTTAAGAGTGTCCAAGAAGAGAGGAGCACTCTGCACCACACGATCATCGCGCTCCCATAATGGCGTTGCCCACTCCAACGCCCTGCTCGACAAAAGGGATATGATAAAACCCACTTTCGCCCGCTCCGTGGGATAACGTGCAGCCAGAAGCTCTAGATGTATGGAGCACTGACTGACGAAACCCCGACATTGTTTACTGTCACCGGTAAACTTGTCTGGAAGTGGGAGGCGGGAAATAGTCGGAGCAGGGGTGGCAGAGGACAACCTGGCTGCAGCCACGCTAGCAGCCTGAACAGCGACTGCGGTAACATCCACAGCTGAGGTTGTGCGCTCAAGAGCCGCCAACCTACCCTCCAGCTGCTGGATGTACTGCCTTAGACACTGGTCATCCGCCATTTTACTAGCCAGACCCTGGCGCTAATATTATGTTAGGGTCTGCGGAACGCACCTAATAGATATAATATAGAGGTGCGTTCGCAGCCCGGGTCCACCGTGCAGGCGAAGCCCGCTGCTAATAAGATGACGAAAGTAGCGAACTCTGTTATCCCGCAGAGTTGCTAAAATAAACGCCGTAGCGCGTTGTGGCAGTAAATGCGAACTCTGTTAATACCCAGAGCCGCTAACGGAAATGCCACAGCGCTATATGGCGATAGGTGCGAACTCACTTAGCTTCAGTGAGCCGCAAAGTAAAACACAAGGCCGCTGTCTAGCGTCTAAAGCGAACCCTGTTACGTCACAGAGTCGCTGAGAAAAGGTACCGTGTCCTGTAAGGCTCTCAGGTACACGGTAAATTGCTAAGCGAGCATAATACGTGGTCATGCGCTAATGTCCTCGCGGGAGTCACCCGCAATCTATGGCGTCTGAACGTCAGACCCTGAATACGGCAATCAAACTCCTCACCGGTTATGCCGGTAATCTAGGGCATCTAGGACACCGACCCTGACCAGCTAGCACACCAAACTCCTCACCGATTAAGTCGGTATTCTAGTAGCTTATTTCAGCCGGGTCCCTAACCACACACACGCATGACCACACTGGCGCATAGCATACAATGGTTGATATTAGCGCATGGCGGCCCAGCCATGCTACCCTTTTATAGTAACAGCTACAGGACCTTCCAGGAACCAGGACCAATGAGAAACCTGTTCCAGAAGACTAGTAGTAACAGGACCTTCCTGGCGGGCCAATAGGAGCTGCTGCAGTACCTGAGCATGTGACCCCTGATCTCCAATGAGAGATCTCACTCTGGGCATGCTCAGAAGGGAAAATGCAGGACTTTGTCCCAAAGACGTCTGCTCCAGCACTGGCTATAATAGCAGATCCAGGAAAGACAACAGCAAGTCACTGCCCAGTAGTGGAGTGGGCAAAACGCCTGGACTGACGTCTCTGCTGAGCAGGCTCCACTGTGGCCGGAGACAAATGGGAGACCGCAGCGGGATGGGTTCGAGACTCCCCTTGTGCAGCAGTGGGAAATCAAACCCTAACAATGGTGTTCACCGTTTTGAAGACTGAGATATATGTAAGAAGAGCTCCTCCAAACTTGATAAATTAATTTGAGAACATCAGCTCCTCTGAACAAGTGTGAAATGACTATATGAAATGAACGCAGATCTTATCCCTGAAGTTAAAGATTAACCATAATATTAATTTGTATTTCAGAAATCAATAGTACACGTGAAAATAAGCAACTTTGCAATATATATTGTCAAATAAATCTGATTCTTTCTCCTCTTAGACTGATCGTTCAATCTCAAAATTCTCAACTCATAGTAAAATCAGTATTCAGTGAAGACAGATTTTTATATTACTGAGATAGGAGATTGGGTTGGGGTAAATTTGCCTTTAGTTTCTCCCTCCTCCCAATTTTTCCCTTATGCATAGACTCTTATCAGTTGCGACTAACATCTCCTATCTCAGTAATGGAAAAATCTGTCTTTGCTGAAGACAGATTTTACATGTAAATTGAGAATTTTTAGAAAGAATGATCAGTTCTGGAAGAAAAAGAAGCAGATTTTTCTGATACAATATGTTGCAAAAGTTGATTATCTTCATATGTGCTGTTGATTTATGAAATGAAAATTAAAGTGACGGCTATGTTTTAATAAAGAGAATCATATCTCTTTGCCTACTAGCAACCTAGATTTTTAACCTATGAATGCATGAGTTCCCAGTATGAACCAATTATCGACTGTAGAACAAGAGTTGAAGGATCTGAATTTAATTATGAAAATAAATATGCTAATTAAAAAAAATAATCTAACACATGAGGAAAAAAAGGCATTACATCAACTGAAAACAAAACAAAATCTAATATGCAAAATAGCAGATAAATGGGGCTCCCTTGTAGTCTTGTAAATAAACCTTTAAATATAAAGCATATCGAACCTTTTTCCACCACAACACTGCCTAATCGTATCTAGTGGGCTCATTTTTTTTAAAAGATTGTGTAGATAACTACAGTAGGTATTATAAACAATCTTAGGAAATTTTTGTGATGCTACCCAGTTGCTACTGTCACATAATTATTTTTAATTGATACTTGATTGATTGTACTTTATTTACAAAACTGTTGATGTCATATGGGTGCACATTTATCACCCACCCTAGCTACTCTGTATAGATCATGGTTAGAGGAACAGTCAGAGAGTGACCCACTTCTTTCCTGCAATGGCTTGCATGGTCGATTCATTGACGACATTTTCAGCATCTGGCCCGTGAGGAGTCGACAGTACCACCCTTTGTTGATTATTTAACTGATAATTTTATGAATTTGACTTTTACATTCAGCCATGAGAAAAATGTTACCATGTTCCTTGATTTATCTTTGGAAGGTGAAGGTGATGTTTTGTCAGGTGATGTTTTGACCAGCAATTATGGAAAACCTACTACTGGAAACACTATTTTAGGACCCGCTAGTATCCAAAGCACCATAAAAAGTATTCCAGTTGGTGATTACACTAGAGCATTGAGATATTGCTTTTGTGATATTGATTTTACTCAGGAGCATGCAATCATTAGTGATATTGACTGCACAGGACTATAAGGTCTGCATGTTGATGATAGCTAATACTATTATATCCTATAAGAATCATTATGGCTGGTTACTTAACAAAAGCATAATAGAAAAATAAAATTCTATAATAGATCTAATATAACAGTAGTAACTAGCTATCCTTGTGAATGTCCGGATATAGTCAACATAATAAAGAAATATTGACCTATTTTAAATCAAGACTGTAAAACCAAGAGGATCCTAGATAAAGGATGTAGATTCATATCTAGATGGGCATCACTTTGGGAAATTTATTATCCCCTTGGTTTTTAACACAAATAAATTGTGTTCTGAAACATGGTTAACATGTAAAGGTCTCTTTAAATGCGGGTAGGAAAAGTAAAATAAGGAGACTACTATAGTAATTAGCAATAATTGTTGGAAAAATATTGAATCCGTTATAGATTGTAACAACAATTATGTAGTGTATTTATTAAAATGCTCTCATGAGGCTTATGAATCAGATCCTGGAACATTTTCATGGCACATATAATCCAGTGGAAAATAATTGGGGAGTCCCAACATTTTGTATATGAACATCAGTGCAATTTAAATAGTACTGTTATATGTGTAGGTGGGTGACGGAAGACGCTGTGGCAACAAGAGGGTTAATGTGTATGATGTGTTAATGTATTTAGTTTATTTTTATGCTAAATGTTGTTGCATTTTATCCTTATGGTGGATTTGTGTCTCGGTTTTCCTGGAGGCTCTGTCTCAATACCGTCCCTGGGAATGGGGGGGGGGGGTTTGTCCATTAGTGGAAACATTACCAGCATCGGGCTATAGGTTGCATCACACAGGGTAACAGATAGTTAATATAAGGGTTTAACCCATTAGTTGGGAGAGGTTAGATTAGTTTATGGGCGAAGCACTTCCTAGCTTTGAGTCAGTGGAGTTAAGAGTGGAGTAGAGTGAGTGAGGAGTTTACCAGTGTTAAGTGTGTGAGTTAGAGCTAGATAATGACAGTGCCAATGGGTTCTAAGAAAACAGATGTAGCAAATGCGGAAGGGTTCTTTCAGAACAAGTCTCCTAACAGTAGGAAGACACATCCCAAGCTTTGTGTGGACGCCGTGCCAGTCTTGGGCTTAGGGCCCAGAAACGACACTCAGTGACATATCTCTGTCTCCCTCATGGGGAAGATGTCAGCCAGGTCACAGCAAAAAGGACAAGATGGTGGGCTTCAGGAAAACTGTTATGCTAGATGGGAAAATCCTGGGAATAAAAGAAGATGTTGAGGCAGGGGCAGTTCGGGCACAATGGAGTCAAGGACTGATATACACAGGACCAAGGGAACACCACCTAAAAGGGACTCTGTGTCACTGTGTGTGCTGCAACTGCTTACACAGTAAAGCCGAACCTGTCGAACCGTACCTATGGTCTCCTGTCATATCTGTAGCCGGATCCGGTCCCATGGGCGGGGAGGTAACAAGGACTAACAAACTACAAGTGAGTAAAGAACAAACTCGACAGCACATAATACTTAACTCTCACTCCTGTTTAGAAGAAGAGTTTCAGGGCTAAGAGAACTCAGATCTGCCTCAAAGCAAAGTACCCTCCTTCATAAGTATTTAAAGGGTGAAAAAAAGCAAAAAAAGGTAGAGATTGGAGAAAATGTCTTCTTAAATTTGAAGCCTTTTTTGGATACTTTCATTTGACTAACGTTTCCCAACTGATTATTGAGCTGTTCATTAGAGTATTCATTCAGTAGAGCAGGGAGTGGGACTATTTCATTCCCTGAAACGGATGTCACTTGGCTTTAGGGTGGGCACAGTAGCTGCGGCAACAAAGCCCTGGCCCCCGATTACATCCTGTTTGAAAATCCCAGCATGTACTGGGAATTCTCAAATGAAATGTCATTGGATATAAAAAAAAAAAAAACTGACAGGAAGTTTGGATAGATATGGAGCAGTAGGGAATTTTTAATTGAAGTATTATAGAATAGTGATTAGGTTATTGATTCAAGTAGATAGACATTTAGTATGTCGTTTTGGACCAACTCTTTAATCCTTGGGAAAATAATATTTCTAGGGTTTTAAAAGATCAGGGCAGAATCCCAAGGCATATGCCTCTGCCAAAAAATATTATTTTACCAAAACAGGAAAAACACATTTAAAAATTGGCTGTTCTGCTGCAAAGAGGTCTCTCGCTGCAATATTCATTAGAAGATTCTTTATTGTCCACTACGCATTTCAGTGCCGTACTGGTATCTTTATCAAGTGTAAAAAAACAACAGGTTATACACACCCTGATACATAGAGGCATTTATAGACCAAAATGGGTGCCAAAAAACTTAGGGTACCACACACTGAAGGGTGGTTTGGGGATAAAATTCAAATGGAGGCCTGGAAGACAGAAAGAAAGAGGGAAAAAGTGTGTTCAAAGTACATGAAATACTACCATAAAGAGTTGATAGGACACATAAGTAAACAGAGAAACAGCGTGTAACTATAAAAAAAAGCATTAGAAATACCAGTAATGGAAAATTGCTCAAACATGACTAAAGAATATGTGTATGACAGGGGAACCAGAGAGAAGGATAACATGAAATATGAGAAAGGGAGGACTATTACATAGAGTCATGTCACCGATTAAATGAAGAGTGAGGAAAAACAAGATAAGAATTGGTGAAAAAGTGGAGGAAGCAACACTGAGGAAACAAAAAGGACGTGGATAGGACAAAAGGAGAGTCAGTTGGTGAGGAGAAAACACAAAGCTACAGGTGGTTGACCTGGAAGGAGACTGAACTGATATACTGCACGTATTTGATGTTATTTAATAGGCATTATTAATTCCCTTGAATTTTATATACTCTGTAATTGTTTTAATATTTACTGTTAGGTATGCGCCAATTGAACCCTATGTAAGTTTTAAATATTATTAATTATTTTAATGAGGACTCTCAACTCTAAACCACTGAGGACTCTCAACTCTAAATATTTTTCTAATTATTTTAAATGACTTATTTCCGTTTTGATAATTTCCCGGGGGGGGGGGGGGGGGGGGGGTTTTTTTGGGGGGGGGGGTTTTGGGGGGGGGGGGGGGGGGGGGGGGGGGGGGGGGGTTTTTTGGGGGGGGGGGGGGGGGGGGGGGTTGGGGGGGGGGTTGGGGGGGGGGGGGGGTTTTTGGGGGGGGGGGGGGGGGGGGGGGGGTTTTTTTTTGGGGGGTTTTTTTTTTTGGGGGGGGTTTTGTTTTTTTTTGGGGGTTTTTTTGGGGGGGGTTTTGGGGGGTTTTGGGGGGGGGGGGTTTTTTTTGGGGGGGGGGTTTTTTTTTTTTTTTTTTTTGGGGGGGGGGGGGGGGGGGGGGGGGGGGGTTTTTTGGGGGGGGATATCTCTGCCGGCTAGATCAGCCTTTCTGGGATTACACAAAGCTTCCGAGATTCTCGCCATCTCTTCTATATGGTCTGTGCGGGTCATCCCTCTGGCCCGGGTATCGCGGCATTAAGGTCACCTGGTGTTGTGACAGGGGAATCCCTGTATAGGGGTATACCTTGCCCGGTGCTCCACTGCATGGTTCTGTGTCATGGTAATTAAAGCAACAAATAATAATAGAAAAACCCCTTATGAAGTATATTCAATAAAGTAGCATAGAGTAAAAAAAAAGGGGGGAGTAGTATAGGGACCCCAGTATTCGTCAAACTCAATTTGACAGGTCGACACGCCCCCTATCATTTAATCCGTCTCCCTGTCAGCTTGATCCAGGTCGTCACGCCCTCTGGCTGAACTTTGCTCAGGCTGGGAAATCTGTGGCTGAACTTTGCTCAGGCTGTGAAATCTGGTCTGCTGGATTTTTATTAGCAGAGAATGCCCTGACATGAAATGTAAAGGGTTTGTATTAGAAGCACCCAGTAAATGTCTGTATTAGAATCCATCAGTAAATGTAAAGCTATTTCTAGCAGAGGAGAGAAACTTTTAAGGACCCAGTAATTGTATAAGGAGTTCTAGTTAAATACAGACTTCTGTATATAACTAGTATATAAGGATTTTTAGTGAAATTTGTTGTTAGAAGTCTAAATATTTTTCTATCTACTGGCTAACATGGTACAAAGATATACATCTTACAGCACCATAGAGGTAATTTATCTATGTGTGTGTTTCACACAGGACAAGTTCTGTGATCCGTCTTTTGTGTGGGAAAAGTCAACAATTTTTATTAAGGTCTAAAATACATTATCATGGATAAAAATCCAAAAGAGTGGGATATACAGCATGCAGAAAAAATAGCCAAATGCAGACAGGTATGAACTACATTCAAATCAATATATAATAGTGCACATCGACATATCTTATATGTTATAGCGATAATAGACTAATCCGGGGCTATACAATAATAAACTCCATATATTTGTCCGTATATATGCAATCTATGTAACTCACAATATCCCCCAATAGGCAACATATATGCACTATATATAGGATTATAAGTATCTCAATGAATCAGGTATATCAATAAAGTAACTTCTCCATCACAGTTGCTAATATAATGATGTTACCATGCAAGTGCAGAGCTCACAATACATACTGTGCGTGCATATGAAGTCAATTAGCACATCCATATGAGGAGCTATATCAAAAAAGCAGCGCCATAGATGTGAGATCATACCTGAATGCTGCTTGGCACCCCTTGTGTATAGCCCTCATTTCTAACAGTGTTTTTCACAGATAGATCACTTCAAGAAAACTGTCCCGACAGTTCATCCCTATAGTGTAGTTTAATGTATCAAGGTGTGTGTACAAGGTTTGGAATTGTCAGAATGAGTGAAGGTCGATGCTACGGTAATTCAGGCAAACAGTAAATAGTATTGCATTGTGTATAGTCATGGGATCTTTTAAAACCAACACATTTATGTGTATTCTGATAGCAGTGCCCATAGAATGAGTGAAGGTCGATGCTATTGTGACATGTTAGAAACCACATATACTAAATAGCCCATTCAGGCAAACAGTAAATAGTATTGCATTGTGTATAGTCAGTGGGATCTTTTAAAACCAACACATTTATGTGTATTCTGATAGCAGTGCCCATAAAACCGAAGGTTTCTAGCAAATATAATATGTACTAATGTGATTTTAAAACAATGGGTTTCTGAAGGGTCTTCCCACACTACCACTCTGTGGGAAGCTGTGTGGAAATGACAGGCATAAGAGACCATTCATATTAAAAACATTTATTGCCAGAAATAATCATGATTTTACTGTAATAAATAAATACATCTCAAAGACATTTCAAGCATTGAATTAATTGTGACACCAAAATGTCGACACAAATGGCAATACAGGTCATGGATTCTCTCTAGACAGGAACAACGCTGTTGAATGCTCCAACACGTGTAGTGAGGGTTTTTTTAAAGTTGATTTCTTCTCAGCAATGAAATTTCTCACAATTGTATCATTACGCGGTTTATCAGCAGAAAACTTCTCCAATATCTTACTGAACGGTATGTTCCGAGCTAAGAAATGTAAAAAGTACAGGCAGTAGTCCCCACAGACAGTACTAATATAATGATGTTAGCATGCAAGTGCAGGGCTCACAATACATACTGTGCGTGCATATGAAGTCAATTAGCACATCCATATGAGGAGCTATATTAAAAAGCAGTTGTGTATAGTTGGCCAATCAAATATTAGTTATGCGTTAGCTATCAGTGTCAACCATAGCAGCTCTCAGAGTTTTACTGTATTAAAGGGTAGTTTTAACTCCATCCGTAGATGTAAAGCTATTTTCTAGCAGAGAGTGCCCTATTTGTGCACTGACATGAACTGTAAAGGGTTTGTATTAGAAGCACCCAGTAAATGTCTGTATTAGAATCCATCAGTAAATGTATGTAAAGCTCATTTCTAGCAGGCTTGTATAAATGTCCCCCAGTAAATGTGTAAAAGTTTGGAACTGATATGCCTGAATGTAAAGGTGATTTCTAACACTCTCTGTTAGAGATGTCTGGAACTACATTCAAATCAATATATAATAGTGCACATCTCCATATCTTATATGTTATAACGATAATAGCAGTCTATGTAACTCACAATATCCCCCAATAGGCAGACATATATGCACTATATATAGGATTATAAGTATCTCAATGAAGCATGTATATCAATAAAGTAACTTCCCCATCACAGATGCTAATATAATGATGTTAGCATGCAAGTGCAGGGCTCACAATACATACTGTGCGTGCATATGAAGTCAATTAGCACATCCATATGAGGAGCTATATTAAAAAGCAGTTGTGTATAGTTGGCCAGTCAAATATTAGTTATGCGTTCGCTATCAGTGTCAACCATAGCAGCTCTCATGATGCTAGCTAATCACAGATGCTAATATAATGATGTTAGCATGCAAGTGCAGGGCTCACAATACATACTGTGCGTGCATATGAAGTCAATTAGCACATCCATATGAGGAGCTATATTAAAAAAGCAGTTGTGTATAGTTGGCCAATCAAATATTAGTTATGCGTTCACTACCACTGTCAACCATAGCAGCTCTCATGATGCTAGCTATTCTGATCACCTTATCATATCAACCATGAAGCCTCTTTTAACCCCTTCACAATAATGTACAGAGGTGATTTTATGTTTTAATACTGATAGACATATTGTGAACGGACATATAGGGTCCATGTGAGACACCATATTTTTCAAATATTAGTTAAGCGTATATTTCAACATTTTGCTCCTTCACAGATTTATTTTACATTATTTTTTTATTTTGCTTAAGGATCGTGTACAGAGGAGTTTTATGTTTTAATACTGATAGACATATTGTGAACGGACATATAGGGTCCGTGTGAGACATGTCTGGACAAGTCCGGGCATGTCTGGGCATGCCTGGACAAGTCCTGGTCACGGGGCAGCCGTGGAAAAAACAATACTGAAATTCAAAAACTATGTGCTGGCCGTTAACAACGCGCACAGTCATCTAGAAAATATTGAGCGAGTTGCTTCACAAACCCTCTCAAGGCATGTTGAATGTTAACGTTCCCGCTATGAGCTACACACATGACCAACTGTATAGCCTGGGATGCGTAGCGTTCTTGCAGCGCAAGCCTATTTTTAAAGACGCTAAGACCATCAGATATAAAAGACAGGCATGTTGAGACGTGGCCCGGCCTATTTTGGTACATACCCACTCCTATGCAACGATACTGAGTAGCGTTCAACAAAAATCAGGTACAAACTTTTAACATACCTGTGTTTCGGGCGCTCATGCCATACCAGAAGCACTCTGTGCCATGTACCATAGCCCATAATAATCGATCTTGATCAGTATTCAACAAAAAATTGGGTGCAAACTTTTTTTAGCATAGCTGTGTTTCTGACTCCCATGTCGTACCAGAAAGACCTATTTTGGCACAGGCCTACACCTATGCAGCGGTTTTGACCACTACTCAACAAAATGGCCACAAACTTTTTAACATATCTGTGTTTCGGACTATCATGTCATAGCAGAAGCACCCTGTGCCATGTACTCTAGACCATAATATTCGTTTTGATCAACATTCAACCAAAAAAATTGAGGCATGTTGAGACGTGTCCCGGCCTATTTTGGCACATGACAAATGTTTCTGACTATCATGTCATAGCAGAAGCACCCTGTGCCATGTACTCTAGACCATAATATTCGTTTTGATCACCATTCAACAAAAAATTGAGGCATGTTGAGACGTGTCCCGGCCTATTTTGGCACATGACAAATGTTTCTGACTCTCATGTCATACCAGAAGCACCCTGTGCCATGTACTCTAGACCATAATATTTCACATCGGGTATGGGAACTACATAGCTTTGTTTTCTCAGGTATTTAAAAAAGTGTGGAAAACTGAAAATCCCGCGACCTGTGGTAATTTAGTGAGAACCATATAGACAAATCGGGTATCGTCACACACGAGACCACGACACCTCGGGCTATCACATTTACCATTAGTTTTCAAAAATCAGCTCCTTAACAATAAAGTAAGAATCGTAGTGTCCTGCATTGTGGTCTATAAATGTATAGTTTGAAAATTTACCGTTGCTAAAGAACAGTAAAAAGTCGTGCGTACAACTATCAACCCCAAAACTCTCACCACTATCACAAACACTATTGCCTACAGAGGCGGCCAGCGAGAATTTCCGTATGTGTGTATCAAGATGCTCCCTGCTATGACCGAATGTTTGCTCGTGGATGCTGGCATTTCCAGTGACATCATAGTTGTGTAAATGCGCAGGGGCACGTGTATCGATCCCCTAGGGTGTAATGCGTGATCATTTTAATTATTTTTCAATTCATAACCACACGTTCTCAGGCAGACAGGTTTATTTCACAGAAGTTGACTGTACAGTTGCATAATCTTTGTTTAAAATCATACATTTGCATAATTTTGTTTAAAATCGCACAGCTCTGCAATAATGTCGGGTGTTGGACATGCATTTATCAGTCTTTCATACGTGTCGCAGAAAGATTTTAGTCTGTTCTGCGAGAGTTTATTATGCACGTACTGTGCAGACATGTCAAGAAACATTTTGGTGTGTTCACCAGTCCATACGGGTGTTGGTGTGTAAGGCGATCGACCATCATCCTTCTGCTTCTTACTTACACGCCGGCGTGATACAGTGCGTTTCTTTGGTGCTAATGCATCGGCTGAATTGGCAGCTGCGGCTTCCGCGTTGCTATTTGCAGATTCTGTAGCTTGACACAGACGCATATTCTTAAGCCGACTACTCTCAGCATTCCCGGGGTGCTCGGTTGGCGCGTCGTTTTCTTCACGATCTGCGACACACCCGTGTGAAAGAGGCTCCGTTCTCACCTCCGTTCTGTTCTCAAATCCATAATTGCGATGCTGCAAAACTCGCGAATGACGATCCTCCGTAACTAAAGAAAAGATACGTGGTGTAGTTAACCGCTAAGTGGGGGAGATATAGGAAGAGCTACATGAGCCACTTGGCTCTGATTCAACGCGATATTTGTAAAGCTACTAGCACCGATTATCTGTGAAACCGATGCATGATTGTTTGTATAAGTACACTATAGAGCGGCCTAGACATATATATACTTACAAGAATCCCCCGGGTGCTGATCTACAGAGAATGCTGAATTAACAGACATCTCGCTGCTGGGGCGCCGCCGTATGGGGCTGTTTTCTCCCTCAAACTGCAACCTCACGGGCGATACTTTAGCAGCTGTAAATAAAATATAGCATACATGAATGCGCACAACACATTCACAAAGCTAACTTGACACACGTAAATAAAATATATCTACTAGTTACCGCAGAAATTTTTATCTGCGTGTATAAGTACACTATAGAGATGCGTAGACATATATGCTTACAAGTATGAGACGTGTAGTGTAGTTCAGAGATTGGTGAATTAAACGGTGTGGAGGTGCTCGGGCGTTTTCGTATGGGTGTGTTTTCTTTTTCAAGCTGCAGCCTCCTGCTCGTTAGTTTAACATCTGTAAATAAAATATAACTATTACTCGCCACAGAAATGATATCTACGCGGGCCACACGCACAAAGCTAAATTCGCAAAGCTATCGTAACGCGCGTAAATAAAATATACCCACTAGTTATCGGTGGGGTCACAGGGTACAGAGGATACAAACACACATATCACCCGGGTTTCAAGGACCCGCTACCTTTTCTATTCCAGAGCCGTGTGCTTAGCGAATCACCCCATCTTTTAGGAGCGTTGGGAGGATTATAGTCCAGTTCGACGAACTCGACATCTGAATCCTGGGGATCCTCCACGATCTCAACATCGGAATCGCGATGCTCGAGCGGCTCAGTCGCCACAGGGTTTCCAACCGCCCAGTCCGCTACAGCTGTATCTGTATGAGAAAATGTTTATATTATTAAAACATGTCTAGCTAACGACCCAGTCAGCTAAAATAAAATTAACTGTATGGATTTTAGCGGCAGTCTATATTAATTATTAATATTAATAGTAGGCGTTATAAATTTACAGCTACCACGTTTACACGTCTAGATACATAGGTTTAAAACATATGATATAGCTATAGGTTTCTTGCCTGTGACAGACTGGTGAGAGCTTGAAGCTCGTCGCCCGCTAGCAGAGTTGCCGTCCTCTAACAGGTTCTGCGTAATGAACCGGTTCTCGTAGGAGTAGTCTGAATGGACTCCCTCTTCTTAAATAAGAATGAAATATATCGTTTATATATACAAAGCGCAGACTCAGACAGCCCGACACAATACGACGTACACTATATACGGTGTAAAATTTACCCGATTGTTCTGGTGAAAGCAAAGCAGAATATTGAACGCGAGAATATCTGGACTCCATCTTGAATAAAAAGGGTCCTCTATTAAATTAAAGCAAATAAAGATCAAGTATGAAAACACGACTAAGCTGTTCATGCAAATACTACACAAACTTAAATATAATTGAAACAAACGTGGATATTCACGAGACATAAAAATACGCACTTTAGCTCTAAAGACCAACTATGAAAACAAGGGTAACCTATTCATGCAATTACTACACAGACTTAAATATAATTGAAACGAAATCCGTAAAAATACTCACTATATCCTGTTCAGATCGGAGTTGTGGTCTGTGAGTTGTGAACAAGTGCGAACTGTATTGCTTGTGAGCTACCCGTATTTATTAGGGCTAGCAGACCACAACTCCGATCTGAACAGGACTATAGTGAGTATTTTTACGGATTTCGTTTCAATTATATTTAAGTCTGTGTAGTAATTGCATGAATAGGTTACCCTTGTTTTCATAGTTGGTCTTTAGAGCTAAAGTGCGTATTTTTATGTCTCGTGAATATCCACGTTTGTTTCAATTATATTAAGTTTGTGTAGTATTTGCATGAACAGCTTAGTCGTGTTTTCATACTTGATCTTTATTTGCTTTAATTTAATAGAGGACCCTTTTTATTCAAGATGGAGTCCAGATATTCTCGCGTTCAATATTCTGCTTTGCTTTCACCAGAACAATCGGGTAAATTTTACACCGTATATAGTGTACGTCGTATTGTGTCGGGCTGTCTGAGTCTGCGCTTTGTATATATAAACGATATATTTCATTCTTATTTAAGAAGAGGGAGTCCATTCAGACTACTCCTACGAGAACCGGTTCATTACGCAGAACCTGTTAGAGGACGGCAACTCTGCTAGCGGGCGACGAGCTTCAAGCTCTCACCAGTCTGTCACAGGCAAGAAACCTATAGCTATATCATATGTTTTAAACCTATGTATCTAGACGTGTAAACGTGGTAGCTGTAAATTTATAACGCCTACTATTAATATTAATAATTAATATAGACTGCCGCTAAAATCCATACAGTTAATTTTATTTTAGCTGACTGGGTCGTTAGCTAGACATGTTTTAATAATATAAACATTTTCTCATACAGATACAGCTGTAGCGGACTGGGCGGTTGGAAACCCTGTGGCGACTGAGCCGCTCGAGCATCGCGATTCCGATGTTGAGATCGTGGAGGATCCCCAGGATTCAGATGTCGAGTTCGTCGAACTGGACTATAATCCTCCCAACGCTCCTAAAAGATGGGGTGATTCGCTAAGCACACGGCTCTGGAATAGAAAAGGTAGCGGTCCTTGAAACCCGGGTGATATGTGTGTTTGTATCCTCTGTACCCTGTGACCCCACCGATAACTAGTGGGTATATTTTATTTACGCGCGTTACGATAGCTTTGCGAATTTAGCTTTGTGCGTGTGGCCCGCGTAGATATCATTTCTGTGGCGAGTAATAGTTATATTTTATTTACAGATGTTAAACTAACGAGCAGGAGGCTGCAGCTTGAAAAAGAAAACACACCCATACGAAAACGCCCGAGCACCTCCACACCGTTTAATTCACCAATCTCTGAACTACACTACACGTCTCATACTTGTAAGCATATATGTCTACGCATCTCTATAGTGTACTTATACACGCAGATAAAAATTTCTGCGGTAACTAGTAGATATATTTTATTTACGTGTGTCAAGTTAGCTTTGTGAATGTGTTGTGCGCATTCATGTATGCTATATTTTATTTACAGCTGCTAAAGTATCGCCCGTGAGGTTGCAGTTTGAGGGAGAAAACAGCCCCATACGGCGGCGCCCCAGCAGCGAGATGTCTGTTAATTCAGCATTCTCTGTAGATCAGCACCCGGGGGATTCTTGTAAGTATATATATGTCTAGGCCGCTCTATAGTGTACTTATACAAACAATCATGCATCGGTTTCACAGATAATCGGTGCTAGTAGCTTTACAAATATCGCGTTGAATCAGAGCCAAGTGGCTCATGTAGCTCTTCCTATATCTCCCCCACTTAGCGGTTAACTACACCACGTATCTTTTCTTTAGTTACGGAGGATCGTCATTCGCGAGTTTTGCAGCATCGCAATTATGGATTTGAGAACAGAACGGAGGTGAGAACGGAGCCTCTTTCACACGGGTGTATCGCAGATCGTGAAGAAAACGACGCGCCAACCGAGCACCCCGGGAATGCTGAGAGTAGTCGGCTTAAGAATATGCGTCTGTGTCAAGCTACAGAATCTGCAAATAGCAACGCGGAAGCCGCAGCTGCCAATTCAGCCGATGCATTAGCACCAAAGAAACGCACTGTATCACGCCGGCGTGTAAGTAAGAAGCAGAAGGATGATGGTCGATCGCCTTACACACCAACACCCGTATGGACTGGTGAACACACCAAAATGTTTCTTGACATGTCTGCACAGTACGTGCATAATAAACTCTCGCAGAACAGACTAAAATCTTTCTGCGACACGTATGAAAGACTGATAAGTGCATGTCCAACACCCGACATTATTGCAGAGCTGTGCGATTTTAAACAAAATTATGCAAATGTATGATTTTAAACAAAGATTATGCAACTGTACAGTCAACTTCTGTGAAATAAACCTGTCTGCCTGAGAACGTGTGGTTATGAATTGAAAAATAATTAAAATGATCACGCATTACACCCTAGGGGATCGATACACGTGCCCCTGCGCATTTACACAACTATGATGTCACTGGAAATGCCAGCATCCACGAGCAAACATTCGGTCATAGCAGGGAGCATCTTGATACACACATACGGAAATTCTCGCTGGCCGCCTCTGTAGGCAATAGTGTTTGTGATAGTGGTGAGAGTTTTGGGGTTGATAGTTGTACGCACGACTTTTTACTGTTCTTTAGCAACGGTAAATTTTCAAACTATACATTTATAGACCACAATGCAGGACACTACGATTCTTACTTTATTGTTAAGGAGCTGATTTTTGAAAACTAATGGTAAATGTGATAGCCCGAGGTGTCGTGGTCTCGTGTGTGACGATACCCGATTTGTCTATATGGTTCTCACTAAATTACCACAGGTCGCGGGATTTTCAGTTTTCCACACTTTTTTAAATACCTGAGAAAACAAAGCTATGTAGTTCCCATACCCGATGTGAAATATTATGGTCTAGAGTACATGGCACAGGGTGCTTCTGGTATGACATGAGAGTCAGAAACATTTGTCATGTGCCAAAATAGGCCGGGACACGTCTCAACATGCCTCAATTTTTTGTTGAATGGTGATCAAAACGAATATTATGGTCTAGAGTACATGGCACAGGGTGCTTCTGCTATGACATGATAGTCAGAAACATTTGTCATGTGCCAAAATAGGCCGGGACACGTCTCAACATGCCTCAATTTTTTTGTTGAATGTTGATCAAAACGAATATTATGGTCTAGAGTACATGGCACAGGGTGCTTCTGCTATGACATGATAGTCCGAAACACAGATATGTTAAAAAGTTTGTGGCCATTTTTGTTGAGTAGTGGTCAAAACCGCTGCATAGGTGTAGGCCTGTGCCAAAATAGGTCTTTCTGGTACGACATGGGAGTCAGAAACACAGCTATGCTAAAAAAAGTTTGCACCCAATTTTTTGTTGAATACTGATCAAGATCGATTATTATGGGCTATGGTACATGGCACAGAGTGCTTCTGGTATGGCATGAGCGCCCGAAACACAGGTATGTTAAAAGTTTGTACCTGATTTTTGTTGAACGCTACTCAGTATCGTTGCATAGGAGTGGGTATGTACCAAAATAGGCCGGGCCACGTCTCAACATGCCTGTCTTTTATATCTGATGGTCTTAGCGTCTTTAAAAATAGGCTTGCGCTGCAAGAACGCTACGCATCCCAGCTATACAGTTGGTCATGTGTGTAGCTCATAGCGGGAACGTTAACATTCAACATGCCTTGAGAGGGTTTGTGAAGCAACTCGCTCAATATTTTCTAGATGACTGTGCGCGTGTTAACGGCCAGCACATAATTTTTGAATTTCAGTATTGTTTTTTCCACGGCTGCCATGCCCGGACTTGTCCAGACATGTCTCACACGGACCCTATATGTCCGTTCACAATATGTCTATCAGTATTAAAACATAAAAACTCCTCTGTACACGATCCTTAAGCAAAATAAAAAAATAATGTAAAATAAATCTGTGAAGGAGCAAAATGTTGAAATATACGCTTAACTAATATTTGAAAAATATGGTGTCTCACATGGACCCTATATGTCCGTTCACAATATGTCTATCAGTATTAAAACATAAAATCACCTCTGTACATTATTGTGAAGGGGTTAAAAGAGGCTTCATGGTTGATATGATAAGGTGATCAGAATAGCTAGCATCATGAGAGCTGCTATGGTTGACAGTGGTAGTGAACGCATAACTAATATTTGATTGGCCAACTATACACAACTGCTTTTTTAATATAGCTCCTCATATAGATGTGCTAATTGACTTCATATGCACGCACAGTATGTATTGTGAGCCCTGCACTTGCATGCTAACATCATTATATTAGCATCTGTGATTAGCTAGCATCATGAGAGCTGCTATGGTTGACACTGATAGCGAACGCATAACTAATATTTGACTGGCCAACTATACACAACTGCTTTTTAATATAGCTCCTCATATGGATGTGCTAATTGACTTCATATGCACGCACAGTATGTATTGTGAGCCCTGCACTTGCATGCTAACATCATTATATTAGCATCTGTGATGGGGAAGTTACTTTATTGATATACATGCTTCATTGAGATACTTATAATCCTATATATAGTGCATATATGTCTGCCTATTGGGGGATATTGTGAGTTACATAGACTGCTATTATCGTTATAACATATAAGATATGGAGATGTGCACTATTATATATTGATTTGAATGTAGTTCCAGACATCTCTAACAGAGAGTGTTAGAAATCACCTTTACATTCAGGCATATCAGTTCCAAACTTTTACACATTTACTGGGGGACATTTATACAAGCCTGCTAGAAATGAGCTTTACATACATTTACTGATGGATTCTAATACAGACATTTACTGGGTGCTTCTAATACAAACCCTTTACAGTTCATGTCAGTACACAAATAGGGCACTCTCTGCTAGAAAATAGCTTTACATCTACGGATGGAGTTAAAACTACCCTTTAATACAGTAAAACTCTGAGAGCTGCTATGGTTGACACTGATAGCTAACGCATAACTAATATTTGATTGGCCAACTATACACAACTGCTTTTTAATATAGCTCCTCATATGGATGTGCTAATTGACTTCATATGCACGCACAGTATGTATTGTGAGCCCTGCACTTGCATGCTAACATCATTATATTAGTACTGTCTGTGGGCACTACTGCCTGTACTTTTTACATTTCTTAGCTCGGAACATACCGTTCAGTAAGATATTGGAGAAGTTTTCTGCTGATAAACCGCGTAATGATACAATTGTGAGAAATTTCATTGCTGAGAAGAAATCAACTTTAAAAAACCCTCACTACACGTGTTGGAGCATTCAACAGCGTTGTTCCTGTCTAGAGAGAATCCCATGACCTGTATTGCCATTTGTGTCGACATTTTGGTGTCACAATTAATTCAATGCTTGAAATGTCTTTGAGATGTATTTATTTATTACAGTAAAATCATGATTATTTCTGGCAATAAATGTTTTTAATATGAATGGTCTCTTATGCCTGTCATTTCCACACAGCTTCCCACAGAGTGGTAGTGTGGGAAGACCCTTCAGAAACCCATTGTTTTAAAATCACATTAGTACATATTATATTTGCTAGAAACCTTCGGTTTTATGGGCACTGCTATCAGAATACACATAAATGTGTTGGTTTTAAAAGATCCCACTGACTATACACAATGCAATACTATTTACTGTTTGCCTGAATGGGCTATTTAGTATATGTGGTTTCTAACATGTCACAATAGCATCGACCTTCACTCATTCTATGGGCACTGCTATCAGAATACACATAAATGTGTTGGTTTTAAAAGATCCCACTGACTATACACAATGCAATACTATTTACTGTTTGCCTGAATTACCGTAGCATCGACCTTCACTCATTCTGACAATTCCAAACCTTGTACACACACCTTGATACATTAAACTACACTATAGGGATGAACTGTCGGGACAGTTTTCTTGAAGTGATCTATCTGTGAAAAACACTGTTAGAAATGAGGGCTATACACAAGGGGTGCCAAGCAGCATTCAGGTATGATCTCACATCTATGGCGCTGCTTTTTTGATATAGCTCCTCATATGGATGTGCTAATTGACTTCATATGCACGCACAGTATGTATTGTGAGCTCTGCACTTGCATGGTAACATCATTATATTAGCAACTGTGATGGAGAAGTTACTTTATTGATATACCTGATTCATTGAGATACTTATAATCCTATATATAGTGCATATATGTCTGCCTATTGGGGATATTGTGAGTTACATAGATTGCATATATACGGACAAATATATGGAGTTTATTATTGTATAGCCCCGGATTAGTCTATTATCGCTATAACATATAAGATATGTCGATGTGCACTATTATATATTGATTTGAATGTAATTCACACCTGTCTGCATTTGGCTATTTTTTCTGCATGCTGTATATCCCACTCTTTTGGATTTTTATCCATGCTAATGTATTTTAGACCTTAATAAAAATTGTTGACTTTTCCCACACAAAAGACGGATCACAGAACTTGTCCTGTGTGAAACACACACATAGATAAATTACCTCTATGGTGCTGTAAAGATGTATATCTTTGTACCATGTTAGCCAGTAGATAGAAAAATATTTAGACTTCTAACAACAAATTTCACTAAAAATCCTTATATACTAGTTATATACAGAAGTCTGTATTTAACTAGAACTCCTTATACAATTACTGGGTCCTTAAAAGTTTCTCTCCTCTGCTAGAAAATAGCTTTACATTTACTGATGGATTCTAATACAGACATTTACTGGGTGCTTCTAATACAAACCCTTTACATTTCATGTCAGGGCATTCTCTGCTAATAAAAATCCAGCAGACCAGATTTCACAGCCTGAGCAAAGTTCAGCCACAGATTTCCCAGCCTGAGCAAAGTTCAGCCAGAGGGCGTGACGACCTGGATCAAGCTGACAGGGAGACGGATTAAATGATAGGGGGCGTGTCGACCTGTCAAATTGAGTTTGACGAATACTGGGGTCCCTATACTACTGGGGGGTAATAAGACTTAACATTTATTTACCAAAAATGTTAAAATTGGACACATATAACGAACAAACACCATCCTCTATTTTATGTTATAATTGAGGATATATGATATATAGCAGAGAGGATATAAAACACTTTGATACAAGGGACTAAATGTGATTAAGTAGCAGCAAAAACAGTTCTGCACCGCTAGAACCAGTATTTCATAAACAATCTAGCACCGCTAGGATTGCATTACTGCTGTCTACTATTTCATGAATAGCTGCATTAGACGCCATTATATAGAAAAGATAAGGAATGATCTCACCCGTTCAAAAGACGTCTCTTTTAGACAAAACCATTCATGAGTCATAGTCCCAGGTGAATGAAGCCTTTTCCCAACGCGTTTCTTCCCATAGGATTCATCAGGGGATATGGCATATATACATGAACATTGCTTCAGAAGAGAGACGCATTGAAGCAATGTTCATCTATATATGTCATATCCCCTGATGAATCCTATGGGAAGAAACGCGTTGGGAAAAGGCTTCATTCACCTGGGACTATGACTCATGAATGGTTTTGTCTAAAAGAGACGTCTTTTGAACGGGTGAGATCGTTCCTTATCTTTTCTATATAATGGCGTCTAATGCAGCTATTCATGAAATAGTAGACAGCAGTAATGCAATCCTAGCGGTGCTAGATTGTTTATGAAATACTGGTTCTAGCGGTGCAGAACTGTTTTTGCTGCTACTTAATCACATTTAGTCCCTTGTATCAAAGTGTTTTATATCCTCTCTGCTATATATCATATATCCTCAATTATAACATAAAATAGAGGATGGTGTTTGTTCGTTATATGTGTCCAATTTTAACGTTTTTGGTAAATAAATGTTAAGTCTTATTACCCCCCTTTTTTTTCCTCTATGCTATTATTCTGTGTCATGGTCCAGAGAGTTTTTCCCTCAGGCACCTTTTCTGTTTTGTTAGCTTCCTTTAATAAATGTCCTTGTTTTTTTTTAAGCTCATTCTCCTGTCTCTTGTGTATCAACTATAAAGCTACCACTGCACCATCAGTGGTCTAGTGAGTCCACTATACATCTTCACACCCTGTGGGCGTAACAGTTTGCCCAGTCCATGGACTCCGCTGATACCCGATACTCAACCCGGAGAGAGTTGGCTGCGCTTCATCAGAGTCAGGATCAGCTAGTGGTCTTCATGCAAACCTTGGATACCCGCCTGTCTACTCTACAGGCTGCTGAGCCCACAAACGTGACCCAGTTAGCAGAGCTTCATCAGGAACTCAATCGCCAACTTGAGATGCAGACCCGCCTATTGGACTACATGACCTCGGTGGAGGATTGGTTAACTAAAGTTGGTTGCTGCTTCCCCAGTCCTTCAGTCTCCGGTACTGCATCAGATGGTTGTGCCCACTACGGGACCCTGTCTTTGTCTCTACAAGCCTCCTCGATATGATGATGACCCCAAGTTGTGCCGAGGATTTCTCAACCAATGCTTGCTGAATTTTCGTTTATTGCCTCAGCATTATCTGACTGACATGCCTCTCACCTGAAGGGAGCGCCTTTAGCCTGGTTCAACCCCCTAATAGAGCAGAATAATCCCATCGTATCTGATTTTCAGGTATTCATCGACACCGTCCGCAAGATATTCGATGGGCCAGGTCGTGCCACATCTACCATGGAGTCTTTCTTTAATTTATAACAGGGCTCTTTCTCTCTGTCAGTCAGTATGCCATCCTTTTTGGCATCCTGGCTTCGGAGCTCCACTGGACCAATGAGTCCCTGTTCGGAGCCTTCCGGGGAGGACTATCCTGAAGAATGAAGGATGAATTGGCAATCAGGGACCTACCTGAGACCCTGGATGATCTCGTATCCCTCACCATTCAAATTGACCTGCGTCTCCAGGAGCGCTCCAGAGAGAGGATTCTCGAGAAGCGATTTCCTTGTCCAGCATCTTCTTCACCGAAACCTTGGTTTCCGCCTTGTCCCACTACGGTCTCTGAGGATGAACCCATGGAGCTTGACCACGTTAAGGTGAAGAGGAATCAGCAGGAGGAGATGCCCGCTAGGAATCAGCATTGTTATGGTGGACGCTCTGCTCCTGGTTAATGCAGTGGAACTGAGAGGTCGGAAAAACTCTTCCGCCTGGGACAGGTAAGAGAGGCCTCCCTAGGGGAGAATGATTTCTCTCCTCCACTAACTATATCCACGCAAGTGATCTTCAGAAAGGTGCGGTTCTCCGAGATGGCCTACCTGGACTCTGGGTCTGGTGGAAACTTCATCCAGCAAGCTGTGGCCAGGCGGTTCGGGATCCCAAACGTTCCTCTGCAGCGGTCCCGGTGCATTATTTCCGTAGACGGAAGACCCCTGAAAGATCTTATTCTTGTTATAATCAAAGAGGTGGAGCTTCAAATTGGAGCACTCCACAGGGAGAAAATTACCTTCTTTGTGTTACCGAATCTTTCTCCACCATTTTTACTAGGTCTTCCGTGGCTGCACCACAATGAACCTGTCCTGAATTGGCAGTCTGGAGATGTCCTTCGATGGGGTCAGTTCTGTCACGATCACTGCCTCAAACCAGTACGGCCTGGTTCTACCCCGCGGCCTCCTGCAGCCTTACCCGGGTTACCTTCTGCATACTGGTCCTTCGCAGATGTATTCGACAAGAAAGAAGCTGAGACTCTTCCCCCTCACAGGCCTTATGATTGTCCCATTGACCTAATCCCTGGATCTACTCTGCCTTGAGGTAGGACCTACCCTCTTTCTCCCATTGAGACTCAAGCCATCATTAGAATTTGGCTCGAGTGTTTATCCAGAAATTCTCCTCTCCAGCTGGAGCTGGGTTCTTCTTCGTCAAGAAGAAAGATGGGTCTCTTCATCCGTGCATCGACTACCGTGGTCTCAATCTAATAACTGTAAAGAACAGATACCCTCTTCCCTTAATTCCAGAGCTTTTTGATCATCTTCGAGGTTCCAAGATTTTTACCAAGTTGGATCTCCGTGGGGCTTACTACCTTATCAGGATACAATCTGGGGACGAGTGGAAAACCGCCTTCAACACGTGAGATGGTCACTACGAATATCAGGTGATGCCCTTCAGGTTAAGCAATGCACCCACCATCTTCCAGGAGTTTGTCAATGACGTATTCTGTGACCTGCTCTATGTTTGAGTGGTGGTGTATCTGGACGATATCCTGGTATTTTCTCCCGACTAACCAACTCACAGGAGAAATGTTCGTCTTGTTCTTCAACGATTGAGGGAGAATCGTCTTTACGTGAAGTTTGAGAAATATCTGTTTGGACAGAGGTATTTACCCTATCTTGGCTATATCATTTCCGATAGAGGTCTTGAGATGGATCCAGAGACGGTTTCCGCCATGCTTAAGTGGCCCAGATCTGAGAGAATCAAGGCCATACAGCGGTTCCTGTGATTCGCCAACTACTATCGGCAATTAATTCCCCACCTCTCTCTGGTAAGACCACTCACTGCCCTGACTTGTAAAGGTGCCAAACCAAAGGATTGGACTCCTGAGGCTGAGTCAGCTTTTGCCTCCCTCAAACAAGCCTTCTGAACCACCCCGGCTCTTCACAGATCAATGATCAACAAGCAGTATTTCCTTGAAGTGGACACTGTCATCTGGAACCAGAGCAGTCCTCACAAAAAAACTGTCTACCGGTAAGATGGTGACCTGTGGTTTCTTCTCTAAGGCATTCTCGCCCTGCGAACTCAACTATTCAATTGGGGATAGAGAGTTACTGGCAATTAAGTTAGCCTTAGAAGAATGGCAATATCTGCTTGAATGCGCAGTTCATCCGGTCATCATTTACACAGATCATAACAATCTGTCGTACCTCCAGTCAGCTCAAAGACTCAACCCTCGCCAGGCTCGCTGGTCTTTATTCTTTGCTCGGTTCAATTTCTCTCTCCATTTCCGTCCTGCAGAGAAGAATATCAAGGCTGATACAGGTCCTTTCTGTCAGACGACCTTGAAGAGGAGCCTCAGCATATCATTGAACTGTCTAAGATGATCACTGGGCTCTAGTCAGGCTGTCGCAGCTTCCCGCCAGTAAGACCCTTGTATCTGAAAGAAACAAGAAATGAGTCCTACGCTGGGGTCATTCTTCTAAGCTTGCCGGCCATGCCGGTCAAAAGAAGACGTTACAAGCTAATATGTCAACACTACTGCTGGTCCACCTTGAGCCAAGATGTTCTGGACTTCGTTGCAGCCTGTCCCTCTTGTGCTCGTAATAAAACACCCAAGAAACTGCTAGCCGGTCGCCTCCTCCCACTTCCGATTCCATCTGCTCCTTGGCAACACATTGCCATGGACTTCATCACAGGTCTACCAGCATCGTCCAGTTGTACAGTGGTCTAAGTTGTGGTTGACCGGTTCTCCAAGATGGGACACTTCACTAGGCTGTCTGGCCTTCCTTCCGCTCATAAACTCGCAAAGCTCTTCATACAGCATGTCCTTTGGCTTCACGGACTTCCGATCCACATTGTCTCCGACAGAGGAGTTCAATTCATTTCCCGATTCTGGTGGTCCCTCTGCAAGTTGTTGGATGTCATCCTGGACTTCTCCTCGGCCTATCATCCACAATCTAACGGCCAAGTGGAGAGAGTGAATCAAGTCCTCACCAACTATCTGCGACACTTTGTGAATGGTCGGTGAGTCTTCCTGTAACTCCCCATTTTTCATTGTTTATGGACAGCATCCTAGGATCCGATTCCCGACTCTATTACCTCTCGCTTCCGGCAATCCTGCGGCTGAGTCTCTGACCAAGGACTTCATGAGGGTCTGGACAGAGACCAGGACCTCACTGGAGCAGGCATCGGTTCGAACCACGGAGCATGCGGATAAGAAACGTCTGGATCCGCCACCTTTCCAACCCGGAGATAAGGTATGGCTGTCTTCCAGGTACATTAGTCTTAAGGTTCCTTCTTATAAGCTGGCTTCTCGTTACATCGGTCCCTTTGAGTGCTCCATCGAATCAACAATGTGGGCTATCGTTTGAAGTTGCCTGCCTCCTTACGGATCCATAACTCCTTTCATGTCTCCCTGCTGAAGCCGGTTGTTCTCAGTCGCTTCATCCAGGATTCAGGTAATTTTCCTTCTCCTGTCAGTACCAAGGATGTCTATGAAGTTAAGGACATCCTGGCCATGAAGAGAAGAGGTGGCAGGTCACTCTTTCTGATTGACTGGAAGGGATACAGTCCTGAAGAGAGATCCTGGGAGCCTGAGGAGAACATTAATGCCCCGGTCCTCCTTAGGAAGTTCCTGATGGAGTTGAAGAAAGGGGGGTTAAGGGGGAGGGTACTGTCATGCCCTCAGCCGCGGTCCGGTCTCCGCTGCGCAGGGAGAACAGCGCCTATCACGCAGCTCCACTGGTACTACTCACCCTGTCCGTGGCTACAGACTTTCATCGGCTCCTTTCTCTGCTAGGAAACTGCATCCTCTAGGCAGGTTTACTGGAAATGCTCTTAGGAGGCGGGCCCCGCTTCATGCACATACTTAAGGCAGCAGGGCACCTCTTCTCTATTAGGGCTGTGTTGCTCTGTGCATAAAAGGCATCCTCCTCTTAAGGGAGGTGCCTTGGCAGCGTGTTCATTCTGTGGGATTGTTGTCTCCCACTCAGGCCACACTCTGCTGAGTTCATTGTTCTGAAGGCTGTTTGCATTATACTAATACCTCTGTCTCCTCAGAATCCTCTGCTGGCAGTTCCCTATCCTGGATCCTTCTGGACACTCTGGTTTCTACCCCCAGGCTGACCAAGGCTCTCCTCATGGAATCATGCAGATTTCTCTGCCGGCTAGATCAGCCTTTCTGGGATTACACAGAGCTTCCGGGATTCTCGCCACCTCTTCTTTATGGTCTGTACGGGTTGTCCCTCTGGTCCGTGTATCGCGGCATTAAGGTCACCTGGTGTTGCGACGGGGAATCCCTGTATAGGGGTATACAGTGGTTGGACAAAATAATGGAAACACCTAACGTTTTGGAATCATAATCTTCGAACATGTTATAAACATGCAAACCGTGACATATGCTAATGTTTTGTAGTTGATTATTTGTGTTATGTGATATGTGTATGTAAATTAACTGTTTGTTTTGCATAATTGTAAGAACATTGATGAGAACCTGATACCAATGGGAAAATTTAACCCCCGGCCCCTTTAAAATTTGGGAATTGAAGAAAGGGGGGTTGGGGGGGAAAGGGTTTTCCCCGCCGGGGCCCTTTGGGCAGGGAGAAAACCCTTCCCCCCCCCCGATAACCCCCCGGGGAAAGGGTTAAAAGGGCCCTTTTCTGAAAAAAAATTTTAAGGTTTTTAATTGTTTTGGGGGGGGTTTTTGCAAAAAAAAAAAACCCCCATTACCCTGGAAAAAGGATCCTCCCTTAGGGAGGGGGGCCCGCTTGAGTAAAATTTTTAAAAAAGGGAAAACCCTTTGGCATTGGATTTTTTTCAAAAAATTCCCCCAAAATTTTTTGGGGAAAATTCCACGGATTTTGGAAATCTTTTTTAAAAGGGGGAAGGCCTCCTCAGGAATAAGGACCTGCCGGCGGGCCCTTTTGGGGAACCGGTTCCAATTTTCCCCCTTTCTTTAGGTCTTTGGGTTTTCCTGGGTCCCCGGAAGGTCCCCGGTTTTGGGGGGGGGGGTCCCTGTATTTTTGGGTTCAAATTTTAAAAAACCCTAAATTTTTTGGGAATCATCCAAAAAAGGGTTTTAAACTAAAACCGGACAAACTAATTTTTTTGTTTTTTTTTTAAATGGTTGAAATTTTAACGGTTTTCCAAATTTTTAAACTTTAAACCAAAAGGGCCCCCCGGTTTTAAAAGAGGAAATTTTTTTTTGGACGTAGGAACCAAAGTCCAAAACCGGGTGAAGGGACTGTTAAAAATAGGGTTTTAAAGAAAAAAATGGCAAAAATTTGGGAAAGCTTTTGCGAAACCCGGGACCAAACAATTGTAAAAAGACCAAGGGGAAAAAAACACGGGGTTCAATGAACCCGCCAGTTCCCCAAAAAACTTTTAAAAACGAAAAATGGTTCCCCAAAAAAAAGAGGGGAAACAAAAACCCCCCAATGAAAAATTTTTCCAATTTTGATGTGAAGAAATAAAAATTTCCCCAAGGGAAAAGGGAAATTTCCCGGTTTTTTTTTCCCCATTTCCAAACCTGGGGGTTTTGTCTTTTTGGGCAGCAAAAGGGAAGATTAAAGGGAGTTTTCCCCAAAGAAAAAAGGTTTTTTTAAGGGGGGGGGAAAAAGGGAAATCCCCGGAAATGCCCTTAAGGAGAAAAACCCGCAAAATTTTTTTTTTGGGGAAAAGCATTTTGGTTAAAACCCCGGGGGGGGGGAAAAACCATTTTAAATAACCCCCAAAAAATTTTTAAAATAAATCTTAAAAGAATCCCGGGCATTTAATGATTACACCACTCCCCCAACAACCCCCCCCCAACTTTTTGGTTTAAAGCGTTTCAGAGTAAATTTAGCCCAGCCACTCGTCCCAAAAAGGGGTGCACAAGGGGAAAAATTTCCTAAAACTTTCCCTTGTTGTCAAACACAAAGGGGCCAAAAGGTACCTACACTTTCTAACTTTTTTTTTTAAATTTTTTTGTAAAACCCCCTTTTCCCCCTTCCAACAGTTCGGGGGGTTTCGAGTTTTTCCCCAGGCATCTTTTACTTTTTAGGCCTTTAAAAAAAAATTTTTTTTTAAAACCCAAGGGTTTTAGCCCTTTTTCTTTCATTTACAGTTTGGGGAAAACACTTTGAATGTTAAAACCAAAGAATTTACTAAAAAAAATTTTGAAATTTTTTTTTACTTCATAATTTTTTTTTGGGAATTAAAAAAAATTTTTAAAAAAAAATTTTTGGGCCAATCCTTAAAAAATGGGGCGGTATCTCACCCCAAAACACGGCTTTGAAAAAAATTAAATTTTTTTTCCCGAGAAAAATTATAATCAATCCACTCAAGGCAAGGAGGTTTTAAATTTAAAAAAACCAAAAAAATTTTTTTTGGGCCTTTTATTGAAAATGATGGGGGGATGGGGGCCCATATTCCCCCCGGGGTTTTGTTTTAAATTTTTCGGGTTTTTTTCCCCTTTTTTTGGGGGGAAGGGCATTTTTTAAAAAACCCCCCGGTCGGCGGGGAAACACTTCGCCTTCCCGGAAATTGCTTTATAAAAGGAACGTTTTTTTTTTTCATGCACGAAGTGTTTTTTTTCCCCCCCTTTTTTGGGTATTTTTGGGCCCAAAAAAAAAAAAAAAAAAAAAAAAAAAACCCCCCAAAAAAAAAAAAAAAAAAAAAAAACATTTGAATAAACACCTTTTATCCTCCCCCAATAAGGGTTTTGTAAGTTTAAGGTAAAATAAAAAAAAAATTTTGGAATGCAAAATCAACTTTTTTTTAAAACAAAAAAAAAGCCGGGAATTAAATTTTTAAAGCAACTTTCAAGAACATAAAAATTTTAGCCGGGGCCCAGAAACCCCCGGGGAGTTTAAAAAAAAATTTTAATTTTATTTCTTTCCCCCAACATAGTAACTTTAAATTTAAAGGGGTTGAAAAAATGCTTATAATAACTAAAAAAGGGAAAAATAAAACCAAGGGAAAACCCCAAACCAAGTTAAACTTGAAAAAGGGGGGGAGCGAAAGGGGGGAAAATTTTTCATTTTCAGCCAAGGGGAAAATTTAGTTTAATGAAACCCGCATAAACCAGAAAAAAAAGTTTCCCCTGCCAGAGGGAATTTAAATGTTTAAAGGGGGAAATAAAATGCGGGAACCCATTTGGCAATTTTTACTCCACAAGGGTGTTGAAAAGGGAAATTGGCCATTAAAAAAAATGCTTTTTTGCATCAAAGGGGGGGGGTGGGGAAAATCTTAACCGGGATGATTTCCCAAAAAAACAAAGGGAAAAATTCGGGGGAAAAGGGTGGGGGTTTTTTTTTGGGATCAACCCTCGGTTTGCAGAAAAGGGGGCGGGGTAAGATGATAGAAAAAAGTTTTTGGTCTAAAACCCGGGTTTTTTGTGGGTAAAAGTTGAAAATTTTTTTTAACATTTTTGGGGGTTTAAGGGGGTAAGGGGGAGGAATTGACCTGGTGCGTTTGAAGTTTGGGTGGGGAAATTTAAGGGGGGTTTTTAGAAATTAAAACGTCCTAAATTTAATAAAAAAAAAAGGTTTTTTTAAAACGAATAAAAAGGGGGTTTTTAAAAAATTTTTGGGAGGGGGATGAAGACCGGCTATCATGGGGGGGGTTTTAAGCGGAAAAGGGGAAACCCAAACGGGGTTTTTTTTTGGGGGTGTGGGGAAAATTGAAAAAAGAAAAATAGTTCCCGAGAGGGGAATTTTTTTTGCGTATAAAAAAACCCAATGAATAGGGGGACAAAAAGGGCCAGAGCCTCGTCCCCGGGATAACCAAAAACAGGGGGGAAATTTTTCTCCCCAAAAAAGGACCCCCAAAGAATCAGAAGGAAGAAAAAAACGGGACAAAAGAAAATAAAAGGCAAAGGGGGGGCCCCAAACGGGGAAAAAATTAAAAAGGGGGAAGTTAAAAAAACCCTACAAAACCCAAAACCCCCTGAAAAAAAAAACCTGGATCCCCAAAACCTCCCCCAAAATCAATCTTGGTGTACACGCAATTCAGAAAAAGTGCAAAGGAAAGAGCAAAAGGAAAATAAAAATGGCAAATTGCGGGACCAGACCCAAAGGGGGGCCGGGCTGCGCCCCCGAAAACGCAAAACGGCAAGGAAAACCAAAGGGAAAAAAAATAGCAAATCATTATCTGAAAGAGGGGAATGCAAGCTGAGCTCCCAAGCCCCCCAACCCAGAAAGAAACAATTGATTACCGGCAAGGCTGATGGGAACTCAGGTCACTTATATCAGACCATTCAGAGCCAGCTGAAGGCCATTCAGTAATTAGTTCATTACCCTCAGCAACCACCGGAGGGAGCCCCAGCTCAGAAGTCGCCTCCAGAGTATTCACAACAGTGGGCATGTTGCTGGGGAGTAATGGTGGAACCACACACGGAGATCACAATGTTGGGCAAAGGTAGGTTAGTAGAGGGAGGAAACACGAGGAGTTCCATTTTTGACAGGTTCAATTTCAGATAGAGGGAGGACATGATGTTGGCGACAGCAGTAAGATAATCACTGTAGTTTTCTAAAAAGGCAGGCGTGATATCGGGAAAAGTGTATAATTGGGTGTCATCAGCATAGAGATGGTACAGGAAACCAAATCTCCTGATTGTTTGTCCAATAGGGGCGGTATACAAAAGAAGAGGAGGGGGCCTAGGACTGATCCTTGAGGAACCCCAACCGTAAGGGGAAGATGAGAGGAGGAGGAACCAGCAAAAGATACAGTGAAAGAGCGATCAGAGAGTTAGGAGGAGAACCAGGAGAGAATGGTGTCCTTGAGGCCAATGGTATGTAGCATAGTGAGGAAAAGCTGGTGGTCCACGGTGTCAAATGCTGCAGAGAGATCCAAGAGAATTAGCATGGCGTAGTGACCATTAGATTTAGCAATTAGTAGATCATTAGAGACTTTAGTAAGGGCAGTTTCAGTAGAGTGTAATGAGAGTGGAAACCAGATTGAAGAGGGTCGAGAAGCAAGTTATCTGAGAGATAGCGGATAAGACGGGTGTGGACCAGGTGTTCCAGGAGTTTAGAGATGAAGGGAAGATTAGAGAGAGGTCTATAGTTAGCGGCACAGTTTTGGTCGAGGGATGGTTTTTTAAGTAATGGACATATGATGGCATGCTTAAATGAGGAGGGAAAGATACCGTAAGAGAGAGAGAGGTTGAATATTTTTGCTAGGTGACAGCAGCGGAAAGGGACTAAAGGAGATGTGATGGAATGGGATCACTGGTGCAAGTGGTAGGGCGAGAAGATGCAAGGAGCCTGATTACTTCTTCTCCTGTGACTGGTTCAAAATCAGAGAGTGAGCTAGACGCAGTGGGGGAGGGAAGACAGTGCATGGTATGAGGGGATTTGGAGATAATTTCATGGTCAATTTTTTCTTTGAAATAATTGGCCAGATCATTAGCGCGGAGATTTGTGGTTGGGGCCTGCACTTCTGGGTTGAGTAGGGAATGAAAAGTGTCAAAGAGAGGTTTCGGTTATTTTCAAGTGAGGTGATGAGGGTGTTGAAATAGATTTGTTTGGAGAGGTGAAGGGAAGAGTTGTATGTTTTAAGCTTAAAGTTATAATGGATGATATCTTTGGGTAAATTTGATTTTTTCCACAAACGTTCGGAGCACCTGGAGCACAGCTGCAGAAAACGTGTTTGCAGCATGTGCCACGGTTGTCGCCGTCTGTGTCATATTGTTCTATGTATAGGAGGTGCAGTTTCATCCAGGGCACTTTGCAGGGTTTCGTTGTAATGCTTCAATGCAGAATCAGGACATGAGAGGGAGGAGATAGGGGCCAATGATAACTGCAAGTTCTTCATAAGTGTCTGGGTGTTAATGGCCTGTATGTTTCTATAAGTGTGGAAAGTCGGGGTGAGCTGAGCGGGATGGCAGTTCTTGATAGAGAATGAAAGAAGGTTGTGGTCAGAGAGCGGGAGAGGGGAGTTTGTGAAATCATCCACTGAGCAAAGCCAGGAGAAGACCAAGTCGAGGGAGTTTCCGTCTTCATTCGTGGGGGAGTTAGTATGCTGCCAGAGGCCACCTGCTCTGTTGTCTAATCTTGGCGTATGAGAAAAGTGCAGTCCACCATATGAAAGAGCAGCAGCTTGAAGGTTAAGAGAATTTGAAAGGAAGAAGTCATGGATGAAGGGGAGTTTATTACACACTGAGCGAGAATTCCAAAGGGCACAATTAAAAGAGACAGAAGGCATGCAGGGAATATTAATAAGATTAAAGGGGTTTCTGAGTGTAACAGTTTGGAGGTTTGACTTGCTATAACATGGGGGACCGGGGTTTGGAGCGATATCTCCTGCGACTAGGAGGAGGATAGAAAGATTGAGCAGATGGTTAAGTGATTTGTGAGAGCGTCTCGTGTGTTGGATGGTGGGACTGAATGGATCTGTGCTATTTAGCAGTGTGAAAAGAGCGTAAGTGCTATACATAGGAGAGGAAAGGACAGAGGGGCCAATATAGATGGAATCCAAAGAGTTAATGCAAGGGCAGTGGATGTGAGTGAATGCAGCAGCCAGGTTATAAATTATACAAATTAATATGGTGAATATATGTTGTAATCCAAATGTACAGGAAATAGATTTATTTATTTGTCTTACCTGTCACCTGCCCTGTCTAACTGCCATGTTTAACTGCCAAGTACTTTGATAAATGTACTTTGATCAAATGTACATAAATGCTACCCCTGCGTAAATGCTTCCCCAGACTATGTCTCAATATATAGGAGGCCAGTTCTAAGAGTTCACAGTCAATGAACTTAGTATAGCTCACTCACATCAGCTCGAGCGTCATTAGAACTTTTCCCATGGCCCCTTCCTAGGCTATTAATATCAGCCCACAACTATCTGCCTAGCTTTTATTATTATGAATTAATAATAATTCATGAATTGTTATGAATTGTAGGGCTACCCTACGTTAGTTTTTTTTAGGTCCCCCATTTTAACCAGGAAAGGCTAAGTATACAGCTGCACAGCTGTGAGCTGATATTAGGTGGGGAAGCGCTATGGCTACAACCCCCTTCCCAGGCTATTAACAACTGCCCCCAGCTGTCCGCTTTCCCTGTGCTGGTTAATAAAATTTGGGCGGATCCCACATATTTTTTTCGGAAATTAATTTAGATAGTAATAAAATACATGTGCAGTAAGCTAGACACAAAGCAATGATTGTGTATATCACGCACATACTTAAATCTATCTAATATATATACACCGCTCAAAAAATAAAGGGAACATTTAAACAACAGAATATAACGCCAAGTAAATCAAACTTCTGTGAAATCAAACTGTCCACTTAGGAAGCAACACTGATTGACAATCAATTTCACATGCTGTTGTGCAAATGGAATACACAACAGATGGAAATTATTGGCAATTATCAAGGCACACTCAATAAAGGAGTGGTTCTGCAGGTGGGGAAAACAGACCACATCTCAGTACCAATCCTTTCTGGCAGATGTTTTGGTCACTTTTGAATGTTGGTTTTGGTTTCACACTTGTGGTAGCATGAGACGGACTGTACAACCCACACAAGTGGCTCAGGTAGTGCAGCTCATCCAGGATGGCACATCAATGTGAGCTGTGGCAAGAAGGTTTGCTTTGTCTGTCAGCGTAGTGTCCAGAGGCTGGAGACGCTACCAGGAAACAGGCCAGTATACCAGGAGATGTGAAGGTGGCCGTAGGAGGGCAAAAACTCAGCAGCAGGACCGGTACCTCCGCCTTTGTGCAAGGAGGAACAGGAAGAGTACTGCCAGAGCCCTGCAAAATGACCTCCAGCAGGCCACAAATGTGCATGTGTATGCACAAACGGTTAGAAACTGACTCCATGAGGATAGTCTGAGGGCCAGACGTCCACAGATGGGGGTTGTGCTCACAGCCCAACACCGTACGGGACGCTTGGCATTTGCCACAGAGCACCAGGATTGGCAAATTCACCACTGGCACCCTGTGCTCTTCATAGATGAAAGCAGATACACACTGAGCACATGTGACAGATGTGACATGTGTTATACAGATGTGAGTCTGGAGACGCCGTGAAGAGCAATCTGCTGCCTGCAACATCCTTCAGCATGACTGGTTTGGCAGTGGGTCAGTAATGATGTGGGGTGGAATTTCTTTGGAGGGCCACAGCCCTCCATGTGCTCGCCAGAGGTTGCCTGACTGCCATTAGGTACCGAGATGAGATCCTCAGACACCTTGTGAGACCATATGCTGGTACGGTTGGCCCTGGGTTCCTCCTAATGCATGACAATGCCAGACCTCATGTGGCTGGAGTGTGTCAGCAGTTCTGCAAGATGAAGGCATTGAAGCTATGGACTGGCCTGCCTGTTCCCCAGACCTGAATCCGATTGAGCACATCTGGAACAGCATGTCTCGCTCCATCCACCAACGTCACGTTGAAGCACAGACTGTCCTGGAGTTGACGGATGCTTTAGTCCAGGTCTAGGAGTAGATCCTTCAGGGGAACATCCGCTGCCTCATCAGGAGCATGCCCAGGCATTGTTTGGAGGTCATACACGCAGGTGGGGCCACACACAATACTGAGCATCATTTTGACTTGTTTCCACTTTAATTTTGTCTTGTTTTGATTTTCATTTTGACTTTGTTTCCACTTTCATTTTGGGGGTCTCTCCAAATCCAGGCCTCCATTGGTTCCAAAATTTGATTTCCATTGATGATTTTTGTGTGATTATGTTGACATTCAACTTTGTACAGAACAAAGTATTCAATGAGAATATTTCATTCATTTCGATCTAGGATGTGTTATTTGAGTGTTCCCTTTATTTTTTTTGAGCAGTGTATGTGTATATACATTATATATATATATATATATATATATATATATATATATATGTTGTGAGACAGTGAAGGGGTGTGTGCTGGACGGCGTGTATATCTCCCCCAGGTTTCTTAGCTGGGGCGCATAAAATAGGTTGTCAGTGCGGTGTTCATTCCATTCCTATCTGGGACAGGTTTTCAGTGCAACCCGGAGTGAACACAGCTGCTTAATTAGGCAGCCATAAGTACCTGCTTGAGAAGTTCAGAGGGGGCTCTATCTCTCAGTCTGGATCTGACTTCAGACGCCATTGGAGCCTCATTGAGCTGCACGCTGGTAACTACTGAACATATGTGTTGTTTTGGGCACAGGCTATTAGAGTCTGGACCCGGATAGAAAGGGTAATCTATCTAAGTGTAATTAGTGGCGGGACACGCCTAGGCTTTATGTTTATGATTTTGTTTAATTTATGTTCTGTTTGCTGTGGACTTAATAAAACTGGTTGGGCCAGTTTTTAACAGAACCACTGTCTGTGAATGGTCTCTTTATGCCACTCCGTTCCCCCAAGACGGCGATCCCAAGCTAAATCCCCTGAAAAGCTTACAATTGGTGCTTGAATGCTGGGGCAG
Source organism: Oophaga sylvatica (assembly GCA_033576555.1). Lineage (NCBI taxonomy): Eukaryota > Metazoa > Chordata > Amphibia > Anura > Dendrobatidae > Oophaga > Oophaga sylvatica. Next base: position 344,335,219 of record JARQOD010000001.1, read on the forward strand.
CACAGTGGCGAAGACTTTGAAAAAAAAAAAAAAAAAAAAGGTGTCTGCACCGCAAAACTGAACTTTTTGAGAAAGACTGTGAAGTGTATATGTCTTGGGTGAAGGCTGTCACCAGCCCAAGATGTCCGGCAGTATGGAGGAGCTCGTTAAGCACTGGCCCAGAACCAGCAGGCCATGCAGCAGCAACATCAGCAGGCATGCAGCAACATCAGCAGGCCATGCAGCAACAACAGCAGGCCATGCAGCAACAACACCTAGAGGCCCAGCAGAGCCAGCAGCAACAGCAGGGAAACCAACCGGTTTGTTACTGGAGCAGGTTGCAGCACTAAAAAAAACTCCTAGCCCCCTCGTCCCCGAATGAAGACGCCGGGTTTACCGGCATTATCCGCTGTAAAGAAGGCGGTAAAAAGACTCTGCAGAAGATGACGCCTCATGACGATGTGGAGGCATATCTGGCTAATTTGAGAGACTGGCAGAGAAGGAGAATCTGCCACAATCTAAAATGGGCTATGGTGGTCGCGCCCTATCTGACTGGGGAACCCCAAAAGCCTTTTTTTGACCTCAGCGAGCAGGACAGCAAAAACTATACTAAGTTGAAAGCGGAGATTCTTGCCCGCCTGGGTGTGACAGGGCAGTCCGTGCCAGAGAGTCCATAACTGGAGATACAGCGAGACAAGCCTGCTCGCTCACAAATGTATGACTTGATTTCTTTGGTAAAAAAGTGGTTGGAACCTGACGTCAGCACCCCTGCCCAAATGGTTGAAAAGGTGGTGCTGGACCGGAAACATCTGGCCCTTCCCCTGAGTCCAGCTCTGGTCGGACAGGATACCCCAAAGATGCCGATCAACTGGTCAGCCTAATAGAAAGGTATTTCGCCACCAAAGACTATCTACGTGACCAGCCGTCCGAGCGATCATCAGTTCGGATAACCCGGCCTCCGTCATTTTCCCGGGTAAGAGGGTTCCAGCTGTAGGGGCAAGGGGGTTTGTTGAAAGTCCGGTTCAGCCCCGAGGGGACATATGAGCGGAAGGTGATACTTACCTACCAGGAGAACCCTGACCTAGGAAGGTCTCCCGTCTGAACACCCAGACCTGAGACAGTGTTGGAGATGCCGTGAACAAGGTCATATTTCAGCCAATTGTCCACTAGTGGGGGAACCTATGGACTGTGATGCTGGACAGTCCTCCTCATTCCTCGCCGAGCCCGTGTGCGTGGCCACCCTATCGAGGAGACGGCCCACAGCTGGTCAGGTCGTGATAAATGGGTGCCCAGTACAGGCCCTACTCGACTCAGGAAGTCGAGTGACTCAAATACATGCTAGTCTGGCTGATGGGAACTTCGTACAAAGAATAGGTACCTAAGCGTGGTTGTGCATACATGGAGACGTCAAAGTCTACCCAGTAACCTCCTCAGACTTCGTCACAAAACTCGGGGAGATCTCATATGAAGTGGGGTATGAAGAACTTGATGCATCCCGCCATAATGGGTCGTGACTTTCCCCTGTTTTGGGTCTTTGGAAAAAAAATGTTTCTGCTTGACAGTGTGATGAAGCTCCTACTGAGGGTGCGCAGTCCCCCAGGGGCAGAACACAAGGCTAGAGGCCGTTAAACTTATGTGATGACCATAATAATGAAGATGATCATGATAATGATGATGACCATGATAATGATGCTGATGCTTGATAGTAATCATGATAAATGATATTGATAATGATGATGACTGTAAAAAAAATGATGAATTTCCATTTCAGGGATGTTGGGGAGGGGGAGATGTTCTCTAAGAACAGAATGACCCTGACCTACCGGGGTCCCGTGGCAATTTTGGAGTGAGCAATTGCAAGACCCACTCTTAAACATGCCAGGGAGAATATAACTGTTCTGAATGAGATCCCACAAGGGCCCGGCTCTGATGAAAATTTCCCCCATTTTGCCATGAACAATGACCTGCTGTATAGGTTCACTAAAGTAAAGGGAGAGGCCGTGAGTCAGCTCCTGTACCTACGTCATATAGAAGTATGGTGTTAGGTTTGTCCCATAACCACGTGCTGGGTGGGCACCTGGGATGGACAAAACCCAGGAAAGAAATCTTCAGAGGTTTTACTGGGCCCGGGTTTATCGAGATGTGGATTATTGTAAAACCTGCCCTCGTGTCAGATAAATGCTCCGTGTCTCACATCCGGAGTCCATTAATCCCGCTGCCGGTTTTTAGAAATCCCTTTGAAAGGGTAGCAATGGACTTGGTAGGTCCTATTGTAAAAATCAGCCAGGGGAACACCAATATCATCTTAGTTGTCCTTGATTATGCAACCCGTACCCCGAGCGTCCCTTAAGAAATAGGCATCTAAACATATGCACTGGACATTTCATATGATTTTCCAGGACAGGAATTCCTAAAGAGAACCACACGGACCAAGGCACCACCATTTATGTCCAAAGTGATGAAGAACTGTGTAAGTAGCTTAAATTCGCACATTCGGACATCTGTGTATCACCCCCAGACTGATGGGTTGGTGAACAGTTTTAATAAACATAAAACATATGTTAAAGAAAGCAGTAGAGAAAGATGGGAGGGACTGGGACTACCTGTTACCCTACTTATTGTTTTCGGTCATAGAGTTCCCCAGGCCTCTACGGGAATTTTCTCCCTTTGAGTTGGTTTATGGGGGTCACCCGCGGGGCTTGCTGGAAAATAGCCAAGAGGTTTGGGAAACCGAGACAACCCATAAAGAGTTAAGACCCATATTGCCCAGATGAAAGAGGGGATGGCTAAAATAATGCATTGGTAAAAGAATCATCTGAAAGAGAGCCCAAAAGCTCAAAGCAAAAAAAAGTCCTATAACGTCCACAAAAATTGGGTCTTTCAATCCCGGGGGTTCTTTTTCCAAAATTCAAATCCCACGGGAAAGAAAAGTTTTGGCCAATTTGCATGGACCATACGAGGATCACAAAAATGACCCGAGTTACTTACAAAGTAACCCCAAACCCGGGGGAGACGGAAGCCCTCCCAGAAATATAAAATTTTCAATCTGACAAGCCCGGAGGGACAGGAGGCATGTTGGCCTCGGTGAAAAAGAAAAAGGGGGAAACCCCCAAACTCTACCTCCTGTACCATTGGTGGGGACATTTTTCCTTTCACCAAAAACAGGAAGTACGGGTTTTTCGCAGAAAAATCGGCAGGGGTTTTTCTTACTTGCCCGGCCGGGACTTCTCTCGAAAAACACCATGTCGAGACTGACCCCCCCGGTCCCTAATCAAAATAAAACCGTACAAAATTCCAAAGCCCCAAAATAGTCTCAACTAAATCAAACGTATGCGACCTCGGGGTCATTGAGGACCCCAAAGCGAGGTGTAGCCCATTGTTTCGATCCCAAAACCTAATGAACCGGGAGGTTCTGTAATGATTTCATGAAATTTGAACGAAGTGTCAAAGTTTGACGCATACCCGATGCCACGGGTAGTTTACTAATCGAGAGGTAGGGGTGCCCGTTATATAAAAACCCTCGATCTGAAAAAAAGGGTAGGGCAGAAACCCCTAACTGATGAGGCAAAAGAAAAAACGGCCTTTGCAACCCCGGAAGTTTTGTTTCATATTTTGGTAAAGCCCTTGGGGTTTAAAGGAGCCCCAAAAAACCTTTCGAGGCTTATGGACCAAAAACCTACGCCCGCATCAAGCCTTTGCAGCTGCCTACCTGGATGATGTTTTAATTTTCATTCTGATTGGGAAGCCACCTCATAAGGTACAAGCCGTCTAGACTCATTGGGCCCGGAGCTGGCTGAACATAAACCCAGAGAAAGGGTGCAATTGGCCTAGAAAAAGCCAAGTATTTGGGGCTAATTTGTTTGGGCAGAGGGCTGATCAAGCCAAAATTTCGATAAAGTTAGGCAATTCGAAACGGCCTTACCCCACAAAACGACAGGTCCAAGCATTTTTGGGCATCACTGGTACTATCGCAGATTCTACCAAAATTTTGCCTTTCCCTTCTCCCCAAAAGACTGACCTGACAAAAGGGGGGAAGTCCAAAATGATAAATTTGGGAAACCGAGGCAGAAAAAGCATTTCTGTCGTTGAAAATGCTTTGTGTCAAAGACCATTTCTGGCACCCCTAATTTCAGGAATGAGATTTCAGTTCAAACCCGATGCCACTAATAGTGTGTTGGGCGCGGTTTCACAGGTCGGAAGGGTGTAAGAACCCCCCAGTCCTTATCAAAGTCGAAATGACACCGGCTGAAAAAAAATTATGCCATTTTGGGGCGGAAATGCCTCGCAAAAAAAAAATTTGGCCCTGGACTCCCTTACGGGAAAAAAACCCCTTGGGTAGGAGTATTTAAAATTTCAAACAACCATGCTCCTCTACAAAGGATGAAGGGAGAAAAGGAAAGGAATGCCAGGTGACAAGGTGGTTTTTTTTCCTTCAAGAGTTCCCAAATTTTCGTTGAGCATAGACCTGGGAAATTACAGGGTAATGCCGAAGCCCTTTTCCAGAGTTTTACGTCTCTTCGGATTTCTGACCAGTCCTCCTGCTGGAGAAGAAAGGGGGGGGGTATGTGAACATAAAGGGGTTGGTTTTGGACGGCGTGTATATCTCCCCCAGGTTTCTTAGCTGGGCGCATAAAAATAGGTTGTCAGTGCGGTGTCATTCCAAACCCAACGGGACAGTTTTCAGTTCAACCCTGAGTTTAACACAGCTGCTTAATTAGGCAGCCATAAGTACCTGCTTGAGAAGTTCAGAGGGGCTCTATCATCTCATCGGTAACTGACTTCAGACGCCTTGGAGCCTCAAGTGAGCTGCACCCCTGGTAACTACCGAACAATGTTTTTTTGGGCACAGGCTATTAGGAGTCCCCGGGCCCGGGTAGAAAGGTAACACTAACAAAATTTAATTAGGGCGGGACACGCCTAGCTTTAGTATATATTTTGTTTAAATTTATGTTCAGTTTGCTGTGGACTTTAATAAAACTGGTTTGCGGCCAGTTTTAAACAGAACCACTTCTTTTAATGGTCACTTATTCCACTCCTCTCCCCAATACTGCGATCCCAGAGCTAAATCCCCTGAAAAGCTTACAATGAATATACTCTAATATATATATGAAAAACTCTAGAATAAAATGTCCTTATGAGAACTAGTGTAAATTGACAGATATATTCTCTAATGTAAAAAGCAAATTTTAAAAACACCATTGCAATCGTGATAGCATCGCATGTAAAAATGGATGTGTCAATACAGAAGACAGGTGTATAAAAATCGGATCGTAACTAGCATGAAAAATGCTAGACCACTCATCCAACATTCCAGAACAAAATCGTACCTAATTTACAAAGTGCTATAGGAGGGGACCCCTGTCAATGACCCCACATGGAGAGTGTGGAAGCGAAAACTCACGCGAGTCTCTCGCAATACAAATAACCCGGGCACATGCCACCCGGCATTCGGGGACCGAGTGTGCGGCTTCACAATCTACTGTCCCAAGAGCCCTTTTGACATCCAAGCTGGCATGACTCACTTAGTTATTCTGTGACCTCTCCTGTTTATTACCACATCTCAGTTATTAGTTTATGAATTGGATAAGTAAAATTTTTCCGATTGGTATTTCCTTAATTGTAAATATTGATACCTGCAAAGATCTATAACCTGTATATTCTAAAGCATAAAAATAATGTGACTATTTCAGTTGTCTCCTGGTCAGAGCTATTTTTTAATTGTTCCCCTCCAGGAATATGAACTGTATAAAGGGTATTTAAAACAGTTTAGATAAAATTTTATTTTATACAGTGGGTACAGAAAGTAAATCCATCCCCCTATTAAATCTTTCACTCTTTGTTTCAATGCAACCAATTTGAAAATACAAAAAAGTTCAATTTTTCTAATTAATGTACACAACTGCACCCCATCATGACATGAAAAAAAAAGATATGTAGAAATTTTTGCAAATTTTATTAAAAAAGAAAAACAGAAATATCACATGGTGTCTTAATATTCAGACCCTTTGGCTCAGTATTGAGTAGAAGCAACACCATTTGAGCTAGTACATCCAAGCTTTTCACACCTGGATTGTGGGTCCTCGGCCATTCTTCTTGCAGATCCCCTCCATTTCCACCAGGTGGATATGAATGTTAATGACAGCCATTTTCAGTCTCTTCCAGAGAAATGCCCCCCCCCCCCCTCAATTGGTTTTAGTTCATGCTCTGGCTGGGCCAAGTCAAGGAATGTTCACAGACCATTTTCAGAAGCCACGCTTTGTTTTTATTTTAGTCTGTGTGCTTATGGTCATTGTCTTGATGGAAAGGATGAATCTTCGCCAGTCCTGAGACCAGAGCATCTCTGGAAGAAGGTTTCACAGGATATCACTGTACTTGGCCGGCATTCATGTTACCCTTCAATTGCAACCCATTTGTCCTGTCCCTGCAGCTGGAAGAAACTCCCCCATAGCAGATGCGCTTTCACCACCAATGTATCACTTGTTGGGATTTGTATATGGCAGGTGATGAGGCAGTACCTGGTTTTTCGCCCACATACTGCTTAGACTTATCACCAAAAAGATCGAACGTCTATCAAACCAGAGAATCTTATTTCTCATAGTCTGGGATGTACTTCATGTGGTTACTTTTTTAGCAAACTCTATGCGGGTCTTTCATAATCTGGCACTGATGTAGAGCTTACCATCAGGCCACTCTGCCGATAAAGCCCTATCGTAGAGGGCTGCAGTTAAGTTTGACGTTGTGAACTTTCTCGCCATCTCCCTACTGAGCATCTGTGTAGCTCAGGCCCACAGTGATCTTGGGGTTTTCTTCTTAGCTCTCTCATCAAGGCTTCTTCTCCCACTATTGCTGTTTGGCTGGACGGCCGGTCTAGGAAGGCTTCCTGGTGGTCCCAAACTTCTTTCCATTAAGGATTATGGAGGCCACAGTGCTACCTTAGAACCTTGTAGTACAGCAGAAATCATTGTAACCTTGCTCAGATCTGATGCCTTTCCACAATTCTGTCTCTGAGCTCCGTGGCCAGTTCTTTTGATCTCAAAATACACAAGCACTGTGACTCGTTAAATAGACATGTGTATTCCTTTACAAATCAATCTATCAGTTAATGAAAACCCAGCTTGGACCTCAATGAAGGAGTAGAACCATCCAAGGAGGATCTCAAGTAAATGATACCATGTGACTTACATGAGTGTCTGAGCAAAGGGTCCTGATCCTTCTGACCAGTTAAATTTCGTTTTTACATTTTTAATAAATTGCAAAAAATGTCGGCATTTCAGGATTTTTCAGTCAAGATGGGGTGTAGAGAGTACATTAATGAGAAAAAAATGAACTATTTTGCATTTACCAAATGCTGCAATGAAACAAAGAGTGGAAAATATAAAGGTTCTAGAAAACTGTCTGAACCCACAAGTACACACATTTGCTTCTTACAAGTTGAAATACAGTGACCTACAAGTAGTATTCAACCCCCTTCAGATTTAGCAGGTTTGACACATGCGGAATTAACATTGGCATTGTGACATTTTGTACTGTAGAAATCAGCTTGAATGGTAGAAATGCACTGCAGCAAAAAAAAAATAAAAATTTATATTTTTTTCTTTTTTTTAAAAAACGTTAAAAGTTAATTCAGATTGTCATTTATTATTCAACCCCTCAAACCCCAAGAATTTCTGTTTGGTCCCCTAAAGTTAAAAAAGAATAGTTCCAGCACCAAGAATAATGAGCTTCTGTTCATGGAGTTACGTTGATTAATTAACTCCTTGCCGATCCATTTCTTCTGGAAAACTATTTAAGACCCTCCCCAAACTTGTGAAACAGCACTCATACATGGTCAACATGGGAAAGACAAAAGGAGCAATCCAAGCCATCAGAGACAAGATCGTGAGGTTCACAACTGGCAAGGGTAACAAAACCCTTTCCAAGGGTTGGGCCTAACTGTCCTCCACATGTTGGTAGCAGTCAACCGTAATGTGGAAGGCTATGGAACTAACAGTTAGCCTTCCCGTCCTGACCGGCCTTTTGAATGTTTCCTCCCCGTGCCGAGGCCAGGCTTTCCGAAGAGGACCAAGGCAACCACGGACAACAATGAAGGAGCTACACGGGACTAGCACATGGACAGTGGGGACAATTGGATTCAGTCAATACCAAAATAACTGAACACCAGCCGCAATGGTTCTCCGTTCCATACTAGCCCGTCAGGAACCTTACATTCAAAGACGCATGTCAAAGGCTCGAGTCTACGTTTTGCTCATGATCACTAGATGTACTCAGAGACAACATGGGTTCAAGATTCAATGGTCTATGAGACCAAGATCGAGATCTTTGGGTGTCCAACCACAACACGTGACTTTGGAGACTGTATGGCACGCATACTGACCCCAAGAATACCATCCCTACAGTCAAGCATGGGTGGTGGCAGCAACATGCAGAGGGGCATTTTCTCACCAAGAGGAGGGTCCTGGCCATCTGGTCCGCATCGGGCTGAATGCATACACTGCCTACCTGGAGATTTTGGCCAAGAACCACTGCTCCACCATCAAGGGATCTTAAAAGGGTCTTAATTACATCTTTCCAACAAGACAAAGACCCAAAGCATCACAGCCAAGAAAAACACGTCCTGGTTCAATGAGGGAAAAGGTCAAGTGTTTGGTGTGGCCCTCGTCATCTCCTGACCTAACCCAATGAAAACTTGTGGAAGGAGCTCAAGATTAAAGTCCACATGAGACAACCAAAGAACCTAGTTAACTTGGAGAAGAACTGCATGGAGTAGTAGGCCAAATAACTGTCCACATGACCTGTTGCGTGCCTGGAGTCATGTATCTTATAAAAGACGATTTATGGGGAAGCTGTAATTGCAAACAAGTGGGTTATTCCATGAAATATTAAAACATATTGGTTTGAATAATAATGACCACACTATTATGTTTAAAAAATAATAAAATACAACTGAAGTCAACATAACTTATTGTTTTGATAGGATTTATGCTTCTGTAATAAAACCTAACTCTCGTATGTCATTTTGAAAGGCTCTAACTTATTTGCAATCTTATCAAACCAGCTAAATCTGCAGTGGAGATGATACTACTGTAGTCACTGTAAGTGAGTAGAAAAAAGACGTTGGATTATTAGTTTTTCCTGTTCACCTTTATACTGTGTTAAACATGATCAAATAATTTTGATCCTCAATGATTTGGTGATACCCGTGCATGCAAGTCCCGATGAAGAAGCTTAGTAAATACAGCAAGAAATTTTGGCTATGTTATTTTGCTTCGCCGAACACAATAGTCATCACGCAAACAAATGAGCTTGAGTATAAAACAACATATAAGATCTAGCACTTTTGACGTGTCAATAGTGAACGTAAGAGATGTCATATTAGGTGAGTGGTGCGATACTTTGATCCATGTACACTTGGAATTATTTAAAAAACCATACAATTCCATTTTGCATGTTCAGATAATAACTGTATTTTTAATATCAGGGACCCTGAAGGAAAGATAAAGCTTTAACACACATGGAGCAGATGATGTTATTCTACAACGACTCCATCCTGATTCTACAATGTTGCCAGTGACATGAAAAATCTTTGAGGTGAATTAAGATATTATTTACACAATCTAACAGTAGTATAAAATGTTGTAATTTCTATTGAACACAGTATGATTGTGTTACACTGCAGATAACTGAATCGCAGATTTGCACGAGAAATAAAAACGAAAATCTGAAAGTGAATTAAAGCTCATACCAGTAGATGATAACTTACAAAATTCCATATTGAAGAGATTTTTATTAGTAATCAGGCAATTAATTTTGAAGATTGGTTTTTCTGATTATTTGCCGACCAATTCTAAGAATCACAATAGTGAAGTTCCCACCCCCCCCCAAATTGGTAACTAAACAAGCTGATCTGCTGCAAAATCACCATACTAACCTTTCCATGGGACTCCATAGGCTCCCTTTCCTTGGTACAGTTTTTATTTACCCTTGCCACATTTGAATATGTCTCATCCAATATTACCTCAGAAGACGATCATAGGCTACTGAGAACCACATGAACATAGGCAAGGTCCTCATGAGGCCAATTTACTATGAGACCTTAGAGTGTACTTGTTTTATTTTTTTAAACTCCTCTATCTTCAGGTAGAAATTTTTATCTGTTTCATGCAGTGATACTTGAGAAATTGGGAAATTCACCCTCCATTAAAGCATACCCTGATGTTGACAGACCAAAACAGTCTGAACAAAATGCCAAAACCGTTTTTGATCAAAGTAGAAAATATTGTGTTAAAATATTACACATATTGTGATTAATATACCTAATAGAACAAAGAGAATCAATATGAACAACAAATTGCTTAGTGTAAAAATTAATGAATATTATTATTTTGGTGGAAGAGACCAGAGAGATGACATAAACAGTAAATGTTACAATTTAAATTGACATTGCATATGGATATCAAATTCGCTAACATAATCAATACTGTCTCCTTTTGCGACAATCCGATTTAACAAAATCTGTAATTTTATTAAAACTAGATGTATGCTCAGGAGACCTTAAAACGAAAAGTTAGGCTTAAAAGATGATGGATTCATTACAGTATACAAAAGAATGTAGTAACATACAAATTCAACCTGCAAGTGTTTCTCTTGCAGAATGACTACATAGTCAGGACACTTTTTACGATGAAATGAAAAAGACATTGTCAGTTAATAAAAAAAACTTTTTCATACTGTACATAATACATAATCTCTGAAGCAAATCAAGCAAATAAAATGTATACAGTAGTAATATAAAAATATAATATAAATATATATACATCTCTGGCAAAAAATAAGAGATCACTTTTTCAGAATATCAGTTTAGTCTGTTTAAATTTAATTGCAGCATGTGAGCAAGAGAAAGATTGGGTGAAAGCAGCCAAGACTCAAAGAAAAAATTGCTTTTTTAAAAATCATGGTTATTCCACAAAATAAAGAATTCAGAGCTCCTTACCTGAGTAAATAACCATAAATTGTTGTTTCTAAATGATTATGACCATTGTTCTTATGAACCAAAATGAGGTCTGAAAGCACTGATATATTTTTTTTTAATTTGACCACTTTTATTCTATGTCAGAAAAAAATACAAAATTATATGCTTTTGGAAATTCAGTGACATGATTTGTACCGAAGTTTATAGACAAAAAGAACAATTTTCATTATAACTCAAAATATTCCTATAAATAGAGAAAAATACAAGCAAACAGAAACAATTAGTCAATAGGTTACATAATATTGGCCAGATGCTGTATATAAGTATGTTATACTGGATGTATGAGGGTGTAAGACCTATTGTATTTGTATATTTTCAACTGACTGCATTGGTAACCACATCTCCTGGAAATTTATACTGGGTTTAATTCTCAATAACTATATTATTCTTGTTGTTTACAGTGGGAAAGTAAGATAATTTGATGCACTGTCCAAATTTACAAGTTTACCCCACCTAGCAAATAATGGAGAGGACAATTAATTTTCATTCGTAAGTATACTACAACTGTGAAGACAGAAACAACAAAGTTAAACCTGAAAAATCACATTTAAGGATTTTTAAAATAATTAAATTGCATTTTTATGTGGCAAATTTTTTGGAAATATTAATTATCATCAACCCACCAGCAAGAAATGTGCCCCTCACAGAACTGTTAAGTTTTTCTTTAGGTCCGGTCCGCACTTGCGAGTGTTATGCGAGAACTTTCGCGAGTCTCTCGCATAAATACACGGCACTAACCACCGTCACATAAAAATACATGCAGCCACACACTCGCTTCCTGAGTGCGCAGAGGCAGTGTCGGTAATATGTATGCAATTTTCACGCATCAACACCCTCGCAAGTGTGACCCCCGATCCTAAGAAGTGCCCTCCTACTCATGGCACTCAATACAGAATTAATTGCACCTGTATTTAGAACTCATTACCTTGTAAAAAAATCACCTTCCCCACAGCACACAAGTCAATCACACACCAACCTCACCACCATGGCTAAGACTAATGAGTTTTTTTTTTTCCTTTCTAAGGACCCAGTGACAAATTGAGTAAACTACCGGACAATATACAATAGCTTGGGGAGAAGGCAACAACAGTTGCAAATTAATAGAAAATAGAAGAAACACAAGATGGCGTCCAAACATCCATACTCTTGAGCTCCAAGCAAGATTTCACCTCGTTGTATGAAGATGTCTTCAGAGAGAGTTCCAGCAATGAGCCCAGAACTATACACAGGAGGACATGTTCAATGACCTGAAGAGAGCTGGACCGACATTCACAAACAATAAACCCATTATGGAAAACACACTACGCCGTCATGGATTAAAATCATGCAGGGCACGCAATAGTCCACCTGCTCATGCCAAAACATGACAGCTCATTTAAGTTCACAAATTACTATCTAGTGATGATCTAGAATAGGCATAGTAGAAATGTCCATGTTGTCGAGATGAGACGCCAAAAAATAGAACTATTTAATGGTATCAACTCCACTCTCTGTTGTTTGGGAGTAAAGAAAAATGGAGTACACCCGCAAGAACTAAGTCCCAAGCCTTGAATCAAGTTGGGGAAACATGCCTACTTAAGGTGGTGATTGTTCCTGCAAAGGGGACAGATACAGCGCCGCATTAAAGTGAGATGTCTAGGGTCCATTATTGAAGGATTTGAGTCAAAAAACCACCTTTTCCTCAAAACGAAACACTGAGAAGCTGGTGAGGTTGCTGGAGTTATTCCATCATTACAAAAGACCCAAAACACACAGCCAGGGCCACTAAGTGAGTTGCTCTAGAAGGAGCTTTCAAAGTCCTTGATTGGTCTAGCCAGACCCATACCAGAACAGAACCCAATAGAAACTCTGTTGGTAGGGAGCTGATACTCAAAAAGCCGATGACAGCCTCCGAAACCTGAAAGAACATGAGAAAATCTGTATGGAGGAGTAGCCCAAATACATCCAGCAGAGTTGCAAACTTGGTATTAAGAACATCGTGTAAATTGAAAAAGAGGTTTTCTTTAACGAAATATTAATTTCTATTGTAAGTGAATACTTTATTTCATGCAATAAAATGCAATTAATTATGTACACCTCATTCAATGGTTGAATTTTCTGATTTTTTTAAGATTCTGTCTCTCACAGTATGAAATGTACTACGATAAAAATAGCAGGGACCTGATTGGAGGGGGTGGTGGTGGAAAACTTGCAAAATCGCAGAGTAACAAATACATATATTCCCTCACTGTATATATTGTACACTGCACAATATCATTTCTCCTGTCTTGCAAACTGCTTGGTGTTTTCATCCTCATACCTGTATTATTAGTATATTTACAACACTGCATAGTACCACTTCACCTGTCCTTTATACATGGGTGTAATTTTTCAATTATACACAATGTATAATTCTGTATACATACCCTCACATTACAACTTCTCCTGTCCTGCATACTGAGTGTAAATCTCAGTTTATTTAATATTCTGTAATTTATACATGTCACGGTAGCATTTCTCCTCCTGTATACCTGGGAGCAAATCTCAGTATCTGAATTTTCTGTAATATGCACTGCAACCATTACCACTTCTCATGTCCAGCATACTGAGAGTCATTCACAGTTAAAGAATTAAACTGTATAAAAAGACTGCACGGTAGCACTTCTACACAGTCCTGTATACAGAGTGAATTCCTCAGAAACTGTATAAACTGATAAAACAGCACGTCACAACAAATAACCACAACACAAAGGACCAGCTAATGAGAGAACTTCTCCGTAAATGTAACAATCTGTACTATAAAAACTTCACAGAAGCACTACTCCATCCTTGAAAACAGGGGTGTACATGCATCATAAAAAGTAATATCTTACACATACACTGCACAGTGACCACTATCAACACCATACCTCGTATACTGGTTTCAATATCACAGTATAATGAAATAATCCGAAAATAAACCCAGTCACATTCGCACCGGGGCTCACCCACCATTAAACTTGGTGTGTAATTCACAATAATTGATATATTCAGTTAAATAAAAACTGCAGCGTAAGCACTTACTCCAGATCCTATACTGAGTGTAATTCCTAAGTATATGAAATATTCCTGTATAAAAACTCTGTCACAGTAGCACTACTCCAGTCCTGTATACAGTTTTAAAAACACAGTAACGTGTCTTCTGTATATAAGCACTTCAGCAAAACCACATCACATGACTGTCGTACTGAGTGAATATTCGACAGTATATGAATCATACAGTAATATATAAACAGCACAGTAGCACTTCTCTACCAGTAAACTGGGTGTAATTCTCAGTAATAGTATTAAACTTGTATATCTACACGGCAACAGAACCACATCTTACCACCTTCCTGATATACATGTAGTAATTCTCAGTATTTGAATTAATCTGTATATAAACCAGCACAGAAGCACCAAACCAATCGAATACAGGGTTTAATTCTCAATTATAATGTATTAATCTGTAAACAAACACTGCACGTAGCAACTTCTCCTGTCCTGAAAACAGAGGTGTATATCTCATAATAAGTATTATTCTTTATAAATATGTAAGCTATCAGGTACCAAAAAGCTCTGGGAACGCGCCGACCGGGAATACAGAAGGCACGGACACAGAACATTCACAGCAGTACTTGTGCAACAGGGCCGCAACCCATATTTATAAAAAAGTCAAAAAGCAAACAAGACATAAAACAAATCATAAACAGAAGACCCTTGCATGTCCAGCCACTTACTAGCACATAAAATATTACCCAACTAACCTTAGTCCCGCCACACACCAGCCGGGGCCCAAATCCACACATATGGATTCAGCAATTACAGCAAGGATGTTCACAGAGTCCTCCTCCTTGTGTCTGAAGGCACCTTCAACTCCATACATAGAGAGAGCTCCCTCCTATTCACAGCTATCCTCATGGATCTCACAGAGACTACTCCTGAGACTTGGTACATCGAGCACGCCAGACAGAGATAGCACAAACTCCTGGATGACACCTTCCGTGCCTGGACCCCTCCTGTTTCAGACTAATTGAGCACTCAGACTGTGTTTCGTCCGACACCTACTTCAGTGTCCTCCAAATAAACAGCAGAAAGGATTCCAGGCCTTGAGCAGGCAAGTGGTACAGAATGTAAGGTGTAAGTGACCTTTTTTTTTTTTTTTTTTTCCCCCATACCTTAACCACTAGGATACAAAGAGCCACACATTTCCCCTATACACAAAAACAGCACAGTACCTAGGAGAAATGAACACCCCATTCGACACAATGTCCTTCACATGTACTCACATATCCCCCCCCTCTTCTCCAGACCGGATGGCTGGTCATCCAGACCCGTAGGAGTCAAGCAACCAAAACGACAGAGAACACTTGTACCCTTCATGGACTTCAATCAGCTTCAATCATTCACTACTGTCACTGTATCTTCACTGAAGCCATAGCCAACATCCACTTTCTCTTCATCAGATCAACACGCACTATCACCTGTACCCCCAGGCCTAAGCTCTCTGGCGTGCCTCGGGTATCCTGTCAACGGTTTCATCTTGACCTTAGGGCCGGGCTCCCTTTTTGGATATAGTGCCTGGCCATAGAAGTACTACCCGGCACATCAAACACTTCTTCTGACTCTTCCTCAGAAACTCACGTACCTCCAGTCCTTGGTGCACTGTACCATGTGACACCAACTTCACGAAGGTATAGGTGTTTTTTCACTTTTCCTCTAGTTCCCCTTGAAACCCTCATTATCACATCTATATTATCTTGAATAACGGTGGACGTCAAAAGTCTATTCACAGACCTAAATGCTCCTCTGCTGCCATGGTCTCTGTCGCACTTTAAGCTACTCATAATCAAATGATTGGGCTGTAAAAGGAGCAGATCGTATTTCTTTTGCAAGTACCCATAATTCATCCGCAAAGTCTCCAGCGAATTGTAAAGATTACCGATACAACAGCATTCTAAATAAAGAGCCTTAGACTATTGATCAGCATTTACGGCTACTGCACGAAGATATTCCCTGTATTCATCCTTATACTTTCATTGACTTTTCTCACGAGATGCACATGTCTTTTTCATCACACTCTTCATCACAGAAAGGAGTATTTTTTCTGGAAGTAATCAATTCAATCAGGTACCTGTTGGACGTCCTTTATGTCTTCGGCCCCTTACTTCAGGCTCATCTGTAGAACATGCTCAGTAAGCCCTACATGCCATTCTTACATACTACCTCTACAGACACATCATTATGGTCTCCAAATCTCCATATATTTCCAGCTCTCAAGCTTCTCCTTGTGATTAGCTACATCTGAATACTCAGAACCCGATGGATACTTCTCTTCCACACGATCACGATCCCATCTGAAGCTCCCGTGTTTCTGCAGCGTCAACGGAGTGACACACCGCTATTTCTTTCCCATTGTTTTGGACATGGCATTCCGCATGAAGACACCCATGAAAAGTGCGCTTGAGCTCACCAATACCAGCCTGATGTCTCAAAATCACATCTGTGAATTTATCCATATCCTTGTATCACTCGGAACACTGCTGGGCCCGGGCTCCGAACTTCCAGCCTGATCTTCACGAGTTGCAGCTACCTATCCGTACCGCAAACAAACCCGTCCCACGAGCCACCATCACCGTCCTCGGCAGAAACATATTCCTTTGACAGAGTCATTTCCCCCACATCTCAGTCACTATCCTCTCAGCTTCACCCTAGACGCTCATCCTACCGAATAGGCATCTGGCCAGGCGACCACCAATCCATGGCATCCTCACCTCTGCAGCAATACCTTCAGAGACAGTGTGCATGATGCAGCTCCATTACCCTACATTTAAAACATCTCAAACTTCAACAGCATCCACTTGGCTGTGTTTCGTTTCAGAGACCACCTTCTAAGCTCAGCTCCCTCCCTACCACCCGCCATCCACGCCAGTGAACCGGCCAACTGTAAAACCTCTTCAGATGCATCTCTGTCCGGATGTAAGGTCAGGCATCACTTATCTTCCCAGGACACTCAACCTCCTCTGCTACCATGCCATGCCTTCCTCAATTGCACTGTGTAGCTTAAATGGTCATCAGAAGATTCCACTAACACTACCCACTATCCCTTTCTGACCCCTTTTCCCCAGCCACATCTGGCTCACTTTCAGGGTTATACACTTCATTCATTCACATATCACATCCGGCTCACTTCAGGGCTAAACAATTATCTCATTTACATCCTGCTCACTTTCAGGTTAACCTTAATTTACATTCAAATCCTGCTCACTGTCAGGTTATACAATTCACTTCACATTCACATCATGATCTGGAACCATAGATCACATTCATCCACAACAAAAACATCACCATCTGGTCCACAAGTATGAGACTATGTGACAAACCCCAGCACTAACATCATATAGCACCGGGGGGGGAGGTACAAGGAGCAGTGCTCACTACCTCGTCCACCCTTACTCAGTGTCCCTAACAACAGGTTAGTGTTTATGGCAACATGAAGTAACCTCACCTCAGAGCCAGTCTCTTGTGAAACCTCATTTAGAACAATTATATTATCCCCTGTACCGTTATAAGAGAGGGTCACGCCATAGTCACATCTCAAAATTGTCACAGTACACCGTAAGACCGGGACACACGTTCCCGAAACCACATCCACGTCTCCACCATCACCTTCAAAGAATTCAACACTAACACAAGTCCACATTATTAACAATATCATTATCAGGATTAAGAACAGTATCATCATCACTATCGAAGATCATCATCATTATCATTATCATTATCATCAACAACAACATATCACATAAAGTTTAACGGCCCACTATCAATGTGTTCTCGCGCCCCTCGGACTTGCGCACACCTCAGTAGTAGGCTCAACCACAACTGTCCTATCATAACATTTTTCCCCCCATAAACCTTAGTAACGTGGAAATTCAATTACCCAATAATAACGTGGGTGCACCAGTTCTTCACTACTCCCACTATACATATGAAACCTCCCCGCTTTTAGGGATCAAGTTCCACGACAGTCTCTGTTAGACTTATGGTGTCACCATGGACGCACACCACACTAGGTGCTAAACAGGGAAGAATACCCTATCAATCAGCCTGTCACATACGGAAAGTCACTGAACTCTCTAGTCCTAGAGGCCCTGTGCAGGCAGTCATTTTACAACCACCTGGGACCCCTGTGTTCCAGTCCTACTACGCTTGATGTGGACACACACACAGCTCTCTTCGCAGGTAGAGAGTGATCCGTCCAACATCACAACACATAGGCCCCCCCTCTATTGGAACAGTTTGCGCAATTTCACGAACATCTCCAACACTGTCCATCACACACTCCCACCAACACGCCCCCACAGCTGGAACCTCTACCGTTAGCGTTTGGCGTCCAGGAACACCGAAGTGACGACCCTCTCATAACGGCTGGTCACGGATGCAGTCCTAGTTTTGGGGCCCTGAAGTGCCTTCTCATCAGGCTGACCCAGACTATGGCGTCCTGGGGTCTCCATGACCGACCACGGGCTGACCTCATGAGGACATGCTCGGGTGTAGCAGTTCACTATCACCTTTCCCACTCCATAATCAGTGTTGCTGACTGCAGACACCCAACTGCACTCCATTCCATGAACTCCCCTGGCACGGGCTGTCACCGTAACCCAGCAGGGTAAGAATCTCCACTTTCTGCTTGCATAGTCTTTGGCTGTCCATGCTCGCGGTCGGTCAGCATATGCCCCTTTGGGGTACTCCAATCAGCATAGGGTGCGACCAATCATGGCCCATTCAATAGGGCAGATTCTCCTTCTCTGCCAGTCCCTCAAAAAATCCTAGTGAATATACCTCCACATCATCAACTTGGAGACATCTATATTCAGGACCGACAAACCGCCTTCTTTACAGCGACAATGCAGAGACTTTGCAACACCACTTTAGGGACGATGGACGTCCGCAAGTCCCCATCAGGTGGCTGCAACCTGCTCAAAAAAACACCGGGCAATCCACCTGCTGTCTTGCAGCAGGAAAGCTGCTCGGCCTGCTGCATGCGCTGCTGGTGCTGCAGCGCTGCTGCTGCCATGCTACTGTCTGCTGCATGCTTCGCTGGGCCTGTACCAGGAACTCAAACTAGCTCCTCCATACAGCCGGAGCTTTTATCTGTCCTCACCACAGGCAATCTTATCTTGCACATTAACTTGCACCATTTGTTCAAACAGCTCGTGCCTCCATGCTTACATCCAATCTGTCAGACTCTCGACGACAACAACGGCAGACTTCACGTCAAGACATACACATACCACAGTCCTTTCCACATAAAATTTCAGCTTTGCTGATGGCAGTACACTTTACTTTATTTTTTTTCTCTCAAAACTCTATTCGGGCCACTGTCAGCTTTAAGACTGCCCAACAACTTTTCCTATTGCTGCTGCACACTCCACGAGTCTTTTCCCACAACAATTCATCTTTGCAAGCCAGACACACTTTATTTTTTTTTTTTTTTCTCTTGCAACTCTATTAGGGCACTGTCACTTTAAGACTGCCACCAACAGACTATCTTTTGCTGACACACTTTTTTTTTTTTCTGCTGCTGCTTCACCAGACTTCACCTTTTATAGGCTGTCTCACGCTCACTTGCTGCCCACACATTCTAGCACTAATTGAATCATCCACTGTGCTGCCCCATCATCTACTCCCCGCCAATTGTAAGCTATTCAGAGGATATATCTCTGGTATCGCCGTCCGGGTAGGCATAGTGGCACGGAAACAGATCCTTCACAGCAGTACGGTGCAACTGGCCTCAACCAGTTTTAATAAAGTCAAAAAGCAAACAAGACATAATACAAATCCTAAAACAGAAGACCTGGCTTGACCAGGCCACTTAACTACACTTAGATAGATTTTCCCTAAACTAACCGGGTCCCACACGAACAGCCGGGCCAAAACCACACATATGTATTCAGCATTTATTGCCATCATGGCGGATCACAGATTCCTCCCTCCTATGTGTCTGAATGCACCTCAACGTCCAGACTTAGAGATAGCTCCCCTCCTATCCATCAGCTAACCCGCATGGATTCTCACAGAGTACTACTTCCTGTGTCCGGGGACCTCGAGCACGCCATACTGATAAACTCCCACTCCTGAGACACCTTCAGTCAGTTACTGGAACCCCTCCTGTGTCCAGACAAAGCGAGCTCTCTGACTGTGGTTACGCTTGAATGACACCTACCTTTTCTTGTCACCTAAATACAGCTGAATAATCAGGCCTGTAGCTGCAAGTTTGGTACTGAATTAAGTGTAGTGACATTCTCTACTACCACTAGGTTTACAAGCCACACATTTCCCTTACAACCAGACAGCACAGTACTAGGTGAAATGTACACCCCCAATCGACACATATTCCTTCACTCTCACAATAAACGCAGCACATTAGCACCTTCACTCCTATAAATCCCACACCCCTGTATACAGGTTAATACTCAGTATCTGTAATTTCTGTATATATGCACTGCACATAAACCCTTCTCATGTCTGGTTTGACTAGGTTTAAATCTCGGTAACTATATAATTCCTGTAAATAATAAACGCTTCCAGATAACAGAAAAGATTATACCTATCAAGGATACTGTTCGGTTTCGCCGAACGGACCGATGTTTCGCCAAACAGTTCTAGCGTAGCGTATCTGACCCTCATTTAATTCAAATGGAAGGCAAACATAAAACGCAAAGACAACACCTTCTGGGGTGCAAAAAGCTGCCCAAAAAGGTCAAATTAAAGCGCAGACAACCATGAAACGCGGCAACAGATAGACCCCCAAAGAATATTTATTTATTATTAATTAATATTAATCCAGCCACACACAGATGGCACAGAACATCAGTTCAAACAGTAATCTATTGGATTAAAAAAATGTAAGGAAAGAAACACAGAAAGTTTGACTGAACAAATGACCCACAGTAAACCTTCAATAACGGCACAAGCAGCTGTGCAGACATTGCCCAGGATGATGCAACTAGGGTCTACCAAGTATTTACAGCTTGGAATTTGAAAGTTTTCAAAGATGAACTGTGGTTAAGGGAGCAGTGTAAGCCATCTTAGCTAGAGCACCTCATACCTCATACAACACCTTCAATTTTTTTTTCCAGCCACACTCAGAAGCATAAACAACAGATTTCATACAGTACTATTGGTAGAAAAATGTAAGGAAATAACACAGGTAGTTGACTATAAAGTAAGTTCAGGCCTACCTGTCTGGAAGCCCTACTTACACAGACAACCCACCAGATGGAGACCCAACTATTATTGAGTATCACCATTCAAAAATTAGTGTCACTCACAACTAATTGTGGCATCAATTAACCACAGCGTATGAAACCAGTATAAAAGGGCCCTCTGACACACCTTCAACTACAGGCAACCCACCATATTAAGACGCCAAGTTTGAGTACTCCACATTTCAAAAAATTCTTGTAACATCAGCATCAGTAGCAACAGCAAGCACAGAACACCCCGGCAAAGAATGCACAACTGCAAAAACACAAGATCAAGACATGACACTAAAAACGACAACAACGCCTCATACCATCATCCTCCTCAACCCCTCTTCTGAGCTACTCAGCTGCATACCCTCTGGGTATCACACCAATTGGATCACAACCTCATCATCATCCGCTCTCTGTACTCCACGTATCTTTACCCTTGAAAATCACCCCTCCACTTCTTCTGCCCTGAACCACAGTACAGTCCACATGCACTCAGCTTTTGATCCACATCAAAGAAAACCTCCA
The DNA here is from genome assembly GCA_033576555.1 of Oophaga sylvatica. Taxonomy (NCBI): domain Eukaryota; kingdom Metazoa; phylum Chordata; class Amphibia; order Anura; family Dendrobatidae; genus Oophaga; species Oophaga sylvatica. Next base: position 344,357,008 of record JARQOD010000001.1, read on the forward strand.
CCTTGGTTGTTACCGACTCATGACGAGGGTCCTGGATTCTGCCGTACCCTAACTACGTCTGGCCCAGATACAATGAAGTAATAATCTCAAGGATAAAAAATAACTTTAATTAACTAAGGAACAAATACACCAACAAACAATAAAGTATAAAGTGGTACACAACCAAACACAACAGGCAAAAAGCAAACAAGTAGATAACAAGCCTCGATAATCTCCTCAATCTCCCCAAATAAATGGTGTAGTGACTCGACCCATAACACATAAAATGCCATCAAGAAGAAAATTTAGTAGAGACAGTAATCACCTCAATAGTTTATTGAAAACCTGCCGATACCTTATTCACCCAATTGTGTAAACCATAATTAACATGTCCATGCGGGCACATACAATCGGATAAACGAGCTTTGGCAAATCAGCATATTTCTGGGTTAACGTAATATATATACCGATTCAATGTAAGCCAAATTATATCAAGTTCAGAAAAATATTAGTTTAGACAAGATAATCGTCTCATCTAGCAAACGCCCCAATCCTGAGGTCAAATTCTAAGTATGATACCTAAAGAACGCCTTTAAACCCATTAAGCTTGTAGGTATAATTTACAGGCAAGCATATATATTGTACTAACATGACAACAAATCTCCTAAGTACCAAAAACTGAACCTCATGCCACCCCACTATTCAGTGATCATTCCTAAATAGACCTTTAATGATGGTCCAAAAATATAATTATGGCCACACATAAAAATAATAACTGGAACAGTCACACCCAGACCAAAAAGGCAATCCGCCCTCTGCAACATACAGACGGAGTGGCCTAAGTTAACGCATTTGAAGCGATGTTTAAGAGTCCATGTCCTATCGACCTACGCCGTCGCTTTTCCATAACGGTGAGAATCATCAGGAGAGTTGTGCAAATGACCTTATGTAATCGTCCATTGCACACTTCATGACCGTTGCTGCTTCCTACCGGCTTCTGGGATAAACTGCTCTGGATGACATATGGGCATTGAACGCGTCACTGGAACTGGAACACGCCCACGTCGTGTTACGCTCTTCTCCGGTATCCCCAGAAACAACATGAAAAAATGTTGGGGCAACGTTGCAGTATGCTTTACTTCCTTTGAAAACTGTGAATTCTTTCAGAGCAGACCTCTGAACCACATTGAATTAAAAAGAGAGAACAGCTCAACAGAATCAGCCAATCTAGTGTCCCACAGTCAGAATGTGTCATTTGGAAATTTTCACACGGGTTAAACAAGGGTGAATGGGTTGCCACATATTATGACATGTACTGTGATGATAAGGTGGTTGAAGAGGAGCAGAGCAACATGATTCATGCGTCTTGCCAACCAACAGTAGCATCATAGTTTTTTCTGATCCATAACTACAAAGTGTACGCCTGTGAGACTGCCAAAGAAAAGGAGTCAGTAGTCCCCTCCAGTAACATATTTTGTCCATAGGACTTTGGATAGACATGAGATGGTGTTAGTACAGTAGGGCTTTCCTTACCACCTGACCCCCCCTTCCATGATTGGAAGATTATTATTCAACACGGACAGGATCCTATCAATTTCACTGACAAGTTCACTTCCGCACCAACTCCTAGCGGCAGGAGATAGACGTCATCTGCACTGTGACCGATAAATGATTCGCCAACAAAAAACAAGATGTCGCTTTTTATAATGGCCAGGGACATCTGACTATAGTCAGCCAAGTTTACAGAAGAACTTTAGTCAGTGGATGGTGTTAAGGTGTTCCCCGCCCCCCCCAGCCTCATGCATGACAGCACCACTATCCTAAGCCAAATAATAACAAAATCATTAGTGAACACGATAGATTTGTCGGAACTGTGGTCAGGGGGGGGGGGGGAATGGTGACATGTCTTTGAGTAAAAAAAAAACCGCACCCTGCAATGTGAGACACGAATCCGAATGTGCTACGTTCATGATGAAATATGAGATTGCCAAACATTTTTCCGAACACGTTCATTCTACTGAAAAGTACCATTTCTCTGGTCCCGTATACTGGTTGTAAATCTTAGTTAAATTGTATTATACTTGTAACTATACTCTGTACCGTACCACTTCTGTCATAAACATGATTGAAACTTTTCTCAAATCTGTATTATACATTATGTTATAACAAGTACATACACAGTACCCACTCCTCCTGTCGCAGTAAACTGGATGTAATCCTAAGTATCTGTAAATTCTGTATACAAACAACTGTCACAGTACCACTCCACCTGTCCATTTAACTGAAGTAATCCTCAGTATCTGTATTATTCTGAATACAAACACATTACATTTCCACATCTCCGTCCAGTTTACTGAGTGTAATTCACAGTACCAGTATTAATTCAAGTATCTAAACTACAACACTATCCAACATCTCCTGACCTTTATACTGGTTTGTAATTCTCAGTATCTGTTTTATTCTGATAAAACCCACGCAAAAAACCCCAATTTCCCTGTTTTGAAACACCAGGTGAAATTTTCTCGTATCTGTTTTTTTCTGTAAAAACACCTACCCCCCAAACTTTCCTGTCCTAAATATTGGGTGAAAATTCTCAAAATCTGTTTTTTCCTCTTTATACACACTACACACCCCACTTTTCCCTGCTTTGAAAACTGGGAAAAATTTTCTCTTTTCGAAATTTTCTGTACCCAAACACTGCACAGAACCTTTCTCCGTTTTGTAAAAACCGGGGTAATTCTCAGTATCTGAAAAATTCTGTAAAACAATACACCTACCACTTCTCCGCCCCAGTAAAAAGGGGTTTTAATTTTCTCAGTACCCGTTTTAAACCCTTTAAATATCCCAAAAAACTCCCCACCCCATTTCCTGTCCTGATACTGGGGGGAAATCCTCAAAATCGTATTATTCTTTTAAAAACACCCCCCCCCAAACCCCCAAAATTCCCTGCCCTGTTTTTTTGGGGTAATTTAAAAATTTGGTTTTTTTCCCTGTTATCCCTTTTTACCATTTCCCCCTTTTCCAAAAAGGGGTTTAAAAATTTTCTCAGTTTTTTAATTTTCCCCTGTATATACACAAACCACCTCCTGTCCTGTATACTGGGTGTAATTTCAGTATCTGTATTATTCGTATACATCACTACCATTTTTTTTTTTGTCCTGTTATTGGGGTTGTAAGTTGTAATCTGTATTATTTTTATTAACCCCCTGGGGGGTTCCCCACTTCCCAACCTTTGAAAAAGGGGGTGCAAAAGTTAAAAGATGACAAAGGGAAACCAAAACTGAGGGGGGGTTTACTTTTTTTTTCCGGCCCCGGGTTTTTTATAGGGTTTGTGGGGGGCCGGGGGTTTTTAATTTTTGAATCTTGCAGCGCGAAGGCCATTTTTGGAGTGGGAAAATTTTCTCTAATTTTGTTTGTGGCTGCTTTTTTAAAATTTTTTCAAAAAGGGTTTGCAGGGAAGTGCTATTGGGCCCCTTCTGCTTCAACGGGGCAACAAAATTGGCCCTTTTTTGGGTGTTTTTCCCTTTCCACCCCCGTGGTGCTCACCGTTTTTTGGGGAAAGGGGTGAAAAAAAATTTGCTAGGGGGGAAGGCTAAAAACCTTTGGGAAAAAAATCGGCCCCGGAGTAAAACCCCAATTTTCTGTAAACATTTCTTCAGTCAAAAACCCCAATTTTTTTAAAAAATCATTTTTTGGGGGAAAAAAACTCATTGGTTTTGATAATGAAAAAAAAAATTTGGGGACGAACAGAAAAGAAAAAACAAAAAAATAAGAAAAAAATTGTTACCTAAACTCCTTTTTGTAAACCCCCCCAAAGTTACTTACAAAAAAAAAAAAAAAGCCAAGACTTTTTTCCAGAAACTACAGTACAAAAAATGGAAATATTAAAAAAGGGGTAACGGAAAAAAAAAAAGGGAAAGGCAATAAAAAAACCTTTTGTTTTAAAAAAATTTAATTTCCTGGGTTTTTACTTTTTTTCTTTAAAAAAAAAAATTTTCCCAAAAAAAAATTTAAAAATCGTATCCAAAACATACCCGTTCAAAAAAAAATTTTCCCCAGATAAAAATCTACAAAAAAAAGATGCCCGCACACAAGCAAAAGAAGGTAACTCGTATTTTCCAAAAAAAATGCTGCTTTAAAAATTTCTTTCCCGCAAGTTCTTCGCGGATTCGCGTTCAGAAAATTTTTAAAAACCAATGAATCTTTTGCAAAAAAAAAAAAATTATAAATCAAAAAGTTTTTTATTTCATTCCCCAATACAAAAAACATAGAAAAAAAGTTTTAATTTTTTAAAGGGGAAACTTTAAGCCCCTCTAAAAAAAACCTATCCTATCCAAACCTCCCCAAAACATGAAAAACCGGGAAAGGGAAAAAAAAACCCAATTTAAAAAAAGAAGCTTCACTTGGGGAAAAAAAAATTTTCCCCCCCATCCAAAATCCCGAAAAACAGACTACCCCCCGGAACAACCAAAACTGGGAAATAGTGAAATACCGAAAAATTATACTTTAAGAAAGGAAACCCCCCCCCCTTTTAAAATTTTTTGTAAGGAATCACTCTTTAAACAAAATTAAGGGCAGGATTTTCCATTCCACTGCCTTTAAGTAAAGAATTTGCTTTGGGGGAAAAAGGCTAAACCTTTTTCCCCAAAACGTAGAGGTGCCCCCGCCCCGTAACAGGAAAAGAGTAAAAAATTTTTTAAGAAAGGTTTTTGTCCCCTTTTCCCCTAAATTTTTTTAAAAATTTTGTAAAAAGCCCCCCTAACCTTCGTTTTTCCCCAAAAAAAACCCCCAAAGGGGTTAAAAAAACCGTCGGGTTTTTCAGCCCCCCCCTTTCTCAAAAAACCTTTGGCGTTTTTCCCCTCTGAAAACCCGCCCGTTCAGCTTTTCTTTTTTTTAAAAAACAGGAAACTATATATTAAAAGTCATTAAAAAAGAATGATCTATTTAAAATTTTTTTATTTCGGAAAAATTTATTTTTAGGGGCTTACGGGCCAATAAAAACCCCCCCAAATTAAATTTTCTCTTTTAATTAAATACTTTAAAACCCCTTTTTTAAAAAAAAAGTTTTTAAAAACCGAAATGTGGTTTTAATTTTTTGGGGAACGGGAAAAAAAGCAAAAAGGGCAAAACACCAAGAGGGGTAAAATTGGGGATTGCGAAACCTAATAACCACAAAAAAGGGTACCCCCCGGGATTTTTCCAAACGTTGTCCTAGCCCCCTTCACACCCGAGAGTAACTCCCCCAAAAGGCAGAAAGAGAAACAAAACCTGCCCCAAGAATCCCAAAAAAAAAAAGGCCCCCCCCCAAACTTTAAAAAAGGCGGTTAGAAAAAAAAAGGGGGAAAACAACAAAAAAAAAATTGACCCCAAAGCGGGGCCCCAAAACTGCTAGACAGAAAAGTACGGGGAAAAAACCCGGGGACTGCAACCCAAACCCCAAAAAAAACCCAAAAAATCAACATTTAAATTGCAAAAACACCGAGATCACACGATCTCAAACCCCCTAACAAAACCGGGTTGTAAAAAAAAAAAAGGCCCCGTCACGAAAAAACAGGAAAAGCAAAAAAACAAAAAATTTGGGCCCAAAAAACTGAGGGGCCCAAACCCCCCGGGGGGGGCCTGCTGACCCCCCCAAAAATGCGGGGAAAACAAAGAAAAAAAACAAGCAAAAAAAAAAAAGGGCGAAAATATTTAATTTATAGCAAAGATGCGGCAGATCAGCAAATTTTCCAAAAAACCAGGAACCCCAATTGAGACAAGAACAATTGACCCCGGGGAACCCCATGGGGGGGAACCCCCCTTTATCAGACCTTTCCGGTCCCAAAATTTCCTTTTCTTGGGGAAAATTTCAGTCTGCTGTAACCCCCCCCAAAGGGGGCCCCCTTTTTCTCAAAAACCCCTCCTAGCACATTCATAATAAAACCCCCCCTTGGGGGGGGGTCACCGAACCCCCCTTGTGAAACCCGGGGATCAGGATGACTCGGTGATAGGCTTTGGCAGTTCCTGGGAAATGGATGTCCGAAGCAAACACCCAAAAATTTTGTCCCGACCAAAAAACCCCCCCCTTAAAACCCAAATCTGGGTTTCTGTCTAGAAAAACGAGACCAAAATTTTAAACCCCAAAACCCCCGTTTGGCCCCAACCAAAACAGGGGGGGGCGCACCCTGGAAAACCCCGGGCCCCAAAAAAAACCTTTTTTAAAAAGGGCCTTTTTGGAACACGTTATAAAATTTTAAAAAAGTCCCGGGAAAAAAAAAAAGGAAGGAAACAGGATTAAGAATCTCCAAA